>JAYESA010000011.1:186747878-187347878 GCA_036927795.1 Iris macrosiphon
ATATACACTGCTAGTTAATAACTGCCTTCACTCTGCTAAATTTTTAATTGGGTAGATTATTCCGCTGCACTCTATTCACCCCTCCCCCCCTCCAGAATTGTCCTACGGTCCTTCAATTGGTATCAGAGCAGGTAGTCTCTTATTCAGTTTCTGATCTCAATTGCTCCTTCACCTTTGACACCTTATCACATATTGAAGCCTAACCGATTCCTGTCTCTAGTTCGAACCCTAATTAAATTACCTAAAAGACTAAATCAACTTGCCCTCTGCCCCCTCTCCCTCCTTTACTGAAACCCTAAGTTGGAACTTTGAACTTTAGCTTGGAACCATAATCTTATTTAACAATAGTTGGAGCCTCAACAAACATCTCATGACCCTGTGTCATGGGATCCCTAACATTCGTCCCAACAAAGCCACGCCAATCCATCGACCGACCGACCGACCGACCTAAGTGGTATGATAAAATTTGTCAAAGGATACGTTCGTCAGGGCTTAAGCCCAAATTATAAAGATTGTACATAACAATAAGGACAAAAATAGACAATTACATATATAGACAATAACTAGCGTGTACTTGATCACCTAAAGGATAACTAAAACTATACTTTAACAACTCCAATATAGTCTCTCCTGGTTTGCAATTCGGAACGCAACGGTTTATAAACAATTGAAAGGGAATATTAGAACTGATATTTTACAATTAGTTAAAAACAACTTTTCAAAAATTTAGGTCTATTAGGACCTATTATCCACACACTCAGCGCAGTTTCCTAATTAGGAAGGACCATCTGGATAATTGTAGTGAGGGTTAAGATTTTATAATATTTGCGTTATATGTTCTAGAGAAGACTCGGCTGCTGACACGTACTGCTGCATTTATTTATCAAAAATCATAGAATAACTCGTGAGTCACTGGTTTTTAAAACTCGGCAATAATCGAAAAACTGTTGGACTACATATATTTATTATTATTATTTTTAAGGACCTAAACGGAGTTCGGTTGTAATGGGTTAGGATGAGCTGAAATGTGAACTGACTCGTATAGAAAACAAATATATGAAAAAAAAAAAATTTAACTTTTTTTGGGATGGACTGGAGCTCATTCGAACCAAAGAGTTGCTCCGCCCTTGCTTTCAAGGATCTAAACAGAAAAATAAGTATGTGTGTCATAAGTTCTTATGTTGAGTTCCTATGTAGTGTGCAATAGATTCTTGTTGCTAATCCCCAATTTTTATATGCACATTATTCTTTACTAGTTACTTTCACATGTGTTACACGAAAAAAATAAGAAATAAATCTACGATATTATTGAAATATAGAAATTAAAATTATGTTAGAATATTTTAAATATAATTTGAATATATTTAGTTATGATTTATTATAAATATATTTTTAAAATTTTGGATATGTGTTTAGTTAGATAATATGATTTAGTTAGTTTAAATATAATTTAAATTTTAAAATATTTTAGAATTTACACATGTTCATGCAGTTAGGAGAATTTTAGGTTTTTTTAAAAAAAATTATACGTGAAAAAACAACCACGGTTACGATACTTAAATTTTTTTTTTTAAGTTTTTAAATTAATTTGTTGATGATATACATATGACTTAGACGACTTAAATTAGAACCGATTCTAAGTCATATTATAATAATAGAGATGGCGTGATCAGGACACCTGGTTCGTGGTTACAACCATTCCTACAGTTTAATCTTGACAAAACATTCTACAGACATGTCATCTCAACTGTGGTTAATAGGAAAATGATTAGGTCAGGTCAGCGTGAATATATAGAAGAGGAAAAAGCCGATAGCTACCACGTTCAGTATCGTATTTCAGGTGGCGGTTGTTTACTCCTTTGCATAGAGAAAGATGAGATAACTATTCCTCTCTTGCCCTTGGATTTGTAGGTTGGTTGAAATTAATCATATACTTTTGGAAGATTTTTACAAGAATATTTTTGGTTTTATATCAATCTTAACAGTTGAAATGATGGCAGACTTCTATCCTTTACCAAATTGCATGGGTCAATATCCAAATATTAAGGTGAGGATCCAATTTACATTTCATACATTACGGAAAAATTCCAGTGACAACTGTGGATATGGCTGCCAAAGAAGGAGCCAGAATTGAGTAGCGAGAGGGCCAAGAACAAAAATACATATTCTTATACAAGTTTGAAAATGAGTTGAACTATATTAGTAATGTCCACATGCAATGTACGTAACAAAATTTATAAATTAGAAAAAAAATTATAAAAAAGGACACGAGGCATCCAAATGTAATCCTAATAACTGAAAAACTAATTGAAGTCCAGTACATGCCAAAGACAAAATCCAAGTTCTTGTCCTCTGGTTGAGTCACAAGCTAGTTGGCTCCAAAATAAACAAGTGTAGTTTGAAACATGGAAACAAGCGACCAAGTCCAGCAGCATCCCCCTCATGAGAGAAGGACGTACTTTGTGATGGCCCTCCTCATGTAGGCTCCTTTCCTTGTTGACTAGACTAGGCCCTAGCTAGCTTAGCTAGCCTACTAAGCCTAGCCTAGCTATAGCATTCCTTTCTTAACTAAATACTCAGGCACCACTTTGTAAGAGGTGCCCTTGTCTTTATTTCCCCTAATATTGAGACTCTCAATCCCCCGTTCAAACAACCAGATTCATGGTGTATGTACCTACAGGGATCAGACGGTGGAGAAGGGCTTTAGAGACACATGGTAGGTATAGCATGGCTTGGTAATTATTCATGCAGCAGGGGGGGGGGTGGCCTCTGAGTGTTATCACTGAGAGCATAGGGATATCTAGTAGAATTGGGGACTAGGGTTATGTAGGGGTGTAAAGGAATAAAGCCAAGTCCTTCTCACACTTTTGTCATCCCAAGGAAAGGAGAATTGGCTCTATTTCCATGATTTACCCCTCTTTATATATAGTTTTATTTTCAATTTATTGTCTATCCAAGTAAATGTTAAAAGGATTAATGGAGAGGCCAATAAAAAATTGAACTAGCCTTGCCCTGGAAATAGATAACTCCACATTCACATTTCATGTCATGTTATGTTGGGCTCAGGTTCACTTTAGCTGACATGAAAATAGGTAACTCTACACTAATTTTTATCTCATGTTATATGCAGGGTTAGTGTCTCGCACGCAGTTCAGCATTGAAGATCACAAGTTTACTGATGGACTAAGAAGTTTGGTAATAGAAAAAAGCTAAATTACAACTTAGATACCCTCAACTATTCAAATTGTTCAACTTGATATCCTCAACTTTGATAGGTATCAACTTGATATTCAAAATTTTAAAAATGATGAAATTACCCTTTACTCTCCCTCCCTCCTTCATCCCTCAATCCGGCTGCATCCTACCCCAGCACCCCTTCCCACAATCCCCCCCCCCACCCCCCCGCGGCTGCACAACCCCCGTCCCCAGGCCCTCTTCCCACGCAACGCGGCTTCACCACCCCTGTGCCCCCACGGTTCCCTACCCACATCGTGCCCCCCCCCCCCCCCCCCCCACTCTTCGCCAGCGGCGGCGGCCTGCATGCGGCTGAGAGGGGGGGGGGGGTGGGGTTGGAGTGCGGCAATGGGAGGGGACAGGGGGGGCAGGAGATTGGTGCATCCAAGACGCGGGGAGGGGACCGGGGGGTGCGAGATTGGTGCATCTCAGGAGGGGAGTGCAGCTGGGTTGGGGGCGACAGGGGAGGTGACAGCCGGTGGAGGGGAGGGGAAGAAAAAGGAGAGGTAATTTTGCCATTTTTGAAATTTAGGGTATCAAGTTGATACCTATCAAAGTTGAGGGTATCAAGTTGAACAATTTGAATAGTTTATGGTTTCAAGTTGAACAATTTGAATAGTTGATCGTATCAAGTTGTAATTTAGCCATAGAAAAAAGGAGGAGAATTTTTACTTTCAGCTGAAAGTGGAAGTAAATTTTCCTTCTCTTCTTTTTGATTCAGTATGAATGCGGAGACATGATTTTCAAATGCAGATATTGTTTCCCTATTTTCCTCCTCCAAATATCGATTTTTCATATGCTCCCTTTTTGAGAGGATGTGGGTCGGAGTTGGACGAAGAGTTCAGAAGTCGGCATCGACTGCGAGCGAGTGAACCAAGGGATCAACATCAGCGAAGGAGACTTCATTGTTTCCACTGATGAACAGAGCGCTTTTAGTGGGAGGATCGACATCAGCCACCAAGCGAACGAAAGAGATAACATAGGAGGAGGTGTCGACGACTATTGCGATGGAGACAATTGAGAGGAGGATGACTAGGAGAAAGGGTCGGTCATGGGGAGATTGGGTTAGTCGGAGCGGCGGAGGAGGAGACGTCCCGACCACGAAGGGGGTCGAAACAAATTTAAGATGTTTTGTTTTGAGAGAAAATTCCAGCCACAAGTTCATTCCGCTCCTAAAACCACCAAATTATGTTTTAATTATACTCCTAGCCACCAACCTCCATTAATTAATCATGTAAATATAATTAATTTTATAAAATTCTAATTAATAATTTATTTATATTAATTAACAATATTACTAATTATCTTAATTTATAAACTAATTATTTAATTTATTAATATTTGAAGATTATATTAATTTGTTATGTAAATAAATTATAATTTACTATTATTATGATATACTCTTTCACTTTCTATTTTTTTATTTTTTTATCATAATCAAACAAATTTGTCCCGGAGGACAAAAAAGTGCATATATTCACATATAAATTGCATGAAGTTAGATTAGAGTTGTCTAACATAGGATAAATAATGCTAATCACCTCTGGCTTTAATGGATGAGGTGGGAGGCATATGCTCCATCTGCCTGGGCTCAAGCCAGAAGGAGAGTGTATTATTTTTTCAGTTTAACAAATAGGAGGATTGGAGCAACATTGGCGGTCGACCGAGTGACAGGCCTAGGAGCCGAGTTTTTTTAGTGGCTTATGAACTAACACGTGCCCGATTTGCTTCGTCTTGCTATCTCTCTACTTCGCTAATAATTGTCCTTCCTCTTCCAGGAGGTTGAGCTAGTGATCATTCTCCTTTGTCAGTATATCCACACCCCATCTTGACCACTCCTCACTATAGTCCTCCTTATTCGTGGACATCTTGACCAACCACACCATCACCATCACCACCACCACTCCTTATATGTAGGCTCCTCTACCCCTACCTAATGCTTTATAGGAAATCCAAGTTTTTGCTCTAGGCTCGCTCGTAGCCTTGATGGGAACTCGATACAATCCAGCTCCATGTCCTTGACCGCATTGGTATCTTTAGGTGGTGGACCATCCTCCACCATCAGTATTGCGTCCGGGTCACCTTCTCCCTCATCATTGCCTACCATAGGTTGACTCATAGACTTAGTTCGATAAGAGCTATGGTGGTTGACTCCATGTCATTTCAGTATTTCACACATGCGTAGTTGTTCTTGTACATGTACCATATTTAGGCTAGTCTCAGTTATTGTTATTGTTATTGTTTAGTCTGGCTTAGTTTTTATTGTTATTGTTTAGTCTGGCTTAGTTTTACCATGATATTGTTTATATATACTTTACGTAGTGGCTTGCATATTATATATTTTGCTATATTTCATGAGAACCTGCATCTTTCTCATGCATCCGCCGGTCAAAATGCTTCCACGTCTCTCCATCGGATGGATGTGACAATTCTCCATTATCCTTTGTACGTTCCTCGTTATGCCACGTCATGTGTTCTGCTGTATTAAGGGACATATACATCCTCTATAAGCACTTCGTGATCGACAAGTAATGCATGTACTTGTAAGGACGTCGTTTTATTCTAGTTGACTTTTTCTTTCCCCGAACTGGCTTGTAATTAACGATCCGCGTGGCAGAAACTGCATCTTTCTTTGTCTTCATTCTCCTTATAGTACAACATGCATCCGTTGCGACAACAATTTATCTTTTTGTACCCCAGTCCGAGCTGTTGGACCATCAAATTTGATTTGTAGAAGTTTTTAGGAAGCTCTTTCGATTCTTTCGGTAACACCTCTTTGACTAATTGTACGATCCGATCATAAAAAGCTTGTGGTAAGTTAAAATCAGACTTTATGTTCAATAAGCGCATCAATACCGACAATACTTTATGAGTCTCACAACCAAGATATATAGGAGTATCTGCATCCTTAAACATATCATAGAACTCCTTTGCATCATGATTCGATCCCCCGGATTAAAATTAGGCACTGCCGCATCATACACAATATCTCATGCCAAGTTGTTGTCTCCATATTCAACATAGTCTACATTATCATCGATGGCGACATCCGTAGCAACATCCACAATAAAAGCATAATGTCTTTTGGCATAAAGTTTACCTTACGATGCCCACATGTCGTAATCACATACAAAATTCTTAAGGGTCAGATGCTTTCTCACATTCACTACTTCTTCGTAACGTCTATTACGACAATGAGTACATGGACACTTGATTTTTGGACCATCCATGTAATCAGGTTTGCTCATGGCATACTTAAGAAATACTTAATACCTGCCCTAAAATCGTCACTCAGACCAATCCTGCTCTTGTGTTGCCGCCTGTACATCCACGTACGATCAACCAAGTAACAATCCATTGCTTGGTGGGTGTGAAAAATTCTGTATCGTAAGATAAAATACAGATAAATAATTAGATGTACATACGACATTAGATGGGCGTATTCTACCATAGCGAAAAGTAGAGAAATATGTGAAAAAGAGCTTCACATCGAACAGATCAAACGAAAAAAGTTTTCCATAGCCGGTAGGTCATGTCGAAATCCTGTCGATAGGAAACGTAGCAACAAGAATCCTATTTGACCTATCATCTATGAAAAACTTTCTTCGTTGTTCAATATGAAGATCCGCGTCACCTGTTGAGGAGTTTTTGCATTCTCCACCACCTCCATGAAAGTTATAATATCGTATTTATTCAATATGATGCCTTTTTGCATAGTATCAACATGAATTCGGATATCAATGGCTCAGAACACTACCCAAAATTTATTCTAGCATACATTGGTGTGAATCATCTAAGTTATGTACATCAGTGGAGTATATGTTCTTATAAAATATAGTATCTGAAGCATATAACATAATTAAGATGAACCCACAAAATTTAATGCTAAGACATCAGTTCACAATATAAAATATAGTGATGGGTTGTGGTATAAACATTGCCAAGGGATGGAGGTCAAAGGACAGTCAATGTTATCTATGGCTGCAAGGTCTCTACCCCGCCAGTTAAATGGCTGCATGGACTATGCCTCGTCGTTATTGGGCCAAGTCCTTGCCTCCTAGGGAAGTAATCCAAAATTTTCATATCAATTTGTAGGAGCTATTAATTGTGTTATCTAGACTCTAGTGTATATATTAGATATGTTCTGATTGTTTTAGTTGTGTTTGGGGATGAAGAGAATGTGTATCATGGGAGTATCCTATAGTTAGAGGGTATCGTAGATCTCCCCCCCCCCTTTACGTCAATGTATTTGCACTTAATTGGAACCCGTGTTCCAGCCTGTACACACAACCTGAGTACTATCCTCCATGTCCTTCTCCTTCACATGTATCACACTACTGATACACTCACAAAGCACCAGCTCAACCTCACAGTCCAAGCCCCACATCTAACTGCCTGTGCACCCCCATCTACTATTGATACATCACAACAATCAGTCATTAAGATCTGATACACTATGATCTAATACACCACTGCAATCAACAAGCCACTGTCCCCAACTAGTACCTAACCAACTGCCTGACAGAGCATTGTTCCCCTCTTCACCTGTGCACACACGTGCACATGTCTGCACTTGTAGTGCCAAAGTGCACTACACCCCTTATCTGAACCCGACTCCACCCAAATACTCACTACACAAGGCCTAGCCCGAGCCTCCAACAGCCAGCCCCCAAATACACATAAGCCATAACACAAACACCTAGAGTGATAACAAAAAATCACACTACCAGAAAAAGTCAAATTAGCGACGTCAAAAAATGTCGCTAAATGACAAAAAAATGTAGCTAATCATGTTTAGCGACGTAATTAGCGACGTTTTACAGAAGTCGAAAATCGGCATTTCGCTGAAAGGAAAAACGTCGCTAAACGTCGCTATACCGACATTTTTTAGCGACTTAAATGTGTCGCTAAATTAGCGACGTTTAGCGACGCAGCGTCACTAATTAGCGACGCAGCGTCATTAATTAGCGACGTAAACAAACGTCGCTAATTAGCGACTTATATAGCGACGTGGCAGCGACGTCTTTAATGACCTGATAGTACTGCCATGTCAGCAATTTGCGACGTACAGCGACGTATTTAGCTACATTTTTAGCGACGTATTTAGCGACGTTTATTAACGTCGCTAATTAGCGACGTAGTTAGCGACGTGTACAAACGTTGCTAAACGTCGCTAAAAATATCGCTAATTTTACAGAAAAATAAAAAAAATACTAAATTGTTTCCAAACTATTATTCATACAATTTATGAATTTTTAATTAAAAATAGACCCGGAGCAACCCTCCGTTGAATTCTCTGGGTTCGCCGACCCCTTCGGTGGAACACTCAACACCGGTAAATTAACATCATTTAATATGAATAAAAAGTATCACAGTCATACAATACACACAAATATTATAGATAGACCTGGAGCAACCCTCCATTAAATTTTTTGGGTACGAAATAACACAAAAAATATATAAAATATCACAGTCACACAATACACACAAAATAGAAGTATCACAGTCACACAAAATGCATAATATATAAGTATCACAGTCACACAATGGGCATAATATATAGGTTGTTTGTATCACACAATAACTACAATAAAAGTATATGAAACATCACAGTATCAATCTCGAGGATATCCAATATGCTGGGGCACATACCATTCCCTCAGATACTGTGCATAAACAGCGTCTATGTGATCAATCTCCGCTATGGGTGCTGGATGACTGGAACTCCCCGTCTGAGATACAACCGCTATAGGTGCTGGGTGACTGGAACTCCCCGTCTGAGATATAGCATATGGTATCTCTTCCTCCTTAACAGTATGAGGCATCACTTCCTCCTTAACAGTAGGAGGTGTCTCTCTCTTGGGTGCCATCTGGTAAGATAGATAAAAACAAAGAATATAATTGATAACAGATATTACTTAAGACATACCCTTAATAATGCGAAATGGAAGAATTAGATGACTCACAAAGAATATAATTGATAACAGATATTAATTAAGACATACCCTCAGCAGCCCTGCCTATAAATTGTTTGTTGCAGTATAATAATGATACGAATCATAAAACATGAGAGTATAATAATGATACTAATCATAAAACTATTCAAACACAAATCTCATACATATGATTTGGTTTATCAGTCACAAGTTGCTTCTTATAACTATCTGTATAAAACTTGTTTATAAACTACACTAATATTGATCACAAATTAGTAGAAGTGATCACAGTTTTTATCACTCACTAGGTGCAAAGCCTCTTTGCCATGGAACAAGAGATATGGGGTTCATAGGAGACTCTGGCCTTTGGGATGTTATTGATCTCAAAACAAAGTTTATAAACAAGTTTTTATGTCTTTGCTGCTACAACTTCTGAGTGCAATTTGAATTAAAATATTACATAATTTTAATAGCTGGCACCAGTTTATATACTATATTTATACTGTACTCCCGACGAGCTTTTACTTTCATAAATCACCCATCAAATAAGACATTCACACCGAGTTTGATCATAAAATTCTATATGACTTTGAAAAAATATGCCAAATGTAGTTTGGTACACTTGATATGAGGCCTGGCATCTTCTTGAGATTTTTTTATTAACTTTTTTATGGGTGCTAAGGAATTTTCCAATCCCCAAAGATATGGTTTTTGAATGATAGAGATTCCCTTCTATCGCTCTTATTTGACTCTTGTTTGCTGCAATCAAGGTTAGATTGGACGATATGGGAGGTGCCTCAACCTAATATGTTGTTGAACTCTAAATTCATAAGTACCCAGTCCCCAACCTGCTTATCTCTGGACTGATCATCGATATCAAGTATGTCCACATGAGACCAAATCATTCCAGTTCCAACAATAACTTAGCTTTGCAAAGAAAAAATAGGAAAGAATGACACAACTTTCCAGACAAATAATGGGCATTCAATTGTCCAGTGCATGTTTTGAAGTAAGGCATTCTTCTGAGCTAGTTTATAGATGCACGGCAATTAAAAACTGTCAAAACACACTTAATCTTGTTTGGAAGGTCATTAGATACATAAATTGTAGCTCAAGAATTTTCAAACGTAGATTGAATTTCGAGTTGAGCAAGAGACATAAATTGTAGCTGAAGAATTGTTTGGAAGGTCATTAGATACATAAATTGTAGTTTTTTAATAATATGCTATTTTTTTCTTCATGTGTTGTGTCCATATCTGTAATTACTGATAGGTGTCATGCAAGCTAGGGTAAGAGAGAGTGATGGGTCTGAGTTCAAAATGCAGTCTAAAGTAACATGGTAAAAGCACAATATTTTCATTCACTTATCAGCAAGAATATAAACTTTTCAGATCTCCATGAACTCAAGAATTTCGAGATAAAGGCTTCAGTATTGATGTCTAAATAGTTATTTCACATATTTAAGATTTCCGTTATGAGAACATTAAAAGAGGAGCCTAAACAGTCAATAAAGCCATCTCACAAAAGCCAATTTCAACCATGAATACCAAACAATGTCAACTTTGTTGTCAAATTTTGCAAAAACAAATACAAAATTAATAGGAAAAATGTTCATTTCGATATAATAAGTTGCAGCATGATGCTTCTATAATCAACTTATTAACCAATGTCTGCATTAAATTAAAGACTTGCATTCAAGGAAAAAAAAGAGAGAGCAGTAACAACGAATTAAGTTCCATACACCAAAAAAAATAAAAAAATAGTCTTGAAAGTTAATTTTTATTTTATTTTATTATCTTCTCATTACCTTTGCATTAGAGAACACTTTTCTATCTCATTGTCTTGTGTAAATATAATTTTGCCACATAGGAAAGATATGATCTTGTGCCTAATGCCACGTAGGAATCACAGTAAAAAATAAGAAAATAGGGTTGAAGATGCTCTAATTATCCTCCATTTTATAAAAAAATGTATTCCTATTTTTTCCTTGAGTGAATTGATAAGAGCGCAAATTTAGATTGAACGCTTCTATGTAAACCGCATCGAAAAACCGACGCATGAACCGACACCATGTGTCAAATTTTTTTTTTTTTTTGAGGAAATAATACAACTACGAACACTACAGATAAATAAATACTTCTACTGAGTCTTTAATTAGCTTAAAAGAATAAGTTTCATTAAACACTTTGTACTTACATTCTCAAACGCAATTGAGTGAAAAGCTATGATGCTTGTTTATCAAAATAAGCAACAAATAACAGCAATAGTATGAAAAAGACACGCTCTGCAAAATGGACACCTGGCTCCTCAAATGAACTAAAACTCAAATCAGACCCATGAAAGAAGAATGAAGCCTTAATCCTGATCAAAAACCTTAACCCTAACCCCAGGTCAAAAAACCTAACCCTAACCCTAGGTCCTCATCAGTGTCTGTGTCTGTGTCTGTGTCAGTGTGTGTGTGTGTGTCGTATCAGTGTCAGTGTCACATGTGTGTCCTGTGAGAGAGAGAGAGAGAGAGAGAGAGAGAGGGTTAGGGTTTACCTAGAGGAGGAGGATGAGGAGGAGGAGGAGGAGGAGGAGGGGGGAGGACGCGGCCGGAGGGGGGAGTACGCGGCTGGAGGGGGGTCGCCGGGAGGGAGGAGGGGGCGCCGGAGGGAGGAGGGGAGCCGGAGGGGGAGGACGCGACCGAGGGGGGTCACCGGAGGGAGGAAGTAGGAGCAAGAGCGGGAGAGATCGAGAGCTGATTTGAATTTTGGGAGAGGGAGAGAGAGAGAGATCGAAGGAAATGGGAGAAATCAGCCCTAAGTAAAAAAATTAGCGACGTTTTAGCGATGCCAATAATGACGTCGCTAATTTAGAATTTAGCGACGATTTAGCGACGCCAATAATGACGTCGCTAATTTACGTCGCTAATTTAGAATTTAGCGACGTTTTTAGCGACGCCAATAATGACGTCGCTAAATTAGCGACATTTAAGACGTCTCTAATGACGTCGCTAAATGTCCAAAATATATACGTCGCTAAAAACGTCGCTAAACGTCGCTAAATAAAATATATTAGCGACGTTTAGTGACCTAAATTGAACTTATAGCGACTAATCTTTTAAAAACTGAATAAAAGTCGCTAAACGTCTCTAAATATCGCCAATTAGCGACGTCTAGCGACGTTTTTACATGGAGTCGCTAAATTAGCGACGTTTTTAAATGGAGTCGCTAAAAAACGTCGCTAATCCCGCTTATTCTAGTAGTGCCATCACATAAATCATTCCCAAATGGTATACCCTAGAGTATGTGCAGTAACAGTGCAAACTGAAGAGGGGAACGGGGGGAGAAGAGGGGAGAAAGACTTATAGTGGAGAAGAAGAGAGAGAAGCACGGCGAGAGGGGAGCGGAGGAGAGGGAAGCACGGGCCGGAGGGGAGCACGGGACTGGAGGAGAGGAGAGAGAGGCGTGGTCGATCAAAATAAAAATTTTGATCGATCGCCTAATTAATATAACCTAGGGCACAGTTGTAGTTCCCTGCTCCACGTAGGCACTATGTACAAGAGATATTGCTTTGCTGGCTCGAGCGGAAGCCTTCTTGAAATATTCTCCGATCGAAACACAAGATGATTGATCTATGTGAGTGGGCAGAACTTTATTCTCAGGTTCTTGCATGCCTTAATAATGAATATGAGTTTTTTACTGCTTGTTCTAAGAAGTTAGTTTTATAAGAAGAATGATAGAACCCGACTCTGCATGCTTAATAAGAGAACTCGTATAGCTTGTCATTGAAATGAATCTGTTTGCCTAACTAGAGAACTTGAATGCTTGTCTAAAGAGATAGAACCATTGTCATGCTAAGAAAAGATAGAAATATTGTATGCTTAGTTACACGGACGCTGTTATCGAATGAACCGCTGCCATGCTAATAAGCATAAGTAAAAGAATGTTCATATATTTCCATCGCATGCTAAACTAGAGTAAAACTACATGCTTGTCTAAGAGAGATAGAGGAATGACTACTATGCTTGCTTAAATAATAGATTGCTTGCCTATTCACTATCGCACTGTAAAGAGATAGAACTATATGAATATCTTGAACTAGTACATCTAGACTAATAGTCCACCCCGAGGCTTGAAGTCCTTACGGGAGGGTGTGGCTATTAGGCAAAAGTATTGAGAGCTCCGGCTCTATAGCTTGATTTATATGCTTGCGTGCTTGAATCTTGATCATGTGCATCATATAGTATTTATCTGATAGAAGTGCATTCATACATCGGTCAGACAACTTGTGCATAAAGTTTATCTCTCGAGCGGTTCCTGGGACACTGAGGATCGTTCGACCTGGGAGAGATCTGGAACATCATGAGGCTAGAAGTCCTTATTTACAGGATAGTATGGATTTTAGTGTAGTATTGAACCATGTGTCCCGGTTGCTATTTTGAGCATATTTTAGTGTATAGCAACCATGCGTCTCAGCAGCTATTAGCCGATCTGTCATTAGTGAGATGGGCTTGTACGTCCCACTTGCTAATCATGATTTTTATGGGCCATCATATAGTTAGGGCGCATGCTAGGATAGCCTTATTTTATATCTAACTATTTGATGCAGTGACGGACAGGAAATAGAACCTTATTTATATATGCAAATTGTTGCTAACTTGTATGTCTACTGCAGGGATAACTGTTCGGCCATGGGTAAGGATCACTGAATAAGTGATCACTTTTATTTTCTTATGTTCCTTGTCATAAATGCTAAATGAGATATATCTGTTTTACTTGAATATGTTGCTGGCCCCATTGCATTGAATTGAATAGTCCATGTGATGCACTTGTCTTGATTCGAGATGAACAATCCACTAGAGATAACTTTTTTTTCCTAAGAAGATCGAATATGGCTCATGATACACGCTCTGCACTGCACGATAGAACACTGTCCCTATTGCTTGCTTAAACGTTTGAATGTGCAAACTAGTTTCAAGGACATATTTTCGAAAAGATATAAACTGACTAATCGTGTGCTGTATGAAATAAATCTAGGTAAAAGTAGAAAGATCACTAGTAATTTAATATTTTGCCACATGCTTACTTAGTGTTGGTTTCAGGGAGTGTTGCTTCTGTTCGTTGATTTTATACTCACCAGTACTTTCTCTAAAGTGTCGACCCACCAACAGTTTGCTTGTTCTCAGGTGCTGGATCATCCGAGGACGCGATAGCCGAGCCTCATCCCAAGGACCGGGAAATCTAGAATCGATGACTTGAGCCGTATGAAGATTGCTTTGAGCTGCTTTTGTATAAAGGGATGTAATGTATGGAAAGATGTCATTGTAATCGAGAGAAATAGAGCTTGGGTGAATTGTAATCTCGGCCAAGCGCCGCTTGTAACAAATATTGATTATCAATAGAGAGCTTGTTTTCTTTTGCCATTGTGTTCTTTACTTTTCTGCAATATTGTGCCGCTGCTCCTGTCTTGAATAGCTTACTTGCCCTTGTTCAAGCTTTGGCCTTGTGCAAGCGCATCTTAGGCTTGCACGGCATTACGCCCACGCGAGGACGATCAGTCACGCAAGGACCCAAGCAAGGACGAACGGCGCCCTGCGGGATCGGAGCGTGACATAATGGTACAGAGCAAATCGACCCTTTGGCTATCCCGCTGCTTAGCTTCCACTCAAGATGTTCTTTGCCACTTGATATCGTTGCCGCAATGAGAGTTCCATACAATAAGTCCATAGATATTTTCAAAGTTGTCGGCAAAAATTTTCTGAATTTGATTTATTGCATGAGAGTTATGATTTCGTCCTTGTTATTGATAGCTAGAATTTTATTGAGTTCCGATTGCTAGAATTTTTGAGTGAGGATGGTGAAGGATGAGGACTATCGCTGCTCTGAATATCAAAAATTTCTCCTTGAGTTTCAAGGACGAAACTCTTTCTTGGTGGGTAAGTATGTAGTGCCTCGCTCCGCATAGGCACTATGTACGAGAGAGATCGCTTTGCTGGCTCGAGCGAAAGCCTTCTCGAAGTGTTCTCCAATCAAAACATATTATGATTGATCTATGTGAGTGGGAAGAACTTCATTCTCTGATTCTTGCATGCCTTAATAATGAATCTGAGTTTTCTACTGCTTGTTCTAAGAAGATAGTTTCATAAGAAGAATGATAAAACCCGACTCTGCATTCTTAATAAGAGAACTCGTATAGCTTGTCATTGAAATAAATTTGGTTGCCTAACTGGAGAACTTGAATGCTTGTTTAAAGAGATAGAACCATTGCCATGCTAAGAAAAGATAGAAATGTTGCATGCTTAGTTACACGGATGCCGTTATCGAATGAACCGTTGCCATGCTAATAAATATAAGTAAAAGAATGTTCATATGTTTCCATCGCATGCTAAACTAGAGTAGAACTACATGCTTATCTAAGAGAGATAGAGGAATGACTACTATGCTTGCTTAAATAATAGATTGCTTGCATGTTCACTATCGCATTATAAAGAGATATAACTGTATGAATAGCTTAAACTGGTGCAACTAGACTAATAGTCCACCATGAGGCTTGAAGTCCTTACTTACGAAGAGTATGGTTATTAGGCAATAGTATTGAGAGCTTCAGCTCTATAGCTTAATTTATATGCTTGCTTGCTTAAATCTTGATCATGTGCATCATATAGTATTTATCTGATAGAAGTTTATTCATACATCGGTCTGACAACTTGTGCATAAGGTTTATCTCTCGAGCGGTTCCTGGGGCACTGGGGATCGTTCGACCTGGGAGAGATCTGGAATACCCTGAGGCTAGAAGTCCTTATTTATGGGAGGGTGTGGCTTTTAGTGTAGTGCTGAACCATGTGTCCCGACTATTATTTTGAGCATATTTTAGTATATAGCAACCATGCATCTCAGCAGCTATTAGTCGATCTATCATTAGTGAGATGGGCTTGTACATCCCACTTGCTAATCATGGTTTCCATGGGCCATCATATATTTAGGGCGCATGCTACGCTAGAATTCTTGTATAACTAACTGTTTGATGTATAGACAGATAGAAAATAGAACCTTGTTTATATATGCCAATTGTTGCTAACTTGTATGTCTGTTGTAGGGATAACC
This sequence comes from Iris macrosiphon, assembly GCA_036927795.1. Lineage (NCBI taxonomy): Eukaryota > Viridiplantae > Streptophyta > Magnoliopsida > Asparagales > Iridaceae > Iris > Iris macrosiphon. The sequence continues at coordinate 186,764,137 of JAYESA010000011.1, forward strand.
GTTCGACCATGGGTAAGGATCACTGAATAAGTGATCACTTATATTTTCTTATGTTCCTTGTCATAAATGCTAAATGAGATATATCTATTTTACTTGAATATGCTGCTGGCCCCATTGCATTGAATTGAATAGTCCATGTGATGCTCTTGTCTTGATTCGAGATGAACAGTCCACTAGAGATAACTTTTGTTCCTAAGAAGATCGAATATGGCTCACGATACACGCTGCGCACTACACGATAGAACACTGTCCCTATTGCTTGCTTAAATGTTTGAATGTGCAAACTGGTTTCAAAGACATATTTTTGAAAAGATTAAACTGACTAATCCTGTGCTGCATGAAATAAATCTAGGTAAAAGTAGAAAGATCACTAGTAATGTAATATTTTGCCATATGCTTACTTAGTGTTGGTTTCATGTAGTGTTGCTTCTGTTCATTAATTTTATACTCACAATACTTTCTCCAAAGTGCTGACCCACCAACAGTTTGCTTGTTCTCATGTGCTAGATCGTTCGAGGAAGCGATAGCCGAGCCTCATCCCAAGGACCCAAAAATCTAGAGTCGATGCCTTGAGCCGTATCGAGATTGCTTTGAGTTGCTTTTGTATAGAGGAATGTAATGTATGGAACAATGTCATTATAATCGAGAAAAAGAGAGATTTAGTGAATTATAATCTCGGCCAAGCGCCTTTTGTAACACATATTGATTATCAATAAAGTGCATGTTTTCTTTTGCCATTGTGTTCTTTACCTTTCTGCAATATTGTGTCGCTGCTCCTGTCTTGAATAGCTTACTTGCCCTTATTCAAGCTTTGGCCTTGTGCAAGCGCATCATAAGCTTGCACGGCATCACGCCCACGCGAGTACGATCGGTACCGCAAGGACCAAAGAGAGGACGAACGATGCCCTGTGGGATCGGGGCGTGACAACAGTACTTGGCGACGGATATGCGACGTCCAAATCTGCCGCCACAACTATACTATCTGGGAGACGTGTCAACGACTCAATATCCATCCCCAGACCGTCGCCATATTTACCCAAGTTATTTTTGCAGTTGACTGCACAAACTGGTGACAATCTAGCGAATAATTGGCAACGACCTTGCGACGAATAGTTATTTAATTTACAAATGGTGGTTATTGATCATCCAATCGATGGTGAACCGTCGCTACTTGGCGACGGATATTGACCGTCGCCAATATTCTGTCGCTAAATCACTGTATTTTAGTAGTGTGTGTTATATGGGTTGGATTTGAATTGGGTGTTTAAGATTAAAAGGTGGTGGGTTCCATACCTTTTAATCTCACCCACTTAATTTTAATCCAAACAATGTAACATATGACGGTCCCCTATTATGAAACCATCCAGATGGTTCTATAACATGTATATATATATATATATATATATATATATATATATATATATATATATATATATATATATATTAGTCTTGATGATATAAATAGATAGATAGAAATACCAAACTTAGACAGCGTGTACATATTCTTGTTAGGATGGAGTCTCCTTGATAATGAATGATCATTGTCACATGTCTCGGTCCTATATGTCAGTTAGCTTTATATATACAAGTTTGTCACGACCCGTGCCCGGAAAAATCTGGCATGAGTCGTGGGTACGTCCAGCCTACGCCGCAGCATCGGCGGTAGAACGCTGTCTAGGTCAACTATCTAGATAACAATCTCACACAATCAATATATAAACCTGTCAAGATCTCAACTCCAAACGGAGGAGTAATATCATAATGATAATCAAGTACTCAATCACGAATCTAAGCACGATAAGATAACAAAGAAGACTAACAACTCCAAAGTCTAACCAACAACAACTACTACAACAACCACAACATCAAATAATAATACAACAATATCCAAAATAATATACAATACAAGGTCTCAATCCAAAATCGGAGACAAATTCGGTAATAAAAGCTAATAAAAACAACAACAAGGTCTTAGTAATCCCGGCTACCAACCCGGAAATCACCCCTAAACTAGAGGGTCCCTATCTGCACCATCGACAGGCTCAGGTCCATAAAATGTCGGACACCACTCCTCCGGATACTCTGAAAAATATGTCCAGTCAAGACTGGAGCAAGGACATCTCTAACAGCAGTTCCTTTTAAATGATAAAAACTATAAAACAGTTATAGCAAGTAGCAAGAAGAATGAAGCAAGTATGAAACAAGAAATATATAAATTACTGGTGCATAAAGGTAAAGATGCATGGATATCAGAGCAAGATAGTAATAACTACAAGATACAAGAAATCTAAACTAAGATCAAGTCCGTGCACATGAACGTGTAGTGAGTCCAGCATGAAATACATGTAGTGAGTCAAGTCCAGAAACATGTAAGTGAGACCAACAAGAATGCAAGTGAGTCCAGACTATAAAGAATGAACTCGGTGTCTTTGAAATACTTGTTTCGATATGTAAACGGCTAGGGGTAAGTACGGCTCACCGCGCACTGGGTGCGCGGCTGCTATCATTCCATATTAGACTAGAGGGAGTGATTCCTGATGATTTCAGATAGGAATGTTTACATGTCTACTCGAGTATTTCCCCGCTTCGACTAATACAAGTGAATCAAGACCCGACACGTAAATCAAGTATGAGTCCAGCCTGAAACATGAGTGATGCCTGTAGTGATGCCTGTAGGTGATGCCAGTAGTGATTCCAGAATAGAGGCCAGAAACATGAAATGTACATGTCATAATTAAATGAATCCAGAAATACCAGTCAGTGTCCCGTGTTATGCCAGAATAATCAGATGATACTATACTAGAAGTTGAATCATAATAATCATCAGATAATGAAAACTATCAGAGAATGTACTCGCCTGACGTCCTGAGCAACTAGCGATCCGAACTGGTGTCGCAAGGACCTAATGCGAAAAGCAAGGTTAAATAGGGTTCTAATGAGTTAAACAGATATAAAATAACTAAAAATAGGCTTCTAGGGTCGTTCTAGGTCAAACGGGTCAAACCGGTAAAATCTGGGTCAAAAAGTCAACTTTAGGTCTAAAAAGTCAAGGCTGGGTCAAATCTAGGTCAAAAGTTGACTTTGGCGGTCAACCGAGTCAACTACAGTCAAGTCTAGGTTAAACTAGGGTGCTCCTGAAATTCTAGGTCAAACCGAGGTCATTAAGCTAGAAAACTCTCAAACTCGCCTCCTTGAGATACCGGAATACCCTCGGTATCCGATACCTCAACCTAGGCTATACGCCCCGCCTAAACCCGCTAAAACCTATGCTAGCACGCGTAAATATATACACATAAGCATATAAAAATCACTCCAATACTATTCCTAGGCCAATGCTCAAATACCCCGCTCGAAACTCAATACCTTGGATATCTCAAGGTATTGAGATACCGCTCTCAAACCCCTCTAACTAACTAACTACGCATAAACATATATATATATCTAGCTATAATCTAGGCTAAAATATAGATATCTATCATATCTATACATATCTACGTACCTATGCATATATATACCTATTCACACACATATACATATACCCATATATACCTTACCTTACCTATACATATATATATATATCTATATCTAGATATCTAACTATCTATCTAGCTATGTATATATCTATTTATAAATCTATCTATCTCCCTCTCTAGATATCTATAGATATATATAGCTATAGGTATGTATATATCTATACCTTAGATATTTATCTATCTAACTATATAACTATCTATATAGATATCCATTTACCTAGATATCTATCTACCTATTCATATATCTATCTATCTAATACCTATTTATCTATCTATCTATGTATCTATCTAACTAATTTAGCTATCTAATATCTATCTATCTATTTATCTAGCTATCTATGTATTAATCTATCTAGCTATATAACTATATATCTATCTATCTTTCTATTCCTCTACCTATCTATCTACTATCCATCTATCTATTAATAAATCTATCTATCTAACTATATATCAATCTATCTATATCTATATATATATATACCTCTCTCTCTCCCTCGCATTTGCTGTTGCTGTCCTGCTGTTCATGCTGTATCTGCTGCTGCTCTTGCTGCTATATACTGCTGCTGCTGCTGATGCCTCAAAATGCTGCTGCTGCTGCCCTTTTTGCTGCTGCTGCAGTGCAGCAGCAGCTGCTGCTCTGTTCAGTCCCCCCCCCCTCTCTCATTCTCACACACACACACACACACACACACACCCCTATATACATATATATATATACCACTATATATATATATATATATATATATACAATCATACATATATATATATATATATATATATATATATATATATATATATATATATATATATATATATATATATATATATATATACTCTAACATATAAATATATTCTAACACACACACACTAGCATATATAACTACACACACATACTTATGTATAAATACACACACACACATACAAGCACATACATATACCTATATATATATATATATATATATATATATATATATATATATATATATATATATATATATATATATATAAACACACATCTATATATGTATACACACATATATCTATATATATATATATATATAAACACTCACACTCAAACATATATATATATATATATATATACCCTCACTCATACACACTCACTCTCACACACACTAGCACACACACACTAACACACACACACACACACACACACACACACACACACACATATATATATATATATATATATATATATATATATATATACTCATACACACATATATATATATATATGTAAATATATATACTTATATACACACAAACTCAAACTCATATACATATATATATATATATATATATATATATATATATATCTAAACACTCACTCACACTCACACACACACTCACCTACACACATACACTAGCACCAACACACACTCACACAAGCACTCACTAACACATATCTATAAATATATATATATATAGGGACACACATACATATAAATATATATATAGAGACATATATACACAAACACAACACTACACACAACAATGCACACAACGCACACAACGCTCACCAACGCACGCCTAACGGTCCCGACACGCACAAACACCTATAAATATATAAAATATAACCCGAGAACTCTAACACACACTCCTCGAAGCTAACCCAATACGCGCACAAGCCCGAAACTAAGAAACCACGCCGAAATGGCCGTTCGGTCATTTCGACAAACACGCGGTGTGCGGTTTGGAAAACCTCCTGAAACGCACACCAAACCAAACTCAGAATCGGCCCAAAATTTACCCACGGGTTCTAAATGATGCATAGATCCTAGAAAAAAATGCTACCGCGTCGATTCTAGGTCCGTGGCAAAAACGCGCACGCACTTAGAATCGGCGACGATAAAAACCCAAAATTTGCCCGAAACGCCCGTTTCTTTACGACACGGCTTTCCGTGTCCGAACGGAGACACGCACTCACCCTCAAGACACCCGACAACGTCTACCTAGGTCCATCTAACCTAAGGCATCACCCAAAATTGGGCCAATTTTGGATTCCACCCGAAATTGACACAAAACCTAGTGTTAAAGTCTCCAAACCCAACCAAACTAGTTCCAACTTCCTCCCACGGGTAGCCTAAGGGTCTAAGAAGGTTATAAACTATTAATTACACTATATAAAAGTAATTACAAGGGGGAAAATTAGGGTTTACCTCTTGGGAGTTGGAATCCCAAGCCAAAATCTCCAAAAAGCTCCAAATCCACCAAACCAAGCTTCAAAGCTCCCAAATCTAGCTCCAACACCAAATCTAAGCTCTACCCACCTAGGTTGGAGAAGAATGCAAGGTTAGGGTTAATCATTCATAGAGAATAGAAGAAGAAAGAAGAGAAATAGGTACTTACTTGAAGTAGGAAGGAGAAAGGAAGAAGAAAAATGAGTGGAGAAGAAGAAAAGAAGAAGAAAATGGGAGAGTGGGGGCTGTGGCTGCTGTGTTTCGGGTGTGGGCTGCTGCTGTGGGAATCCGGCCAAGCAAACATATAAGGGTTCCCTAATTCTCCAATGACCAAAATGCCCTCCTAACTTGGGTTTTGGGGTTCCAAAAGCACTCAAACTAACTCCAAATCTCTCCCACTAACCCACTAAAAATATAATAAATATTCTAAACCCAAAAATAATCCTCACAAAGGTGTGGTCTGGGTCGGACATGGGTCCACTAGGGTCTGACATGGGTCCAGGCTAGCCAAAACCCTAAAATAATCAATATAAAAATAATACAATCATTAATTAAATATAAATATAATTAATTATAAATAATACACAATTAACCCAAATTAAAAATATAAAAAAAATACCCGGCTCTGAAAATGGGGTGGTGACAAAGTTGCATAGCGAATAATGTCTTATATAGGAAATAATATGGCCAGCCTTATTTGTTGGGAAGGACAATCGACTATGGATAAGAATCACTATTTGGTGATACATATCATGTCGGTACTTTTCTGTCTTATAAATTGTTAATTAACCTAAGGAAAGATCACTAATAATTCTTATACTTTTATATGATTATTGTGTTTGATTTTGGCGAGTTGGATTAATTCGTCGGTCACTAGTATATTTCAAATATACTGACCCACGTCTCTATACAAGTGTTGGGAACCGAGGAGACCTACAGAAGCGCTGAAGGCTCGCCTAGCTGTGAAGAAGCTCATCCATATTTTGAAGCTTTCTAATTATATTTTGAAGACTCCTGCTGAAGGTGTTTATATTTTATTTCTAGTAAAGAGAGATAATGTATGGAACTATGTTTCTCATTTTGTTGTTTTTAGTTATAAGCCAAGTTCGACACTCTTTTACACAGCTATTTGAGAGCCTTTATATCTATTGTAAATTATCAATAAATAGTTTTTTTTTGTCATGTTGTTATTCAATTTTTCTGTTTTAATCTGCTGTAAACTTCTATAAAAAATAATAATATTTTGAAATATACACAAGTACGTCTAGTACAAGTGCAATTTAGACTTTTACGATATCACGTTCGGTGACTACTTATCAATTCGATGAGATTAGAATGTAACATAATGGTATACCCCATCGTACACTACATTGGAAATTGCATCAGAGTCGACATCACACACAATAATTCTACGTCGTATCCACTTGCTGTATCGCACACCATACTCGCACTCATCGCACTACATCACACACCATATTTCATCATAACACAACATATCGCACAATATCACACACAACACCCACCCTCACAACCACATTGTATTGGGTACACAGCATTACAACTGCATCGCTCCGCGTCGCACATAGAACCCGTACATACGTCGCACCCACACACGTTGCATGACACCCATACCACAACGTCGCCCGCCTACAACATCCTTTGGTCTGGCTCTTATGGACAGTTTTTCCAGCTGTGGAAGAAATACCTTGGTTAAATCCCCCAAGAAAAGCTTCGATGGGAATTTGAACCCCCATTCATCATACTTAGAGGCATGAACAACATTAAATAAATCATTTATTCTAGTTTGTAACTTGATACCTCTATGTTGTTAACAATGGTACTTACTTTGTATCTTCATTAGTGATATCTTATTTTATTTGAGTAAGTTTCAATTCTGCTTTTTAATGATATTTATTTTTAACTTAAGTAATTTAGGACAAAGAGTTACACATGGATGAAAGTTCATGCTATTAGTTTCACATGCCAAAGACGACGAAGTAGTAGTTTTGAAGAGTCTTTAGCTCTTCTCTAATGGTTATTCCCTTTTTTTTTTCTTTTTTTTTGTCTGTCCTATATGTCAATTCATTTTAAAAAGATTTCTATATCTACGTGGTATATTATTGTATGAAAATCAAACTTAAAATAAAATATGTCACCAATTGACCAATTGTTGGTCTATATTTTTTTCTAGTCTATATGGCATTAAACAAAAACATATTGTAGGACCCATTAGATTTGGAAGATGACTGAGGAATCCTCGATCCTCTCCTAAAGCTAATGGGATATTGGAAAAAAATCATTTGGATACATTTTCTTTAGTGGAACCCATTTTCATATCCCACATAACAACTTAGGATTCTACATGTAGAGCTCCCCCATATAACTCCATTATTTTTAATATTTTTTACCTAAGATGGAGCCATAGATAAAACATGCTTTGGAGTTTTTTTCCCTTGAAAAACCTATTTTATTAATCTTTATAAAGAATTTTTATAAATGCACTACAGAAGTTATTCGGGACTGTCCATTTTTTTATTTACAAGTTTGCCACTCAAAGAATTTACTCAGGGTTGTCTAATTTTTTCTTTAGGACTGTCAAAATTTTTGCCAGTCCTACCAATATACTAGATTGCCAAAATTTTTTATAGTCCTAAAGAAAATATGTTCTTCATTTAGGATTATCAAAAAATTTGATATTCCATTATGTATTTTAGACTGTCAGAATTTTTGACAGTCATAAATGAACAATCCTTCAAATATAGAGCACTGTCAAAAAATTTGACAGCTTACTGTCAATAATTTTGACAGTCCTTCCAATAGATAGGACTATTAAAAATTTTTGACAGTCCTAAAGATAATACTTGCCGCACTCAAGGAGAAAGACGAGGCGACACCGTGTGAAGAGGACCAGTGACCAGAAGGGTCAGATGGCAAGTCAGGGAACCGACGACACTGACATGAACTGTACGAAATGACTCTAGAAGACTTGCGGTTGATGCTCGACTACAAGGAAACGTTGAACGCCACCGCTCCACCATGCTGTGGTCTCATCAGAACAGTTGGATAGAAGGAGCTGTCGGAAGCTCAGATCCGACGTGGTGTCCATTCAAGCAAGGAGTGGCCCACGCTGGAGGACTGGACAAACCTAGGTGCAATCAGATGAGACCTCTGGCCAGACGATCAAAAGACTCCTGTGCGGAGTACTACGCCGGTTGGACCAGAGGCGTCGTGCAGCCGTGCGGGACAGAGATCGGGTACGTGGGAAAGTATCACTACCATATTTTCTAGGAAAGAATATTTTGGTCATTTTATATTTAATTAAATATTATACATGTTATATATTATTTATTGTTAGATGTTAGTTTATTATTTTGGGCTTGTGTTAGTGGACCCAACTAGTTTAGATTAGATCCATGGTCCAATATTTAAATCTAGTTAGAATTGAGCCTCACTACCAGAATAAGTCAAATTAGCGACGTAAAGAAACGTCGCTAAATGGCCAAAAAATGTCGCTAAATAGTTTATTGACGTCGGTATCGACGTTTTGGTGAAGTCGCCTTTAAGCTAGTCGTTGACAGAAAAAATGTCGCCAAACGTCGCTATTCTGACGTTTTCTAGCGACGTAGATGTGTCGCTATATTAGCGACGTTTAACGACGCAACATTGCTAAATTAGCGACATGTATTTTTGTCGCTATATGTCGCTAAATTAGCGACGTGGATAGCGACATATATAGCGACGTATTTAACGACTTATATAAATGACGCAAAAAATTTATAGCGACGTATATAAACGTCGCAAAACGTCGCTAAAAACGTCGCTAAAGATACTAAAAAATAAAAAAATGAATATTGAATTATTTTCAAACCATTCTTCCTGTAGTTTATTAATTTACAATTTGTACAAATAGACCCAGAGCAACCCTCCATTGAATTTGCTGGGTTCGCCGACCCCCTTCGGTTGAACACTCAACTCCGATAAATTAATATACATTTAATATGAATAATATAATAAAATTTGAAGAAAATAAAACATTGAGATTAAAAACCGAATCAGTAGAAAATCTCGTCGTAAAGAATACAGCAAATATCCATACAACTGAGTCTGAAAGCCTCGTCCTAAAGAATAAAAAAAAATATCTGAATGCCCTAAAAATAAAGAATATTCATAAATGACCAAATATTATAGGTCTGATACACAAACAATCAATAAACGGTCCTAACTAGGGATACTGCGGATCTGTAGGAGAGTGTCACGACCCGCACCCGAAAATCGGGCATGAGCCGTGGGTACGTCCAGCCTACGCCGCAGAATCAGCGGTAGAACGCTGTAAAGGTCTGTTCTAGGTCAACCATATCAATCTATATCTCACTGAAAAATCCGACATGACCTCTCCAAAAGGAGGGCAAAACCACGCAATATATATATAAAATCCTCTCCCAAAGGAGGCAACCACGCAATATATATATATCAATGATCTCAATCACAAAATCTAGAGGAAGAATATAAGCACGATATGATATAAACAAAGAAACAGAACCAAGAGAGCAAGACAATACAAAATAATACAGTCCAAGTCTACAAATAGCTACAATATCTCAAGCAACAAAAGAATAAGTACAGTCATCCAAAATACAAACCACTGGAAATAACCCAGAAAACCCACCTAGCTAACTAGGGTGCTATCGGCGTCTCCTCGGCGCACTCCTCCTCGGGGTCACAACAGTCGTCAACACCAGGCCCGTAGAACGTAGGGCAATAGTCCTCAGGATCCTCTGGAAAAAATATGCCCAGTCAGGACTGGAGCGAAGTACATAACTCTGAAAGCAACTCCAAATGCATGGTAATGTGTATATGACGAGCAATAGAAAAGTAATCAAGATGCACAGGAAATAAATATATGCTGGAGCACAATAAGTAGCTACAATGTAAACTGGAGAACAATACAAGTAGTGGAAAAGTAACTGCAGGTGAGAAACATGAATGCTAGCTAAGTGCCTTGAGCACAAGTTCGTTATGTGATCGGCTTAGGTTGCACATGAAAAACACTAAGATAACTCCGTTATGCGTGAGTTGCATAACCGACATACACATGAATACTGTTTGGCTTTGATCACATAACCAACTCACTACTCCCCTCCCCCACTAATACCATTGGATCCAACCACAATACGCTACGTACATGATAATAGCTCGCGCACACGAAGGCGAGAGCACAAGAAGCACATGATAGCACATGAGAATCAATACCCGAAGCACATGATGAAATACACGTGATAGAGTACCCGCTGAACACGGTAAGGGGGATAGCATCTTATGACAGGATCTACTAGTACCAGCTCGTGTAATAATGTGTCAGAATCAAGTATTACAGTTCTAGAACAGGTGATATAAACGCTATCATAAAATGGAAACTATCAGAGGTAGGTACTCGCCTGATGTCCTGAGCAACTGATGAGGATCGAGGTCCGGACCGGTGTCGCAAGGACCTAATGAGAAAAGCAGAATTAAACAGGGTTCTAAGCATTTAAACTGATATAAAATAATTAAAAACAGGCTTCTAGGGCTATTCTAGGTCGAACGGGTCAAACCGGTGAAATTCGGGTCAAAAAGTCAACTCGGGGTCCAAAACTAGGTCAAATGTTGACTTTTACGGTCAACGGGGACAATTATGGTCAAAGCTAGGTCAAACTAGGGTGCTCCTGAAATTCTAGGTCAAACCGAGATCATTAAGCTACTAAACTCACAAACTCGCCTAATCGAGATACCGGGATACCCTCGGTATCCGATACCTCGCCCTAGGCCACGCACCCCGCCTAAACCCGCTAAAACCTATGCTAGCACGCGTAATTATATATATATAAACATATAAAAATTACTACAAAGCATTTCCTAGGCTAATGCTCAAATACCCCGCTCGAAACTCAATACCTTGAATATCTCAAGGTATCGAGATACCTCGGTATCTCAAGGTATTGAGGTTTCGCTCTAAAACCCTCTAACTAGCTACCTAGCTATTAATTATGCACCTAGTTATTAATTTAGGCTAGGTAATATAGATACCTATCATATTTATATATATCTAAATAGGTATCTACCTATATACATATATATCTCCACACATATATACCCATTACCCATTTCCTTACCTAATCATAACATATATATATATATATACCTATCAAGATATCTATATATATATATATAACTATAGGTATATAGATATCTATCTCTTAGATAGATAAAACTATCTATCTACCTATCTAGTATCTATCTATCTAAATACCTAGCTATCTATCTATTAATCTAGCCATCTAACTATCTATTTATCTAATAACTTATCTATCTAACTAGTTATGTATCTATCTATCTATATAGATATATCTATTATCTATGTATCTATCCCTCGCCAACACTACCCGCTGCTACTAGCCTCGCCAACACGCTGCTGCTGCTGGCTCTACATGCTGATGATGCTGCTGCTGGCTGCTGTTATTGCTGCGCTGCTGCTGCTCCTCTTGGTACTGCTGCTGCTGCAGCTCCCTGTTGCTGCTGCTGCAGTGCAGCAGCAGCTGCTGCCTTTTGCTGCAGTGGTCCACCCCCCTTCCTCTCACATACACACAAACACACTCCTATATATATACATATATATACCACTCTATATATATATATATACATACATATATATCTATATATATAACTAGATATCTATATATATTCACACTCATCAACACACTCTAACACACACACTAGCACACTCACACACTAACACACACACACACTCACAACACTATCAACACACACACACACAAATATATATATATATATATATATATATATATATATATATATATATATATATATATATATATATATATATATATATATATATATCTACACACACTCTCAACTATATATATATACATACACCTATATATATATATATACACATATACACACACAAGCACACTTACACATATACATATATATATATACACATAGACATATACATATACAAGTACATAAATATAAATACACACATATATATAAGTATATATATACATAAACACACATACAAATATATATAAATATATATATATATAGACACACATAAATACAAACACAACCACGCACACAACACTCAAACCACACGCCCTACTCACGTCCAACGACCCCGACACTCACCAATACCCTAAAATATATAAAATATAGCCCAAAAACTCTAGCACACATTCTCCGATACTAACCCAACGCGCGTACAAGCCCGAAACGAGGAAACCAAGTCGAAATGGCCGTTCGGTCATTTCGACGAACACGTGGTGCGCGGCTCGGAAAACCTCCTGAAATGCACACCAAACGAACTCGAAATCGGTCCAAAATTTACCCACGCGCTCTACACGATGTCTAGATCCTATAAAATGTGCTTCCACGTCGATTCTAGGCCCGTGGCGGAAACGCACACGCACTTAGAATCGGCGACGATGAAAAGCCCCAATTTCGCCCGAAACGCCCGTTTCTCCGCGACACGGCTTCCCGTGTCCGAACGGAGACACGCACTCACTCTTTAGACACCCAACAACGTCTACCTAGGTCCATCTAACCTAGGGCATCACCCAAAATTGGGCCAAATTCGGATTCCACCCGAATTCGACACAAAACCTAATGTCAAAGTCTCTAAACTCACCCAAACTAGTTCCAACTTCCTCCTACGGGTAGGGTTAGGGTCTAGGAGGGTTCTACAACACTAATTACACTACATAAAGATAATTAAGAAGAGGGAAGTTAGGTTTTACCTCTTGGGAGTTGGAATCCCAAGGCCAAAGTCTCACAACCCCTAGAAATTACCTCCTTCAAGCTTCAAGCCACCAAAACTAGCCTTCACCCTAAATCTAAGCTTCTCACACCTAGGTTAGGGAAAATACAAGGTGAGGGTTAGCACAAATGAGAAGGAATGAAAGAAAGAAGGAAGAAAAATGGAAGAAAACTCACCTTGGGGAAGAAGGAAGAAGAAAGAAGAAGTGGAGAAGAAGAAGAAGTGAAGAAGAAGAAGTAAATGAAGCAAAGGGGGAAGGGGGCTGCTGCTCTATGCTGGTTCTCACGGTTGGGAACGGGTAGGTAGGGCCGGCCAACTAATTAAAGGGTTCTCCAAAGTGGCAAATGTCCAAAATGCCCCTCCGAAACTCGGTTTTGGGTTTCGGGGTCCAAAAACACTCAAACTAACTCCAAATCTCTCCCACTAACCTTCTAAAAATAAAATAATAAATCTAAGCCCCAAAATAATTCTCACAAGGGTGTGGACTGGGTCGGACATGGGTCCACTAGGGTCTGACATGGGTCCAGGCTAGCCAAAACCCTAAAACAATCAAAATAAAAATAATAAAAATAATACAATCACTATTTAAATACAATTATAATTATTTAAATACAATACACAATTTACCAATAAAAAATAAATAATAATAAAAACCCTATTTTCTAGAATCGGGTAGTGACAGAGGATGACCACCGGCGCGCATGAGGGATAAGAACAGATTATACTGATCCCGTAAAATCGACACCGATGTCGATGGAGAAGGCAATAACGTCGGTAGAGTCTGTGTCGATGTAGGCACACCAGGAGGACATATCTGCTCCAACTCTGCTAGTCGTTGGTTGTATGAATCCATGGTAGATAACAACCTCGTACTGCTATGAACCATTGAATCCTACATCATCGTCAGCCTCTCGCCCATGGACAGCTGTGATGCATGCAGCTCCATCACGTTGTGCTATGTCGACGCTCTAAGATCAGCTGTCATATCCTAGAGCTCCATGATGCTGCGCTCGAGCATATCAAATCGTGCGATAAGCGTCGTATCGTATGCCTGCGGCTGGGACAGGGGCTGCTCCTCCATCCTTCGCATCAACTCATCACGGAGAGACTCAGTCTGACGGTCAACGGCCTCCTGGACTTGGGCCGACGACTGCGAGGGCTGTGGGGAATACGCACTTGTCGGGGAGGCCCTAGATGACTGCGTCGCAACAAGGGCGCCATAGGATCCCGTACCATAGTACGTACCCCTCTGGAGACCACCAGCGGCGGTTACCCACAGCTCGTCCGCTGACGGAGCTGGAAAGGGCTGCGAGAAAGTACCAGACTCTCCCGCTGTAGGTGCACTAGCAGTCGTCCGCTCACGCAGCCAAAGATACTCGGCCTAGAAAAGTTTGGATACTCGATAATTGCCTAAGTTATATTAAAATTAACACAAAATAAATTAATACTTACTTAGGTCTGCGAGGCCCTCTCATCAATGAGATTTTCGTCCTTTCGATGGGTGGCCAGGAAGACGGTCGCCATGTTTGCATCCTCACCCCTTTGTACCTGTTAAAAATATATTATTTAGTACTAAAATTAAATATTTTTTTCTACTACTATTTTACCGTACTTGCATTAAAATAATATATCTTAAATAAAAATATATACCAAAAGACGAAAATATTCTGTCATCGGAATCGAGCCACCACACCACTTTGCTGCCTTCCGCCAAGCCGCCTTGGCCTTCTCAGACCTTTTCTTGTACCTTGGATCATCGAATCTAGCCCTCATCGCAATCCACTGCTCAGGCGTGATCCAACCTTGGATCAATTTTCCAACACGATCATGAGCCTTCTGGTCATCCAGAGCATCACAGATAAGCTTGGTGGCAACGGCAGGAAACATCTGCTCGATCAACTCGGCCCGGTACGGAGGATAGAAATACGTTTGTTATAATAAGTAATTTAGTAAGTTATATAATATGCATAAATTAGAGGATTGATATAATATACTTTTACCTTGAAGTGCGTAAACCAGAACGCCTTCCTCTCCTCTGGAGCTTCAGAGTAGTTGATCCAAGGGCCATCATAGTTGTTCCTCAAAAAGAGGCCCAGGCGTCTCTGTACCGACGAGGGCCGATATCTATATAGAGATAATTATTTTTATCGAAAAAGTCAATATATGATGAATAAAGAAATACACGATATATATGATGCTAAACCATCTAATTAACTTACTTTGTACCGTTGGCCCAAATCTTTGTCCTTTCTCCTCCGGAGGTGCGCATGGAGGATCTAGCTGATGTTGGGACGACGTCGACTCGACCTCCTCCATATGCTCATCTGTCTTCATGGATCCGTCAGCAGGAGAAACGCTGGACGAGAGAGTACTATCAGGCCTGGAACTACTCGTCCCAGGAGTGATTTCACGTAACATCGTCGCAGTCAGTGATATGACTTGTCGATATACTGGAGTACTAGGCGACGAGGATCCAAAACCAATAGTAGGCAGTACCGGAGGAGCACTCCATCTACCTCAGGACCTGTCGAACCCTCCCGTCGTCCTGTCATACATGATAACAACATATGATGAATAAAGAAATACACAAATATATATTACCTTCTACAGTCAAAATGTTATGTATATCTCACAGCATTCATAGAATTGCACAGTAAATAACTTGGGATGTCACAAGTCTAAATGGATAGTACATTCTACAGTCAAAATATAATACATATGTTCGTCAAAATATTACATTCTACAGTCAAAATATAGTACATTATAGAGGCAAAATATTTTATTTTCAATCATCTTCAAAAAATTTATCTTGTTCGCATTCCTCATCCTCCTCTTCCTCTTCCTCCTCATTTTCGTCTTCGTCTTCCTGTTCGGATAATTCTACATTTTTTACATTATTACTCGTGTAATGAGTAACTTTCGTTGAGTCAACATCTACAATATTTGTTACAAGAGGTTGCTCGTCCTCCTGATAAGCTATTTCGTCAACGTCAAAGGTATTTCTAACTTTAGTCTTGCATACTGCCCACCAATCTGACCTCGCTGTCCCCCATCTAGGATAAGTTGTGAAGTACACGAGCTGAGCCTGACTTGATAGGACAAATGGTTCGTAGCCTTGATATCTAGGCTTGTAGTTTATATCCACAAGGCCATGCTTGTCAATTTTCCAACCGTGATCTTGAATCGGATCAAACCATTCACACTTGAATAGCATGATCTTAGCAGGTTCTGTGCCATAATTATATGTTAACTCCACAATCTCTTGTAAGATGCCAAAAAAATTATTTCCTGGATCGATGTCTTTGTAGTTCGAAAATTTGATACACAAACAAGTATTTTTCGTAGAATCAAGATCCAGAAAGCTGTCTCTGATTGAAGCATTTGTTGACTTGAACCTAAACTCATTCACACAGAAACTTGGCCATATTTTGACGACAGTAATTGGTCCCTTGGCTAGAGTTCTAATAGATTCAGTCTCGGGTGTTATTAGATGATCGACCTAAATACCAAAGTAGCGATAGTAAGTTATTTATTGTGCAAGTGCAGAAAGAAAAAGTAATTACGAAGCTCCTTAGATATGCTCTCAACCAAGAAGAAAAATAACGTCTTATTTCTTGTTCTACTTCTTCGTCTGTTATATAGGGTCTAACCAACCTTAACTCATCATTATATGTGCTAAAAAACAACGAAGCAACCGCTGATTAGTAGCATAATAGTAGCTTATACTATTACATTAAGATGACATAAACGTGGATGTATTAATTACTTACATAGTGTTACCGCAATGTCCTTCTCTTGATTATCTAGACGATCTACGAGCAACTTAGTAGAACAAAGATCTCTGAAGAATATGCTGAGCTCTATCAATGGATCCCAAATGACCTGCGGTAAGAATTCTCAAAATACAATCAGAATTAACCTCTCCATGAATACGTGACAATCGTGGCTCTTCATACCCGCCAGCTTGTTCTCCGTGAGGTCGATGCATCTTCTCAAGTTTGACACATACCCGTCTAAAAATTTTAGACCTTGTATCCACCTACAAAGTCTCCCTTTATCCTCCTTCTCCAGGGAGAAAACTGACTTAGGCGGCTTTAACTTTCCATTTCCCTCCTCTATCAAATGCAACGCAGGACGTCTACATATTTCTTCTAAGTCTAACCTGGCCTTCAGATTGTCTTTCGTCTTCCCCTTTACCTCCATTACAGTATTAATTACGTTATCAAACACATTCTTCTCGTTATCCATGACCTAAAGGTTATGTCTAATCAGATTGGTGCTCGAATATGGCAGATTCCAGAATATAGTCATCTTCGTCGAGTTATGGGTGCGACCAAATCTGTCACACTTGTACCCCTTAGCAGGCTCTTCGATAGAACTTAGTAAATCTTTT
The DNA here is from genome assembly GCA_036927795.1 of Iris macrosiphon. Lineage (NCBI taxonomy): Eukaryota > Viridiplantae > Streptophyta > Magnoliopsida > Asparagales > Iridaceae > Iris > Iris macrosiphon. Next base: position 186,782,074 of record JAYESA010000011.1, read on the forward strand.
ACCTCTTCCTATATCGTGTATCCGGGCCATCTTGGCGGTGGATTGGCCTTTTCCATAATGCCCGCACGAAAAGCATTCCTGTTCCTCCGGTACGGATGATCCTTCGGCAGAAATTGTCAATGACAATCGAAGAAGCACGGTTTGCCTTCATGTTTCAAATAAAAAGCCTTAGTACGGTCCATGCAATACGGACATGAGAGACGACTATGAGTACTATATTCCGATAATATTCCATAGGCCGAAAAGTCGTTGATGGTCCACATAAGTGCTGCCCTCATCTGAAAATTCTGCTTTCTGGAAATATCGTACGTGTTGGCACCTACTTCCCATAGCTGATTCAACTCATCTATCAAAGATTGTAAATATACATCGATGTCCCTCTTCGGATTGTTCGGACCCGGGATAATAATGGTTAGGAACATATATGGAGTCTTCATGCACATCTAATGCGGTAGATTGTACGGAGTGACGATCACAGGCCAACACGAATACTGGGGGCCCAAAAGTCCGAATGGGGTAAAATCGTCGGAGGAGAGCCCTAATCTGACATTACGCGGATCTGAAGCAAAATATGGATACTCTCGATCAAAGTGCTTCCATGCTTCTCCATCGGATGGATGATCCAATACTCATTCGATCGATTTCCGCTTGTGCCAACTCATATTTTCTGTAGTCTCCTTCACCATAAACAACCTCTGCAACCGCGGCGTCAAAGGCAAATAGTGCATCGAATCGGTAGGCTTCTTTGCACCGACAGACTTTCCTCTTCCAATAGCCTTGTAGCGATAAGCACCACAGAATCTGCACGCATCTTCATCCTGGTCGTCTTTGTAGTACAACATGCACCCATTGCGACATGCATCGATTTTCTCATATCCCATCCAGAGCGATCTCACCATCCTCTTAGATCGGTAGAAGTCTTTAGGCAACTTTGCATCCTCTGGTAAGATCTCTATAATCAAATCCATCAGTCGGTTATAGCATTCTTGCGATATTTTAAAATCGGACTTGATGCTCAACAATCTTGTAACAACCTCCAACGATGAATGGTCTTCACAACCAGGATATAATGGAGTCCTTGCATTCTCCAGCAACTCTATGAACTTCGCAGCATCGGTATTCGGTGCCTCCTCAGCTGTATCATGATTGTCCAGATCGAAATTAGGCCCCGACGCATCAAAAACCATGTTCATCTATCCATCGTCGTAAGCAACATGGTCGTGGATATCCATATACGGCTCCACATAAGTCTCCGACTCTGATGGTAAAGACACAAGTTCTCCGTGCGTGGTCCACTAATAGTAATTCGGCGTGAAACCCTTCGAGTACAAATGATATGTGACTTCCACTTCTGGATGATATTTTAAGTTATAACATCTTACACACGGACACTTAATTTTGGTACCGTCCATGTACTGAGGGAATGCCTTGGCAAACTGCAGGAACTGCTGTACACCCTCAATGAATTCATCTTGCACACTGCACATATCATCAGGATGACGGTTGTACATCCACGAACGATGTCGCAGATAGTAATTCATATCCATTTCTAGATACTTCTATAAAAATAAATATACAATTAACTTCAAGTATATACTCATCGTTAAATATAGTACATGCACTGATACTCCTAGTCCTAGCATATATACTCATCGTTAAATACAGTACATGCACTGATACTCACTGCAACCTTCAAGTATGGTTGTTTGAGTGATTGAGTGAGCTCGGGTCACTAGGGAGAGCAGTTCACAGTTTTCAGTGTGCATCATTTGGTAGTGATCAAATGAAGGGAGAGCAGTGTGCAGCTCTGTGCTAGCACAGCAAGGGAAAGCACAATTGAGCAGTGTGCAGCTTTGTGCTACCATAGTACAAGGGGAAGCATATAATATTTTATAGCAGTAGCAGTTAGCTGTACTGCACAATGTAGTAGTGAGGAATCAGTGTGCAGCAATACTGTGCAGTGCACAACAGGAAGGAAGAACAGCAGCAAGTTAACTCAGCAAGTAGCAGCAGAGCCAGTGCACTGCAGAGCCTTCAACAGCAGGTTTAGCAGTCTATAGTAGCCAATGCAACAACTCGTGCAGCAAGAAGCATCAGCCCAAGTTGGATACGAGTTCTAGAAGAAGATAATACCATATCGTGTCTCGGTTTTGAAGAGTTATTCCCGTGTTCGTGTATACGACTCTTCTTGAGTCAAGATCTGTATCGTATTATATACGCTGCAGATATGCAAGGTTGCGTCTAAACTCAGACAGCTAACTAGAAGAGAGATAGGGTTAGGGTCTATGTCATATTTCGTGTCATGTCAGTGTATGTGTCTGTGTCGTATCCCATGTCATGTCTATGTCTGTGTTTTGTTTATGTTCGTGTGTCCGTAGAATGTCATGTCTTGTCTATGTTTGTGTGTGTCCGTATGTCCGTGTCAGTATTAGGGTTAGTGTCCGCATGTGTTAGTGTGTCCACGTGCGTGTGTGTTTGTCTGAGTTAGGGTTAGGGTTAGTGTATGTGACGTCGTGTCGTGTCGTGTCATATTAGAAAGAGAGAGAGACAGAGAAAGGAGATAGAGAGAGGAGCTTACCGAGTGAGGAGGAGGGGAGCTGGAGAGAGGAGAACGCTGGAGGGAGGAGAAGCTGCCAGAGGGAGGAGGGGAGCCGGAGGAAGGAGGAGCTGGCGGAGGGAGGAGCACCTCGGAGGGGGGTGGACACGGCCGGAGGGGGATCGCTGAGGTGGGGCGCCGGGATGGGGGGTTTTAAAATTTTGGAGATATCGAAGAAAATGGGGGGAAGAGAAATTCGTCAAACCCTATATGAAATATATTAGCGACGTTTGTCCAGACGTCGCTAACCGTCGCGAATATTATAATATACTGCGACTTAAATACATAAACATCGGTAAACATCGCTAAAATTAAAAAGTTAGCGATATTTAGCGACTAACTAGCAATATTTTATATTATTATAATAATTATAGTCGCTAAACGTTGATCCACGTTGCTATCACCGACGTATTGCGATATTTTATATAAATGTCACTAATACCTATAATTCAGCGACGTTTTATTTGGACATCGCTAAAACCATCGCTATTTGGACATTTTTTGGTAGTGCCTAATTATAAGCCCATTTATTAGGAGGATAATTAATTAAGTTAAATCCATTAGACTAGAACCTTCCTTCCTTAATTATTTCTTCATGAGAGGTCCCAAGGGATATTTTAGACTTTACATAGTAGCTTGGGGAGGGGTTAAGTGGCTGACCTATTATTCAATGGAGGAAAAGTTTCTCTCTCTTCATTTTTATTTCAAATCTAGATCTGTAATTTTCTCTTCCAAATTTCTTCATTCCCACATCAAATTTCATCCAAAATTTATTTCAATTCCTTCTCTAATCATCATTAGAGGATATTGAAGCATGGATCTACAAAGAGGAAGTAATGATCTATATGGAGGAGCAATGATACAAGTTGAATGCTATTTTTACCCAATTTAAAAGTTTTATTGGAAATCCATCTCTCAATAGGTACAATTTAATTTTTCATCTTTAATTAGAGTTTAAATCTTTGTTTTAATCATTAGAAATCATCCCATATTCTAAGGCTACCCATAGGAATTGGAATTAGGTTCATAGGAGGTCTATGGAGAAAGTTATGATGTGTTTTATGTCAATTTTGGAGAAATTCTGAGATTGACACATCTTATGCTTGTCAATTGGTCAATTAGACCAAATTGGCATGTGTTTGATTGCGTGTGGCCAGTATCGTGTCAACAATTGGATACGTGTAGGCCGTATTCCGACAATTTGGAGATACGGATTATTTTGGGGGTTTTCCTCCGACACGGGGGTTTGAGCATGTCACATTTTGACACGGACACGTAGATGTATAATTAACTCTTCGTATTATTCACAGATATTATTTTAGACTTGCTCGTGTCCTTCGGGGTACGTTTGGTTGTGTGGTGGACTCGTATCGCAAGCGTATCATAGATCTAGTGTGATATGGGTGCGATGCACTCTACGTGTTTGTTTCTATGTCTTTAGATTCATTTTGCCGTAGTACTAGCTATTAGAATATTATATTTATCATGGTTATATGATATATATATATATATATATATATATATATATATATATATATATATATATATATATATATATATATATATATATATATATATATATATATATTATGTGTTGTTCTATATTCATTGTTGGTGATTGGTTTATATATATATATATATATATATATATATATATATATATATATATATATATATATATATTTGGAGATACGGATTATTTTGGGGGTTTTCCTCCGACACGGGGTTTGAGCATGTCATATTTTGACACGGACACGTAGATGTATAATTAACTCTTCGTATTATTCACAGATATTATTTTAGACTTGCTCGTGTCCTTCGGGGTACATTTGGTTATGTGGTGGACTCGTATCGCAAGCGTATCATAGATCTAGTGTGATATGGGTGCGATGCACTCCATGTGTTTGTTTCTTTGTCTTTAGGTTCATTTTACCATAGTACTAGCTATTAGAATATTATATTTATCATGGTTATATGATATATATGTATATATATATTATGTGTTGTTCTATATTCATTGTTGGTGATTGGTTTATATATTTAGTCTAGGACTTTTTAGCAGCCGCAACAGTACGAGAATCCAGCTAGGACGCCATTTCACCAGGCACCGCAGCAGCAGAGACAGTCACAACAAGTTTCCTGCCATTACTGCAGGAAGCTCGGCCACATCTGGGAAGTTTGTAGGAGGAGGTTGGGGGTTTGTCTGTATTATGGTACCGAAGGGCATCAGCTGAGAGAGTGTCATTCCAACCCTCGTCGTGCAGTTCAGGGAGCAGCTCCATCTCAGAGGATATAGGCGAGGTCACCTGCAGTACAGCCGAGGGGACCGCCGCTTCAGACCCAGTAATAGCGTTATATCCAGCACCAATATCAGGGAGGTGCACATCAGGGACGAGCGTTTGCTATGACATTCGAGGAGGTCGAGCCCACCGGAGATGTCATCGCAGGTTCTGTTTTTTTGATTCCATTCCAACTTTAGCTTTATTTGATTGTGGTGCTTCCCATAGTTTTGTATCTGTTTCTCTGAAACATCATTTGGTAGCTGAGTCTTTGCTTAGGACTTGGAAGATCATGACCGTGGGAGGCATTATCCTGGTTAGTGATATTTGCAAGGATCGGAGAGTTACTCTGGGAGGTCAAGAGCTGAGTGTGTGTCTACTTGTAATGCCACTTTCGAGCTACAATATCGTACTCATCATGGATTTGTTGAGTAGGCACCATGCTAGTATAGATTGTAGAGGAGGTAGAGTTTTGTTTAGCCCGCTAGGAGAGCCAAAGTATGAGTTTGCTAGAGGACCCATAGAGCAGGAAGAAGGAATTATCTATGGAGCTATGGTGGAAGACAAGGAGTTGCCACATCCGTTGATAACAGAGGTCTTGGATGTGTTTTATAAGGAATTGCCAGAATTATCGCCAAATCGAGATATTGAGTTCTCTATTGACTTGGTGCCAGGTACAGAACCAATTTCACAACATGTCTATAGAGTAAACAACAGCGAGCTGATCGAGCTTAAGAAGCAAGTGGATAAATTGCAGGATAAGGGGTTTATCAGATCCAGTTCTTCACCGTAGGGAGCCCCGGTATTGTTTGTACCGAAGAAGGATGGGTCGGTGCGCATGTGCATCGATTACAAGACATTGAATAATCTCATTATCAAGAATAAATACCCATTGCCACGGATTGATGACCTGTTCGATCAGTTGAGTGGAGCCAATGTGTTTTCTAAGATAGACTTGAGATCAGGCTACCACCAGATGAAAGTGAAATCATAGGACATTTCGAAGACTGCTTTTAAGACTCGGTATGGCCAGTATGAGTTCATGGTGATGTCGTTTGGGTTGACTAATGCCCCGGCAGTATTTATGAATTTGATGAACAAGGTGTTCCATCAGTACCTTGACAAGTTAGTGGTGGTGTTCATCGATGACATACTCATATACTCGAAGACACCGGAGGAGCACGAGGAGCATTTATAAATTGTGTTGGATGTGCTGAGGAAGGAGAAGTTGTGTGAAAAGCTATCCAAGTGTGAGTTCTTCCTAGACAAGGTATAGTTTTTTAGGACACGTTGTGACTGGTGATGGAATTCCAATGGATCCGAAGAAGATCACAGCAGTAGAGTCTTGGAAGACCCTGAGTTCAGTAGCAGAGATCAGGAGTTTCTTGGGTTTGGCAGGCTACTACAGGAAGTTTGTGTAAGATTTTTCGAGGATTGCCGAGCCGATGACCAGAATCACCAGGAAGGATGTAGAGTTTGTTTGGACAGAGGAGTGCCATGTTGCTTTTAAGGAATTTAAGAAGAGGTTGACGTCTGCTCCTATTTTAACGTTGCCATCAGGGTCTGGAGGTTTCACTATTTATAGTAATGCATCGGGGAAAGGTCTGGGTTGTGCTCTTCAGCAGAATGGGAAAGTGAATGCCTATGCATCCAGGCAATTGCGTCCTCATGAGAAGAACTATCATACCCACGATTTGGAGTTGGCAACAGTCATCTTTGTCCTGAATTTGTGATAATACTATTTATACAGAAAGCATGTGGATATCTTCACATACCACAAGAGCTTGAAGTACGTTTGCATATAGAAGGAGTTAAATATGAGAAAGCGTCGGTGGCTGGAACTGATGAAGGATTTTGACATATCTTTACAGTATCATCCTGGAAAAGCTAATGTAGTTGCCGATGCCTTGAGCAGGTATCCGATAGCTATATTTTTGACACATGATCGGTATTTGTTGGAGGACTTGGAGAGCTTGGGCTTTGAGGTGATAGTTCTTAGTTTTGCTATGCAGATGTGGGGGTTGCAGATACACTCAGAGTTGATGAATAGGATCAAGGTAGCCCAGTATGAGGATGTATCTCTGAGGAGCATCAGAGCTCAGGTGAGAGCAGGATTGGAGGACGATTTCACCATTGCTGAGGATGGTTCTTTGCGGCATAGTGTTAGATTATGTATGCCTAGTGGGAAGCTACGTGAGGAAATGTTGCAGGAAGCGCATCGCTCTCAGTATTCTATACGTCTAGGTGCCAACAAGATGTATCGGAATATGCGAGAGAGTGTGTGGTGGTATAGCATAAAAAAAAAAGTGGCATATTTTGAATCCAGATGCTTAGTGTGCCAGTAGGTGAAAGCCGAGAGGCAGAGGCCAGGCAGTTTACTTCAGCCATTACCTATTCCAGAGTGGAAGTGGATCACATTACTATAGATTTTGTGTCCGGACTTCCACGATCTCCAAGAGGGAAAGACGTAATTTGGGTCATCGTTGAGAGGTTGACCAAGTCGGCCCACTTTTTGCCTTTCAAGGTGGGCTTGTCTACAGAGAAGCTGGCAGAGATATATGTGAGGCAGATCGTCAGGATACATGGGGTTCCCATCAGCATAGTCTCGGATTGGGATAGTCGTTTTACTTCTCATTTCTGAAGGAGTTTGCAAGCGAGTTTGGGCACCCAGCTCAAGTTCAGTACTGCATATCATCCCCAAATAGATGGGCAGTCAGAGAGGTCAATTCAGACTCTCGAGGATATTACCTATGTACTAGATTTCGGGGGATCTTGGGAGGACCATCTCCATTTGGTAGTGTTTGCTTACAACAACAGCTACCAGACTAGTATAGAGATGTCACCATTTGAGGCTCTGTACGGTCGGAGATGTCGTACTCCTTTGTCATGGGACGATATTGGAGAGAGAGTTTTGCTAGGGCCAGAGATGGTTGTAGATGCAGTGGAGAAGGTTAAGCTAATCAGAGACAGACTTCGAGTGGCACAAGACAGACAGCGGCATTGGGACGATAGCCACCGGAGACCTTTGGAGTTTGAGGTATAGTTTTAGATTTTTTGTTTTGTGCTTGATATTGGTTGTTTGTTATAGATTAAGTTCTTAAAATTGTGTTTTGTTCTAGGTGGGTGGTTTGGTGTTTCTAAGGATTTTTTTGACACGAGGCACAATTCGTTTCAGTGGAGGCGGGGAGCTTAGTCCACGATTCATCGGACCTTTCAGTATTCTCGAGAGGGTCGGTGCATTTGCTTATAGACTAGACTTGCCACCTGCATTGGAGGGAGTGTACAATGTGTTTCACGTATCGCAGTTGAGACGGTACATGGCGGATCCTAGTCACGTGTTGGATCACTCGAAGATAGAGGTGGGCCCTACTCTTAGCTATCCAGAGAAGCCAGTTGAGATTCTGGATCGGAGAGAAAATATGCTAAGAAACCAGAATATTTCCTTGGTACGCGTCGCATGTGTCACGCCCCGATCTCCTGCAGGCTATTTCGGCCGTCCCCGCTAGGCGGGAATCACCCTCGCCAGCGCTCCCTCGGGACGATCGCTTTGACCCATCCGGGCGTGATGCCGCACGAGCGTGAGCCACGCCCGTGCAAGGCCATGGTTCATTGGCTGGCAGCAAGAGTTCTAAGCCACAGAGTCGCACAGATTGTCCGAGTACAGCGGAGTCATGAACGCATAGCGATTTGGTAACAGGTTCACTGAGTCGACAATATAGCGGAAGCATTGAAACACAAGTTAAGGTAAAGCAAGCTCTTTTATTGATATAACAAGTGTTACAGGCGGCGTATAGCCGAGATTACAAGTCGCTCAAGCCTCTCTCTCTGAAACAGTAAAAGCGTGCCAAGCGGCTACAACTGTGGAATGAATGTACAGGCGATGGTCAAGCGACGCTCCAACATTATGTCTTGTATATGTGCTTCAGTCCCGGACGCACCATTGCAAGGCTTCAGAGGGAACTCCTGGCCTTAGCACGCAGGAAGGAGGCATCCACACCGAACGAGGTTCTCCCGCACCCTGCATACAAACTGGTGGATTATCAGTACATTGAATGCACTGGTGGGGAAGCTACTCGCCCGCTCGACAAATCCAAACACGTAATACAGGTTTCGTGCACAACTATTAAGTTGTCTTTCTTGTTGCCTTAGGATCAGTTTCATGCAAATATTGAATAGCCTAACTCGTGTGGCAGTACGCCGTGCGATATGAGAGGAAACACGGCGAGACTTACCAACTTACCATTTGTCCTTCCCTGTCCAAGGCAATATTGTTAATTCATGCACGGACAAGTATAAACATACAGGAGCATAGCATATGCAAACATGAGGGTCGTTATTTTCAGATCGTTCAGGTGTTCAGTTCATTGATGCTATGCAATGACTCGCACGCGGATAGCCGCTAAGCGAGGATGACTTATCTATATGAACATAAGTCGCTGGCGTAGCCATTATGGATGGTTCACAGTCTCAAGACACATAATGATATGCAACGCAGGTGGCGAGCCCCGCTGCATAACACCTTGCCCCATAACATACGACTGCTCATACGTCCCGTCCGGATCGGATCGGTCCCGGTGCCCCAGTGACCGTCTGCGGAACTCAACATAACATACCTTGTGCACAAGTTGTCCGCGATAATGCAGGTCAGGGTCTATCCATATTCCATAGCTTGACATGATAATCATAAAACTTAAACTTAATCTGAACGAGCATATTGCTCCACGAGCTGGGATTCCATCAGTAGAATATTGCTCCATGAGCTGGGAAGTTCACCGTAGCCACCCACCTTAGCGATGATTCGTCTCGGTAGAGCGATACGTCTGAGCGAGCCTCTGAAAGCCTAAGCCGGATTCCTGTAGGGACAAGTCTGGATATCCTTGTTTCTCGTTCAAGGCAAAGCGGGTCAGGACAGCTGCACTTTTGCCGTTTGAAACGGCAGTCCGCTTGAGCGGAACGGGGTGTTACAACATGGAGGCATCACTCTCCGGGGGAGTCTACCTAGGAGAGAGAGGATAAAATATGAGAGTGTTACCCATATTTGTTTGTGCCTAGAGGTATGTTCTTTCCTAATTCTGTTCTGTTCTGTTTTATTTTCTGGGGGTAGTTTCGTCTTTGAATTTCGAGGAAAAAATTATTTTAAGGGGGGTAGACTTGTCACTACCATATTTTATTGGAAAGGATATTTTGGTCATTTTATATTTAATTAAACATTGTGCATGTTGTATATTATTTATTGTATTATTTATTTATTGTTAGATGTTAGTTTATTACTTTGGACCTATGTTAGTGGACCTAACTAGTTTAGATTAGATCCATGGACCAATATTTAAATCTAGCTAGAATTGAGCCCAAATATAAGCCCATTCATTAGGAGGATGATTAATTAAGTTAAACCCATTAGATTAGAACCTTCCTTCCTTAATTATTTCTTCATGAGAGGCCCCAAGGGGTATTTTTAGACTTTGCATAGTAGCTTGGGGTGGGAGTTAAGTGGTCGGCCTATTATTCAAGGGAGGGAAAGTTTTTCTCTCTTCATTTTTATTTCAAATTTAGATCTAGAATTTTCTCTTCTAATTTCTTCATTCCCACATCAAATTTCACCCAAATTTCTTTCTAATTCCTTTTTTAATCATCATTGGAGGCTATTGAAGCAAGGATCTAAAAGGAGAAAGTAAGGATCTACAAGGAGAAGTAAGAATCTACAAGTTGAAGGCTCTTTTTATCCAATTTGAAAGTTTCATTAGGAATCCATCTCCCAATAGGTATAATTTAGTTTTTCCATTTAATTAGACTATAAATTTGTATTTTAATCAGTAGAAACTATCCCATATGATAAGGCTACCCATAGGAATTAGAATTAGGTTCATAGGAGGCCTCTGAAGAAAGTTATGGTGTGTTTTGTGTCAATTTTGGAGGAATTCCGAGATTGACACATCTTCTATTTGTCAATTGGTCAATTAGACTAAATTGACATATGTTTGATTGTGTGTGGCTAGTGTCGTGTCTATAATTGGATACGTATAGGCCGTATCCCGACAATTTGGAGATACGGATTATTTTTGAGGTTTTCTCCGACACGGGAGGTTTGAGCATGTCATATTTTGATACGGACATGTAGATGTATAATTAACTCTTCGTATTGTTCATAGATATTATTTTAGACTTGTTCGTGTCCTTCGGGGTACGTTTGGTTATGTGGTGGACTCGTATCGCAAGCGTATCATAGATCTAGTGTGATACGGGTGCGATGCACTCCACGTGTTTGTTTCTTTGTCTTTAGATTCATTTTGCCTTAGTACTAGCTATTATAATATTATATTTATCATTGTTATATGATATATATATATATATATATATATATATATATATATATATATATATATATGTATTATGTGTTGTTCTATATTCATTGTTGGTGATTGGTTTATATATATATATATATATATATATATATATATATATATATATATATATATATATATATATATATATATATATATATATATATATATATATATATATATACATAGAGAGTGGTATATATGTATGTATGTGTGTGTGTGTGTATATATATATATATATATATATATATATATATATATATATATATATATATATATATATATATATTGATACATATATGTATCTCTATTATATATATGTACATATGTATGCGTATGTATAAATATAGATATATATATATCTTCTTATATATGTATGTGTGTGAGTGAGAGTTTTATATATATATATATATATATATATATATATATATATATATATATATATATATATATATATATATATATATATATATATATATGTATGTGTGTGTGTGTGTGTGTGTGTGTGTGTAGTTATGTGTGTGTATAGTTGTGTGTGTGTGTGTGTGTGCTAGGAAGGGGGGTCGGGTCAGCTAGCAATGAGCAACTAAAATTGCACAACAACAACAAGCAAAGCTATAACATAGCACAACAGCATATCACTACCAGCAAGGGGGTGTTTAAGCATCGAGCAATGCAGCAATTCAGCGAGGCAGGCAGTGCATCTGCAACAGGTAGCATCAATCAACAGCAAGCATGGAGAGCAGTAGAAGCAACTGCAAGCTGTAGCAGCTTGCTAGCAGTGAGCAACATGCAGCAGCATGCAGTGTACTGCAGCTAGCACAACAGCAATGCAGTACAGCAGCAACTGCACGAGCAGCAGCAGCAACAAACACAGCAGCAACAACATCCAGTAGCAGCAGCTTGAGCAACAACAGCAAGTGCAGAGCATGGGCAGCAGTGTATCAGCAGCAAGGTAAGTAGATAGTTTAGTTAGCTTGAGGTGTAGTTAGTTAATTAGTTACTTTGGTATATAGTTATATATATATATATATATGTACATATTGTTAGTAGTAGTTAGATATATATGTATATGTATCTCTAGTTAGTGATATGTATGTAGGTATGTATATATGTATATATGTATATATGTACTAGTAGTTAGTAGTTAGTATAGTAGTATAGTATTAATTAATGCATGTTAGTTATAGTTTAGAGTTTTGGGTAGTTAGTATATACTAGAATTCACATTACGTTGTGATACCAAGGTAATATCAAGGTATTGATGGATACTCAAGGTATTGGGTTTGAGTATCAAGATGGGTGTGTAGTGTTATGATATCGCGTTGGTTCAAAGCCAAGGTATCCACTTATCATTAGTTTAGTTAGTAATATTAAATATTGTTGATTGAATATACATATTATGATATTTTCATATCTATTATTTGTGATTCTTAGGATACGGTATCTTATTAGTTTTCTAGTATCCTAGTATAGCTAGTGTGGCCTAGTTACATAGTGTATGGACCCAATATCCTAGAAATAGACTCATACAACCTAGAAATAGTTAGTTTGACCAGTTTGACCTAGAGTTGACCTATTTTGACTATTTTGACTTAGAAATAGATTTTTGACCTAGAAGTTGACTAGTTTAACTTATTTTTATTTCAGAACCTTGTATTGATGTAATATTCCATATTTAGCTCTTCGAGGCACCGAACCGGACATCTGTGATACCGTTCACCGAATTTCAGGCGAGTACATTCTCTGATAGTTTTTCATTTATGATATCCTCTATGTCTCTTATATATAGTGTAGATATCCTTAATTTTTTGACACTATTGTTACACGGATTGGTATATTCGGGTCTCGTCATGAGATGTTATTCCTTGTTATGTATGGTGTATCTTGTACAAGCCTTATTTTTTTGCTCTTTTTGTACATGTACAGACACTGATTCTTGGGAAGACTTGCTACCTTCCTAGAGAATCTCGTGTCATGACGTACCATGGTTGGATCCACTATACCAGTCGGGGGTGGGGAGTATGTAGTGTAGATATATGATCATACCCTCCTTGTATCAAGTCTTATTCATTGAATATTGTTAATCATATACCGCACGTATGATTAGCCAGGTCATAATTCTTGTATCAAGTTTCCAACCTGATCACATGTTAAAACTGGTACTCACTCACTTAGTCATTAGTATTTTTTGTTCATTTCTATATTTTTCCTTCTCGTATTTATTTACAGTATTTTTTTATTGCATATCTCTTGTATCTGTATATTGTATCTTGTATATTCACATCTATTTACTGTTACATAGTTTATATCATTTATTAGAACTGCTGTTAAAGATGTACTATGCTCCTTTCCTGACTGGATATATTTTTCCCAGATGACACTGAGAAGTGGTATCCCACTCACTACGGGCCTCAGGATGTTGTTGGCTTAGAGCATGAGACATTGGCTCAGGAGGTCTCATCCCGACTGAGACAGATGACCCAGGACTCGTAGCACAGTAATTAGTTCTTTTGTACTGGATTTGTCTCCAGCTCAGTTATTAGTATTTTTTTTATATGATTCATTGGATATTATTTGTCTCGTGAGCTGTATTGTGACTCTTCTATTCTTTATCATATTCGTGCTTATTCCATCTATAGACATGTGATTGAGTATATGCATTTACATTGGTGACATATTATATCTTGATTGTTAGATAGATAGTTTACCCAAACAACGTTCTACAGCCGATGCTGCGGCGTAGGCGGGACGTTGTTCACTACTTGCATCCCTACACCGGATGCGGGTCGTGACAGAAAGGTCGGGGAAGCTCGGGTCAGTTGGGCACGAAGAACTCTGGTTAAGGGCGTCGGCTCTTCGGCAGAACTGACATGGTTTTGGTTTTGGTTAAGGTTAGGGACTGAATCCGAAGTGGGGATTAGGGAGAGAAAGAGAGAGTGTGTGTGAATGAAAGTTAAAATGTTTGAGTTTGAGAAAGATTGAGAGGATGGAGGACAGCTCCTAGTAAATAATGTGCTTTCCTAAGTAAAAGTTGCACAATCAACGACACTGAATTTGTAGTACCACGATAAATACTCTTTATAAAAAAGAACCTCCAATTGAAGAAGCCTTCAATTTTGATCCAACTTCTCTCTAAAAATAAAATCTTATGAGAAAACGAAAACCAGAAAAGGAAGCACTATTACTCTCATTAAGCCCCCTCGTCGTCTAACAAGAGTCACAAAAATCAAGGGTATTCTGTCCTTCCGTAGTTTAGACAGGAAGAAGAGAGAAAAAAAAGATTAATTGGAAGTAGGAGAAGAGAGAGAAAGCGACGGCTGGGCACAGTGGGCAGAGAGAACTGATAGAGAACTTTCAAGCCTCACCCTCTTCTTCTTCCTCTCTCTCTCTTATACACCTCTCAATAAGAAAACAGCCTCTGCAACTGCAGTCTCTTATTATAAACTCCTCTTTCTCCTCCTCCTGATCTCCACCAAGCTTTCTTCCACTGTCTCTTCACTCCACCACTTCCGCCATGTAAGAAAAAAAAAACTTCTACTACTACTACTACTATTTCTGCTGCTGCTCTCTCTCTCTCTCTCTCTCTCTCTCTCTCTCTCTCTCTCATCACACGCTCATTTTTGTCATACCGTGTTCTTGTTGCAGGAGGCCGGCCGGGAACCCTTTGGACCTGAACAACCTCCCCGAGGAGTATGGCAAGCAAGCATTGGAGGAGAGCTCCACCACCACAGCAGCATCCACTGAAACAATAAGTAATATATATTCAACATAGTTAGAAGAGAACAAATAGAAGACAGTAAAGTAATACTAAAAAATACTTCAATATATATATATATATATAGGGTTCAAGAAGAAGAAGAGCGGAGCTAAAGACGAGGCCGGAAAAGTCTATGAGTGTAGATTTTGCTCCCTCAGGTTCTGCAAGTCTCAGGCTCTCGGCGGCCACATGAACCGACATCGCCAAGGTCAGTAATTCATGAGTTATAACGCTACTAGGGTTCAGTACTAGTATTATTCTTTCTTCTTGTTAGTGTATTATTTTTGTAAATCAAATAATTGGTTTTTTGGAGCACGAGAGTTAATTATAAGTACTCAATTTTGATCAGAAAGAGAGACGGAGACTCTAAATCGCGCTCGCCAGCTCGTGTTCAGCAATGAAGCTCACGCCGGTGCCAGTGCCGGAGCTCATTTAGGGTATGCATGCCATGAAATTGTACAGAGTCCAATTATTGGTAACATAATATTTGCCTTTTCTATATATGAAAATCCAATCATATATATTCAATTATATATATGTTGTAAGTGAAAATGGTCATGGACCTATTTTTGTTTGATATATTTTTTCGTGTTTGATGCTAGGTACAGAGAATTAAACATGGGCAGCAGCAACGCACAACAAGGCTTTCAACAACTGCGGCCGGTGTATCCCCGCCTACCAACACAAACAGCGTCGTCCCAACCCCCTATCCAGCCTTACATTTACCCTTCCTCTTCCTCACATCCGCTTCCCTTTCCCTCCACCTTCCCGCCGCCACCTCACCCTTCCATCGGGGAATATTTCATGGGCCATGTCCTCCCGCCGCATCACCAGAGCTACGGCCTAGACTCGAACTATGCATGCTTCGGTTCTCCTCTCTCCCACGGCTTCCCAGTCGAAGGAGTCCGGGCACCGGCAATCACCAGAAACGGAGGATCGAGCAATCAAGTGGAGGGGAGGAACTCGAATCACACTTTTTCTCCGGTCGATCCTATTCGAGACCAAGATAATATTTGAGAGAAAACATGTAGGGATCAACTAGGTTGTGAACACTTGCTAGGCATGACTTGGTAGTCATATTTTGTCGAGCTAGTAGGAACAAAGGGGGAAAAGAACCATTTTCATGCATTTTGTTTTGCAATAGGTCTGGTTTGATAGTAAGTAGCAAATAGACAAAGTTGGTGCTTCTATTATTTTAACCCTAATTCCACTATTTTCTCCTCACACAGAATTTTGGCTATGATAGCAAAGTGGCTGTGGCACAAATAACTCTCTTTCTATACAAATTAGGCAGCTTTAAATTTAGACCAGTTCTTCTTTCAAGTAATGTTGGGGCAATAGGAGTAATATCTAGAGAATGAAGTGACCACTTTAATCTGACTTTAAATATTTTTTTTGGTTTAGTCTCTCGAGCATGAGCTGTAAAAGCAAATGGATTAGAGTTTGGGGACAGTAGTAGCAAGCACTTTAATCTGTGGCTGGAACAAAGCTTTCCGAGTAAGTGTTTGCTGCTACAAACAGAAGCTAGCTAGAAGAGAGTAGGCTTCTCAGTCTTAGGCTTTGCTTTAATCTATTCACTACCTCCACTTTAAAACAGAAAATGTAAGAAAACAAGAAATAAAAGAGAAGGGCTTCTATTCCAATCTCCTTTTAGGAGTGACATGGTTGGCATATTATGACTAGTAACTATCCCTTGTCTTAATGAGAGAAACCTTAACCCCTTAAACCAGTACTTCATTGCAAGTTTATAACTTGTGAAACTAGATTCTGTCAAGTGCCACATTTACACTGTGAATTTAGCTCCAACAGATAATTGTGCATGTTACAATATATCCTTAACCCTCATCAAAAATCTCTAATTTTCATCGCCTCCATGCAGTACTACTGAGACTGCCCAGAGATAAATCTGACTAGACCTCGGACTTGGACAACCTCCTTCATAGAACAACTCCCGAGACCATTTTTTTTTAGACCGACCCAGTCTAAACTCAACTAAAACCTATATTTACATTAATAAAAATCGATGGACAACTAAAATTAGCATCGGCTAGGACAACTCAACCCACAGGCTGGCCCTGCGTGCCAGAGACATCTAGGCATCCATTGCTCGCATACAAACTTAGCTCTGAAACCATAGACTAAAATGGATGTTGGACTTGCAGATACATATTGGACTAATATAAAAATAAATCACCAAACTTCACAAGTTGGCGCTTGTTTTGGTGTGGCTAGCTAAGACTTGAACAAAAGTCATGCAAATGTATAATTTTGTGCCTCCGGCCCTCCACAATGCAATTCTCACCTAGGCCTCTTTGGTTGCTTGCGAGTGATTGAAGTGTGATTGACAAGTGTTTCTTTTTATGCAATTGACAACTGGTTTGTAGTTTGGTCCATCTCTCATGATGCCCATATCATCGGCTAGTTATTATGGATCCTCAAGGCATTTACTAGTCAGCCCTCCTTATTCTTCACTATAAGGTACCATAACCATAGTTTAATTCTCTTTTGCTTTGCATCTTTCTTTTGCTTTCATTCACGCATTTGCCAACTGGGATGGTGATCTTTGTTAGTTCCGGTTACAATGATCGTACACCATGGTTGCAGCACTTTGGTCTTATGTAACAAGATTATTACTCCTTGCTAGTTCTAACTTGTGCGAAAATTAAGATTACAAACTGTAAAGGTATTTTTTTCATGGATAATATTGTTGGTTAAGAACTTGGACACAGGTTGTTTTTTATCATTAATATTGTTATTTTTTATGGATATTTTCTGATTTTGTATGCAAATGTTGACATTGTAGATCTTCAACTTAAAGATTAGGAATTAATCTAATGGATTATTGTGTATTCATACGTGTGTGTTAGATGGATTTTTAAAACTTCGATTTGTCTAAGTTGGACTTTTCCAACCCATACAATCATAAAATGTCGGCTATCATTGGTTGTACGTTTAGCGTTTAGCGTAATTTGCATGATCCTATCAATGACGGGTTAGGAAGATGTCCAAAACAAGGGATTTCTAGGTAACCATCACACTTTTTTTTTTTTTTTTTTTTAATATGTCCTCTCCCCCAGATTATGAACTTAGTTTAAAAAAAAAAAATCGAATCGTGTCCATTTTCACGAAAGTCTCCCATGTTAACCAATATGTCACGATCCCACGGACAGTAGCCATCACACATTAGAGCGCAAATAGTTAAATGCGCACATATATTGTATTTTGTTGGGGTAGAGACAAGAATTGCATACACTATCTTAGAATGAGCACATCTGCCTTCTACTATCTAGGTTAGATGTTCCGTACAAATGGTTCGTTGCGAGAGACATGTTGGATGTGTGTTGAAGAGCAACCAGCAATGTTTCTATCCATGCTTGGACACAGAGAATAGAGTTTGCGAGATTGAATTCATATTATCGGGTGAAACAATCTCTAGATATTGCAATATTGTCTTGGGTGCAATAGTTAGCATTGGAGACAATGTTATGAGGCAACCTGGACAGAAGACCCCAAGGAGATAAGAGAGTATCTTTATTTCCATGTTATTATAGTCTAGAATTATAGTAGTTAATAAAGTGCTGCAATTTTCATCCCGACTTACTAATTAGATTTGTAATCGTTGGATTGCATGGGTCTCATAGATGGCACACACGTTCAAGTAACCCATACCCGTTTCCGAACAAGCAAGATTTAGGTCTCGTTTGATTCGTGGAAAGTAAAGAAAATGAAAGAGAATTAATTCTTTGCTCTTTCTTTTTCTTTGAAAAATTATAATTTCTATCAATTTTTTTTCCCGGTGTTTAGAAATGTCAAGGAAATTGAAAGAAAAAGTAAATACTTAAAGATTGAAAAGTAATACCTTGTTGGATGGAGGGAACCATTTTTTTCCTAATTTTTTTTCTATTGAAAATTACTTTCCTTTTCTTCTCAATTTCTTTGTCACCCAAATATATAAAAGTAATGACTTACTTTTTTTCAATTTCATGATTCCGCGAACCAAACGAGATCTTAGGAGTAGAAAGTAGGAAATGACACAAAACTTGCTAGTTGCTTGTACAACCACACAGAGAGAGAGAGAGAGAGAGAGAGAGAGAGAGGGCATTTCCAAATAAGGAACTTTTGGTGTCTTAGAGAAGGATGTTACATAAGATCATCCTTTGTTCATCCAAGTAGACAAGTATCACTTGGCTACACCGGCTTCACAACTATGCATGGTTTTATTACTCCCTACCACGGGGTGAGATACCATTTGAAGCAAGACAACATGTATAGGACAAGTAATTGTTGGTAATGCGATATGATCTGAATCAGAGTTGGCCCATGAGCTGCGATATTGGATTGGGTCCATATGCCTTAAAAAAAATTCATATAAGACCTGAACAAATTCTAATTATCTACACCCCATAATCCCACTTTCTACCCAATGTGGGACTAAATTATCAACTCCATTGTAATGTAGAAAATTAGACACGTTCTGCAAGGGTTTCAACACCTTGTCTGAGAGTGTCCGCAACGAAAACTTTAAGCCAACCCACCTGAGATAATCAATCACTGTCTAACGAACACCAAGCACATATAAAGACATGTATATGCTGGTGACTATGTCACTTGGACAACAGGTAAAATTACAATATTGACAAAAATCAATGTTTAACCGTTTGTCCTAATAGATTCAACACCCTTACCACACCCAAGAAGAAAAGAAAGAGATTATAATTGAAATCTCTCACCAACCCGTAGCAATTTTCCTAACCGAAGTTAACGACTTCTCGATTAGATATCTTCTTCTTCTGTCTTGGATGACGAAGTCCTAAGAGCAAAGCATAGGCTTTCTCTTAGATTTTCTGTGGACGAGCACCCTGAATCTCCAACTTGTGCTATCATTTGTGCCTCCACCCTTCTCATATCTTTATAGGATGAGAAATCATATTTTAGGTCATAATAGGATTTTCTAAATAGAAAATCTTAAAATAAGAATCATATTATACCTAAAATAGCCCAACACCAATTATGGACATCCAAATATGCTCAAATTAAATATTTTATACAAATTTAAAATCTAATCAAATCTTACATTTAATGTAGATTTTTAAATTATATCAAATAAAATCTTTGACCATATTTGGGCTCCAAATTTCACCAAATTCAGACTGGACCACAACAATCTCCCCTTAAAGTCTGATGAGAGGTGTTGACCCCTTGGCTTCTTAACTAGATTCCATACATGTCGCCCCGCAACAGAGTTCCTGCTCCCCCATGCCACCGATCTTCGATCCCCTGAGTTGCTTTGCATCTTCCTTTGTCTCCAGCTCCTCGACCGTCACGTTGACGCTAGCTGTCATGCGCAGAACCTTCTGTACCACTGGGATCCTGCCGACATTAATGACACGGATGAGATCAAAGTTAGGATAAGACCAAAGTCCCAAACTATCAGTCTCACCATGAGTCTTGGCTGTCTGTCCCCGACTTTCGTCTTCCACCGAAACGTGTTAACGTTTTGACGAGCTTCTTCACCCTTGGATGGCCCAACCAAGCAGTCGGTGTGATTCTTCCGAGATCTTCGTGTTCGAACTTGAAGCTCCCCCATACACATGCGTCCTCGAGCAGAACATCACGCACTGTGTATGCCGTCGATGACCCACAGCTCCCCCAGAATTGTGAGAATGGTGACTGCAAACACCCAAATTTTTTTTAATTTAAAAACAAATTTTCAGGATTTTCTGAGATTTTTACTAATTAAAATAAATATTTTCTGGTATTAAATTAATTTTGTGATTTTATTAAATATTAAAATATTACAAAAATAATATTTTTGGGTGTAAAATAAAATATTAGACATAGTGTAATTTTTCTGGAATTTATTGGACCCCAGAACTATTTTTAAAGACCTAAAAACTAAGATTTTAATTAAACCAAATTGAACAGAATTAAACCAATCCGGTTTACTATTAAACCGAACTGAACCCATGCTGAACCGGACCCAAACCCTAGCGGGTCAGGTCGGATCCATACCCGAACTCGCCTACCCGAACCCACCCCGCATGCTACAGTAACCTAACACAAATCCCTAACCCACGTGGCCGCCCCGACTTCCCGCGGCCGTTCCGCTGCCGCTCCGGCTTCCTCCGAGACCGTTCACTGCCCAACGGCCGCCGCCTCATCTCCCAAACGTTTCCTTCCACCGTCTCGACCTCTCCCCTCCCTGAAACCGTCGGCAGCCCCTATAATACCCAGTCGAACTCCTCTCGACCACCACCATCACGATCTCCGCCACAGCCACCGTCACTTCTCCCCTCCGGCGACACACCGACGGACCCCGAGACCCCGCCGACGTGCCACGCCGCCAACACCCTCCCTGAGCAGCCCCAGCAGCCGCAGCTCCGCCTCCGACGAGCAACAACCCGCCGCCGTGCCTCGTCGCGTCAACCTGTCGCCAACGTCAGCATCGAGGTAACCGTCTTCCCGTGCGCGTAACTCCCTGTCCCGAGATCCATATCTCATTTTGTCGAATCCTACGTGTAGACAGCGTGACCCTCTCAAAACCCGTGCAAATAGTTTGAGGTATCGCATCCTGTGTCGGTCGCAAACTGCGACGCAAAATCAGGAAAATAATTCCCAATTTTTGAAAATTTAGAAATTTGTCCCGAACTCCCTAGTTCACGACCATTTTGCGACCAACTTACTAAATATTTTCAAAATTTGCTTGAACAGTTATTTAGACCGTATAATCGATTTTCAAACCCTGTTTTTAGTTTGATTTATGTTGTTGTAGATTATAATTTATTCGCGGGTGAAAATGACCAAAAACTTGGTTATTTAAAACCCTATTTTTTCTCGGAACTGGGTGCGCCCCGCTAAACGAGGTAACATGGTTGTGTGCAAATTTTACCGAAAGGTGCACACCGTCAATATAGACGTGTGAGATTTCGCGAAAGTTGATTTGGATGTGAGTGCACACCGGAATCAACGCGTATCCGTCGACAACGTCCCGTATCGGTCCTGTTCTGAAACTCGTTGGAACTTTGTGTACGCTCGTCATTTCGAAACGAAACTTGTGCCATTAGACTCGTAGCGATACGCTGGTCCTGTGACCCAAGTTTGGTTCGATTCTGAGAACGTTGACAAAATCCCGTATCGTGTGCCCCACGGCTCCACTTGACGGACGATTTTGTGATCGGCTCATCGAAATTCAGTTCTGGACATTCCGTTGGGTTCGTATCGTCGTTCTGGACTTGTAGACACTAGATTTGACAAATTTGGAGAATATTGTCTCTGGCATATTTTTCGGTGCGAATTAGGCCACATGTGGATCCCACTTTGACTCGAAACTGTCAATTTTGTCCCTGTGTCCAAATTGGACTTATTGACAGGTAATTCTAGCTATTTCATATCTTCTGAACATGATGGTAGTATTTATTTCAGCAACCGGAGTAGTACCTGCAGATCCCGCTGATACCAGAGCAGTAGTTGGAAACCAAACCCCAGGCAAGTGTACCTTGCCAATCTTGCAGTACTTGTTTCATTATATTATCTTTTTTTATTTATGTGCTATATATGTTCAACCTAGGACCGTGTGATATTTCTTAACGTTCGAATAATATTCGGGTGTCAACGCTGTACGCGGAGTTGTGTAACGTCACCTAGAGATGGATATCACGACCCTATACATTTCCGTGCTTGTATTATCAAGTACGTTATACCATAGGACACCTGACACTATTTATGAGACAGAATCTTCCTGAGATATTCATGGTGATTCTTTATAGGTTACAGGATTCGTGACATAGACTTTATTGCATATGCTTAGCTATCATTAAGACTCGCTGCTTCAGTTAGAGGTCATGATCTTGCGTGTCATGGACATGAGATATGTGATTACATTGGGTGGGAAGAGACACACAGGCTACAGGCTGATTTTATATATATATTTATTATTGTGAGGCCTAGGACTCTACATCAGAGCTAGGCACATTACGTGATATTACTGCTACCGGCTCCCCGACACCGAGCTTGTAGCGGTCTCAGCCTGAGTCTAGTGATGTTCTCATTTGCATATCACTTATATGGTTATATAGTTTACCCTATTTATTATTGTACTGCATTATTTTGGCTTGATTTATTCTTGTACCTTGCTATGTCCCCTGAGGACCTGGATCCAGATAATATCCCCAGGTTTAGCAGAGAAGATTTACCCCGAGGTGTACGGGACACGAGCATACATTGGAGCAGTACCAGAACCCGAGGACGAGGTGATCGCCGAAGATTTTTCCTGAGCATCTGCTAATTCTATACTCAGTTATTTCTGTTGTTTTTTGTTTATTGAATTAATGTATCCAACTCATTATCGGGTTGTTCCCCGATATATGTTTTATTGAGACTTGATGTTGATTTATATTTCATATTGATTGTATTCATTTCTGTGGATGAGATTAGTATTATAGACCCTTACTGTTGTTTTACAGCTTAAGTACACCCTGATGGGTCCATTAAATTGGGTTTGTCCATCGGTGTGTGCTGCTGGCCATTGCCACGTGTCTAGTCCCTCGATATTTTGGGACTGGGGCGTGACAGTGACACTTCTACCTCAGATTGAGTTTGCTGCAAACCTTTATCTCCTCCCTGGCCTCGAACTGCTAAAACCAATGTTGCTCTGTGAAGCTTTGGAAAACCGCCCATCGCCAAAATAGGATCCGTGAAGCAACACCCACCTGGAGACCGATCAGCTGTTATAGGACCGACATACTGACCCTCAATCTTTGGCTCATCACCATTCCTTGTTTTGTCTTGACGAACCGCATCCTTCATAATCCTAAAAGTATCTCGAAGCCCCTCCTCAGCAAGTTTTTGACGAACCAACTCCTGTCGAATACCCCTCGAGCCTCCATACGATATCTGTGGCCTACCTGTACAACTCATCGGCTTGAGCCTGTATATGCCACAACATAAATCTTCTTGAGCCAGTTGTTGAAAATCCTTCGTAAGCATCCAATCTTTGTCCCCAAACAAACTACGACACCCATCATCTTCCAACCTTCCTACCGAAATCACGTTGTAACGCAAACTCGGTACATGTCGCACATCCTTCAGAATGAGCTTCTCACCAAGCTTCGTTGTCAATTGCATATCACCGATACCTACAACTGCAGTCGTCCCCTTGTTGTCCATCTTCACACGTTCAAACCTACCGCCATGGTATAATTTGGAGATCCTCCTATATGGAGATGCGTGATACGACGCCCCTGTGTCCATGACCCAGTCGCCATCATAACCCATGCCACAAGGTTCTTCTACGTCGGTTGCTGCGATGATGAGATCTCCCATAGCTGTGAGATCCTCCTGATCATCCTTGCCTTTGACCTTCTCAGCTTTGAGCTTCATTCAGTTCCTCTTGATATGACCTATTTCTCTACAGTGATAGCAGCCCTCCTTGTGGCCCACAGTAGCAAGATCCCGAGAACTCTTCCCTGTCATAGCTTGTGACTTGGGTCTTCCCTTCCAGTAGGAAGTCACCAGAGCGGACTCATGCGAAGATTCTATTTGCTTACGTCGGATCTCCTCGTTCAACAAGCTGCTTTTGACTGCCTCCATCGTGACAACTCTACCAGGCACGGAGTTGCTTACCGACGCCACCAACGTCTTCCAGCTTTTCGACAGAGAACTCAAAAGCAAAAGGGCATGAAGCTCATCATCAATCACCATCTTCATGGCAGACAGCTGATTGATAATACCAGGACCGACTCCAAAATTCACCAAATCCAGACTGGACCCCAACAGTAATGAGAGAGAGCTCTTTAATTATAAGGAACTTCCAAGTGACAAAAATTGAATATGCTTTATCTACTCTTAAGAATCGGTGGAAAATTTTATCATAAAAAAAAATCATCAATTTTTGACACAGGTTGAGATGATTCATGCATGTTGTATCCTACCAGGGCCGGCCCATAGGCTTGTGTTATCCTAACCGGAGCTTAATTTGGTTGTCCTTTGTCCTTGACTCAAAAAAAAAATATTAAAAAATTGATGGCCAGTGGGGTTGACAATGACGTCGAAGTTTTCGGTTCTGACGGCTCCGTAGAATTCGGATTTCAAATTCCTCTTCTTGAGCGATTCGAGTTCTTTTCAGTAAAAGCTCAAAATATGATCCTGGTAGATTGCTAGTTCAACTGATAGAGAAGGGTTGGGGTAGAACGGCGGAGAGGTGTGAACTTAGGGATCGGAGGTTGTCCTAACTAGGAGAGTTGCCAAGTCCGATAGCTTGTCTGGCTTATCCCAGGATCGACCTGTATCCTACACAATTATATATTAGAATTGGAACCGAGCGAAATAATTTTGTAGTAAACAATGCAAAAGGTTAAGGAGGTCTGAACGAACAAAGAAATATGAAGAAGGGATGGAAAGAATTGAGTTACAAAATTGCAGCACATTATAAGTAGCACGATTACTATTGTGGTCGCGGTACTTTACACTCATTATCTTAACAATGTGCAATTATTCCTTGAACTGTTAGAAATCAAGACGTTGTTACGTGGTATGTTGATGTCATTGTATTAATTCTTGGTATTTTACTAATTTGTTATGCAATAACTTTGATTACTTTTATTTGTAATGCTGAAATCTAATCCATTGTTATTCTGTTGGCGTCAATAAATAATTAATTTCTTACATGTGAGGTGGGAGACAATTTCCTCCTACTCTCATGTCAATGAAAAAGGGTCGACTAAGGCGGAAACCATCTATGATGGACCCAAGGAGGAGGGTCAAGCGAAGACATCTGGTACACCGAACAAGCATTGGACTGTTGTGCAAACTCAAGTACTCTTTGGAGTAGTAGTAGTAGTCAACGAGGCTAATAGTTTCAACAAGTCAGACAAAACATATAAGAACTCCTTTTTTCAAAAAGGATAGCAATGGATGCAAGGTGGAAACGAAATTTTACGGTGTATAATGACATCAATCACATGACTTCGAAAAAGAACTGAGTCATGATTGTAAGGCTAAAGAACTTAAGATGATTACTCTCGCAGAGCGTACTTCCAAAGATCTAGAGAAGGTAAATATCCATTGTTGCTCAATTGAAATCCATATATAGTGTTTTATTGCCTTAATGTGTAGCTATATATAAAGCATGCATCTTTCTTATAGGCAAATTCCACCTTATCATCGTACATAAATATCCTGATATCAAATTATGAAACTTTGAAAGTAGTTTATATAGAAGATAATTCCACAGGGGGTACACCACGGATAATGATGTAAAGCGAGGGAGTTTGTGGATTTGAATGACAAAATGTTGGAAACGCAGTGTGATCCGAATCGGAGTTGGCCCATGAGATACGATATTAGACAGGGCCCATATGAATTAAAAGAGAATTTTCATGTAAGGCCTGGACCAATCCTAATTATCTACACCTCATGATCCCACCTCCTATCCGATGTGGGACAAATTTATCAACTCCATTGTCACCCTTAATTTGAACGCCTAACCGGAAATGAGATACAATCCAACAATTGGGATTCCCAACATTTGGTATCAGAGACCTGGTCTGATAGTCTAATACCAACATATGGTATCAGAGTTACTGGTTTTGGCTCTGGCAACTATGTCTACGGAGCAGATGAACACTCGTATGATCACCCTCACAGGAAAAATTGGAAGATTTGGAAGACAAGGATGGAGGATCTACTCGGGTGCAAGGACATATATGGTCCGTTAGAGGGCGACAATGCTAAGACATCGGACAAAGCTACTGAAGATTGAAAACGATTGGATCGGAAGTCCGTTGGATTCATCTGTCAATGGCTGGACGACCCAGTGTTTCACCACATGTCCATGGAGAGTTCGACAAAAGAATTGTGGGAGAAGCTGCATTCGCTCTACGAAAGAAAGACGGCTGGCAAGAAGGCATTTCTGATTCGCTAACTCGTCAACTCGAAATACACGGAGGGTGTCCCAGTGGCACAACATCTGAACGAGGTTAAGGGTATTATCAATTAGCTATCTGCAATGAAGATGGTGATTGATGATAAGCTTCAGGCCCTTTTTCTTTTGAGTTCTCTGTCGGAAATCTGGGAGACGTTGGTGGTGTCGGTGAGCAACTCCGTGCCTGGTAGAGTTGTCACGATGGAGGCAGTCAAAAGCATCTTGTTGAACGAGGAGATCTGGCGTAAGCAAGTAGAATCTTCGTCGGAGTCCGCTCTGATGGCTTCCTATGGGAAGGTAAGACCCAAGTCACAAGCGAGGATAGGGAGGAGTTCCAGGGATCTTGCGACTGTGGACCGGAAGGAGGGCTGCTATCACGATGGCGAAAGGGGTCATATCAAGAGTAACTACATAAAGCTCAAAGTTGAGAAGGCCAAAGGCAAGGATGGCCAGGAGGATCTCACATCTATGGGAGATCTCATCACCGTAGCAACCGACGCAGAGGAACCTTGTGGCAGGTGTCATGATGGCGATTGGTTCATGGACACAGGGGCGTCTTATCATGCCACTGCATATAGGAGGATCTTCACGTCATACCATGGAGGTAGGTTTGGACGCGTGAAGATAAGCAACAAGGGGATGACTGCAGTTGTAGGTATCGGGGATGTGCACTTGACAACGGAGCTTGGTGAGAAGTGTTGGCCCATCCGGTCTCATTCAACTTGATTTTGATAGTTAACTAGACCATGCATTGATATGTCGCGATCTGAAGCCTCAACGCTGCTATTATATATTGTCTGTATTGCGTATATTCAAATGTAATATTTTATTTATATGAGTTTAAGATTGATGTAAGCTGAGTCGTACTGGCAAATCAAAGTACCTAAACCCAGATACCTAGTCCACTCAAATTAACCAACGAACATATCCACCAAATCAGGCCACATTCATTAACAAAGTCTACTATACTTTGAAACCGAACTCGGGTCGAATTCATGCCGAACTCGGTTACCCCTTTGGTATAAAATCAGCACAGTAATAATATCCCTGATTTTCTGGCCCAACGTTCAAATATTTGAATTAAATCTCATCCGAATTCTGGCCGAATTTTGTTTGCCAACACACTATAAATATGATTGGATTTCTACATTTCTACTCACTCAACCATTCTTAATCCTTCTATCCTATTGTGAGCAAACATCAGAGCCTTAACTTTTTTATCTCCAAGAGCAACTCCCTAGCCTTCCTAGTGCCAAGTGCGATCTCGGTGTAGAAGTCTACAGAATTGTAAAGAGCTTGTCTCCATCAGTTTCTCTCTCTCTCTCTCTCTCTCTCTCTCTCTCTCTCTCGTTGTGAAGTTGTGAGACTTTGGATCAAACTTCGTGGTGTAAAGAAGTGGCAAGCCTTC
This sequence comes from Iris macrosiphon, assembly GCA_036927795.1. Lineage (NCBI taxonomy): Eukaryota > Viridiplantae > Streptophyta > Magnoliopsida > Asparagales > Iridaceae > Iris > Iris macrosiphon. Next base: position 186,810,378 of record JAYESA010000011.1, read on the forward strand.
GGATCAAAGCTTGTGATTCACTATTTGTGACTATAGTGGATAAAACTCCGAGATTGAGTTCTCGGGACTGGAATAGTCCTCTCAGAGGAAAACTAGTATACATCTTGGTGTTTGCGTTTGTTTTCTCTCTCTACTTTACTGCTTTACCTCACTTTCTTTATATACACTGTTAGTTAGCAACTGTCTTTATTCTGATAATCTTAAATTGTGTAGATTATTCTGCTGCACTCTATTCAGCCCCCCTAGAGTTGCTTTACAGTCCTTCAATTGGTATCAGAGCAAGTTCTCTTGATATTTGGCTTAACATCCTAAGAGACTTATGGCAACTGTTAGTTCTATCCACACCAACAATGGTGAAGGTCAGTCCACAAATAGGCCACCTCTATTAGATGGTACTAACTACACATAATGGAAAATACGTATGAGTTTCTACCTAAAGTTACTTAATTTTGACCATTGGACTGTAGTAGTAGAAGGATACAAGAAGCCACCTAGAATAGTCATAGATGCTAAACTTGTAGAGAAACCTCATGATAAGTACATAGACACCGAAAAAAATAAGCTAGTCTTGATGCTAAAGCTATTAACGCTCTATTTTGTGCTGTAAACAGAATTAAATTTAACAGGGTCTCCACTTGCGGAACTTCACACAAAGTATGAAAACTTATTGAGGTCACTCATGAAGGAACCTCTAAAGTAAAGGAATAAAAAATAAGTCGTCTAATACAAGAGTCTGAAGCATTCAAGATAAAGCAAAATGAGATGATCACTCAAATATTCACAAGATTCTTCGATATCGTTAACCCTCTATTATCACTTGGCAAGGAGTACAACAATCACGAGAAGATTTACAAGGTACTCAGGGGACTCACCAAGAATTGGAATCCCAAGGCCACTGCAATCATAGAAGGGAATGATCTTACCACGATGACCCACGAGACACTCATGGAAAAGTTGATGACTCATGAGCTGGATCTCACGGAATTTGAAGAACCAATTCCCAAGGAGAAGACGATCGCTCTTAAGGCACATCACAAAAGGTCACCAACTATAACTCCGACGACAATGAGTCTCAAGATGAGGAAGCTGTCCTGACCACTAGAAACTTTAGAAAATTTCTAAAGCTTGAGAGATCAAAGAAGAAGGAGCCTACTGACAACAGTGATGAAGTGCCTATATGCTACAACTGTAAAAAGACAGGGCATATAAAGAAAGATTATCCAACCCTAAGAAAAGAAAATCTCCATAATCACTAATCCAGAAGAACATCATCACGAAAATATGCAAACACTAGTATCTGGCACAATAGTGAAGCTAGTGAATCCGAAGAAAAGAATCCTCGAGAAGCAACAAACCTATGCTTCATGGCGTTAGCTGATCAGGTAACAGATAAAAACTGTTATGATGATTTTACTTTTGATGAACTAGGTAATGCTTTTAGTGATCTGCTTGATAATTTCAGGAACTTAGAAATAAGTATAAGTATGCTAAGAAAGATGTTCAAGAATGTCAGACTGAAATAGAAAGACATACATCTCTACTAAGTAAAATAAAGGATACCTCTAACAATTCAGACGAGAATTCTAGACTTAAGCTTAACCTCCATGAGTCACTTGCCAGATTTGACAAGAGCTCTCAGGAGAACGCTAAACTTAAGGAAGAACTCAAATATGAAAAGAAGACGTATTCTATTGTTGCACGTAGAATATATACTCACACTGCTAAATATGATAAATTATATGCTACCTCTAAAAGATTAGATATTAGATTGGGTAAACAGGTCGAACAAACCTTCACCCAACCTAACATGAGACACATAGCAAGACAAAAGAACACTCACATCTATGCTCCTACCTATATGCATAACAGTTCATGCAATCATAGGTTCAGAACACATCATACACATAGAACCAAACATAATCATGCATTCTATTATAGATATTCACGAAGACCATAAAGAAATTTCTTACACAATCATGCATTCTATCTACATAGACCACAAAGAACTGCTTCACACAATCATATCTATCATGTTGCATCAAGCACCAACCACACAGCTATATGTGACTATTGTGGTAAGAAAGGACATATATCTAGATTCTGTAAAACAAGAAAGTTAGTAGATATGAATGTTTATGCATGGGTACCAAAAACTAACACAACAGGACCCTCAAAGAAATGGGTACCAAGGGTCACATCTACAACTCATTTTGTAGGTAGACCAACCCTCTCATGCTATAAGCAAGTGGATTCTCGATAGTGGTTACTCACGACATATGACTGGTGATGCTAATCTATTTGCAACACTATCGATGAAGAAAGAAGGTTATGTCTCCTTTGGCAATAACCTCAGGGGATATATTATTGGAAATGGTAATATAGGTATCCCTCCCTATCCTATCATTAAAAAAGTTTGTCTAGTAACGGAATTAAAACATAACCTACTCAGCATCAGTCATCTAGCTGACCATGGTTATGGTATTAACTTCATTAAAAACAAATGCTCTATTTATAAAAGATCCACAGGTAAGGTTATCTTTGAAGGAATCAGGAAAGATAATATATATTTTTTTTATCTTGCAAAAGACACTAACAATGCAGGCAAATGTCTATATGCCAACAAAGATGACAGATGGCTATGGCATACGCGTCTAGGACACACAAACATGAACACTATTGCAAGACTATCCACAAAGAAGCTCGTAAGAGACTTACCAGAGATTACTTTTAAGAAAGATATGGTATGTGCTGACTGTGAAAGGAATAAAGCTACTAAATCTTCCTTTAAATCAATCAACTCTGTAAGTACCTCTGGACCTCTACTACCCTTGCATATGCACTTGTTTGGACCCAATAGAGTCGCGAGTCTTGGAGGTAAGCTTTATGCTTATGTTATTGTTGATAAATTTTTTAGATACACATGGGTTTATTTTCTTGCAAACAAAAATGAAGCATTCTCTGAATTTGTCACTTTTTGCAAAAATGTTCCACTACTAGAAAAAGCGGAATTAGCGACGTTTTTAGCGACGTCAAAGGAAACATCGCTAATAAAATATAAATTAGCGACTACATGTAAATACGTCGCTAGACGTCGCTAAATGGCGACATTTAGCGACGTTTAGCGACTTTTATTAAGATTTTAAAAGATTACTCGCTATAAGTTCAATTAAAGTCGCTAAACGTCGCTAATATGTCTAATTTAGCGACGTATTTAGCGACGTTTATATTAAAAATATATAGCAACGTGTTTAGCGACGTCTATGACGTGTCGCTAAAATTTATGTTTTTATTTGACGTCGCTAAACGTCGCTAAAATTTGGTTAATTAGGACTCAGTTTTGTTTTTCCCTATCTGTCGAATTTTTTTAAAGATTTGAATAACTTTCGATTTCCCCCACCCCACCTCTCCGGCGACCGATGTCTCCACAGCGGCTACTCCGGCATCCCCTCCTCCTCCTCGAGCTCTAGGTAAACCCTCTCTCTCTCACACACACAGGACACACATGTGACACTGACACAACACACACACTTGACAGACACTGACATAGACACGACACACAAACACACACGTTACACCAACCCTAACCCAAAACTGACACAACCTGGGATCAGGACCTAGGGTTAGGGTTAGGTTTTTTGACCAGGGGTTATGGTTAGGGTTAGGGTTTTTGATCAGGATTGATTCCTATACGTCTATCTTATTCAAGACTACCTTAATCCTAGAATACACTGTCTACTGCTCTGCTCTGCTCTGACTAAATACATATACTTTCTGCTTACATGTAATTAATTATTGATATTCACTAAGTTTATATTGTGCACATTGCACACACTAACTCTACACTGACATAGCTCACTGGACACACACATCAATGATACACTGATCACTTATGACACACACACACACACAGAATGACACTAATATCAACACACCGTAAACTGTATATTTATTTGACATTTGATTCTTGTTTCAACTTTTAGCCTTATACAAGTAAATATGCATCTCTATTCTCAGTGTCACATGTGATTTGAAGTTATTTGCGTTATCAGGTTAATTGGACAATTAGCATAAACTACTTGGAAGCTGTAAGCGCTACTCACATGGGTAGTCACTTGTTTTGAAGTTATTTGCATAGTTTCATAGTTGTACTATGTTCACTAATTGATGTGATTCGCATGTTTTGCCTAATACTAATCATTTCTATATATAATTATTTGCATATTTCATTGCTTTTAAATACTACTGTTGTCACTTCCATATTTTTTCTTCTAAAGATGGAAGTATGTTTTTGTATGTAGTAACATAGTATTAGAACCAATAAGGTGGCGGTTTAGTAGTAAAACTAGTAAGGGAAGGAAGGAGTAGGTATTGGTTCGAACGTTAGCGTGAGCAATAATTCAATGGGGGACGGGGTCTTGGTTTTCCTAGCTTAGGATGGGGATGGCCATTAAGTATTGGTGCTAGTAGTGGCCTAGGACAAGAAAAATCAGGGGTCAAATGACCTTATCTATAAATAAAATATAGAATCAGATTTAAAATATGACAATCTGGAATGACAAAGCGGAGAAGGGTTTGGATAATACTTTGCTACAATAGTCTAGTGGATATATTCACTCTAAGGAAAGAAAGCAGAAACTTGAATCACATCAAAAAGTGTTGCTTATCAAATTCGTTTTTACATATAAATTTATTACCTTTTTAAATTTAATCCTACCATCTTATAATAAGCTTTAACAATCCCAAACCAAGCCTAACAATCTTATATATATATCTCAAGAGCTGAGTTTCCAATCTTTTGTTTCGGATTTAAGTTAAATTTAGTCTGCTATCTTTGAATTCATTGCTTTGTGAACGATCGAGTAGGCTCCAATGGTCTAGCATGCTGCACAGGATCTAGCATGCTGCTTTCCTACAAAATATTGTACCTATACTGGTGTGCACACACTCTATATAGTGTCCCAGTGTCACTGTTACACCACACTGCTAATGCACACCCACACTAGGAAAACTTTGCTTCTTCTGGATTTGAGAATGCTACAATGGAGTTCCATAGGAAAACTTTGAAGCCTACTTACCACATCCTTCTTGACGGTGATGCACAATTATAATCATATATATCCTACTTTGCTTCTTCTCTGTGACTTCAAATATAGATTACCTAGCCAACTAATTGTCAGCTTCTTCTTTAGAGAATCACATTGTATGTAATAATTTATATGATACATACTGTCATTTTTGCAGAAGTTTCTAGAAATGGATGTAAAATCTCCTTCCTAGAAAATCGTATATACCCTTTTATTTATTAATTATTATTTAAATTGTAGTAATTAGGGCTAAATAAGGGAAATAGATTTTTAATAATTTTTATTTTAGGTGTTCGGGCACTTAGAGGACTTATGGGACAATCAGAAATTTTTCAGAATTTATTCCATGTAGGAGACCCTTTAAGCAGTTGCTAGCCTAATGGTGTGCATTATTCTAATCCATGAATTTTCTTATGAGTATATATATATATAATATATATGTATACACAAATATATATATGTATATATATATTTAGAAAGTTAAAGGAAAGAAAGAAAAAGAATAATTAAATAAGATTTTACTAATAATAATAATAATAATAATAACACTACTTATTCCCATCCTTAGCAAATGCTTGCCAGGGACCATCCTTCAGCAAACTTGCTGCAAGGACCCACCAATGCAACTCATTAGCAAATTGCATCCTAGGACCCGCCCCCTTCAAGCCTTCAGCGGCTTGTTCCCAGACCCGACCCCCTTTGGCCAAACCATTCCGCCTCCATCCTATTCTCTCCCTATTAAATATATATATATATATATATATATATATATATATATATATATTTCAAAAACCCTAACCTAAAATATCCAGACCCTCTCTTCTCATCTAGAGCCGTCACCGTAGCCAGAGAACCCCGCCAAGCCGTCCAAACCATCCCGACGACTCCGACCTCGCGTACTGTAGATTCCCACACGAGGCACCTTCGCTCCGGAATTGTTTCCCGTCGACTCGCTCAACCAAACGTCGTTCCGTCTTCACCGGTATGTTCACCCCTTAACCCTCTTCCATATTTTTATTATAGCCAACCTCGAAAAACGTGTACCCCTAGGCGAAAAACAGCGTCCAAGTGGGCACGAGCAGACCAAATTCTGGGATCGCAGAAAACTACGGTGACCACCCATATTGCCGAGTTCGTATCTTCCACCACAGAGATCCGAATTCGGTGATTCTTTTTGATACATGTAGAACACTTGACCTAGTTTATTTTCTGTTAAATAACCCTATATTATTAGCTGTTGTGGACATAATTAAATTCGTTACAAAACTACACGCATCCACTTTTTTTCCAGATTTCCAAAAGTTGGAAAACGGAGCGCGTCCCGCCAAATGGGACCGTTCCGCCATGTACCAAGTGTACCGAACGGTGCACGCAGCGTAACCGTACAAGTAAAAATTTGTGGGAACTGATTCGGACGCGTGTGCGCGCCAGAATCAGGCCGTATCAGCGGACACACCCCGTGTCGCAACTTTTGTAGAACTCGCGCGTATTTTGTGCACGCTTGTCAGATTGTGACGAAACTTGCGCCACTGGACTCGTGGTAACGCGCTGGTCTTGTGACCCAATTTTCACGAAATTCTGAGACGGTTGACCAAATCGCCAATTGGCGGACCCCATAGTTGACTTTTTGGACAAAATTGTGTTCGGCTCATCGGAATCCACATTTGGATATACCGTTGGGTTCGTATTGACATCTAGAGTTATTTGACCTATAGTTTGTCCCATTTAGAGACTGTTACCCTCCGCACGCTTTTCGGTGCAAAGTGGGCCACACGTGGACCCTACTTTTGCTCGAAATTACCGTTTTGCCCCTGTGTCCAAATTGGACGAAAGGGATTTGCTTTTTAGCTATTTTGCTCATTCCGAAAATATTGGTGATGTTTATTTCAGCATCCGGAAATGTTTGTTCGGAGTCCTTAGTTCCAGGTTCCGTGTCCTTGGCATTTGGGCGCGTACACTTTACAGGTTTCTTGCCAGGCAAGTATACCTTGCCATTGTATAGTTATTTATATTCCATATGTGGCATGCATCTTTATTTTCTGTCTTTTCATATATTTTAACTGTTATATAAAATGCGCGCGACGGTGTCGTCGCAGTATATTTTTATTTATGTATTTGCATTGACCTTGTTTATGAGACTACCCCATTATCATATAGCATCATTAGGTTCATTGGCCGTGACACAGTTGTTACACGTGTTATGAGTCTCATGTAGATCACGGACTTGCGTGCAGGTTGGCCTCCTGTACGTGTGGGCCGTGCGTTAGGAATAACTGCTGGTAGAAACTTTGCATGCTAGTAGACTTAGCAGTTATTAGAGGTCTAGGGACATAGCCTATTGTAGTACGGTGGTCCATCCTTGTCCTTGTTTGGTTGCAGGATTTGGGCTAGGGTACTAAGAATAGGCTATGAACCAAATCGTATCATGGATGTGACATGCTTAGAGCATGGGGTGGGGAGAACAACAAGTATCACATTTGAGCTCCTTTACACTTTTCCTTCTGTAACCCGGAAGCTCCGCTGGAGATACGGGCGGTGATGACCCCTTTACTACTTGGCGGGCCTCTGCCGTTCAAAAGACGACATGCCTTTGAGGCCCCTGGTTCTCCGAGAGAGTCATGCCAATCCCAGTTCTCAGCCAGATAGCTCACTTGTTAGAAAGTTGTTCTCAAACTGCATTCACATAGATGGTTAGGCGACCATTGGATATTTATTTCAGTACTTTATTGGCATGTGTTTAAGTATCTTGTTATGTCCCTCTGAGGACCTGGTCCGCTGCCAGGTGTACCCGTTCTTGAGTATTTGCAGGAGCGCAGATTTGGATGGTTATAGATGCTTCGTGGATGTCTTCTCTTCGGGCCGTGATCGATAGCTGGTATACTTATATTTTGGTTGATTGTGTTGTACTTATTTTGTATTTGCTCTTATATTCGAGTTGGTAGTGGATTTGTTTCCATCCAACCATCATCCTTAGATACTTCTTATTGAGATCTAGTTCCCTAGATATTGGTTATTTAATTATATTTGATTTTGGTGGATGAGATTTAGATTTTACCCTGTGACTTGTATTATATTTTATACCACTCGTGGATTTGATATTCATGTTACAGCGTACGTATGGATTTGGTTTCCATATATTAGAGTTGCCATATCCATGCGGCTGGCATGCTTACGTGTCCTAGTCCTACGTATTTTTGGGACTAGGACGTGACATATTTTTGTGGTGGCCTATGCAGGTCGAGAGCATATTGTCTCGGTTACGTTACTGTACCGAACAAGCCTGCACCTAGGACTAGAGTATAGGATCTCATCCACAATTGACTATGACTCATCTTTCTTCTAATCTGTTCTATTTGAATAATTGCATCCTGCTTGATTCCTGTACACCCATAATAGTTCCTTTAGTAAAGTCTCTCCTAGAATATAGAAGTTCCTGTTGTTAGATGATAAGTAGGGTAACCTTCCTATTAAGAGTACAACTAGAGTGCTGACACACCACTAAGTTTAGGATATCTAGTGAACCCTAGAATTCCTTATCTCTAGAATTGGTTTACCATTACCCCCTGATGTGTTATGAGGACTTAAGAGTAGTATAGACACTACTAGAGTTAGTTAGAAATTTACCATTATGGTTGCCCCTAGCATTGAGAAACCAATAGAAAACCAATAAGTAAATATTAGGACTGAACCTAACCCATGCCGTTAGATGAGTATTGGAGAACCATAAATTTAGATTCTTGTCGTGAGATAAGCAGACAGTACCTTAGAAAGCCAGGAGCAATGCCTAGAATATTTGCCTAATCATGCCTCGAACCTAGCAACTAGCACCCCACTCCCCTTTAGAAAACCATGATGCTATCTAGAGCCCCTTATTTTAATTTCATATATTGTTCCTCTGAAACTCTAGCGCTCGCTAATGCACGACGACTAAATTATGTTCTTCCTTTCTTCATCTCTCAACTCGTGCCACATGACACTTCTGATAGTAGGCCAAGTAATTTTATCCCTGTGTTAAGGACTCATAGTTTGCTAGGATTATAGTTGTAGTCTTGAATTTGAACACTTTGTGCTTGGTAGTTAAAGTTTGATAAGTTTGAGTTTTTCTTGCAGACTGCGACCTGATGATTATCCTTTAGTGTTAAATCACGTAATTTGTACCCTCACCTCGATACAAGTTATATTCCCTTCCCTTGAGACTAGTAACCTTTCTATTCTTGCTGTTGACACCTGTTCTATAAGCGCTATGACTAAGACTTAAGACGACCATGACCTATGTGATATAGGAGGATACCCTAATAGATACTAAGACCCCTTCTCGTAGACCTTAATAGGAGCTTCTACGGTATCCTTAAGTCAATTACAATAGTAGTTAAATTGTTTTAAGTTGGGTAGTATAACTCACAACCTAGTATCACATAGTCCTTGTGATCCATTGATGAAGTGTAATTGAATGACATTAATTGTATGCTAGCATAAGACGACAGTGGTTATTCAGATGATAGAATTTAGAGGTCCATGCCCCTATTTGGTCGACTAGCGACTTAGACAAGGAGGTTGTATGATAACTGTAGAGATTGTAGAGTCTTTTATTACTTTTGCTTATTTTGTTTTTGTTCTTGTGAACTTGAAATATTTTATGACTTCTTTCATCATGATCTAGCGCATTTATATTTCATATACTATCTTGACTTATGCTGCTATTTTATAGCCTAGTTTTGCAAGCTTATTCTTTTATCGAGCTTGTTCATGACATATGTGTTATTGGGGCCTGATCAACCATACTAATACATTTCAGAATCAGTGTACTACGGTCTGATCAACCATAGTGCGCTCGATTCGCCCTTCACATAACTATTTTACGTAGATTGAGATATATAGTAATTAGTAGACGAATGTACTTGCCTTCTAGACATGTCTGATATATCGTATCAGTTACATAACTATACTAATACGAGCATGCGAACAAAGAATTACCAAAATAGGATTTCAATCCACAACTGCTTTGACAATTCCCATTTGAATTTCTTAAACTCCTTGATCCCGATACTTCTATTCTATTACCTCACCCTTGAACTCTTTATTATTGGTCTCCGTCTTCCCTTATTTCGGAAAGACGAAATCTCGTGCTTGGTATAAGTTTAATACACAGAGAGTACTAGATATACCCCGTAGGCCGATTACATACTTGAGGATTATTCTTTTGTAATTAAGGACATATCATATAAGATATAATCGGCGTTGAAGTTTTGAGGATTGAATGACATGAGTAAATAAATTAAGGAATATTTTTCTTAAGGTATATAGCCTTCTGTGATAGATGGATAAATTCTAAGTTGGGTAGCAGTGCATTGGCAACTCGAGAGAAAATTCTTTTAGATTGTGATCGAGTAAGATTAGATTGGGAGAGGTTCAAGCCATTTTAATTTTGAGAATTTTAGAAGAATGACTAAGATGATGAGGATTAATGAATTTTAAAAATCTTGATATTGAGGACCCAATATTTATACCTTAAGTACATAATTTAAATTTTTGAGTATTGAAGGTAAAATCATCAATTTGAATTTGAAGGATAAATATAAAATTTCAGACTTGAACATTGGTGGACTGTATTTAATTTTTTTTAATTTGATGATTTATATTAAGAATTAAAATTGGATGGTTGGACTACCTATTTGAAATATTGAGGATGTGAATGGAATTTAAAAAGTTGAAGAATACAAAAAAAAAGTTATAAGTGAAAATAGGAATAATATTGGACTCGAATTACTTCTAGAGGAGATTATGATAGTTGGAGATCGTGAGGTAAAATTTGATATGGGTTATTTAAATCTTGAAGATATTATATGGATTCAATTTAAATTGGGATATTGATGATTTGGAAAAGTGAGAAGAGATTACAATAGGTTGAATTTTGATTTGAACAATGATTATCTTAATTTTGAAATGATCGCGATAGATTTGAATAGATTTTGTTATTTAAATTTTTGGAAGAGATTGAGATTGACGCACCTTATGTACGAATGTGAAGGATTTAACAAATTATGCCTTATTTTAATTTCGAGGACGAAATTTTTACAAGTTGGGTAGAATGTAAAAACCCCTTCCTAGAAAATCGTATATACCCTTTTATTTATTAATTATTATTTAAATTGTAGTAATTAGGGCTAAATAAGGGAAATAGATTTTTAAAAATTTTTATTTTAGGTGTTCGGGCACTTAGAGGACTTATGGGACCATCAAAAATTTTTCAGAATTTATTCCATGTAGGAGACCCCTTAAGCAGTTGCTAGCCTAATGGTGTGCATTATTCTAATCCATGAATTTTCTTATGAGTATATATATATAATATATATGTATACACAAATATATATATGTATATATATATTTAGAAAGAAAAAGGAAAGAAAGAAAAAGAATAATTAAATAAGATTTACTAATAATAATAATAATAATAATAATAACACTACTTATTCCCATCCTTAGCAAATGCTTGCCAGGGACCATCCTTCAGCAAACTTGCTGCAAGGACCCGCCAATGCAACTCATTAGCAAATTGCATCCTAGGACCCGCCCCCTTCAAGCCTTCAGCGGCTTGTTCCCAGACCCGACCCCCTTTGGCCAAACCATTCCGCCTCCATCCTATTCTCTCCCTATTATATATATATATATATATATATATATATATATATATATATATATATATATATATATATATATATATATATATATTTATCTTTCAAAAACTCTAACCTAAAATATCCAGACCCCCTCTTCTCATCTAGAGCCGTCACCGTAGCCAGAGAACCCCGCCAAGCCGTCCAAACCATCCCGACGACTCCGACCTCGCGCACTGTAGATTCCCACACGAGGCACCTTCGCTCCGGAATTGTTTTTCGTCAACTCGCTCAACCAAACGCCGTTCCGTCTTCACCGGTATGCTCACCCCTTAACCCTCTTCCATATTTGTATTATAGCCAACCTCGAAAAACGTGTATCCCTAGGCAAAAAATTGCGTCCAAGTGGGCACGAGCAGACCAAATTCTGGGATCACAGAAAACTACGGTGACCACCCATATTAACGAGTTCGTATCTCCCACCACAGAGATCCGAATTCAATGATTCTTTTTGATACATGTAAAACACTTGACCTAGTTTATTTTTTGTTAAATAATCCTATATTATTAGCTGCTGTGGACATAATTAAATTCGTCATAAAACTACGCGCACCCACTTTTTTCCAGATTTCCAAAAGTTGAAAAACGGAGCACGCCCCGCCAAACGGGACCGTCCCGCCATGTACCAAGTGTACCGAACCGTGCACGCAGCGTAACCGGACACGTAAAATTTCATAGGGACTGATTCGGACGCGTGTGCGCGCCGAAATCAGGCCGTATCCGCGGACACACCCCGTGTCGTAACTTTTGTGGAACTCACGCGTATTTTGTGCACGCTTGTCAGATTGCGACGAAACTTGTGCCACTGGACTCGTGGTAACACGCTGGTCCTGTGACCCAATTTTCACGCAATTCTGAGACAGTTGACCAAATCGCCAATTGGCGGACCCCACAGTTGACTTTTTGGACAAAATTGTGTTCGGCTCATCGGAATCCACATTTGGACATACCGTTGGGTTCGTATTGTTGTTTGACCTATAATTTGTCCCATTTAGAGACTGTTACCCTCGGCACGCTTTTCGGTGCAAAGTGGGCCACACGTGGACCCCACTTTTGTTCGAAATTACCGTTTTGCCCCTGTGTCCAAATTGGACGAAAGGGATGTGCTTTTTAGCTATTTTGCTCATTTCGGAAATATTGGTGATATTTATTTCAGCATCCGGAGACGTTTCTTCGGAGTCCTTAGTTCCAGGTTCTGTGTCCTTGGCATTTGGGCGTGTACACTTTACAGGTTTCTTGCCAGGCAAGTATACCTTGCCATTGTACAGTTATTTATATTCCATATGTGGCATGCATCTTTATTTTCTGTCTTTTCATATATTTTAACTGTTATATAAAATGCGTGCGACGGTGTCGTCGCAATATATTTTTATTTATGTATTTGCATTGACCTTGTTTATGAGACTACCCTATTAACATATAGCATCATTAGGTTCATTGGCCATGACACAGTTGTTACACGTGTTATGAGTCTCATGTAGATCACGGACTTGCGTGCAGGTTGGCCTCCTGTACGTGTGGGCCGTGCGTTAGGAATAACTGCTGGTAGAAACTTTGCATGCTAGTAGACTTAGCAGTTATTAGAGGTCTAGGGAGATAGCCTATTGTACTACGGTGGTCCATCCTTGTCCTTGTTTGGTTGCAGGATTTGGGCTAGGGTACTAAGAATAGGCTATGAACCAAATCGTGTCATGGATGTGACATGCTTAGAGCATGGGGTGGGGAGAACAACAAGTATCACATTTGAGCTCCTTTACACTTTTTCTTCTGTAACCCGGAAGCTCCGCTGGAGATACGGGCGGTGATGACCCCTTTACTACTTGGCGGGCCTCTGCCGTTCAAAAGACGACATGCCTTTGAGGCCCCTGGTTCTCCGAGAGAGTCATGCCAATCCCAGTTCTCAGCTAGATAGCTCACTTGTTAGAAAGTTGTTATCAAACTGCATTTACATAAATGGTTAGGCGACCATTGGATATTTATTTCAGTACTTTATTGGCATGTGTTTAAGTATCTTGTTATGTCCCTCTGAGGACCTGGTCTGCTGCCAGGTGTACCCGTTCTTGAGTATTTGCAGGAGCGCAGATTTGGATGGTTATAGATGCTTCGTGGATGTCTTCTCTCTGGGCCGTGATCGATAGTTGGTATGCTTATATTTTGGTTGATTGTGTTGTACTTATTTTGTATTTGCTCTTATATTCGAGTTGGTAGTGGATTTGTTTCCATCCAACCATCATCCTTAGATACTTCTTATTGAGATCTAGTTCCCTAGATATTGGTTATTTAATTATATTTGATTTTGGTGGATGAGATTTAGATTTTACCCTGTGACTTGTATTATATTTTATACCACTCGTGGATTTGATATTCATATTACAGCGTACGTATGGATTTGGTTTCCATATATTGGAGTTGCCATATCCATGCGGCTGGCATGCTTACGTGTCCTAGTCCTACGTATTTTTGGGACTGGGACGTGACAATGGATATGAATTACAATCTGCGTTATCGTTCATGGATGTACAACCGTCATCCTGATGACATGTGTGGTATACGGGATGAATTCATTGAGGATGTACAGCAGTTTCTGCAGTTTGCCAAGGCGTTCCCTCAGTACATGGATGGTACCAAAATTAAGTGTCCATGTGTGAGATATCACAACAGAAAATATCATCCAGAAGTGGAAGTCATATATCATTTGTACTCGAAGGGCTTCACGCCGAATTACTATCAGTAGACCAATCACAGAGAACTTGTGTCTCTAGCATCGGAGTCGGAGCCTTATGTGGAGCCGTATATGGATGTCCATGAACACGATGCTTACGACGACGGATGGGTGAACATGGTTTATGATACGGCGGGGCCTATTTTTAATCCGGACAATTATGATGCGGCAGGACCTAGTTTCAATCCGGACAATTATGATGCAGCTGAGGAGGCACCGAATGCCGATGCTGCAAAGTTTATGGAGTTGCTGGAGAATGCAAGGACTCCACTATATCCTGGTTGTAAGGATCATTCACCGTTAGAGGTGGTTACAAGATTATTGAGCATCAAGTCCGATTTTAACATGTCGCAAGAATGCTATAATCGACTGATCGATTTGATTATAGAGATCTTGCCCGAGGGTGCAAAGTTGCCTAAAGACTTCTATCGATCTAAGAGGATGGTGAGATCGCTCTGGATGGGATATGAGAAAATTGATGCATGTCACAAGGGGTGCATGTTGTACTACAAAAACAAAAAGGATGAAGATGCATGCAGATTCTGTGGTGCTGATCGCTACAAGGCCAATGTTAGAGAAAAGTCTGCCGGTGCAAGGAAGCCTACCGAATCGATGCACTACTTGCCTTTGACATCACGATTGTAGCGGTTGTTTATGGTTAAGGAGACTGCAGAAAACATGAGTTGGCACAGGCGAAAACAGATTGAAGGAGTATTGGATCATCCATCCGATGGAGAAGCATGGAAGCACTTTGATCGAGAGTATCCAGATTTTGCTTCGGATCCCCGTAATATCAGATTGGAGCTCTTCTCTGACGGTTTTACCCCATTCGGACTTTCGGGCTCCCAGTATTCGTGCTGTGATCGTCACTCTGTATAATCTGTCGCCTTGGATGTGCATAAAGACTCTGTATATGTTCCTAATCATTATTATCCTGGGTCCGAACAATACGAAGAGGAATATCGATGTGTATTTACAGCCTTTGATAGATGAGTTGAATCAGCTGTGGAAAGTAGGTGCCAACACGTACGATGTTTCTAGAAAGCAGAAATTTCAGATGAGGGCAGCACTTTTGTGGACCATCCACGACTTTTCGGCCTATGGAATATTATCGGGATGAGCACCCATGGTCGTCTCTCATGTCTGTATTGCATGGACCGTACTAAGGCTTTCCGTTTGAAATACGGAGGCAAACCGTGCTTCTTCGATTGTCATCGATAATTTCTGTTGAAGGATCATCCGTACCGGAGGAACATGAATGCTTTTCGTGCGGGAGTTGTGGAGAAGGATAATCCACCGCCAAGGTGGCCCGGATACACGATATAGGAAGAGGTAAAATATTTACCAAATGCTATCGAAGAGCCTGCTAAGGGATACAAGTGTGACGGATTTGGTCGCACCCATAAATGGACGAAGAGGAGTATATTCTAGGTTCTGCCATATTGGAGCACCAATCTGATCAGACATAACCTTGATGTCATACATATCGAGAAGAATATGTTTGATAACATAATTAATACTTTAATGGAGGTAAAGGGAAAGACGAAAGATAATCCGAAGGCCAGGTTGGACTTAGAAGAAATATGTAGACGTCCTGTATTGCATTTGATAGAGGAGGGTAATGGAAAGTTAAAGCAACCTAAGTCAGTTTTCTCACTGGAGAAAGAGGATAAAGGGAGACTTTGTAGGTGGATTCAGGGTCTAAAGTTTCCAGACGGGTACATGTCGAACTTGAAAAGATGCGTTGACCTCAAAGAGAACAAACTGGCGGGTATGAAGAGCCACGATTGTCACGTATTCATGGAGAGGTTAATTCCGATTGCATTTCAGGAATTCTTATCGCAGGTCATTTGGGATCCATTGACAGAGCTCAGCATATTCTTCAGAGATCTTTGTTGTACTAAGTTGCTCGTCGATCGTCTAGAAAAGCAAGAGAAGGACATTACGGTAAAACTATGTAAGCTCGAGAAGGTGTTTCCTCCTGGATTCTTCGACTCTATGGAGCATTTGCCAATTCATCTTTCCAATGAGGCACGTGTTGGTGGTCCTGTCTGTTATCGGTGGATGTACCCCTTCGAGCGGCATCTGAATCACCTAAAGAGAAAGGTAAAAAATAAGGCACGGGTTGAGGGCTCTATTTGTGGAGCTTATGTTCTCGAGGAGATTACAAACTTTTGCTCGACGTATTTCAAACCGCATGTTGCTACTAATAGAATGAAAGCTCCGAGAAACGACGACGGATATCAGGAATCTAATGATGCAATACTCAAAGTATTCAATGTGTCCGAAAAGCCATCAAAAAAAATGAAGAAGCGATATTTGAATGACGACGAGCTAAGGCCTGCTCAGTTGTATATATTACTCAATTGCGACGAGGATGAAGTAGAGAATCTAGAGGGGTAAGTAATTAATACGTGCATGTTTACATCATCTCAATGTAATAGTATAAGCTACTATTATGCTACTAATCAGCAGTTGCTTCATTGTTTTTCAGTACATATAATGATGAGTTGAGGTCAGTTAGACCATACATAACAGACGAAGAAGTAGAACAAGAAATGAGATGCAATTTTCCTTCTTGGTTGAGCGCATATGTAAGATGCTTGGTAATTACTTTTTAATTCTGTACTTGAAAACAAATAATTTACTATCGCTACTTTGGTATTTAGGTCGATCGTCTAATAACACCCGAGACTGAATCTATTAGAACTCTAGCCAAGGGACCAATTACTGTCGTTAAAATATGGCCAAGTTTCTGTGTGAATGGGTTCAGGTTCAAGTCAACAAATGCTCCTATTAGAGATTGTAACGTCCCGCTCCGCGTCGGCGTTATGTATCAAGGTGAGTGGGCAGAACTTCGTTCTCTGATTCTTGCACGCCTTAATAATAACCTGTGTTTTTGCTTGCAATGTTTTCTTAAGAGAATGATAGAACCTGCCTTGCATGTTAATGAACGAACTCACCTAGCTTGTCTTTGAAACAATATCTGCTTAACGAGAATCCTGAAACGCTTGCTTAGAATGCATGAACATGTTCACTATCGTCTATGCTTCGAGAGAACCATACTGTGCCTGAACGTGTTCAAGTGATAAGTCGGATTGCCCCGCATCAACGATTGTATTCTGATGGTTCGTCTCGTCTGTATACTAGAGTTTATTTGATAGTGTTCCATGCATTCTCACGCGGTCGGATAATGGCTTTTGGTGGAGAGCTGAACTGCATGCGTCATAGCCACCATGGGTCACAGCTGCCATTAGCATCAGAGAATGAGTCATTGGTATGCTGTTCCACCATCTGTCGATCCTGAGATACTCGGGGACCGCCCTGCATATAGCTAAGTCATTGTGTTGGCTTGGATAGTGACTGCCCCTAAGATTGTGCATTGTGTGTCTAGCTTCGCATTTGACCCTGGAGTCACACGAGACACGCTGCGCACACCCTGAAATATGAACGATTGCTTGCTTGCATATTCAATATGAAACTATGTTTCCAAACATGTTTCCAAACAAGTAAATCGACTCTGCTAGAACTGCATGAAACAAACCTAGGTAAAACTAGAAAGATCACTAGTAATGTAATATTTTATAACATGATTACTTAGTGCCTGTTTGAGTGAATGCTTGTTTCTGTTCAGTTGATTTATCTCACCAGTACTTGTATAAAGTGCTGACCCACCAACAGTTTACTTGCTTGCAGGTACTGGATCGTCCGAGGGAGCGATAGGCGTGCCACAGTCCCGAAGACCCGGAATCCTGGTTTCGATTGTTGCCCCGAGAATGCTATCGTATAAGGGGGCATAATGTATGGAACGAACGTGTGCCTTTGCTTAAGGAAACCCCAAGTTGCCTCGATTGTCCCGAACACTCAGTTGGATAAATGCATTGCATTACAACAAGTCCCTTTCCGCTACTTACTCGATTGATGCGATAATAGCCAACTATCAACTTAAACGATTGGCCTTGCACGGGCGCAACCCCAGGCCCGTGCGGCATCACGTCCCCCGAAAGCTCGAACGGGCCATTCGCTTGGCTCCCTTCCTCCCTCGCACCCGCGGGACGGGCGCGGTGATTCGCGTCCGGCGCGCCGAGGCACGTTAATTTGTGCCCGGTTCGTTAAATCTCGGCCGTTCGGGGCGGGGCAGGGCGGATTGGCGGCCCGGACGGGTCCAGGGCATGACAGAATGGTATCAGAGCGGAATCGATTCTCTGGCCCAAAACCGTTGCTATGACTCTGAGTCGATATAGTATTACAAAGAGCGTTCCATACAATAAGTCCATAGATATTCTCAAAGTGCAAAATGCTTCTTGAACTTGAATTCCTTGATTGTTTCGATTGAGTACGGCGAGGGACAGCACTATCGCTACTCGGGATATCGAGAAGTTTATCCTTGAAGTTTCGAGGACGAAACTTTTTGTTGGTTGGTAAGTATGTAACGCCCCACTCCGCGTCGGTGTTATGTATCAAGGTGAGTGGGCAGAACTTCGTTCTCTGATTCTTGCACGCCTTAATAATAACCTGTGTTTTTGCTTGCAATGTTTTCTTAAGAGAATGATAGAACCTACCTTGCATGTTAATGAACGAACTCACCTAGCTTGTCTTTGAAACAATGTCTGCTTAACGAGAATCCTGAAATGCTTGCTTAGAATGCATGAACATGTTCACTATCGTCTATGCTTTGAGAGAACCATACTGTGCCTGAACGTGTTCAAGTGATAAGTCGGATTGCCCCGCATCAACGATTGTATTCTGATGGTTCGTCTCGTCTGCATACTAGAGTTTATTTGATAGTGTTCCATGCATTCGCACGCAGTCGAACAATGGCTTTTGGTGGAGAGCTGAACTGCATGCGTCATAGCCACCATAGGTCACAGCTGCCATTAGCATCAGAGAATGAGTCATTGGTATGCTGTTCCACCAGCTGTCGATCCTGAGATACTCGGGGACCGCCCTGCATATAGCTAAGTCATTGTGTTGGCTTGGATAGTGACTGCCCCTATGATTGTGCATTGTGTGTCTAGCTTCGCATTTGACCCTAGAGTCGCACGAGACACGCTGCGCACACCCTGAAACATGAACGATTGCTTGCTTGCATATTCAATATAAAACTCTGTTTCCAAACATGTTTCCAAACAAGTAAATCAACTCTGCTAGAACTGCATGAAACAAACCTAGGTAAAACTAGAAAGATCACTAGTAATGTAATATTTTATAACATGATTACTTAGTGCCTGTTTGAGTGAATGCTTGTTTCTGTTCAGTTGATTTATCTCACCAGTACTTGTATAAAGTGCTGACCCACCAACAGTTTACTTGCTTGCAGGTACTGGATCGTCCGAGGGAGCGATAGGCGTGCCACAGTCCCGAAGACCCGGAATCCTGGTTTCGATTGTTGCCCCGAGAATGCTATCGTATAAGGGGGCATAATGTATGGAACGAACGTGTGCCTTTGCTTAAGGAAACCCCAAGTTGCCTCGATTATCCCGAACACTCAGTTGGCTAAATGCATTGCATTGCAACAAGTCCCTTTTCGCTGCTTACTCGATTGATGCAATGATAGCCAACTATCAACTTAAACGATTGGTCTTGCACGGGCGCAACCCCAGGCACGTGCGGCATCACGTCCCCCGAAAGCTCGAATGGGCCATTCGCTTGGCTCCCTTCCTCCCTCGCACCCGTGGGACGGGGGCGGTGATTCGCCTCCGGCGTGCCGAGGCACGGTGATTCGTGCCCGGTTCGTTAAATTCCGGCCGTACGGGGCAGGGCAGGGCGGAGCGGCGGCCCGGGCGGGTCCGGGGCGTGACAGAATGGGTGAGTTCGTTCATTAACATGCATGGCAAACATGTCACACCCCGATCTCTCGCAGGCAATCGGCCATTCCCGCTAGGCGGGAATCACCCTCGCCAGTGCTCCCGTGGAACGATCGCTTGAACCCATCCGTGCGTGATGCCGCACGAGCGTGATCCACGCATGTACAAGGCCGTGGTTCATTGGCTGGCGGCAAGAGTTCTAAGCCACAGAGTCGCACAGATTGTCCGAGTGCAGCGGAGTCATAAACGCATAGCGATTTGGTAATAGGTTCACTGAGTCGACAATATAGCGGAATCATTTGAAACACAAGTTGAGGTAAAGCAACTATTTTATTGATATGAACAAGTGTTACAGGCGGCGTATAGCCAAGATTACAAGTCGCTCAAGCCTCTCTCACTGAAACAGTAAAAGCGTGCCAAGTGGCTACAATTGTGGAATATTTGTACAGGCGATGTCAGGCGACGCTCCAATATTATGTCTTGTATATGCGCTTCAGTCCCGGATGCACCATTGAAAGGCTTCAGAAGGAGCTCCTGGCCTTAGCACGCACGAAGGAGGCGTCCGCACCGAACGAGGTTCTCCCGCACCCTGCATACAAACTGGTGGATTATCAGTACATTGAATGCACTGGTGGGGAAGCTACTCGCCAGCTCGACAAAACCAAACACGTAATACAGGTTCCGTGCACAACTATTAAGTTGTCTTTCTAGTTGCCTTAGGATCAGTTTTATGCAAATATTGAATAGCTTATCGTGTCGGACAGTGCGCCGTGCAACATGAGAGAAAACACGACGAGACTTACCAACTTACCATCTCCTTCCCTGTCCAAGGCAAACATTAAGGCAACATTGTTAATTCAAGCACGGGCAAGTATAACATTCTGGAGGCATAGCATATGCACACATGAGGGTCGTTTTAACATGATCGTTCAGGTGTTTAGTTGTGCATTGATGCGATGCAGTGACTCACACGCGGATAGCTGCTAAGCGAGGATGACTTATCTATATGAATAGTTGTCGCTGGCATAGCCATAAAGGACCAATTTTAGTCTCTAACGAGAATGGGGTGCAGCGAGAGTACAGGATGCGCTCCATACCATTTCGTCTTTGCACAGGATGACTAAACAGGAGAGTTACCAATTTTAGTCTCTAACGAGAATGGGGTGCAGCGAGAGTACAGGATGCGCTCCACACCATTTCGTCTTTGCACAGGATGACTAAACAGTAGAGTTCCATCCGGATCGGGTCGGCCCCAGTGCCCTGGTGACCGCCCGTGGAACGTTCCTCGTTTCCGAGTTGTCCGCGACATGCAGGTCTGTATTCAGGTCTGGCTAGACACAGGATCAAGTTCAGGATAGGACATATCATGTTCAATGTACAGGCATGATTGTTCACAGTAGTATATCGATTGCCAGGCCAGTTGATTCAGTAGTTTGCTCCACGAGCTGTGATTCAGTGATTTATTCATTCAGGGTGCATATTCCCTGGTTTGGGAATTGCCTTGGTGACCTAACGGTCCCGGACACTTTTAGGTTCTTCCATGTGCGGGACGACTACTTAGTAGTCTCCCGGGATTTGGATGAAAATATGGCAACATTCAAGCAGACAAGCATTCGTTTCTAAGGAACATAAGTAAACACGTTTGCTCGGACCCGAAGGTAAGCCGAGAGTTAGATCGTTAGGGGACTTAGCATGCGAGGGTCTGAACATATATAAGCAGTATTTCAATTTCTATGTTCTAGCACAAGCAATACAAGTTGGGATTATTCCCTTAGCTAGGTGCGTTGGATTTATTAGCATGCAGGGGGTAATTCACCTAGCGACTAGCATGTATTATTCCAGATTTTATGTGTGCTGGCTAAGCAAAGACAAGTTCACCGTAGCCACCCACCTTAGCGATGATTCGCCTCGGTAGAGCGATACGTCAAGCGAGCCTCTGAAAGCCGAAGTTGATTTCCTGTAGGGGCAAGTCTGGATATCCTTTGCTTCTCGTTTGAGGCAAAGCGGGTCGGGACAGCTGCACTATTGCCGTTTGAAACGGCAATCCGCTTGAGCGGAACGGGGTGTTACAGAGATAGCTTTCTGGATCTTTATTCTACGAAAAATAGTTATTTGTGTATCAAATCTTTGAACTACAAAGACGTCGATCCAGGCAATGATTTCTTTGGCATCTGACGAGATATTGTGGAGTTGACATATAATTATGGCACATAACCTGCTAATATTGTGTTATTCAAGTGTGAATGGTTCGATCCAATTCAAGATCAAGGTTGGAAAATTGACAAGCATGGCCTTGTGGATATAAACTACAAGCGTAGATATCAAGGCTACGAACCATTTGTCCGATCAAGTCAGGCGCAGCTCGTGTACTTCACAACTTATCCTAGACGGGGGACAACGAGGTCGGATTGGTGGGCAGTATGCAAGACTAAAGATAAAAATACCTTTGACATTGACGAAATAGCTTATCAAGAGGACGATCTACCTCTTGTAACAAATATTGTAGATGTAGACTCAACGGAAGTTACTTATTACACGAGTAATAATGTAGAAGATGTAGAATTATCCGAAGAGGAAGACGAAGATGAAGACGAAGTAGATGAAAGTGAAGACGAGGAGGAGGAAGAGGGAGAGGAGGACGAGGAAGGCGAACAAGATGAATTTTCTGAAGATGATTGAAACTAAAATATTTTTCCTGTAGAATGTAACTATATTTTAACTGTAGAATGTACTATTTTAACGAATATATGTATTATATTTTGATTGTATAATGCTGTGAGATATGCATCACATTTTGACTCTAGAATGTACTATATATTTGTGTTTTTCTATATTCATCATATGTTGTTATCAAGTATGACAGGACGACGCGGAGGATTCGGCAGGTCCCGAGGTAGACAGAGTGCTCCTCCTGTACTGCCTACTGTTGGTTCCGGATCGTCGTCGTCCAGTACTCTAGTATATCGATCACTCACATCTCCGACTGTTAGGACGAGTAGTTCCAGGTGTGATAGTACTCCCTCGTCCAGCGTCCCTTCTGCTGACGGAACCATAGAGACAGATGAGCATGTCGAGGAGGTCGTGCCCACGTTGTCCCAGCATCAGCAAGATCCTCCATGCGCACCTCCGGAGGAGACGAGGACAGAGATTTGGGCCGACGGTACAAAGTAAGTCAATTAGATAGTTTAGCATTATATATATCATGTATTTTTTTATTCATCATATATTAACTTTTTCGATAAAAATAATTATCTCTGTATAGATATCGTCCATCGTCGGTTCAGAGACGCCTGGGCGTATTTCTGAGGTACAACTACTGTAGTGCCTCAAATCCCGATCCGACCGGGATGTGCACTACGTAATTGGGCTTGTGGCTAGTTCGTCTGAGTCGTAGCTTAGATCTTCGGCATCTTCTTGCCACGGACGAAATGCGATGATTCTTTCCAACTCATGGAAAGGCCTCTATTGAAACGAGTCCAATAGTTTTCGTGTTTGGTTGCTTGGTTTTCTTGATTGCCGCTTTGGGATTTTGATTTGGTGTTGCTTTCGATTTGCTTGGTTTTAGCTGCTGGTTTTATCGTTTGGAGCTTTGATTCTTGGGGAGTTCGGCAAGGAAGGATAGGCAAGAATTCTAATTGGTGCTCGTGATGTGCAGGTCCGCGTAACTGACGTTTGATCGTCGCTAGACGGAATTCGTGTTTCAGCTACCCTTTTTCTTAATCAGTGAGTGGTTTGGACCCTTCTTTCCTACTTCTTCACGCCCACATCTCTAATGTTTCAAACGTTCACTCGATGATGCCCGGTTGGACGCCTAGGAAATCCTTGCCACAATGCATGCCAGCCACTAAGAAAGGAACATGGAATTTGTAGACTAATTTTACTATATGCTTGCACCTTATAATTTGAGTTATTTATAAAAGGAATTGGTCGTTGGTGGCGGCCTAGTGCCTCGGATAGAGTTTGGACCTATGGGATACCAAAATCGGAACACCGCATTGAGAAAATATGAACTGTTGCATGAGATATATATATTGCTGCTTTACTTCTTTGTTTATTTCGATGCATTATATGATAATATGAATTGTTCATGCATTTGCATGGTCTGGGACAACTTGTGCACAAGGTTTGGCATTTCCTCGAAACGGCTTTCCGGAGCACTGGAACCGTATCGATCCGGAGGGAAATATTTGATTCGTGCTCGTCACGATGCATTGCGGGACCTCCAGCAGGGCTTGCTACCCGGGCTGATAGGGCGCGCCGCTAATGCTTGAAATATGTCCCTAAGGTGTCGATCACACCAATGACCGCATAGAATAGAACATATGCTAATTTATTGTCTTGTGCATATGGTAAGTATACTTATGTTTCGTTGCAGGGAAGGCGTGCATCGGTTGAGTAAGCAATTGATGCACTAGTTGGATTCAATGCTATTTTCATTCTTATCAAAACATGCAACTGATATAATTGAATTCACTTGCTTCTTTATAGAAGTCATCTTAATGCATGCAAGCCCCTAATAAGCTAGTGTCAATTTAGTCGAGTGGGTTCATCCCGCTCACCAGTACAAGTTGAGTACTGACCCACGTTGTGGGCAACTATTTCAGGCACTCAGACGGTGCAACGCTAGTGGATAGACGAGGAGGCGTTAGGAGCACCTCTATTTTGAAGTATAGTTGGAGTCAGATCATTTTGGAGGCTTGGACTTTCAACCTATACAAGGGCGTAATGTATGAACGACGTGGACTATCTGATGGAGCGTGTCCTGTCTTTTGAGTTATCTTTTTGCAATGCAAATCAAGCAGCCGAGAGGCGCATCAATGTAAACTCTATGTAAATTACTCTGAATTTTCAATGAAAAAGTATGTTTCTTCCTGCACTTGTGTTCAAATCTCTGTGAATGTGTTTTCTAAATTGTGTTTCAAAATGGGTTCCTATAACTGCAAGTTCTTGCCTAGTACGAGCGCAACTCCAGGCTCGTACGGCATCACGCCCCAGCGAGGACGAATCGGTAATGGAAGGATCCAGCGAGGACGATTGACCCTTTCGGGATCGGGGCGTGACATATTGGTATCAGAGCCTAGGCTTTACTTCCATGGTATTTCAAAAGATTATAAAGGAGTTTGATGCGCCTCTCAATTAAGTTGCGTTCGGCGTCCGCTGCATCAGATGAGTCGCCTATACAATGAACCCATAGATACAAAATCTATCATTTTTGGAGTGTTAACAAGCTACTCTCTTTTGTAGACATGGCAAAGAAGAATACTGCAACTGCCAGCAGTGCTTAACCCATTCAGAGCGATCCAGCAAGCTCTGGAGAATCCACAGGAGCGGGTTCAACCGGTATGGCGGAACGGCTTATGCACCTCATGGAGGCGCAGCAACAACAAGCTGTTACCCAACAAGCTAACATGCAAGCGCAGTTTGCTTCTCAACAGAAGCAAATGGATACAATAATGCAACTGATTGCATCCCTGGTACCAAGCAACGGGGCGGCCACAGGGACGCCTGTCACGCCACCGGCCGTGGCGGTAGAAGACGAGTCAGAAGAGACTCATCCTCCAGCAAGGAACTCCTGCCGTGCGGCAGAGTTCACTTAAATGTATCCGCCAATATTCAACGGAAGAGCCGAACTGGACGTGGTGATGGGGTGGATTGCTAAGCTGGAAGGACTCTTCAACCTGGTTGGCATCAAGGGATCCAAGCGAGTGGCCTGTGCATCGGTTCAGCTGGAACTTCGTGCGCATGATTGGTGGGAGGCCACGAAGCAAGGGATTTATGATGCCAATCCCAACTGCAAAATTACCTGGGAAATGTTCAAATCTACCTTCATTGAATAATATATTCCCCGAGCCGTGCGTCAACAGAAGGAAGACGACTTCAGTAATCTGGTGCAAGAAAGTCTGTCTGTTGACGATTACGACTCAGTGTTCGCTAACTAGCTAAGTTTGCAGGGCACTTCTTGCCTAATCAGCAGGCGTAGTGCTATCGGTTTCAGAAGGGTTTGAATGATGATTTGCGTAGGGACGTCATCAACCAAAAATGCCAAACATACAGGGAATGTTACGAAGCGGCTCTGAACAGCGAGCGAATCTTTGGGCGCCCTCTCCCAAAGGCCGAGGTGCAAACCCCCCGTACCAACAACAATAAACGTCCTCATGAAACGGAAGGGTCTGGAGCACACAAGCGTTCGCATACGTCTGATAATAAGGGCCAATCCCAATCACTGAACTGCAGTCGGTGCGGCAAATCAGGACATAAAGTGAATGAATGTCGGGTACAAGGATATTTTAAATGTGGTCGTCTGGGCCACAAACAGTTTAACTGCCAAGAGGGCAAGCCGAATCAGAGCAACGAGAATCAAAACAAGGGGCCTCCAGCAAATAATGCCAATGCTGTGCCAGTAAATCCACAATGCCAGGGTGCTCAAGGCCGAGTCTATGCACTGACTCGGGATGAGGCATCCGTCTCTGAAACGGTCATGACAGGTACTTTACTTTTCAGAGATTTGCCCGCTAGAGTCTTATTCGATTCAGGTGCTACGCATAGTTTCATATCTGCTGATTTTACTGTTGAGCATAAATTAGCTTCTACTCCTTTAAATATGAACCTTTGCGTAAGTACCCCTTCGGGAGTCGATATGCCCGCCCATGCGATCTGTAGGGATGGTTATATTTGCATTGGAGGAAGGAAGCTTTCCTTAGATGTCATTGTACTAGACATCAAGGATTACGATATTATTCTCGGGATGGACTGGTTGGGTGCTTGCCATGCAACAATCGAGTGCGCGGAGAAGCGAGTCGTATTCCGTCTACCCGGCGAGGCAGACTTCTACTATTCGTGCAGCGCTGCACCGAAGACGGCAATGGTGATATCAGCAATTTCGGCTAGGCGTAAGTTGCATTCGGGCTGTGAAGGGTACTTAGCTTCTGTTCGAGACACCCGGCGAGAATGTGCAGATGCAGCTCAGGCTGAAGTCATTGCAGATTTCCTCGACGTGTTCCCAGACGAGCTGCCTGGAATGCCTCCTGATCGTGAGATCGAATTCAGCATTGACACTTTTCCGGATTCGCGACCGATATTAAAGGTACCTTATCGCATGGCCCCAGCAGAGCTTAAGGAACTTAAAGTTCAGTTGCAAGATCTGTTGGACCGAGGATACATTCGTCCAAGCGTTTCTCCGTGGGGCACTCCGGTGCTATTCCTGAAGAAGAAGGATGGATCCATGCGGCTGTGTATTGACTACCGAGAGCTGAATAAGGCGACCGTGCGGAATCAGTACCCATTGCCAAGAATAGATGACTTGTTTGATCAGCTACAAGGTGCAACAGTTTTCTCTAAAGTTGATCTCAGGTCAAGGTATCACCAGTTGAAAATCAAATCAGATGATATTCAAAAATCTGCTTTTAGAACCCGTTACGGACACTATGAGTTCCTCGTGATGTCGTTCGGTTTGACGAACGCCCCTGCAGCTTTCATGGATCTGATGAACCGCGTGTTTCGGCCGTTTGTGGATAAGTTTGTAGTCGTGTTCATAGACGACATACTAATTTATTCCAAGAACGAGACGGAGCACAAGGAACACCTGAAGATCGTGCTGCAGACATTACGAGACCATCAGTTGTTCGCTAAGCTCAGCAAGTGTGAGTTCTGGTTGAACAGCGTGGCATTCCTTGGTCATGTCATCTCGGCCGAAGGCGTCGCCGTAGACCCAAAGAAAATAGAGGCGGTGGTGGACTGGAAACAACCTACGTCAGCCAGCGAAGTTCGAAGCTTTATGGGCCTAGCGGGATACTACCGTAGGTTCGTTAAGGATTTTTCTAAACTGGCCTCGCCGATGACTCGCCTTACTCAGAAAGGGATTGCATACGAATGGGGTGATGACTGCGAAGCCAGCTTTCGGGAACTTAAGCGGCGTCTTGTTTCAGCTCCGATTCTTGCACTTCCAGATGGGGTAGAAGAGTTTCAGATATACAGCGACGCTTCAGGACTCGGCTTAGGGTGTGTGCTCATGCAGAGGGACAAGGTAATATCGTACGCCTCCAGGCAACTGAAGCCGCACGAGAAAAACTACCCGACGCATGATCTGAAATTGGCGGCAATTGTGTTTGCATTGAAGTTATGGAGGCATTATCTTTATGGTGTTGCTTGCAAAATCTTTACGGATCACAAGAGCCTCAAGTACCTATTCACCCAGCGGGAATTGAACCTCCGGCAGCGGCGTTGGCTAGAACTTATTAAGGACTACAACCTAACGATCGCGTATACACCGGGCAAGGAAAACGTCGTTGCTGATGCTCTGAGTCAAAAGCACATGGGCTTGTTATCTATAAACAACCGTTTACTTCAAGATCTTGAGGCGATGGGCATCGAGTTTTGAGTTCGGCATCAAGGAGTGCAGCTGGCACCACTCCATCTTGAACTGGGTTTACGTGGTAGAATCAAATCAGCTCAGGAGGGAGATCAGTTCTTAGCGAAGGTACGCGAATTGATCTCGGCGGGGAAGACGTCTGATTTTGTGGAAGGCGAAGATGGGGCCTTACAGATGAAAGGAAGGCTATGTGTTCCTAGCGACCCAGAACTCCGAAGGGAAATTATGGCGGAAGCACACTACGCGAAGTATTCTTTACATCCGGGGAGCACTAAGATGTACAAGGACTTGCGCGGGACCTTCTGGTGGCACGGTATGAAGCGGGATATGGCGACCTTTGTGTCACAGTGCATGGCCTGTCAACAGGTTAAAGTTGAACATCAGAGGCCCGGCGGGGAGCTTCAGAACCTCGCTATTTCCGAGTGGAAATGGGACAACATCACTATGGATTTTATTGTAGGATTTCCGAAGACGCCACGGGGGCATGATGCAATTTGGGTCATAGTTGATCGTTTGACCAAATCAGCCCACTTTCTTCCCATAAAAGTTACTTGGAGCGTCGATCGGTTAGCACAAATTTACATAGATGAGATTGTCCGATTACACGGAGTACCTGCCTCAATCGTCTCTGACCGTGACGGACGCTTCTTATCTCATTTTTGGACTAGTCTACAGGCTGCTTTGGGGACCAAGCTACAGTTCAGTACCGCATATCACCCGCAGACTGACGGACAGACAGAGAGGACAAATCAGATACTTGAAGATATGTTACGGCTGTGTGCTATTGATTTAAAGACTAGTTGGGACACGCATCTTCCATTGGCAGAGTTTGCGTACAACAACAGCTACCAATCAAGCATCCAGATGGCACCGTACGAAGCACTATATGGGCGAAAGTGTCGATCTCCAATCTGTTGGGACAAAGTCGGCGAGCGGCAGGTACTCGGGCCAGAGCTGGTAGAGCAGGCAGTTGAGAAAGTTCGCTTGATTCGGAAAAGACTCCGCACAGCACAGAGCCGACAGAAAAGTTATGCTGATGCACATAGAAGGCCTTTGGAGTTCATGGTCGGGGATCATGTCTTCTTGAAAGTGACGCCGATGCGTGGTGTGATGCGTTTCGGCGTGAAGGGTAAACTGAGTCCCCAGTTTGTCGGCCCCTTTGAGATACTGGAACGAGTGGCAGCTGTGGCGTACCGGATTACACTCCCTCCCACCTTGGCAGAAGTGTATGACGTATTCCACGTTTCTCAACTCCGGAAGTATGTGCATGACCCTAGTCATGTGGTTAGCTTCGAGCAATTGGAATTGCGTACGGATTTGTCATACCCAGAGGAACCGGCGCAGATTCTGGATCGTAAGGAAAAAGTACTTCGCAACCATACGATATCCTTGGTTCGCGTGCTGTAGCAGAACTATTCTGTTGGGGAATCAACTTGGGAAATGGAATCGGAGATGAAGGAGAAGTATCCTTCATTGTTCATTCAATCGGAGGTAGGGCCTTGTTCTTAAGTTTTGGGTCGGCCTTGTTCTTAAGTTTCGGGTCGAAACTTTTTCTTAGTGGTATATTATGTAGTGCCTCAAATCCCGATCCGACCGGGATGTGCACTACGTAATTGGGCTTGTGTCTATTCCGTCTGAGTCGTAGCTTAGATCTTCGGCATCTTCTTGCCACGGACGAAATATGATGATCCTTTCCAACTCATGGAAAGGCCTCTATTGAAACGAGTCCAATAGTTTTCGTGTTTGGTTGCTTGGTTTTCTTGATTGCCGCTTTGGGATTTTGATTTGGTGTTGCTTTCGATTTGCTTGGTTTTTGCTGCTGGTTTTATCGTTTGGAGCTTTGATTCTTGGGGAGTTCGGCAAGGAAGGATAGGCAAGAATTCTAATTGGTGCTCGTGCTGTGCAGGTCCGCATAACTGACATTTGATCGTCGCTAGGCGGGATTCGTGTTTCAGCTACCCTTTTCCTTAACCAGTGAGTGGTTTGGACCCTTCTTTCCTACTTCTTCACGCCCACATCTCTAATGTTTCAAACGTTTACTCGATGATGCCCGGTTGGACGCCTAGGAAATCCTTGCCACAATGCATGCCAGCCACTAAGAAAGGAACATGGGATTTGTAGACTAATTTTACTATATGCTTGCACCTTATAATTTGAGTTGTTTATAAAGGGAATTGGTCGTTGGTGGCGGCCTAGTGCCTCGGATGGAGTTTGGACCTATGGGATACCAAAATCGGAACACCGCATTGAGAAAATATGAACTGTTGCATGAGATATATATATTTCTGCTTTACTTCTTTGTTTATTTCGATGCATTGTATGATAATATGAATTGTTCATGCATTTGCATGGTCTGGGACAACTTGTGCACAAGGTTTGGCATTTCCTCGAAACGGCTTTCCGGGGCACTGGAACCGTATCGATCCGGAGGAAAATATTTGATTCGTGCTCGTCACGATGCATTGCGGGACCTCCAGCAGGGCTTGCTACCCGGGCTGATAGGGCGCGCCGCTAATGCTTGAAATATGTCCCTAAGGTGTCGATCACACCAATGACCACATAGAATAGAACACATGCTAATTTATTGTCTTGTGCAGATGGTAAGTATACTTGTGTTTCGTTGCAGGGAAGGCGTGCATCGGTTGAGTAAGCAATCGATGCACTGGTTGGATTCAATGTTATTTTCATTCCTATCAAAACATGCAACTGATATAAATTGAATTCACTTGCTTCTTTATAGAAGTCATCTTAATGCATGCTCGCCCCTAATAAGCTAGTGTCGATTTAGTCGAGTGGGTTCATCCCGCTCACCAGTACAAGTTGAGTACTGACCCACGTTGTGGGCAACTATTTCAGGCACTCAGAAGGTGCAACGCTAGTGGATAGACGAGGAGGCGTTAGGAGCACCTCTATTTTAAAGTATAGTTGGAGTCAGATCATTTTGGAGGCTTGGACTTTCAACCTATACAAGGGCATAATGTATGAACGATGTGGACTATCTGATGGAGTGCGCCCTGCCTTTTGAGTTATCTTTTTGTAATGCAAATCAAGCAGCCGAGAGGTGCATCAATGTAAACTCTATGTAAATTACTCTGAATTTTTAATGAAAAAGCATATTTCTTCCTGCACTTGTGTTCAAATCTCTGTGAATGTGTTTTCTAAATTATGTTTCAAAATGGGTTCCTATAACTGCAAGTTCTTGCCTAGTACGAGCGCAACTCCAGGCTCGTACGGCATCACGCCCCAGCGAGGACGAATCGATAACGGAAGGATCCAACGAGGACGATTGACCCTTTCGGAAACGGGGCATGACATATTGGTATCAGAGCCTAGGCTTTACTTCCATGGGATTTCAAAAGATTATAAAGGAGTTTGATGCGCCTCTCAATTGAGTTGCGTTCGGCGTCCGCTGCATGAGATGAGTCGCCTATACAATGAACCCATAGATACAAAATCTATCATTTTTGGAGTGTTAACAAGCTACTCTCTTTTGTAGCCATGGAAAAGAAGAACACTGCAACTTCCAGCAGTGTTCAACCCATTCAGAGCGATCCAGCAAGCTCTGGAGAATCCGCAGGAGCGGGTTCAACCGGTATGGCGGAACGGCTTATGCACCTCATGGAGGCGCAGCAACAACAAGCTGTTACCCAACAAGCTAACATACAAGTGCAGTTTGCTTCTCAACAGAAGCAAATGGATACAATAATGCAACTGATTGCATCCCTGGTACCAAGCAACGGGGCGGCCACAGGGACGCCTGTCACGCCGTCGGCCGTGGCGGTAGAAGACGAGTCAGAAGAGACTCATCCTCCAGCAAGGAACTCCTGCCGTGCGGCAGAGTTCACTAAAATGCATCCGCCAACGTTCAACGGAAGAGCCGAACCGGACGTGGTGATGGGGTGGATTGCTAAGCTGGAAGGACTCTTTAACCTGGTTGGCATCAGGGGATCCAAGCGAATGGCCTGTGCATCGGTTCAGCTGGAACTGCGTGCGCATGATTGGTGGGAGGCCACGAAGCAAGGGATTTATGATTCCAATCCCAACTGCAAAATTACCTGGGAAATGTTCAAATCTGCCTTCATTGAGCAATATATTCCCTGAGCCGTGCGTCAACAGAAGGAAGACGACTTCAGTAATCTGGTGCAAGGAAGTCTATCTGTTGACGATTATGACTCAGTGTTCGCTAAACTAGCTAAGTTTGCAGGGCACTTCTTGCCTAATCAGCAGGCGTGGTGCTATCGGTTTCAGAAGGGTTTGAATGACGATTTGCGTAGGGACGTTCATTGAATTGTACTTCAATTCCGAGATTGGAAAGAGTGGAAGGAGTATTGATCGAGCTGTTCGTGCAATACAGGTGCACGAGCAGTAGGTGGCTTGCGAGCGGAATCGTGAAGCGCCTCTTTCCTTCTCCTTTTCTTCCAACCAAGTGAGTGGCTACCAACCCGATTAGCTAGCCCTGCTTCCAAGCTTCACACCCTAAATCTTGCATTCTTCTTGCCCCGATCAAACGATACCAAGTAATAATAAAAGAGATCAAGATAAAAAGGGAATAGACTTGAAAATATTGCTTGTCAACTAAACTTGTGAACGGTTATCATATTGTATGCTAGTTCGTTTATAACTGTTCTATGAATCGTGCTAAGTATGGAATTTGCTTGTTATGAAATAAACTGTCAGGAAGGCTATGCAAAACCGTTATGCTATGGAACTATTACTATGAGTGTTGTTTGATCACGGACAACTTGTGCACAAGGTATGTTATGAGTTCCGCGGACAGTCGCCGGGGCGTTGGGACCGATCTGATCCGGACGGAACGTATGTATAGTCGTATGTTATGGGGCAAAGTGTTATGTAGCGGGGCTCGCCACCTGCGTTGTATATCATTTGTGTCTTGAGACTATAACCCGTCCCTTTGTGGCATCATGCCAGTGATCCTATGTATATTTAAACCTGTTGCAACTAACTTGTGTCTTCGTGGCAGGGAAGGCATGGTAAGTATTGTGCAGGTGATTCAGACGGTCAGGTAAAATCCACCGAACGGTGGCACGTTTATTTCAGTAAATTCTATATTCTGCTTACTTGTAAATGAACTAAGGCAAGAATAGAAACCCATAAAATATGCATGCTTCATTAAATAATGTGTTGATTGGTATAGTTGGGTTTAGCTCGCCTTCACCAGTATGTTTCGACATGCTGACCCTCGTTGAAACAGGTTCTCCGTACCAAGGCGAACCGAGCGAGGAGCCAAAGTCATCTTCCCGATCCAGTCCAGCTGTTGGCGCATCCTCTGATCGCGCCGCTTTTGAAGTACTTGAAGAAGAAGCTTGCAACTTTCCATACACAATGCATCTTCGTGGCAAAGCCGTCCTCCAGCCCGGAGGTCTTTATCATTTTGAATTTTATAAAGGGATGTAATGTACAGGACTGCTATCTCATTTTGAGTCAACCCTTTTGTAAGCCCGTGTGGCAATCTAGCTGACTCGTTCAATAGTTTGTAATAGATGTTCATTATCAATAAAGAGAACTTTTCCATATTTCAAATCTGTGTTTCAATTTATCTGCGTACTCTGAATATGTGCTTGCTATGCAAATCATTAAAGCCTTGTGCGGGCGCAACCCCAGGCCCGCACGTCGGTCACGATTCGGGGGACGCCTCAACGATTCTACGGAATCGGGTCGTGACATAGTGGTATCAGAGCACAGATTCAAGTTCCTTAGACTCTCGCACTGGAAAATTTCCTTTAACGATCAAATTCCTGTGCGAACTCTTGAAATCACTAGGCCAAAATGAGATACATTCATGCAATAAGTCCATAATACATTATGATTCTAATATAATTTACCTTCTTTTGAAGGAATGGCACCAGCGCAATCTGCAGCGCAAGCACCGAACGAAACGCAAGGCCAAGAAAGTAGTTCGGGCACTTCGGGAAGCTCTCGGAGCCAGCGAGACATATCTCAAGTTGATCCGCTTGAGCGGATAATGCTAATGTTAGAAGCACAACGACAAGGAGATGATGCTCGCTAAGCCAAGTTCGAAAGCAATTTAGAGACCCGATTCTCAGTCCAACAGAAGCAGGTAGATGCCCTGCAACAAATCGTTCAGACTTTGTCTTCCAACCATTCCGCTGCAATAACAACGACTCCGGTGGAACAGCCCGTGCTTGAAGTAGAGACGCCGCAAATCCCAAGGCTGAGGGAAGTGACTGCCTTCGACTTTGGCTACGTCAAGAAAGTCTGCAACACCCCATTCAACGGGACTGAGGACCCAGTGGTAGCTCTAGATTGGCTAGCCGAACTTGAAGATCACTTCGCTCTGCTAGAGGTCCCCGAAGAGAAGCGCGTCGCCTGTGCGCAACTTCAGCTCTGCCTCAACGCGCACGATTAGTGGAACGTGCATCGACGATCTCTCCAATTTGATCACGGAGAGGAGGCGATCTCGTGGATGACTTTTTGTGCCGCGTTTGAAGAGGAGTTTATACCCCCTCCAGTACAACGTCAAATGGAAAACGAGTTCGTGCAGCTGCAGCAGGGCAGTATGACAGTTAAGCAATATTCTGCCGAATTCAACCGACTCTCCAAATTCGCTAGGGCCTATTTACCTGATGCAGCGAGTCGAGCTAGAAGGTTTGAAGGCGGTTTGCGCCCTGCCATTCATGGGCACGTAGTCATTAATCAGTATGGAACAATGCGTGAAGTCATGAATCACGCCCTATCTCTTGAACCGCAGTATCCTCACATTTCCACTGGCGATGTGCATACCTACAATCACAAACGCCAAGGCAACGATAGAGAAAACAACGCTGCAAAGTGTCAAAACAATGGTGGCCAGCATAAAGGAAACCCGAGACATTCTGTGATTACTGTAAAAGGCAAGGGCACACTA
Organism: Iris macrosiphon; assembly: GCA_036927795.1. Classification (NCBI taxonomy): domain Eukaryota; kingdom Viridiplantae; phylum Streptophyta; class Magnoliopsida; order Asparagales; family Iridaceae; genus Iris; species Iris macrosiphon. Next base: position 186,845,919 of record JAYESA010000011.1, read on the forward strand.
CCGATAGATGTTACATTAGAAAAGGTCTATGCTTCAACTGTGGCAGGCCAGGCCATATAGCTCGGGATTGTCCACTCCCCTCTAACCTTCTGCCTCAACAAAATAATCCCTAACGGTTGGTTCTATTCCTAAGTTTTGGGACGAAACTTTCAATTGGTTGGGTAGGATGTAGCGCCTCGTTCCTCCTATTCGAGGAGCGCGGCTAAGAAACACAAACGGTATCGTTCGATCGGGATAAATTGAATTAAGAACTCGTTCTCGTTATGGATTTGTTTCTTCGGAATCGATTCCCATATTCAGTAGACCGTGCCCCCGGGATCGACTTAGTGGCAGAGTCAGGAGGGACCTCTCCGCTGCTATCTTTTATTGCCTCGGTTTTCGATGTCGCTTGTTGCTTTCGTGCTTTGAGTTGGTTTTGGATTTGCTTGGGTTTTCATGAACGGTTTCGATGATTTCATTGTTTTCGTTCATTGAATTATACTTCAATTCCGAGATTGGAAAGAGTGGAAGGAGTATTGATCGAGCTGTTCGTGCAATGCAGGTGAACGAGCAGTAGGTGGCTTACGAGCGAAATCGTGAAGCGCCTCTTTCCTTCTCCTTTCCTTCCAACCAACACTACTAGAATAAGCGGTATTAGCGACAATTTTTAGCGACTCCATGTAAAAACGTCGCTAATTTAGCGAATACATGTAAAAACGTCGCTAGACGTCGCTAATTGGCGATATTTAGCGACGTTTAGCGACTTTTATTCAGTTTTTAAAAGATTAGTCGCTATAAGTTCAATTTAGGTCGCTAAACGTCGCTAATATATTTTATTTAGCGACGTTTAGCGACGTATATTTTTGGACATTTTAGCGACATCATTAGCGACGTTTAAGACGTCGCTAAATTAGCGATGTTATTATTGGCGTCGCTAAAACGTCGCTAAATTCTAAATTAGTGACGTTATTATTGGCGTCGCTAATTTCGTCGCTAAATTCTAAATTAGCGACGTCATTATTGGCGTCGCTAAAACGTCGCTAAATTTTTTACTTAGGGCTGATTCTCCCCATTTTCTTCGATCTCTCCCTCTCCCTCTCCCAAATTTTAAACCCTCTCTCGGTATCTCCCGCTCCGGCTCCTCCTTCCTTCCTCCGGCGACCCCCCTCCAGCCGCGTCCTCCCCCTCCGGCTCCCCTCCTTCCTCCCTCCGGCGACCCCCCTCCAGCCGCGTCCTCGCCCCTCCGGCCGCGTCCTCCCCCCTCCTCCTCCTCTAGGTAAACCCTAACTCTCTCTCTCTCTCTCTCTCTCTCTCTCATGACACACATGGCACTGAGACTGACACGACACACACACGTTACAGACACTGACACAGACACGATACACACACTGATACGACACACATACACGTGACCTAGGGTTAAGGTTAGGGTTAGGGTTCGCCATTGATGATCGAAAAGGGTTCGCCATTGTTTCCCAGTCATGTCAACACACACACGTGACACAGATTCCTCCCTCACTGGATCCATGGGTTCGCCATTGATGATCGAAAGTTTTGGTGGTGATCCACGAGGAAATCCCTTCCAGCTCCTTCTCGGATCCTCTGTGTACTCTTTCAAAGTTTGTACCCAAGCTTCGCCATGGATTGGAACTCGAATCGATGGAGATTTATGGAGAGATCCATGGCAACTCATGCTTGGATCTTCGGCTGCCTCCATGATTGGATCTATATGCTGCTCTGATACCATTTGATATGTTCCCAAATATGGATGACCTAAATCTGAAACATATATAACCGCATTTGACATTGTAGAATGAAACATACCCAGAAATCAACAATCTACTTCAGAATTTTTTGAAATAAAGAACTTTTATGATATATTACATGTTTGGGCATACATTATTGTGTTGACATGACTGGGAAACATGTGATTTTGGTAAATATTCAATGGCTGCATAACTTGAGGCAATCCTCAATTACAATATTTTGTTCCGTTTTTAATTTATGTGCAATCTACGTTACCAAAACAATCGTGGTTATGCGAAGGTATGAATCAAACATGGGATAGTAGCAATTTTAGCAAAGCTTAGGACATATGTGCCTTTTCAAAAGGTTGAAACATGCATTAGTATATTATAAGTTTGGGGTGGGGGGGGTGGGCGTGGGGGGTGTAAATTAAAATTTAAGGGGACATTGAGGAGTGAGCTTGAGACCGCTTATTTAAAACCGTGTTCACTTACTAATCGACTACAAATTAGTTGTGAATTTCTCATAAAACATTTAGTATTAATATAATACATATATCTATATAGTAGGAAATAGAAAGCTCAGCGGAGCGGCTCCCCACCCACCCACCCCCAATCCCAACACACACACACTACGCCGATGGTGGGCCAGGGTCACTCCCTGGTTTCATAAATTAAGAATTATTTGCATTAATTTGTTCGGTAAAAAAAAATACAAAATAAAAATAAAAATGCACCTATAATTCGTATATTCAAGCATCAACTCGGCTACAGACTGGGTCCTGCAACTTGCTGATTTATATAAATAACATCCTTCTCAAATCTCTTCATCCTGAAAAATGATTGATTATGCAGCGAAATGTTGATTCCATATCTGTGAGCCAACTATCTAGTGAACTTAAGAGGCATAGTTGCTATGCTTGTGTGTGTAAATGTTGATTCCATATATGTAGTACCTGTTTCTATAGTTGTAACTTATTAAGTCATTATCATGTCTTTCAAGAAAAAAGCTTACGCCTACAGGTGTATACTGAAGTAGGCTCTTGTGACGTCTTAAATGAAATGCTTATTGTTTGTGCATCAGAATTCTTGATGATATTCCTCTGCCATATATATATAGAATATTTTCAGTAAATTATGTTATAATATTTGTTGTTGTCCTTGTTTTGCAGATTTTTTCAAAGATCTCTCTCTCCTTCTGATAAGAGAAGAGAGGAGTACTACATATTCAACACATTCTTTTACAGTAAACTTGAAGAAGCGGTGACTTACAAGGTATGTTGCTTTATATAAAAATGGGTAGCACGACGTTGTCTTGTGGATTACTGGTAGTCATGTTAATAGTTTATCTTGCGGTCGGAAGATTGATAATACTTATTTGCAAAAAGTGATATCGTAATTTGAAGCATGTTTGTTCTTTAGTTTGGTACAAATGAGTACTATGAAGATCTATGTACACCCTGTAGTGATCTTGAGTACACATAGTTTCCTGATTACCTCCTTTATCCAATAAAGGGCGTCTAGTAATTGTCAATTTTAACTTACGGCAGAGGGTGGACCTACTAAAATTTTTTAATTCTTGATCCACATAGGTTTAAGGATAGTGAGATACTAAGTAATATTGATTATCATTGAACATATATCATACCATGAGCTAAACGGCCTCATACTGCTTGAAAAAGGCTTGAATGGTGATGAGACTGATGATTATGATTTTAGTGTAGATACCTCTATATTTGTATTTTGTGCAAGCTATATCCTATAAGCACTTGATGTCTGCTTCTGCCGATATGTTCTGCTATTTAAAATAATTGGTACCAACATACTTTACACTACTACTGCATTATGGCACACGCTTGTTTCTCAAAGTTATTTTCAGTGTTTTATCTGTTGCAAATTATCGTCCCAGACTACTGCATAAAGTGCATGATGTTTCCTTGCTAATTGTTGCATATGGCCTATACCCTTTTTTATTATACTAATATACATAATTATTTACACCACATTACTGGAAAACCTCCTGTTAAGGCCACAAAATGGGAAAAATCATTCATAACCCTCCAGTCGCGACCTGGGGTTATGAATGAAAGATATCTGATATCAATGAACCGTGATTCTCTAGCTAGGATTTCTTGTAAATAATGTTGCAAGAGCCTGAGTCCAATTCATGTCTTTGAATGTCCAGAATGATACAATTTATTTGGCTAATGTAATCCAACTTGGGCATGTAATGACTTCATAGATATTCTAAGATTTTTTTTGCAAAATGTAGACAACTATCAACTATGATCACATTCATAAGTATGTGTCAGGATAAGCCAAAGTTTGAAAAAGAATGGCATATATGAGAATGAGAAGTTATCTTGGGTTAATTAGAGGATATGCCATCAGACTTATCATCCATGTGCAGCAGCCTTATTGTTGGGAATAAACACGAAAATTATTACCCAAGATGAGCATTTATAGAGAGGACATAGGTATCCGTGATCATATTTTATGTCTTTAGAGTTAAATCATTTATTTGCATTGATAATAATATAGATCAAAATGTACCAAATAATACAAAGAAATTAGAGATATCTCAAAAAACACTAAGAAACGATAAGAATTAAAGTTTTGACCAAGCAGGATCACGGTAAGAAAAAACTAGCTGACTGAACTAACCGAGAAAAGAGAGTATAAGATAAAGAATGAGCTAACATGTTACTACAAATCAAAATAGTAAAAATTATCAATATGAGAATTTTTGCTATGTCAATCAGTACAATTTCTTTGTAATCAGAGATTAAAAATTGGAACATTATGGATTGATACACGGTGAGGTTGAATATCATAACACAAGTCTATGTAGGTTGAATTTGGATAAACAAAATGTTGCATGACATCAATTTGGATTGATACACGGTGAGGTTGAATATCATAACACAAAATTTTGGAAATGGTACGAGCTCCGTGTAAGGTTGTTGCAACAACAAAAACAGAGTTTTATTTTAATTTTTTGGGATCGGCTTTGTGAGTCATCTAATTCTTCCATTCCGCATTATTAAGGGTATGTCTTAAGTAATATCTGTTATCAATTATATTCTTTATTTTTATCTATCTTACCAGATGGCACCCATGAGAGAGACACCTCCTACTGTTAAGGAGGAAGGGGCGCCTCCTACTGTTAAGGAGGAAGTGATGCCTCCTATTGTTAAGGAGGAAGAGATACCACCTGTTGTATCTCAGACGGGGAGTTCCAGTCACCCAGCACCTATAGCGGCTGTATCTCAGACAGGAAGTTCCAGTCATCCAGCACCTATAGCGGAGATTGATCACATAGACGCTGTTTATGCGCAGTATTTGAGGGACTGGTATGTGCCCCAGCGTATTGGATATCCTCGAGATTGATACTGTGATATTTTATATACTTTTATTGTGATTATTGTGTGATTGTGATACTTATATATTATGCCCATTGTGTGACTGAGATACTTATATATTATGCATTTTGTGTGACTGTGATACTTTTATTTTGTGTGTATTGTGTGACTATGATATTTTATATACTTTTTGTGTTATTTCGTATGCAAAAATTCAATGGAGGGTTGCTCCAGGTCTGTCTATAATATTTGTGTGTATTGTATGATTGTGATACTTTTTATTCATATTAAATGATGTTAATTTATCGGTGTTTAGTGTTCCACCGAAGGGGTCGGCGAACCCAGAGAATTCAACGGAGGGTTGCTTCGGGTCTATTTTTAATTAGAAATTCATAAATTGCAGGAATAATAGTTTGGAAACAATTCATTAACTTTTTTTTATTTTTATTTTTTAAATTTAGCGACGTATTTAGCGACGTTTAGCGACGTTTATACACGTCGCTAAATACGTCGCTAATTAGCGACGTTAATAGACGTCGCTAAACATGTCGCTAAATACGTCGCTGTATGTCGCAAATTGCTGACATGGCAGTACTGCCAGGTCATTAAAGACGTCGTTATCACGTCGCTATATAAGTCGCTAATTAGCGACGTTTAGCGACGTTTGTTTACGTCGCTAATTAGTGACGCTGCGTCGCTAAACGTCGCTAATTTAGCGACACATTTATGTCGCTAAAAAATATCGGTTTAGCGACGTTTTTCCTTTCAGCGACGTGCTGATTTCCGACTTCTGTAAAACGTCGCTAATAATGTCGCTAAACGTGATTAGCGACATTTTTTTGTCATTTAGCGACATTTTTTACGTCGCTAATTTGGCTTTTTCTGGTAGTGCAAGTGAGTGGCTACCAACCCGATTAGCTAGCCCTGCTTCCAAGCTTCACACCCTAAATCTTGCATTCTTCTTGCCCCGATCAAACGATACCAAGTAATAATAAAAGAGATCAAGATAAAAAGGGAATAGACTTGAAAATATTGCTTGTCAACTAAACTTGTGAACGGTTATCATACTGTATGCTAGTTCGTTTATACTGTTCTATGAATCGTGCTAAGTATGGAATATGCTTGTTATAAAATAAACTGTCAGGAAGGCTATGCAAAACCGTTATGCTATGGAACTATTACTATGAGTGTTGTTTGATCACGGACAACTTGTGCACAAGGTATGTTATGAGTTCCGCGGACGGTCGCCGGGGCGCTGGGACCGATCCGATCCGGACGGAACGTATGTATAGTCGTATGTTATGGGGCAAAGTGTTATGCAGCGGGGCTCGCCACCTGCGTTGTATATCATTTGTGTCTTGAGACTATAACCCGTCCCTTTGTGGCATCATGCCAGTGATCCTATGTATATTTAAACCTGTTGCAACTAACTTGTGTCTTCGTGGCAGGGAAGGCATGGTAAGTATTGTGCAGGTGATTCAGACGGTCAGGTAAAATCCACCGAACGGTGGCACGTTCATTTCAGTAAATTCTATATTCTGCTTACTTGTAAATGAACTAAGGCAAGAATAGAAACCCATAAAATATGCATGCTTCATTAAATAATGTGTTGATTGGTATAGTTGGGTTTAGCTCGCCTTCACCAGTATGTTTCGACATGCTGACCCTTGTTGAAACAGGTTCTCCGCACCAAGGCGAACCGAGCGAGGAGCCGAAGTCGTCTTCCCGATCCAGTCCAGTTGTTGGCGCATCCTCTGACCGCACCGCTTTTGAAGTACTTGAAGAAGAAGCTTGCAACTTTCCATACACAATGCAGCTTCGTGGCAAAGCCGTCCTCCAGCCCGGAGTCTTTATCATTTTGAAGTTTATAAAGGGATGTAATATACAGTACTGCTATCTCATTTTGAGTCAACCGTTTTGTAAGCCCGTATGGCAATCTAGCTGACTCGTTCAAGAGTTTGTAATAAATGTTCATTATCAATAAAGAGAACTTTTCCATGTTTCAAATCTGTGTTTCAATTTATCTGCGTACTCTGAATATGTGCTTGCTATGCAAATCATTAAAGCCTTGTGCGGGCGCAACCCTAGGCCCGCACGATGGTCACGATTCGGGGGACGCCTCAACGATTCTACGAAATTGGGTCGTGACACTAGATTCGACGATCCGAGCTACAAGAAAAGGTCTGAGAAGGCCAAGGCGGCTAGGTGGAATGCTGCCAAGTGGTGTGGTGGCTCGATTCCGATGACGGAACATTTTCGTCGTTTGGTATATTTTTTATTTAACATATATTATTTTAATGTAAGTACGATAAAATGGTAGTAGGAAAAAATGTTTAAGTTTAGTACTAAATAATATATTTTAACAGGTACATAGGGATGAGGATGCAAACATTATGACCGTCTTCTTGGCCACCCATCGCAAGGAAGAAAATCTCATTGATGAGAGGGCCTCGCAGACCTATGTAAGTATTACTTTACTTTGTGTTAATTTTAATATAACTTAGACAATTATCGAGTTTTCAAACCTTTCTAGGCCGAGTATCTTAGGCTGCGTGAGCGGGCGACTGCTAGTGCACCTACAGCTAGAGAGGCTGGTACTTCCTCGCAGCCCGCTCCAGCTTCGCTGGCGGACGACCTGTGGGTGACCGCCGCTGGTGGTCTCCAGAGGGGTACGTACTACGGTACGGAATTATATGGCTCCCTTGTTGCGACGCAGTCATCTAGGGCCTCCCCGACAACTGCGCATACCACACAGCCCTCGCAGTCGTCGGCCAGAGTCCAGGAGGCCGTTGACCGTCAGATTGCGTCTCTCCGTGACAAGTTGCTGCGAAGGATGGAGGAGCAGCCCCGGTCCCAGCCGCAGGCGGATGATCCGACGCTCATCGCATGATTCGATATGCTCGACCACAGCATCACGGAGCTCCGGGATTTGACAAATGATCTTAGAGCCTCGACAGACCGCAACATCACGGAGTAGGTATTGGTTCAAACGTTAGCGTGAGCAATAATTAAATGGGGGATGGGGTCTTGGTTTTCCTAGCTTAGGATGGGGATGGCCATTAAGTATTGGTGCTAGTAGTGGCCTAGGACAGGAAAAATTAGGGGTCAAATGACCTTATCTATAAATAAAATATAGAATCAGATTTAAAATATGACCATCTGGAATGACAAAGCGGACAAGGGTTTGGATAATACTTTGCTACTGTAGTCCAGTGGATATATTCACTCTGAGGAAAGAAAGCAGAAACTTGAATCACATCAAAAAGTGTTGCTTATCAAATTCGTTTTTACATATAAATTCATTACCTTTTTTAATTTAATCCTACCATCTTATAATAAGCTTTAACAATCCCAAACCAAGCCTAACAATCTTATATATATATATATATATATATATATATATATATATCGAGAGCTGAGTTTCCAATCTTTTGTTTCGGATTTAAGTTAAATTTAGTATGTTATCTTTGAATTCATTGCTTTGTGAACGATCGAGTAGGCTCCAATGATCTAGCATGCTGCACAGGATCTAGCATGATGTTGTCCTACAAAATATTGTACCTACATTGGTGTGCACACACTCTATATAGTGTCCCAGTGTCACTGTTACACCATAATGCTAATGCACACCCACACTAGGAAAACTTTGCTTCTTCTGGATTTGAGAATGCTACAATGGAGTTCCGTAGGAAAACTTTGAAGCCTACTTACCACATCCTTCTTGACGGTGATGCACAATTATAATCATATATATCCTACTTTGCTTCTTCTATGTGACTTCAAATATAGTACCTAGCCAACTAATTGTCAGCTTCTTCTTTAGAGAATCACACTGTATGTAATGATTTATATGATACATATTGTCATTTTTGCAGAAGTTTCTAGAAATGGATATGAATTACTATCTGCGTCATCGTTCGTGGATGTACAACCGTCATCCTGAAAGAACTCAGAATGATAAGAAAAATAAATAATAACATTTCTATTAACAAGTACAGTGATAGAAGGATGGGTTATAACAAGTCCCGGAATGAGCGATAAGTATGGCGAGCTACGGCTCGAGACGAGAAACGGGAACTGTGGGATAAATTATCAAATTTTTTATATGTATATATTATGTTCTTTTTTAGTAAAGTTGCATTGTATTCATGATCATGGTCAACTTGTGCACAAGGTATAATTTCTTGAACGGTAATATGGGGCCACGGACATGGGAAGAATCAGAGCATGTGCATGGTAGCACAGTGATTCGGAAACCTCCAAGTAGACTCGCTACCTTTCGGGGAGTGGAGCCTCTAATCAACTCTAAGTCAAAGATGACTCATAGTTATTGACCTTAATATAGACAGGTGTCATAGCTAACAATGTCTTATACAGGCAGAGTAAGTTATTACTCAATTACAGGGTTCGCTGAACGACTGTGGATAAAAATCACCAAATGGCGATAATCATTATGTTCCTTATGTTCCAGTCATATGAATTGTTAATTGAACTTAAGGCAACATAGTAAGATCACAATTATGAATGTTGCTTTCAAATATTTACTTAGTGATAATTTTAGGTAAGATTGGTTGCGGCCACTCACTAGTATACGATAATATACTGACCTACATTTGTGGGCATCCTCAGGTGCTGAGAACTTAGTTGTCGTTCGACAATGCTGAAGGTTTGGGTTCGACTCTTTAGAAGCCTTGCACTTTAAGCTTCCAAGTGAAGAAGAAGACTTTTGCTAAAGGTGTTTATGCGCTTTCTTTATTTAATAAGGGATATAATATATGGAGCAACATTGTATCACATTTTAATATTTCTGCAAGTTGTAAACCATATATGACATTTCTACTTGACCATTTGAGGGTCTTATGGTTTCGCATGAAAAGTTATCAAGAAAGAATATTTTTTCCTTCAATGTGTGTATTCAATTTCTCTGTGATTGCTGCAACTCTCTCTCTCTCTCTCTCTCTCTCTCTCTCTCTCTCTCTCTCTCTTTGAAAATATATGTTTATAAAATGAGCACGAGCACGTCTTGTACAAGCACAACTTCAAGCTTGTATGGCATCACGTCCAGTGGCAATCCTTCAGTTTTACAGAATCCGGGCATGACATTTATGCTATCGATATGAACTGTCAATCAATTCTAGTTTTAAATAGCAATATTACTGAATAATTTGTATGCTTCACATGATTACAGTGTTGGTCTAGACGAGTGGGTTAGTTCTGCTCACTAATGCATTTCTCACCGTATTGATCCCCTCCTCCACAGGTGTCGGAAACAACGGAAGTACACAAAGCTATTTGAAGTCTTGGAAAAGCGACTGCAAGCTCTTTCTACCTTGAAGTATTTTGAAGCTGCTTCATTTTCAAGACATTTTAGTTTCAATGAATATAAAGGGACGTCATGTATGAAACGACAAGTATTATTTTATGGCAGCTTGTCAATCTTTTATTATTTATGCATGTAAGTCGGGACGGAGTTTTCAGTTGTGTAAAGGTCTTGTAATCTGTTTCAAATTATCAATGAAAAACTATTTTTTTTCTATGTTGCGTCTTCAACTTTCTGCTGCTATATTGTATAATTCTTATGTTCCAAAATGAAATATCACTCGCACAATTTTTTGTCTCGTACAAGTACAATTTAGATTTGTAAAATGTCACGTTCAATGACAATTTAGCGATTCAGCGGAATCGAAATATGACAAGTAAGTCCGACTCGGATCGATTGAAGAGTCGAACCGTTCTGAGCCTGCGGCTGGATAGTAAATTCAGTCCGAAATAGAAAGAAGAGTAGGCTGGACCAGGCTGGCATGTTGATCGGCCCGGGACAAGTTTCTGACTTTCCAACTTAATACACACATTGAAGTAAACTTAAGTTCCTTCTACTAACTGAACCATTCACACTTCTTAACCTTTAGGTCCAGCTCCAGCAAGGTAGAAGTAGACAAAAAGAGGAGTGAAGAAGGGGGCCGAGTGAAGTTGACAAGATGTTATAGATTTCTAAGTAGACTTGGAATCCTAACTGACAGTCTAGTCTGCAGCATTCCCCAACGTAGTTGGATACTAGTGTGTGTGTGAGAGAGAGAGAGAGATCTCCTTCTTTTTCAAATATTTCACAGCACTCCATAACTTTCAACCCGTCCTATCATTGTCTATACTTGCCGGATTTTTGTCAAGCTGCTGTCTCCGTCTTTCTCTAGGTTTTGTAAACAAAAGGCTGAGCACCCATCAATGTTTCAGCTGCCTACTATAGTGTATTCTGGTTCGAGTCCAAACCAAAATTAAGGTTTAATTGATTTGAAGATTGGATCCTCCGAACTTCGTTTTAACTTCATCTCACATCTGTCATAAGACTTAACTATTTGGAGGTCATCGGTAGTCTCGGCCTTCCCCAATATTTTGGTATTGTATCACATTTATAGAAAATAAGTTACAAAAATGTTGATCACCTCCCCCCCCCCCACCCCCCCCCCCCCCTTATTGTTTCCGCCACTGCCTGCTATTAAATTATTTGGCTTCTAATGACAAAAACGGTGGAGATAAGGACCATGGTTTGATGGCAAGAGGAAAAAAAAACGATAGAGCATCTTCCAGCAGAAGGTCAAGATCCAAGTCCAAGATACCTATTGGGAAGGTAAAGTGCTTCAACTGTAATGAGAAAGGACATTATGCAAATAAGTATACTCGTCCAAAGAAGAAGAACAAGAAAAAGGAGAATAAGACAGAAAGAGAAGGTGATGAAGCAAACTGCGCTTCAGAAGTCGATAGTGACGGAGTCTATTTTTTGGTGGCACATGACAACATGAGTGACCATTGCATTCTCGATTCTGGATGCTCTTACCATATGTGCCCAAAAAGGGAGTGGTTTTCTTTCTAAAAGGTGACGAATAGTGGTTCCGGGTTGATGGGCAACAACAACACATGTCGAGTTGTTGGAATTAGGTCTATCAAGGTGAAGATGCATGATGAAATTGTGCAAACTTTGGCCAATGTCAGACATGTTCCCGACCTTAAGAAAAATCTTATTTCTATTGGTATGCTTGACTCGAATGGTAACAAGTTTGTTGCCGAGGGTGGAATCTTGCGGGTTATTTGTGGTTCTTTGGTGGTGATGAAAGGTCACCGACATGGTAACCTTTATATATTATTGGGAAGCACTGGGACTGGGACTTTAGCAGTCAGTACATCGGATTTGTCTGATAGAACACGTATTTGAAATATGCGACTTAGGCATATGAGTGAGAAGGGCCTGACCTTACTAAGCAAGCAGGGGTTACTGAACTTGATGAAGCCAAGTATGAATTTCTGTGAGCATTGTGTTTATGGCAAGCAACACAGGGTGACCTTCAGTACAAGCAAGCAGAAGCCATGAGGTATTCTCGACTATGTGCATACATATGTATGGGGATCTAGTAGGATTCCTTCCAAGAAAGGAGTGAGGTACTATGTTACTTTTATTGATGATTATACACATTATGTTTGACTGTATTTCATCAAAATCAAAGATCATGTGTTCGAAAAGTTCAAGCAGTGGAAAGCGATGGTGGAGAACGTAATAGGCAGAGAGGTAAAGACATTAAGGTCTGACAATGGTACTGAATATATCTATGGACCTTTCAAAGATTTATGTGCTCAAGAAGAAATCGTGCGACATTGAACTGTCAGAAACACGACGCAGCGGAATGGGTTAGCAGAGAGGATGAACAGAACCTTGCTTGAGAAAGCAAAATGTATGTTTTCCAATGTCGGTTTAGGCAAGGAATGGTGGGCAGATGCTATACACATGCACGGTACTTGATTAATAGATCACCAACTCCGGCTATAAACAGTAAGACTCCATATGAGAAAATGACCGACAAACCGGTAGATTACAGCATTTTTTGCGTGTTTGGATGCAAATCTTATTATCATGTCAACGATAGTAAGTTAGATCCGAGAGCCAAGAAGGCTATTTTCTTAGGATATGCACAAGGAGTGAAGGGATACCGTATGTATTATCTGGAGGATAAGAATTTCTTAATCAGCAAGGATGTCATATTCGATGTGTCTTCAGTGTTGACTTCAAGCAAGAAGAGTGAATCAGATAAGGATAGTGGTTAATCTAGCAAATCTCAAACTGTTGAGATTGACTCATCTGAGGATGCATCAGATGAGGTGGAGGTTTCTGAAGATGTCCATCTAGCCTCACAAGAACTACAACCAGAGGAAGAACAACACCAGCGACAAGATTCTTTGGCTACTACTAGGACAAGGAGACGGGTCAAGCCAGTGCACATATATGGATTTGATGAACCGTTCAAGCACTATGTACAGGTTAATGTGGTGGCATATGCACTGGCAGTAGAGGATGACGAGCCTATCACCTTCAAACAGGATGTCAAAGATACTAGCAGCGAGAGATGGATGATAACTATGCAGGAAGAGATTGAGTCTTTCCACAAAAATTGTACATAAAATTTGATTTTATTGCCCAAGGCTAAACAAGCTATAGGCTGAAAGTGGGTGTACAAGAAAAAAGATGCTTCTCCACAATCAAATGGAGAAGTGTTGCTTGAGAGCCCTTAGGGACGGGATTGACGAGTGGTTGATTTGGTGAAGCTGTGCGGTTGAAAAGTGTGTCGGCTCGACTTTGTGAAAAAATCTTGTCGGGGTGGAGATATGAAGAAAATATATTTGACCATATCTTTGAAGAAAAACAAATCTTTGACAATGTGGAGATATGAAGAAAGATATATTTGACCATATCTTTTGAAGAAGATTGACTTTCACCTTTGACCAAATCTTTGACAAGAATAATATTGGATTCCTAAGCCTACATAATATTGGATTCATATTCCTACATAATGTTGGCTTTCTATGTATATACATATGGCATGCTATATAAATGGGCCAAAGTTTTCTCCAAGAGTATCTCAAGAGTGCTCTTGTAAGTTTTTGAATAAGTTCAACACAAGAGTATCTCTCAAAATAGTGCTCAATGATTGTTGAATAAGTTCGACATAAGAGAGCAAAAAAAAATTGTTGAATAAGTTCAAGACAAAAGTTTTTGAGAGAGTTAGAGAGTTCTTGAGAGAAATGAGAGAAGTGTTGAGAGCAATTGTAATTCTTTTTTTTTTCTAGTGGAACAGAATCATTCTCGTCCGTGGAAGTAGACATCTTGGCCGAACCACGTAAATACTTGTCTTTGTGGTTGTGAACTTTCTCTGAGGTGTTTCTCTGACTTTCCTACGTCTATTTTCGATGTGCGCCCAACTACTTTTATTTCAAAAATATTCTTATCTATGTTTACTAATTAATCTTATTTATTCAATTTAACATGAATAATTAGGTAATTACATATAGAAAAATACTGCATGAATTCATGTAAAATTACCGTTTTTATTGAATTACTAGTTCTATTTTTAAGAAAACAACACCAAAATTATTATAAATTTTGTAATGATTAATATAGATTTTTTTTAAAAAGCAGTTGTTACATTTTCCGGTAACCAAACATTTCTAAGTATAGTTAACTTTAATTTTAATATTAATGTTAATTCAATTTTAATTAAATTTTGTCATATCAAGTGTTACATTAATCGTCATGACAGTTGTCACATAAGAAGAAATAGTTTTGAAGAACACTTTACATAGAGGGATGAATAGTAATTTTTTTTTTTTTTAAATGTTTCGTTACCGAGAACCAAAGAAACTTGCTCAAGCAAACTTACAGAGAATATCGCACGGATCTGAAAGTATGATAGCTACTTGTCACTCATAAGCATTCCAATGCAGTAGATTAATTAGAGTAACCTATTAACTAATATATAATCATCATTAATTAACTTAGACACACACATACATATGCATGAATAAGTTTTCGAATGTCCAAAACTGCATGAGAAAGTGCACGTACTCTCACCTCTATTTAGTCTGTAGCTCTTTCCTTTTAGATCATAAGTCCACTTTTCCAATTTGGACTCTCTCTCTCTCTCTCTCTCTCTCATCAGTAGTAGTAGCCATCAAGTAAGCTGCTATACTAGCTAGCCAGCTAGCCACAGTCCTCTCGTCTTTATGGTGTTGTTTTACTACCTAGGAAGCATCATAGAAACATAAGATAGCATCATAGCCCTAGCCACCACTCACTCTCTCTCTCTCTCTCTCTCTCTCTCTCTCGATTCAGTGCTGCTGCTGTGGCTTTAAAGACACTATGGAGCCGCTTTTCCTGATGTCAACAATCAGAAGATAGATTTACGGCTGGGGTCTGCTGCTGCTGCTCCATTTCCAACGTGGACGAAACGAGTGAGAGAGAGTGAAGAAGGAGAAGAAGACAAGAGTAAAGCAAGAGCATAGAGGTGTGTGCCTCAGCTTATCATATCTTTACTGTGTGTTTGCAAATTTTGGAGGGAATCCTCTTCACTGACACCAGTTTCAGTTTCAGCTGTCTCTCTCTCTCACGTCGCTTTCTTCATCTTGTTGTGTGTGTGGACCATACCAAACTATATATGGACAAGTAAGAAAATATTCCAAGTCATGTTCTGCATGTTAAGGTTTGGTCTGAAAACACTTGAAGCCTAATTAGGACAATATACCGTCGACAAGGTTTGGCCCTTTGAAACACTTGTCGAGCTCGGCCGCTGATTGGATCGGTCGGAGTCAAATTCTTTTGGATCCAGACTTTAAACTGATTCCACACACACACTTTATATATATATATATATATATATATATATATATATATATATATATATATATATATATATATATATATATATATGGGTAAACAGAAAATGAGTCATATGTTCATATTACTATATGAGTCATGCACATGTAAATCAATAGAAATGAATTCATACATCCCATGTGCACCCATGTGCACTAGTACACTCCATTTCTATTGGTCCACATGTTCATTGGCTCATGTAGGAATATGAGCCTATGACTCATATCACTTTTTTTCATATATATATATATATATATATAACTGCGATTTACAATTGAACCGGCCATTTTGGTTCTTTTAAAAAAGACCTCAAAATTTTTTATAGAAAATTTCCTATAGGATACTGAAACTTACTGAAATTGGCTAGAGTGATAGATGTTTGCAGAAATTATACGTGGAAGACCTTTCCGCCAAACAGTCTGGCAGAAATTGGACCAGACAGTCAATTTTTGCTAGACAGTCTGGCGAAAATCATGCGGATGGGATTCTCCCGGCTGTCGGGGAATGTTTTTCCTCCTGTCGGGTCTGCAGTTTGGTAGGTAGGCTGTCGGAGAATGCTTTTCCTCTTGTCGGGTCTGTAGTTTGATTGTCGGAGTATTAGAATTTAATTGGTAGGTGTGTAGTGATGATAGAAGTTATATGAGATGACAGGAGAGGAACAACAAACAAGCAGAAGTAGAGAGAGAAAAAATATAAGAAAAGGGAGAAGAATATAAGACAGTGAACAACACAAGAAGAGAAAAAAAAACAGAGAAGAGAAGAGGCTTTATTTCCTAACTATGTATTATCATTTATTTATTTTTATTTTTTGAAGAAAATGTATTATCTTTATTTTTGAAAGCGATTATATTATAGTTACGTATAATTAATTTTTAATCTATTGCTAACAGATGGATCGACAAAACGATGGTCGTATTCCTGAAGGGCCCACCACAGATCTGATTATCCAGCAACGTGAATCGCATATTTCTAATTTGGTAATTTTTGGAAAGGTAAATTAAATTTTAATTGTGTTTGTTATTATAATGTATATATTTGTCATGTCTCTAGAAACAATAATAATAATTTTTTATATAGATATATGATTATAATAACAAAGTTCGAATGCGAGAGCATGGTATATGGCGGTATGAGCAAAAATTTGGGTGTTGAAATTTGACTGACGAATAGGAAGCCATGATGAGCATATTTGGATTTTATTACATTGACGAGATACGTTTTCTACGTCATGATAGAGATTTAATTTTTAGTCTAGTTGAGCGTTTGTGGCCCGGACATAATACATTTCAGCTACCAGCTGGAGAAATGACTATTACCTTAGCGTATGTAGCAAATATTTTAGGATTACCTATTACGGGTGAACCTATAATATTTGAAGAGTCATTTTCTGGTAAAAATGCAATTAGGGAGTACCTAGGTGCGGAGCCACCAAAACTAAAAGGTAAAATCTTAGTCACGTTTAGTTGGCTCCGTTGCAGTTTCACTCACCTAGATCATATTTATGACGAAGAGATCTCTATTGTTGAGAATCGGGTAAGTATAACAGATAATGTTAATATTTATGTTATTTCTTATATAATATTAATTTAACACGAATCATTTTTTTATTATATGTTTAGGCCATGTATTGCACAAGGGCCTATTTACTAAGCTTAATAAATGGAGTTCTCATTCCCGACTCATCAAATATGGTAAACTTGTGTTTTTTTCCATTTTTGGAAATTTTGTTTGAACCTACACGTCACGCATGGGGAGCATCAATGCTGGCATATCTATACGACTCCATGTCAGTTTTTGTACGTGTGCCTGCAAGGGGATAAAAGTATGCAAAATTTAAGTGGATGCATGACATTAATACAGGTATGAAAAAAAATTAAATAGATGCATGACATTAACATCTATCATTCTATATATAGTTACTTGTATACTTATATTAAGTTAGTTTATTTTTTCATAGGTTTGGTCCTACGAACATTTCTCTATCGGTAGACCAGTGACTGATATTAATGTGAATGCGGGTATCTTTCCGGTAGCTTTATGATGGATTACAACTGCATCAGATCCGAAACATTGCATTCACTCGATTGCCTCCGTACATCGGCTTGAATTCGATACGCTAAAGTATACAGAGGCAAAATATGTTCATTATTTATTATACATTCATTGTGTTTATAATACTTATTATTTTTTGGACATCAAATAGGTTACATGGCTACTTTACGTGCATGATCAGTATCAATATTCTCCTGAGATACAAATAATAGCTTATAATTTGAGTCTCCATCGATTTTACATAATATACCACGTATATATCATGTTTCATCCCGTTGATCGTGTTTTGCGACAATTCGAGATGAAATAGATTATTCCAAATGATCCACTATGTTTCAATCGTGGTAGAGCCAGTGTAAGTATAAGAGCCAGAAAATTGATTCCTGCTTGAAATTCTAGATTCCAGACACATGGTGTAGCACATTTGTTTCAACCGATGCTAGATGTAGAAGATGGTTAGTAATTTTAAAAATTTATATCCAATTTAAATTAAATCATAATAAACTTATATGCTCATATTTGTTTAATTTGTGCAACATTTGGTGAAATGCATATAGATCTTGGTGGGGAGCTCTTCATATAAGTAACAGATTAATCTTATATGAGGAGCCTCGATTCCAACTACGAACTATAGATGATTCCAACTTGCGTGAGTTTTATGAACATATGATTGGGATGGTACGTATTAATATTCCAGCTTGCGTGAGCTCCTCGTATAAGTAACAGATTAATTTTTATTGCTTTATTTTAATTTTTATCTATAGTACTTATGTTTATAATTTGTCATGTCTTAATATTTTAGGCTCCAAGTATTCTACAAGAAATCCAAAATCCAAATTCGGACATGTGGAGAAGGAAACTTACAAAAATTTAGGATTATATGCAAGCAGATCCGGCTCCCCCGAAGCCTCCATTACAAATCCCACCAGATTATCCTGCAGCCATTGTTAGACAGCGGCATTCACATCCACGTAGGAATAGGCACAATGGCACGCAACCTCAGGACGCCCCAGATGGCCCACCTTAGTATGCTGACGAGGTCCCACCTTAGCATGTTGGCGAGGGGACTTCGCAATGGCCTAGTCATGGTAGTTCTCAGTGGCCAGGCAAGGGAACTTCGCAATGGACTGGTCATGGTACTTCTCAGTGGCCAGGCGAGGGGACTTCGCAATGGACTGGTCCAGGTACTTCTCAGTGGGAAAGCATATTGCCCCGGACATCTAGATTATATACATATCCTGATGACGCTAGTAGCACCACTGCCTAATCAACAAAATGAAACCCAGGAAGAAGGTGGTGATGTTTGTCCCGAGAATATGGCAGAGAGATGAGGCCGGCCCAATCTTAGGGAACTTGAGCGCAAGAATTATTTGCATGATGACAGGGGACGTAGATGAGATTTATGTAACATTAAAACAGTTGATAAATGACCTTTATTTAGTAAAAAAAAGTTTCTTTCATATAGTACCAATATCTATTTAATTTTACTATAACTTGCATCAGAAAAATTACAATATTCCAAAAAATTGACAAATTTACAACTTGCATAAAAAAAGATTATTTCATTCTCTTGGTTGGTTAGTACATCTCCCTCTATTGTGTCCTAACCCAGTACAATTACTACATCGGAGATCCCTTGTAGATAAATCATTTGCTAGGATACGATTTTCTTTGACCTTCCAGCTTTGCGCCGTAATTCTGGTACTCCAATTTCTCATCTAACCAATTCACTTTAAAGATTGAAGGGGACTGGAATTGGTTCCAAGTGCGGCTTATATACACTTCTTAATGCTTCTTTAGAAAAAATATCAGGATAAAAACTTTGGATACTAAAATTGCAATAATTACACGCAAAATATGCATGTGCACATGGAAGACAAGTATGATACAACTTTAAACATGAACAATATTTTTCATTGAAATGAAAAACATATGTTCTATGTGTTTCGTGATCTGCTATTTCAAATATATTACTATCAAAATTCAATACTTGCAGGTAATGTTTTTCTCTATTGATATGTGCCCTTTTAACATCTTCGGACAATAATCTGTTTTAAGATCTTCAACATTTTTTCAATTTTTTTCCTGAAGTGTTATAATCTTAGCTCGGATACCATCAAGTAATGTTGTTATAGGTTTAGCACGCAAATTTTTTATCCAGTTATTGAAGCATTCAGCAAGGTTGGAAGTGTTAATATCTAATCTAATCTAGGACAAGGAGCATAAGCAGTTATCCAGTGCGATAGAACATGTGTTTCATCTCCTTCTACTCCAACAAGCCATTTATAAACATCCATATTTTTATCTTTAATTCTTTCAAAGCAATAGTTCGTATTTGTTTCATTATAAAATCTTGCAAGAGAGTCTAAACTACGTTGAAAATGTTTAGATTGTTGTTTCAATTTACATACAGATTTTAAATTTTGTTTAAAATGTTGAATAAAAAAAATGAGTTGATTCTAGAAAAGTATCACGCATAGCATGTATTAATCCTTTTTTCTTATCCGATATAAAAAAAATTATTCCATGCATTAAAATAACTTTCAAAAGAAGTTCTAAAATAGTTTAAAAACCATGTCCAAGAATCAGTGTTTTCACTTTCAGAACAACATAAGCAATTTGATATAATTGATAGTTAGGATCATAATATACCTTAATATTTAGATGTAAGAAAAGTAGCATTACATTACTAATCACAGGTAAACATTCCCTTAAAAATCCATTAATGCATGCTTTGAAACATATAAAAATTCTTTGAAAACTATTATTTTTTGATGTCTTTATAAAACATCTGCTACCAGGATTTGTCTCGATAATTGTAGAAGCATACTCTTCAAGACTACTATATGCATCAACATAACTGCCATTTATTTTAGAAAAAGAAATTTCTCTAGCTTTCCATGATTTTAAATATTTAATGTGTATTCAGTGTTCTCTATATATATCCTTGACAACATGCGATGGACTATAAGACTGGTTATCTCTAATTTTATCAATTATCTTATTTTTAAACCCATAATGCAGTAGCTAATGGATGACAGCTTGTTACAAGTCCATCGAAACAAGAATGTCGATTTTCTAACATAGTAAAAATAAATGACTCGCCTACAATGGATTTAGCGTATACTCTCCAAATACAACTTTATTCATTACATTTATATACAATCTTGTGAGCATTGTTCGAAGTAGTCAAACAAGTAAAATGATATTTTGTTGTATCACTAAAAAAAACTTCTAAATTTATATCAATTTTTAAATGATCTACCGACGAATAATTCAGTAATGTTAACATTATCATCATTATCACCTAATTCATTATTTAAATTTGCATCTAAATTATCACTATTGTCATCGTCGTTATCAGCTTCATCTATTATATGCTCTTCTTCAGTAAATGGAATAACTTGGTGAGAAGAACTAGGACCAATATTAACAGTTTCATTATTAGAAGCACGTCTACTATTTATATTATTAATTCTGAGTGGTGGAGGAGTAACAAAAATACTAATATACTGTGATTGTACATTAATTTGAAGAATAAACTTTCATGCATGTTCACTATTTAAATTTATACAATTAGATGCAAAAATGTGTACTAATATAAATTCATAATATATAGAAAATTGTCCTGTAATTAAATTATGTAAACTATCACAAGTAATATTTTGATCAATTATAAGAACTTCGACTAAACCATCTTCGTAAGCTAATCCATTTAGTACGCCTCCGAGCGAGCATAATATTGTTAAACTTTGATCCATGGTAGTAGCCGAGCTTCTAAATGGAATAGCGAGAGAGAGAGAGAGAGAGAGAGAGAGAGAGAGAGAGAGAGAGAGCATGATCCTTATTCTGAATATTTCTTATGAGTGGAACTTGATTTGAGAGAGAATGAAGCATGGTAAGAATTCTCAAACGATTTTGAGTCTAATTTATAAGAGAGATAGAAAATATGTTTGAAGGAGTAAATGTTAGAAAAATAACCGTTGGTTTAACAAAAATAGTCGTTGAACTAACCGTTGGATAAAAAGAATATTCCAAACCTAATATATATTTCCTAATTATCTATAAACCAACTAAAGATACACAAATGGAAGAATCCTGAACCAACTAAAACCTACCCCATCCCAACTGATGACCCGCGAGAATCCCATGTGCACTATTTCTGCCAGACTGTCTGGCAGAAGGCTCTTCCACATATAATTTCATTAAACATCTACCGTTCTGGCCAATTTTAGTAAGTTTTAGTATACTGCACTTGGCCGAGATTACAAATTTCTTAAGCTCTCTCTCTCTCTCTCTCTCTCTCTCTCTCTCTCTCTCTCTCTCTCTCGAGACATAAAGGCGTACCAAGCGGCTTACAATGATGGGATGATCAATACATAGGTGATGTTCCAATACATTATGTCATGTATATTGTGCTTCAGCTCCGTTGCAATGCTCTAAGAATCCAGAGTTAGCTCTGCACCTTAGCGCGCACGTGGAAATATACTGCACCAAACGAGGTTTTTTCTGCACCATGTACACAATCTGGTGGATTATCAGTACATTGAATGCACTAGTGGGGAGGCTTCTCGTCCGCTCAACAAACCAACACGTTCAATTAGTTCCGTGCACCATCTATTAGGTTATTTTTCTATTCTTGCCTTAGGATCAGTTTTATTGCATATAATATAAAGCCTATTCGTGTTGCAGACCATTTCATGCAGTATATAACTGAATTCGTCTTACCCTTTCTTACCATCCGGCCTTCCTTGTTCAAACGCAACGATAAACAAGCAAATACATTAAAAATGAAGGGCATATCTATATAAAACTCAAGTGCCGTAAATGTGTCTCTGATATAGACAGACTTTATTCAAACAATAAGGTGAACCGTGCATCCATTCTTCGTGTACCATGCAACCATTTTAAAATATGCAATGTATTGTACATCAAACTCCATCGTGTTACCCTTCTCCTGAACGCAGATTTCCACTATGCATGCATGACTTATCTATATGAAGTTTACTGGCTCTCCAAGCTATAATGGACATATCTTCTTTCATTGAGCAGCTGTCTTCCCAGTTCGGTAGCTAGCCAAACTGGGCCTCCCATACCATCCGACGAGTCGGCTATCTTTCCAGGTCGGTAGCTAGCCTTGATGGACATCCCACACTCGCTCGCTAGGACTTCAAACTAGCATATTACTAGGACTACATTGGCATAGTCCTCCCCGGCCAACACGATTCGGATGCCTCAGCAATCATGTCGAGGACTCTTTCTCTACCTGGGGCGCAACTAGTTTTTCGTGACCATGCAACTACTTCACCGCTTTCATCCTAGCCGAGAACTTCCTTTTCGGTTTCTTTTATACGAGGACTTCAGCTTGGTTTATTCTTCTCTACGCAGCTCCCTGATCGTAGACTGCCTCGGTGATCTGTGTATCCAGAGTACTTTCTCTTCTTCTTTTTTCCTTCTCCTGACTCGGAATGACTACTTGATAGTTTTCCTCGTCTATATATGCAATATGATTCGACTCTAACTTCGTGTTATATTTCGTGCGGTGCAGTACATCAATATTGTAAACAAGATCTACTTTGTAGTATAACATATGAAACTATTCCATTTGGATCGATACTCTAAATTACGCACTAGTAAGGTAGAGTTTCCATATTCTATACACAACGATAAAGCGGGATTATTCCCTTAGATATGTGCGTTCATCTTTTTTTATTTGCATGAAAAGGTTATCGCTTAGAAACTAGCATATATCATTCTTTTTCTTAAGTGTGCAGCTAAGTAGAGATAGGTTCATCGGAGCCACCCACCTTAGCGATGAATTGCATCGGCCGAGCGAGACTCCGAGCGCACCTCTGAAAAGTCTAAATCTGAACTCTATTTGAAGTTCCAAGTCAGAATACCTTTGCATCGAATGAATTATCTCACTGAGCAAGGTAGGACAGTTCGCTACACTTGTGCTGTTTGAATCGGCCCTCCGGTTGAGCTGAGCAGGTCGTTACATAATACACCACTCAGAACAGTCTCGTCCTCGAGACTTCCTGAGCGAAACTCATATTATCGTACAAATTCTAAACCAAACTCTATATACCTTGCCTAACTTCCAAAAATTGTTCAAACACTATATTTATTCCTTTCCTCACCTTGCGCTTATGCACGCGCTTAGCCAATCTCATCGAACAACTCTAGCATTCAATGTTATAGAACTATACTCAGCTTAATATTTGTATTTTTTGACTCAAAATCTACTATGCCTAGCGTAGGGCTGTATTACTCAATCACGGGGTATTCTATAACTCAACGTGCACTAAAAAACTCAGGCTTAGGATGAACTTGCCCAATTGTTATACTGTATCCATGCGAACCCAAAACATATTTGACTGATTACTCGACGTCGCCTATCGAAACCCAGCGTTACGCCTAAACCCAATCCAGAAAATCTTCAAGACTTTAAGTTCGAATCTCAGCTAATCTTCTAATCTCGTCTTGCATCAAGATCTATCTCGAGCCATCGCTCATTCTCACTAAGTAAATTTACTATCACCCAAAGTCGTCGCATCGAATTGCCTACGTCTTCTGACTCAGTCTTTATTGCACCTTAGCACAGAGCTACATTGCCCAACATGGGTTACGTTATAATCCTTCGTGTACGAAAATCTTAGGGAGGCTAACTTAACCAAGTCACTATACTCATTTAAGCACATCAAAATATCTCTGCCTACAGCTGCATTAGAGTTCAGCATATCGCTGATTCTGGATCGTGCACATATTTAAGGTGTGCCCTAAATATTTACATTTCAACCAAGCTTAGGGATAGCGAAGTCGAACAAGCTACTGATGAACAAATTCTTACTTTCGAGTCACTCATCATTTCGCTAACTCAACTAAACATAACTTACAATTCATTTTATTTTTATCTTTCATCAATCCTTGATTTGACACAATTTATTTCTCAAGTGTTCTCACCTTATGAAATCACAACAATACCTCGAGAGGAGTCGATCAAAATCTAAGCCAATTCAATTACAACTCTCATCAAACATTGCACTTCCATCAAGTATGTCTTCCAAGCAACGATTCAATTCGTTATCCCAACTTTGCTTGATCAATTTTTGAGTCCGTCAACAAAAATCAATCTGATTCAATCCTCGATACCATCTCGTTCATTTCGACCCTAAACAATCTGTCCAACTTTCAAAATCACGTAACCAACGTCCAAGTTTTATCGTTCATTACATTCACATCAATCATCTACTTTCTAGTGTATTCACCAAAACCAAGTCATAAATCTAATACTTGATGCCCTAGTTATATCTTCTACTCAAGCGATACTCTAAATTCGGTCACACAAGTTCTTTCCCTCGGCATAGGGTTATCTACCTAACCGCTAGGTCGGCTCACAAGGTCATAGGTACAGTTCACGTTCACGATTTATATCGTGCAATCCATTGCACAAAACTCGCCCAATTCCTAAGATCAAGCCATTGTTTGTTCATACGGGGTATTCTATCCAAGCTCGTTTCACTCAGATTTTGAAATATCGAGCACATATCATCCTATTACATCAACATGTTCGTTTGTACATGGTCCGAGTCCATTTCAATAAAGTCGTTCCTAAGACACGTTTGTTCAACCGAATATACGATATATCCACATCACATGTCAAACCTAACAATTCGCATAATCTATCTACTTAAAACCTGATAGGATCCACATATCCAATCTTTTCTAAGTCTAGACCACCAAGTCATGATTCTATTCTAAATCTTTGATCTCAATCACAAATTCAAAGTCGTTCAACATAATTTACGTATCTGTTCACGAAACCATCGAGCGTTTTACTTTATGTTCTAGACTAACTCATCCCCAAAATACTTTTGATTCACTTGTATCTTGAAACTCGTCTTATCGTGTCGAACCACAAGTCAAAAAGATCCTTCAATTGTTATGCACCGGTCTTTCGCAAGTTCAATCATCCCCGCAGGACATACAATCACCATGCCAACGCTCCTGCAGAATAATCATCCTAATCCGGGTGTGACACAAGTGCGAGCAAGGATTGACGCTCTCATAAGACAAAAATGTCCATATTATAGGTATTACCTAAATGATCAAGGCACGTTATTGTTACACTTCGTTTCATCCAAGTTATATATATTAATCCACCAAGTCAGGTTCATCTAATAACCGTTCATGCCGTGATCATAATTCTCCTAGTCAAAATGTCCAACTCTAATGTTATCGTTCAGTCAATTCAAAGTCTACTTCTAGCATTCCATAAACAACAATTCAAAATCTTAATCCAAAGTCTATCGACCTTCGTTACGTTCTATTTCATCGAATTCGTCTGAATAATCATCGAACATGTTCCCGCGAATTCAATCATCCCCGCTAGACGTGAATCACCACGCTAGCGCTCCCACGGGATAATTTTTCTCATCTAGGCCTGATGTTGAGTGTTATCTTTTAAACTAGATTCAAGATCGTTCGTCCAAATGAAGATTAAATCCGTTATCGCCTACCTAAATCATTGAACCATAAATTTGCTAACTTGCATCAATCCAAGCTATCTTTTAACTTATCGATATCGTATCAATTCTTCCAAATTCAAAACCATAACATCCGTACTCAAGTTAAATTATATCGAGCGATATCCTACTTAATCCAATTTTTTTGTCCGCGCTATCATTCGTTTGCACCATTATTCCAATTGCACTAACTCCGATCGCATCCTCGATTATTCCATCTCAACTAAGTTTTAATTCGTTCAATTCAACTTGAAATTGCTCGTACGATCTACTAAGTTTTTTCGACCCAGATATTAATTCCAACATTCTGAATTCCTATCCGATATAAGCCTTATCACTTGTTCACGCATTCTAACTCATTCGAATCAAATCTCATATGATTCCTTCAAATTTGCTTACTTGCTAGGTATTGCTTATATTAAGGCTTTACACAATCACGTAATTTGCTGCTAGACTCGTTTGTTATCCCAAAATTCTTGATTCGCTCGAACATTTCCAAGACGATTAATACACCACTTAGGGTTCGAGCTATACTCTATGAATCTTTAAATCGCTTATCCGTTCTTGAGTTATCGCATACACCACTCAGGAATCGAGTCACCCAAGTAATTTCTCAAACGTGTTCGCAACAATCCATTCAACTCGTTCCTTTAAACATAAGCACGATCCCTATGCGTTGCCTTGATAAATCTTAGTCTCATTTATACCTCTATTGATAATCATCCACACTACCATATCCTGATTCATAACTTATTGACACAAATAACCATTCAAACCATTCCTCAAAATCCAAGAACCATATACTATATTTGCTTTACCGATAATATGATAATATTTTTTCGATATTCATTCTAAGTCTGATTTATCTCACTACCAAAAAAAGTCAAATTAGCGACGTCGAAAAACGTCGCTAAATGATAAAAAAACGTCGCTAATCATGTTTAGCGACGTAATTAGCGACGTTTTACAGAAGTCGGAAATCAACACGTCGCTGAAAGGAAAAACGTCGCTAAACGTCGCTATACCGACGTTTTTTAGTGACTTAATTGTGTCGCTAAATGTCACGACCCGCACCCCGTGTAGGGATGCAAGTCGGGAACAACGCCCAGCCTACGCCGCAGCATCGACGGTAGAACGCTGTCTTGGTCAACTATACTATCTAATTATCTCACTATAAAGCATAAACCTCCAATAATATCTCAACTCCAAGAAGAGAGTAATCAACTTAATTCAACACAATACTCAATCACATTTCTATGGCACGAGAAGATATCACAGAAGTCTAACATAACTAAGCAGTTAAAAATATAACAACAACAAATAGAAATAATATCCAAACACAAATATATGCCGGAAACAAATCCGGTACCAAAATGCTAAAGAGAACTAACTATGCTAACTAGTGAATCCGGCTAAATCTCTCGACAGTCACTCAAGAACTAGTGGGTCCAAGTCTGCACCATCAATAGGCTGAGGTCCGTAGTATGTCGGACACCAATCTCCCGGATCCTCTGAAAAATATTTTCCAATCAGGAATGGAGCGAAGTACAACCCAATAGCAGTTCCAATTAATTGACAAAAACTATAAAGCAGTAGAATAGAAGATGCTATCTACGATGAGGATATAACTGATAATCAAGAACAATGAGAGAATAGGCAATACTAACAACAGAATATAATCAATGCGTACAAGAATAAAGGAATGAACTATAATGTCAGAATAGAACAAGGTAATCAATGAACTGAATAATGGAATCTACAATAACTATGTGATTGAGATACTAACTAAATATGTGATCGGCCTGGGAGATTCAATGATTACACTAAGTAGCTAACTCAACCATACGTGAATTGCATGGTTAGTTAGTAGCCAATGATTACACTACTAGCCGATAGTTTCTTGATCACATATTTAATTGATATTTCCCCCGCCCCGACTGATATGATGGATCGAATCATGACACGTCACTAGCCAATGTATCCAATGTTTAATCTACAATATTCAATGTTATCCAATACCAACAAGGACAGTATCCGATACCATCTCCATAATCAAGGTAATATCCCATGACTAACGATCCAATAACAATACCAATCCATGTACCATCGTGTCAAGAATCATAAGTAACATTTCTAAATACTTGAATTATAGTGGTAATCAAATAATAAAAACTATCAGAGAATGTACTCGCCTGTGGTCCAGAGCAAATGATAAAAAATGATGTCCGAACTGGTGTCACAGACCTATATATGAAATATTGCATTAATACAAGTTTTTGGGAAGAGAAATAAATTAAACTAGTCAACTTTCTAGGTCATAAAGTCATTTCTAAGTCAAAAGTCAAACTAGGTCAAATCTAAGTCAACTATGGTCAACTATAGTCAAATTATGGTCAACTACCTATTTCTATGTTGCATGAGTCTAACTCAAAGATATTGGGCTCACACACTATGAATCTAGGCCATACAAACTAAATCTTAGGATACTAAGATACCGTATCTCAGGATACGCAAACAAGGGATAAATATAACACATATGTACATATCAAACAATATTATATATATAAAATCCTAATTACAAATGCTAAATGGATACCTTGGTTTCGAACCAACTTGGTATCGCAATACTAAACCTCTATCTTGATATCCAAACCCAATACCTTGATTATCCTCCAATACCTTGATACTTACCTTGGCATCTCAAGGTAAATTCAAAACCTTATTTATACTAACTACCTAATAATTATAAACTACTATGCATTTAATATTTATATAATTCTATATACCTTATTTTAGTCACCTTAATACCAACCCATAATTAGTTTACAACTATCCTATTACTTATGCCAATACCTACTACTCATACCTTGGTATATCTTGATACTTACCTTGATATCTCAAGGTAATTGCCAAAATCTCATATATATACTAACTACCCATCAATAATTACATATATCAATCCAATATAACTCTAGTATGTACTAATAGAATAATACTAACTACCAACTACACACTAACTATTAATACATATATACGTACATACATACCTACAAATATATAATATATAAAAAATACTCATAACAATTGATAACTAAAGTATACTAATTATTCTAATAAATTTATATGCTACAACTAAATATATACATATATAGTATACTATAATACAAATAGCAATTAGGAACATATTTATATATATATTAATTACCATATATATATACATATATATCTATATATATATTAATATCTAATATATTAAAAACTGCCAAACTGTCGCTAAATACCCTGTCCACTGTCACAGAAAGCTGCTGTGTATATAGATACACTGCAGTTTTTGTAACAGTTTCTTGCACTATCACTAAAAACTGTCGCTGAAGCTTCTGATACTCTGCTGATACACTGTTGTTTCAGCGACAGTTTTCTGCAACTGTCGCTGACTGCTGTCGCTGAAAAGCTGCTATTATTTGCATTTGTTGCTGCTGTTGCGACACTTCTGGCTCGCTGTTGTCGCTGAAAATATATGTATATATATATACAATATATATAAATACATATATATAACCCACCATATATATATATTTATACAATATATATTTAAATACATATATATAACCCATAATATATATTTATACAATAAACATATAAAACTATATATAACTATACATACACTTATACATAGTAAATTGTATAAAATACCACATAGTAACATACACACACACATATAGTAATATGTATATATAACTATACATATATGTATACATATATATAATCATATAATAATATAAATACATAACAATATATAATATAACTATATATATAACCACATATAAATATATCTACTATATTATATATACATATGCTACCACTTATAAATATATATCTACATACATATATATATATATATATATATATATATATAGATAATCTAATTACTTAATTAAACATACACATATATTATATAAAATATATACATATATTTACATCCCTAACATATATTATAACATATATATTAATGCATGTAGAAGAAAGCTACATAATATATATTCTATTAATACATATATAATACATAGATCTATGATACAATAAACACTATAATAAATATACATAATACATATATAATATATATAGATACATACACAATTATAATTTAAGAATTAAAGCACAATTAATTAGATCTACACATAAACACATAATAATTGGAGCGTATCACACCGTATCCCACTAGATCTAGGATACGCATGCGACACGAGTCCACCACACATCCAATTGCACCCCGAAGGACACAAACAAATCACATATAATATTTATGAACAAAACAAAGTGTCAAATATAGATCTATGTGTCCGTGTCAAAATACGACATGTACAAAGTCCCGTGTTGGAGGAAAAACCCCCAAAACAACACGTATCACCAAATTGTTGGGATACGACCTACACGTACCCAATTGTGGACACGACACTAGCCCCGAACACATAAACATATGCCAAATTGATCTATAGGATCAATTGACACACACAACAAAAGTCATTTTCGGAATTCTCCCAAAATTGACACAAAAAGCACCATTTCTCCATAGGTCTCCTATGAACACAAAACCAAATCCTATGGGTAGACATACATATGGGTTGATTATTCATGATTAAATCTCAGATTTAGAAGCTATTTTAAGGGAAAAAAACTGAATTATACCTATTGGGAGATGGATTCCCAATAAAACCTCCAAAATTGATGAAATTGGCCTCCAACTTGTAGATCCTTGCTCCTCTTTGTAGATTCTTGCTTCCTCCTTCTAGATCCTTGCTCTTCTAGTCTCCAATAGTGATTTGGGAAGTAATTGGGTGGAAATTTGGTAGAAATTTGGTGGAATTTGGTTGAGAAAAATTCTAGATCTATATTTGGAATAAAAAATAAAGAGAGAGAGTTTTCATCCCCTTTATATAGGCCTCACTTGCCCCCTCCCTCAAGCTACTATATAAAGTCTAAAATATCCCTTGGGGCCTCTCATGAAGAAATTAATTAAGGAGGGAAGCTTCTAGTCCAATGGTTTAATTAATTTAATCCTCCTCCTAATTAATGGGCTTTCTAGTTGGGCTCAATTCTAACAATTAATACATGTTGGTCCATGAGTCTAAACTAAATTAGTTAGGTCAACTAACACAAGTCCAAAAAATAAATCTATCATGCTAATAATAAATAAATAATACAATAAATAAATATTAAACATGCACAATATTTAATTAATTATGAAATGACCAAAATACTCTTTTCTAGAAAATACGGTAGTGACAAGTCTATCCCCCTTAAAATAATTTCGTCCTCGAAATTTAAAGGTGATCGTACTCCTTCTAGGTCAAACCCCCAGCAATCATAGTCTAATAAGGTCTTATCTCACTAAGAATAGTCCTATGCAAAGAATAACATGCATGGTCATGGTCTCCACCTGTCTTCTGTCTTATTACTGTTGTCTCTGTCAGGGTATTCTATAGCTACACTAACTATATAACACAAGCATCCAAAAGGTACTAAAGAATCAATCAATCAAAATAGATGAAAGGAACAGAAAGAAAGAACAGACTCTTTAACCCATCACCTGTAGTATTGGTCTCCTCGACCGTCATCGCAAATGCTCCGCCCTGCCGAGGTAGCTCCCTCTGCGGGTGATGAGCAATTTGTGGTGCTACAGGTGGCCTAACTCCACCTCTCTGGCCTCGATATGCATCCTGGCCTGGACGTTGAAGTGTCCAGAGACAATCCTTTACCATATACTCCGTTGATCCATAATGTAAGCATGTTCCAAGTCTCTTCCGACACATCTCCCAAGTGTGCCCAGTCTTCTTGCAATAGGTGCATTGAGGAGCTTGTTGCACCTGTCTCTGAGGCTGCTGTGGTATCTGTTGTACTAGAGCTTGTACTGGAGCAACAATAGGTTCTGGCATCTGATATTGTTGCTGATAGGCTCCAAATTGTATTGAAAACTGCTGTTGTTGGAACCGCGGCCTCTTTGTCGGTCCCGCACTACTACTGTCACCCCCAAACATATCACGATCCCTCTTTGGCTTCAAGTTCCACTCCCGCTCGACCTTGCGTGCCTCCGAAAGTATCTCAGAATACGTCTCGTAGAAAGACGGAATGAGAATCTTGACTTCCCAATTCAGACCCTCGCGGAAACGGATAGCCCGAACTTCTGGCTCTCTCACCAAGTACTCCGCAAATCGGCTCAGCCTCCCGAACTCTGCGGCATACTCCTCTACGGACATGCTTCCTTGTGTAAGGCTCTCAAATTGCCTTCCTAATTCCAATTTGTCCGTCCGAGCAAAGAACTTCTTCTTAAAGAGATCCTTGAATATCTCCCAAGATTGTCCCATATCAGTAAGAATTGTCTCATTCCTGAACCAAGTGCGGGCAACGTTGAACAGTTGAAGTCCTACCGCCTCAACCTTTAGATCCTCCGTAAGACGGGACACCTTCATGAGTCGCTCGATATCTTCAAGCCAATCGTCAGCATAGACTATACCTTATGTACCCTTGAAAACTCGAGGCTCAAGCTTCTTGAAATTTTGAATGTTGCCTGGCTTGATCTGAGTATCCTGTGGCTGTGGAGGAGCCTCTCTCTGAACTGCTGTTATAGCTACCTGATGGACGTTTTTCATACTCTGTCACATCATATCTGACTGCCTGTGCTGGACTTCTATCTGTGCCCTTTGTAATTCTATCATCTCTCTAAACAGTACAACCATCGGCGCGGTATCTCCTGAAAATAGAGGTGGTGGAAGTCCCTCCGAAGCAACTGGAGTAGTCCTCGGAACAGGTAGAGGAGAACCCTCGAAGGCAGCCGATACTCCTACATGAACTGATGTCGTAGGAGGTACAAACCCTACTGCCTGAGTGGAAGATTGAGAGGTGGCAGACCTCGCAGAAACTGCTCCCGATCGATGGGATCTAGTCTTCGGCGGTATCCTGAAGACAGATCGAAACAAAGGAGATCAATTCGACACAAGATAAGATATCATCAAGGAAGGACAAAAGTATTCAGAAGGAATCAAAATTAGCAATTCAATTCAGATTGGAATTCCTAGTTGTGATTGAGTATCCCTCTCTCTTCCTAGCATCCTATGTCCTATATTCTATCGCAGGCTCGCAGTAGTACAACTAAGTCATCGCACTACCATGACATCGCAATATTGCAAAGCCTGACCTGCATGGGCCACCACTAAAAATGTGTCACGACCCGCACCCGGTGTAGGGGTGCAAGTCGGGAACAACGCCCAGCCTACGCCGCAGCATCGACGGTAGAACGCTGTCTTGGTCAACTATACTATCTAATTATCTCACTATAAAGCATAAACCTCCAATAATATCTCAACTCCAAGAAGAGAGTAATCAACTTAATTCAACACAATACTCAATCACATTTCTATGGCACGAGAAGATATCACAGAAGTC
Organism: Iris macrosiphon; assembly: GCA_036927795.1. Lineage (NCBI taxonomy): Eukaryota > Viridiplantae > Streptophyta > Magnoliopsida > Asparagales > Iridaceae > Iris > Iris macrosiphon. Next base: position 186,879,715 of record JAYESA010000011.1, read on the forward strand.
TAACATAACTAAGCAGTTAAAAATATAACAACAACAAATAGAAATAATATCCAAACATAAATATATGCCGAAAACAAATCCGGTACCAAAATGCTAAAGAGAACTAACTATGCTAACTAGTGAATCCGGCTAAATCTCTCGACAGTCACTCAAGAACTAGTGGGTCCAAGTCTGCACCATCAATAGGCTGAGGTCCGTAGTATGTCGGACACCAATCTCCCGGATCCTCTGAAAAATATTTTCCAATCAGGAATGGAGCGAAGTACAACCCAATAGCAGTTCCAATTAATTGACAAAAACTATAAAGCAGTAGAATAGAAGATGCTATCTACGATGAGGATATAACTGATAATCAAGAACAATGAGAGAATAGGCAATACTAACAACAGAATATAATCAATGCGTACAAGAATAAAGGAATGAACTATAATGTCAGAATAGAACAAGGTAATCAATGAACTGAATAATGGAATCTACAATAACTATGTGATTTGAGATACTAACTAAATATGTGATCGGCCTGGGAGATTCAATGATTACACTAAGTAGCTAACTCAACCATACGTGAATTGCATGGTTAGTTAGTAGCCAATGATTACATTACTAGCCGATAGTTTCTTGATCACATATTTAATTGGTATTTCCCCCGCCCCGACTGATATGATGGATCGAATCATGACACGTCACTAGCCAATGTATCCAATGTTTAATCTACAATATTCAATGTTATCCAATACCAACAAGGACAGTATCCGATACCATCTCCATAATCAAGGTAACATCCCATGACTAACGATCCAATAACAATACCAATCCGTGTACCATCGTGTCAAGAATCATAAGTAACATTTCTAAATACTTGAATTATAGTGGTAATCAAATAATAAAAACTATCAGAGAATGTACTCGCCTGTGGTCCAGAGCAAATGATAAAAAATGATGTCCGAACTGGTGTCACAGACCTATATATGAAATATTGCATTAATACAAGTTTTTAGGAAGAGAAATAAATTAAACTAGTCAACTTTCTAGGTCATAAAGTCATTTCTAAGTCAAAAGTCAAACTAGGTCAAATCTAAGTCAACTATGGTCAACTATAGTCAAATTATGGTCAACTACCTATTTCTATGTTGCATGAGTCTAACTCAAAGATATTGGGCTCACACACTATGAATCTAGGTCATACAAACTAAATCTTAGGATACTAAGATACCGTATCTCAGGATACGCAAACAAGGGATAAATATAACACATATGTACATATCAAACAATATTATATATATAAAATCCTAATTACAAATGCTAAATGGATACCTTGGTTTCGAACCAACTTGGTATCGCAATACTAAACCTCTATCTTGATATCCAAACCCAATACCTTGATTATCCTCCAATACCTTGATACTTACCTTGGCATCTCAAGGTAAATTCAAAATCTTATTTATACTAACTACCCAATAATTATAAACTACTATGCATTTAATATTTATATAATTCTATATACCTTATTTTAGTCACCTTAATACCAACCCATAATTAGTTTACAACTATCCTATTACTTATGCCAATACCTACTACTCATACCTTGGTATATCTTGATACTTACCTTGATATCTCAAGGTAATTGCCAAAATCTCATATATATACTAACTATCCATCAATAATTACATATATCAATCCAATATAACTCTAGTATGTACTAATAGAATAATACTAACTACCAACTACACACTAACTATTAATACATATATACGTACATACATACCTACAAATATATAATATATAAAAAATACTCATAACAATTGATAACTAAAGTATACTAATTATTCTAATAAATTTATATGCTACAACTAAATATATATACATATATAGTATACTATAATACAAATAGCAATTAGGAACATATTTATATATATATTAATTACCATATATATATACATATATATCTATATATATATTAATATCTAATATATTAAAAACTGCCAAACTGTCGCTAAATACCCTGTCCACTGTCACAGAAAGCTGCTGTGTATATAGATACACTGCAGTTTTTGTGACAGTTTCCTGCACTGTCACTAAAAACTGTCGTTGAAGATTCTGATACTCAGCTGATACACTGTTGTTTCAGCGACAGTTTTCTGCAACTGTCGCTGACTGCTGTCGCTGAAAAGCTGCTATTATTTGCATTTGTTGCTGCTGTTGCAACACTTCTGGCTCGCTGTTGTCGCTGAAAATATATGTATATATATATACAATATATATATATAAATACATATATATAACCCACCATATATATATATATATATTTATACAATATATATTTAAATACATATATATAACCCATAATATATATTTATACAATAAACATATAAAACTATATATAACTATACATACACTTATACATAGTAAATTGTATAAAATACCACATAATAACATACACACACACATATAGTAATATGTATATATAACTATACATATATGTATACATATATATAATCATATAATAATATAAATACATAACAATATATAATATAACTATATATATAACCACATATAAATATATCTACTATATTATATATACATATGCTACCACTTATAAATATATATATATATATATATATATATATATATATATATATATATATATATATATATATATATATATATAATCATATATAGATAATCTAATTACTTAATTAAACATACACATATATTATATAAAATATATACATATATTTACATCCCTAACATATATTATAACATATATATTAATACATGTAGAAGAAAGCTACATAATATATATTCTATTAATACATATATAATACATAGATCTATGATACAATAAACACTATAATAAATATACATAATACATATATAATATATATAGATACATACACAATTATAATTAAAGAATTAAAGCACAATTAATTAGATCTACACATAAACACATAATAATTGGAGCGTATCACACCGTATCCCACTAGATCTAGGATACGCATGCGACACGAGTCCACCACACATCCAATTGTACCTCGAAGGACACAAACAAATCACATATAATATTTATGAACAAAACAAAGTGTCAAATGTAGATCTATGTGTCCGTGTCAAAATACGACATGTACAAAATCCCGTGTCGGAGGAAAAACCCCCAAAATAACACGTATCACCAAATTGTTGGGATACGACCTACACGTACCCAATTGTGGACACGACACTAGCCCCGAACACATAAACATATGCCAAATTGATCTATAGGATCAATTGACACACACAACAAAAGTCATTTTCGGAATTCCCCCAAATTGACACAAAAAGCACCATAACTTTCTCTTTAGGTCTCCTATGAACACAAAACCAAATCCTATGGGTAGTACATACATATGGGTTGATTATTCATGATTAAATCTCATATTTAGAAGCTATTTTAAAGGGAAAAAACTGAATTATATCTATTGGGAGATGGATTCCCAATGAAACTCCAAAATTGATGAAATTGGCCTCCAACTTGTAGATCCTTGCTCCTCTTTGTAGATTCTTGCTTCCTCCTTCTAGATCCTTGCTCTTCTAGTCTCCAATAGTGATTTGGGAAGTAATTGGGTGGAAATTTGGTAGAGATTTGGTGGAATTTGGTTGAGGGAAATTCTAGATCTAGATTTGAAATAAAAAATGAAGAGAGAGAGTTTTCATCCCCTTTATATAGGCCTCACTTGCCCCCTCCCTCAAGCTACTATATAAAGTCTAAAATATCCCTTGGGGCCTCTCATGAAGAAATTAATTAAGGAGGGAAGCTTCTAGTCCAATGGTTTAATTAATTTAATCATCCTCCTAATTAATGGGCTTTCTAGTTGGGCTCAATTCTAACAATTAATACATGTTGGTCCATGAGTCTAAACTAAATTAGTTAGGTCAACTAACACAAGTCCAAAAAATAAATCTATCATGCTAATAATAAATAAATAATACAATAAATAAATATTTAACATGCACAATATTTAATTAATTATGAAATGACCAAAATACTCTTTTCTAGAAAATACGGTAGTGACACTAAATTAGCGACGTTTAGCGACGCAGCGTCACTAATTAGCGACGTAAACAAACGTCGCTAAATGTCGCTAATTAGCGACGTATATAGCGACGTGACAGCGACGTCTTTAATGACCTGGCAGTACTGCCATGTCAGCAATTTGCGACGTACAACGACGTATTTAGCGACATATTTAGCGACGTATTTAGCGACGTTTATTAACGTCGCTAATTAGCGACGTATTTAGCGACGTGTATAAACGTCGCTAAACGTCGCTAAACGTCGCTAAATACGTCGCTAAATTTAAAAAAAAAATAAAAAAAATAAATAATGAAAACTTATGACTGACTTGTAACCTATAAAATGGAAGTATCACCTAGGTTGCTCTCTTAGGTAGGACGGCTGCTCCTTCCAAGTTTAATATTCGTACAACCTATAAAATGATAATGAAAACTTACGACTAACTTGTAAGAAATTTAACAAAAGATTACAAGGCTTCACATAGGCATTGGATCTAAAATGAGTTAGGTGTATGTGTATGTTACATGTTTGTTTTCATTTATCACTTTTGATTTCACTTTGACTTTTAATGTAACAAACAACAACATTATGCAAAAAAAAGCTATTAGACTTCAATCAAATTGAATCAAGCAAGCATACCTCCCTCAAAATCTTCTTGTCCCCTCTTCCGCTAAGTTCACCAATTCTTGATGTAGAACATCAACAAGTCTGCAGATCTAGCCCTAATGTGTTGCAGCCTAACTTCAATATCTAACTCATGCTTCCAAACTAACATCCTAAGGAAGGAAGCATAGACCCAAGTTATTCATTCTGTGATGGTGCCGAGCCATAAGATTAGGATATAGAAAGTATAAAACAATGTCCATTTTCTAATGTAGGTATTACTAATAAATTATCTTTATGCTTGGATGCCGTAAGTAAATGCCATAAGTAAATGAAGAAAAGCCAACTTGATTTCATAGTACAATAGAAACCTTAAAAAGTGAATGCTAAGGGGAGACGAATCACAAATAGAGGGTCTCTGTCTTTTGTGGGAACCAAGCAGGAACGATTGTGCCATTACGGCTCTAGTTTGGTATAATTGGGACGAGAGGACCATCAGATTTTTTTTTTGATGCTCTCTCTCTCTCTCTCTCTCGCCTGATCGTGATGCTCTATCTCAGTACAAAAATTTGACTACTTTTTTCTATTTCTAGACCGATGAAGAGCCTCTAAACTTGTGAAGTATATAATGAGATGCTCAACTACTAAACGATTGGTAGTTGTATATATGTTGTAACTTTACATGTGAGCTACCATAATGAATCTATCATCTATCAATCTGGGAAAAAGAGAGAGAGAGAGAGAGAGAGAGAGAGAGAGGGAAAAAAGTATGCGGAGGGACCTGTATTTGGTGACCAGATGGTGGATGACAATGAGAATTTCGAGTTTGGCAAGCTCATTGCCAGGGCAAGCATGAACTCCATATCCAAAGGGTAAGAAAGTGTTGGGCTTTGGCGAAGCCTGCATTATTTGTGTACACAGAAGAGTCAGGAATTAAGCAGAATATTTAACACGAGGACAGAGAAATATGATTGATTATATGCAGGGGAAGGTACAGTAGTGCACACACGAGCCCATCATGAACCTTCCATGAATCTAGAATGATCAAACTTGTGTGGATCAGGGAAGAACTATGGGTTGTGATGTATGTTCCTGAACAGAGGCATCACCTTCCACCCCTTTGGGATAAGGTAATCTGCAACAATTAATTTACATCAAATATGGACGGAACGAAATCATGGCCTATTAATTCCTTAAAAAAGAAAACTTTTGCGAAAAAGAAGAAGGAGATAATTAACCTTTGTATTCGACATCAGTCACAGCCTCTCTAAATGTGAATGAAATGATGCTTGCCATTCTCAAAGTCTCTAGTATAACCTTGATTGTAAGAAGAAGAATTAAAATTTGAGAACATTTTCGTTTCCCATGGCCAATCATAACCTTAGGTACATACATATACACAATGGGAGGGAAAGGGAAATGTGAAGCAAAATTACCTTATGAGTGAGAACCATGCTTCTGGTTTGGGCCCATGTCAAGGGCTGGCTTCCACATCCGTTTGCTTCAAATATAGCCATTTGTTCCTCCTGCATCAATCAAACATTGAGAGCTTAAATCACTGTGTCGGTGCCGTCATCACGACCCGAGTTGATGAGAGCGAGTGATCGATCTCACCTTCACGGCGTCGATCTTGGCAAGGCGGTAGATGAGGACTCCTCCACGAGCAAACTCAGCCCAAAAAATTATGTCCACACCAAATGAGGAGAGAGAGAGAGAGAGAGAGAGAGAGAAAGAGTTAGGTTTTACCTAGAGGAGGAGGAGGAGGAGGGGGGAGGATGCTGTCGGAGGGGGAGGACGCGGCCGAGGGGGGTCGTCGGAGGAAGGAAGGAGGAGCCGGAGAGGGAGAGATCGAGAGCGCGCGCACGGGTTTGAAATTTGGGAGAGGGAGAGATCGAAAGAAATGGGGGGAATCAGCCCTAAGTAAAAAATTTAGCGACGTTTTAGCGACGCCAATAATGACGTCGCTAATTTAGAATTTAGCGACATTTTTAGCGATGCCAATAATTACGTCGCTAATTTAGCGACGTCGTAAACGTCGCTAATGACGTCGCTAAATATCCAAAAATATATACGTCGCTAAAAATGTCGCTAAACGTCGCTAAATAAAATATATTAGCGACGTTTAGCGACCTAAATTGAATTTATAGCGACTAATCTTTTAAAAACTGAATAAAAGTCGCTAAACGTCGCTAAATGTCGCCAATTAGTGACGTCTAGCGACGATTTTACATGGAGTCGCTAAATTAGCGACATTTTTACATGGAGTCGCTAAAAACGTCGCTAATCCCGCTTATTCTAGTAGTGTCTTAACTGAATGATATCCAAATCTCGCTCGCAAACTAACTAGCACCAAGGGTCTTGGATTGCGATACTCAACAAAACTTAGCCAAAAGTCTGTATGCATAGGTAACTGTCCGAACGATATTCTATCTCGCACACTAACCCGCTTGTTATTCACGTATAGATATTCGGGTTCACACATAACTTATAATTCTAAAACGAGTCTATTCTCACAAAATCTAACGCAGTTCGGCACAAAGGCCTTTACATCATAATCTTGTTCAAGCAATCATATCATTCACATATACTTTTCAAAAATACTTATAATATCTCGACAAAACAACGAGAGAGACATTTTGTAACATAACCTACGAACGAGCTTTCCAAAACTGAGAGAATCGATAAGAAGTCCAAGGACGTAAAGCCGTGCTCTGATACCAATATGTCATGCCCCGATCTTCCGCAGGATCGGTCATCCCTGCTAGGCGCGAATCACCGTGCCAACACTCCCGCAGGACGATCGTTCCCATCAGGATGTGATGTCGCGCGATCCTGCAGTTGCGACCGCGCAAGGTAAATACCGATACGGCCGTTGATTACTAGTTCACAAAGTCATTATAGCAGAAGCATTGAATAAACACAAGTATGAAACAAAAATAAGCTCTTTATTGATAATCAAAAAATATTACAAGAGGCGCTTGGCCGAGATTACAAATCTCTCAAGCTCTCTCTCTCAAAACATAAAGGCGTGCCAAGCGGCTTACAATAATAGGATAAGACATATGCGATATTCTAATACATTATGTCATGTATATGGTGCTTCAACTCCGTTGCAACGCTCCAAGGCTCCAGGTTAGATCAGCTCCTTAGCGCGCACGAGGGAAGATACTGCATCGAACAAGGTTTCTCCTGTACCCTACACACAATCTGGTGGATTATCAGTACATTGAATGTACTGGTGGAGAGGCTTCTCGCCCTCTCAACAAACCAACATGTTCAATTAGTTATGTGTCATCTATTAGGTTGTCTTTCTATTCTTGCCTTAGGATCAGTTTTATGGCATATAATATAAAGCATATTCGTGTTGCAGACTATGTCATGCAGTATATAACTAAATTCATCTTACCATTTCTTACCATCCGGCCTTTCCTGTTCAAACGTAATGATAAAAAAGCAAATACATTAAAAATCTAGGAGATATCTATATAAAACTCAAGTGCCGTAAATGTGTCTCTGATATAGACATACTCTACTCAAACAATAAGGTGAACCATTCATCCATTCTTCGTGTACCATTCAACCATTTCTAAATATGCAATATGTTGTACATCAAACTCCATCATGTTACCCTTCTCCTGAACGCGGATTGCCGTTATGTATGCATGACTTATCTAATAGAAGGCCGCTGGCTCTGCAAGCCATAATGGACGTATCTTCTTCAATTGAGCGGCTGTCTTTCTAGTTCTGTAGCTAACCAAACTGGGCCTTTCGTACTATCCAACGAGTCGGCTGTCTTTCCAGGTCAGTAGCTAGCTTTCTTGGATGTCCCGCACTCGTCTGCAAGTACTTCATGCTAGCGTATTACCAGGATTATACTGGCATAGTCCTCCCGGGCCGACACGATTCAGATGCCTCGACAATCGTGTCGAGGACTATTTCTCTACCTGGTGCGCAACCAGTTGTCCATGACCATGCAACTACTTTACCACTTCCATCATAACCGAGAACTTCTTACTCGATTTCTTCTATCCGAGGATTTCAGATCGGTTGATTCTTCTCTGTGCAGCTCCCTGATCAGAGACTGCCTCGGTGATATGTGTATCCCGAGTACTTTCTCTTCTTCTATTTTCTTCTCCTGACTCGGAAGACTACTTGATAGTCTTCCTCGTCTTTGTATGCAATATAATTCTCCTATGACTCTGTGTTACATTTTGTGTGATACAGTACATCAATATGGTAAACAAGATCTATATTGTGGCATATCATATGAAACTACTCCATTTGGATCAATACTCTAAGTTATGCACTCGCAAGGTAGAGTTTCCATATTCTATACACAATGATAAAGCAGAATTATTCCCTTAGCTATGTATGTTATCTCTTTTTATTAGCATGAAATGTTTATCGTTTAGAAACTAGCATGTATCATTCCTTTTCTTAAGTGTGTAGCTAAGTAGAGAAATGTTCATCTGAGCCACCCAGCTTAGCGATGAATCACATCGGCTGAGTGAGACTCCAAGCATGCCTATGAAAAGTCTAAGTCTGAACTCTATTTGAAGGTCCAAGTATGAATACCTTTGCATCGAATGAGTCATCTCGCTGAGCAAGGTAGGACGGTTCGCTACACTTGTGCCATTTGAATCGGGCATCGGGGTTGAGCGGACCGGGTCATTACAGTTGTATAGATGTTACGATATTGGCGTCACTATCTGCTCCCAAAAGACTTTATCTTATTTTTGGACCATCAGTTCCTACACTATTTGAGTTCTCAAAAGAAGTTAGGACCCCAATATACTAAGTGGGTAGAATTCATTCAGGAGTACACATTTGCTTTCAATCATTCTACATGTGCTAAGAACAAACTTGCTGATCCGTTGAATAAAAAATTGTATACATTGCGGTCAATGAATACTTAAGTCATTAGATTTGACCGTATCATTGATGAGTATCCTACTTGTCGAGACTTTAGTGAAATCTATACTAAATTTTGTAGAGATCACTCTACTTCTATTGCTGGTTTCTTGTTTAGGTGTAACTAGCTATGCATTCCCTCTACTTCCCTCAAAGACTTCTTGACTTGGAAAATGAATGCTTATGATGCTGCAGGACATTTTGAACGAAATAAGACCATCCTTATGGTTGAGGACATATTTTATTGGTCGAGTCTTAAGCGCGATGTAACTAGAGTAGTAGCACATTGTCGTATTTGTCAGATGGCGAATGGTAGGAAGAACAACACTTGTATACTCATTTACATATTCCTTTCCCCGTGGCAGGACATTAACGTGGACTTTGTGTTTGGTTTGCCACGTACCTTACGAAAGCATGATTGCATGTTGTAGTTGGCCGTTTTTCTAAGATGGCACATTTTATCCCCTGCAGTAAAATGAGTGATGCTTCACTATAGCGAGCCTATTCTTTAGGGGTGTTTTGAGGTTACACGGGTTGCCTAAGGATATCGTTTTTGATAGGTACATTAGATTCATGATCTATTTCTATGCGACTTTGAAAAAAGTTCAATACGATACTTCAGTTCTAGACTTCTTACCACCCATAGACGAATGGTCAGACTAAATTAGTCAATAAGAGTCTAGGCAATTTGGTGAGATATTTATTTGGTGACCATCTAGCTACTTGGACCTTATATTACCTATGGCAGAGTTTGTGAACAATAGTTCGGTCAATAGGTCTATGGGATTGAATCCATTAATTTGAGGCTGTCAATGGAGTTAAATCTAGGAAACCTATAGATATTCTACCCACACCACTAAGACCCCAGTCTACAGTGTATGTCAAGAATTTTGCATAACATATCTATGACCTACATATTAAGATTCGTAGAAGATTAGATGTGAGCAATAATTTGTATAAATTGATAGCTAATGGCCATAGGAGATTGTAGGAATTTCCTATTGGTGATGAGGTACTTGTGCAAATGAGACCGGAGAGGTCCCCGCATGTAACTGTGAAGAAGTTGCATGCAATACAAATATGTCCTTATCGAATTCTGCGGAGGATTGGTTCGAACGCATATGAGTTAGACATTCCACAAGATATGGAGATCAACCCGGTGTTTAATGTGGAGGACCTAACGTCGTTTTATTAGCCAATGGTATATTTTTTCTATGATTTTGATCTTGTAGGTTCTCCAGGTTTAGCTCCTACATGTGGACAGTCTGATATTTTGACTGGACTAGTAACACCGCTCCCACCATGGTTACCATATTGGAGGCACACGAGACTTGAGATTGGGGATGTTATTGATGATGAGATAGTTGTAATGCCCCGCTTCTAGCAGTTTACTTATGGAACACTTGTTACTTTGACTCGGTTGAGAATTGAGTCTCGGAGAAACCTTACCGCCAATCAATATGGACGAAATACAATGAACCCTTCAAACTGATGGAACGACTTCTATTGAAATGAGTCCAAGAGTTTTCGTTGGTTATTTTGCTGGTTGGTTTTGTGTTGCTTTGTGTTTTATATTGCTTTCGATGACTTAGTTTTTATGATTCGCTTTTCTCGCTTGCGCATTCTTTTCAAATCGTAAGAGAGAGATCGAAGGATGTTAACCAAGTATCGTTGCAATTTCAGGATGCATAACTAAGGAGTGATCATTACATAAGGCTTCCACATTCTCTCGTTCGATTCAATCAGTGAGTGACTTAGGCCCTTCGATGAATCCTTTAATACACTTTAATAAAATGCTCTCTAGTCTACACGAGTTGCATGTTCCTATACAAATGATGCCTCACTAAACGAGATAAGCCAAAAGAGATGAATTGCATGCTTAATATATATATATAGAATATTTGCAAATGCTTGTTCAAATAGACGTATATATGATTGTAAACCCCCTGATTTTTCAAAAAAATTTAAAACCGAATTTTCCGGAATTTTTTGGGATTTTTCAGGAATTTTTGCTAATTAAAATCAAGGTATTTTTGGCATTAAATAAAATTAAATAATTTTAAAATATATTAAAATATTATGAAAATAATATTTTTGGGTGTAAAATAAAAAACTGGACTTAGGGTAATTTTTCTGGAATTTATTGGGCCCCGGACCTATTTTTAATCACCTCAAAACTATTTTTATTATTATTTACCTATTTTTATTATTATTTTTATTTATTTAAAAATAATCCAGCCCAGCCCAGCCCAAGCCCAAACCCTAGCCCAGCCCATGGGCTATCGGGTCGGGTCGGGTCTGCCAGACCCGAACCCGCCCGACCCGTGCAACCCGCTTCTCCCCCAGCTCCCCACTATCCGGTCAGCCCCGAATCCGCCGCAGCACCGCCCGGCCACGCGGCGCCTCGCCCGGCCGCGCACCCCGCACCCCGCGGCCACGTCGCCCACTCCGCCCGCCTCCCTCGACCTCCCCGACCGCCTAGCTCCCCTATATAATCCCCCCCCCCCCGAGCTCCTTCTCCGGCCATCCCCCACCCTAGCTGCCGCCGCCCTAGCTCCGTCCGACTGCCTCCCCTCGCCGAGATGCCGCTACCGCTCCCCCGTCGTGCCCCGCCCTCGCCAGCGCCGCCCGGCCCATTCCTCCTCCTCCTCCCCCTCCTTCTTCCCCGCAGTAGCCCCGACCCCGAGCCCCCTCGCTGCTCGGCCCTCCGCCTCCGTCCCTCGCACGCCGTCGACGACGACACCCGCCGCGCGCCTCGGCCACCCCTCTCCTCCAGTGCCGCCGGACCCGCCGCAGCGCCGCTCAGCTCCGGCAGCCTCCCCGAACCCTAACCCTAGGTCGGATACGGCCTTCGCGTCGTGTCGGACACGGAATAGTCCGATTTTTCGAACCCTGTTCAGGTACGCGTATCTCCCTGCTCGTTTACCCGTTTTCGATTTTGTCAGTTGCATCGCGAACCCTGCGTGACCCTCTCGGTGCCTGTGCAACCCGCTCGGGGCATCGCATCCTGTGGCGATCACGAACCGCGATCCAAAAATAGGAAAAAACAACGCCCTGATTCACCCCAGAACTGAGTATGCCCCGCCAAACGGGACGACTTGGTCGCGTGCGGTCTTCACCGATACGTGCGCGTCGTTGATACGGACGTGTGGGATTTTGCAGAAGTCGATTCGGATGTGCGTGCACACCGAAATCAACGCGTATCCGCGGACACCGTCCCGTATCCGTCAGTTCTGGAACGCGTCCTAACTTTGTGTACACACGTCAGATCGAAATGAAACTTATGCCATCGGACTCGTAGTCATACGCTGGTCCTGTGACCCAAGTTTGGTTTGATTCTGAGAACGTTGACGAAATCGCGTGTCGTGGGCCCCACAAGCTCTACTTGACGGGCGATTTTGTGATCGGCTCATCGGAATCCAATTCTGGAAGTTCTGTTGGGTTCGTATCATCGTTCCTGACCTGTTGACACTAAGTTTGGAAAATTTGGAGACCTTTGACCCTGACACATTTTTTGGTGCGAAGCGGGCCACATGTGGGCCCCGCTTTGACCCAAAATTGTCATTTTTGCCCTTGTCTCCAAATTGGACTCAAGGACAGGCATTTCTAGCTGATTGATATCTTCTGAGCATGATGGTGATGGTTGTTTCAGCATCCGGAGACATTCCTGGAGATTTCACGAATACCAGAGCTACAGTTGGAGCCAGAACCACAGGCAAGTGTACATTGCCAAAACTTGCAGTCCTTGTTACTTATTTCCTTGGCTTATATATACATATATTGTGGTTCATGCTTAACCTAGGGCCGTGTGACTTGCTTAGCGTTCGATCAATTGTCAGGTGCCAACCCCGTACGCGGAGTTGGACAACGTCATCTAGAGATGGACATTTGCGACCCTTTACATTCTCGTACTTACATTATCAAGTACATTATACCCAGGACACCTGACACTATTCATGTGACGGATTCTTTCTGAGACATTCATGGTGATTCCGTATAGGATACATATTCATGACATTACAGTTTACATGCTTAGAATTATTCTGACTTGTTGCATTAGCTTGATCTTGCGTGACATGGACATTATGGATCTGTGACGTGAGATTCATGGGGTGGGGAGAGTATTACCATATCAAGGCTGATTATATTATAAATAATGTTATCTGGAGGTGTCTTAGTCTCTGATACAGGGCTTTGGCACAAGTTCTGGCCCTTCGAGAAAATACTGCTATGGATTTCTCCGACACTGATCCTGTAGTAGTCTCAGCCTGAGTATGACTAAAACTCTCAACTTGCATATCACTTAGCTGGTTATATAGTTTACCCTATGTTTCATTTATTGTTGTACTGCATTTATTTTGGCTTGTATTATCTGTACCTTGCTATGTCCCCTGAGGACCTGGAATGGACTATGTCCCCAGGTTTAGCAGACGAGATCTACCCCGAGGTGTATGAAACATGAGCTCTTCTAGGAGCAGAACCAGGAACCGAGGACGAGATTGTGGCCGAAGACTTCTCCTGAGTATTGGCTTTACATACTCAGATATTTCCATTTCAAGTTACTTTAATTCATGTTTATTTCCTTTAATGTAACAGACTTATTCTCGGATTGTTTCCCGAGATACTCTTATTGAGATGCTAGTTTATATTTATTTGCATTATTCTGGCTTTGATCTGTGTTTACATTCTGTGGATGAGATTAGAATAACCTGGGACTTGTAACATTTAATCTATTTACTGTTAGACTACAGCTTAAGCATGCCCTGATGGATCCATTAAATTGGGTTATCCATCGGTGCGTGCTGCTGGCCATTGCCACGTGTCTAGTCCCTCGGTATTTTGGGACTGGGGCGTGACAATGATCCTTACTCATATGCTACACAAGAGATGTTTAGAGAAACCTCGCATGGGTTACCGGAGAAAGAGTAAAGAGATAGAGATGTTCTTTTATAGTCTAACTGATTCATAGTAAGGTTTTATATGATAGAGCTGCATACCATGCATCGGTCTTTAGACAACTTGTGCACATGGGTAATCCAACGAACGGTTCCCGGGGCAATGGGGATCGTTCGCCCTAGGGGGGATCAGAGGAACACCCTGAGGCAATAAAGTTCTCGCGATCAGGGGGTGTTCATGTCTATATTACATGGGTTTTTCATGGACCATCATGTGGTTAGGTTGCATGGTAAGTTACCTTCTATGCACACTTGAGACTTGATGCCAACACAAATGCATGATTTATATACATATATACAAATTATTGCTAACTTGTGTATCTGCTGCAGGGATAACCGCTCGACCGTATGTAAGATTTATCACATGTGTAGTCTATCTATTATTTATGTTTTCTTGCATGAATTGTTAAAAAGAAACTAGACAACTAGAAAGATCACCTAATAATGCTAACCTCACATATTTACTTAGTATGGATTTTTAGGTGAGTTTGGCCATGGTCGCTCGCCAGTACATGTTGTAGTACTGACTCATGTTTGTGGACAAATCTCCATGTTCTTGTAGCGAGAGCTTGACGAGCATTTTGAACCAGTACTAGCACATCCATCCAGTAGAACCGTGCTCATGCTGGTTCCCAAGGCTTTCCTCTCCAGTGTGCAAGCTCTTCTTCTGCTAGGTGTTTTAATTTTTGGTCATACTAAAAGGATACAAAGTATGGACGTTGTGGCTAGTTTTGGATTTATAAAAAAAGTTGTAAGCCATTTATGGCATATTTTGTAACTCACACAAGCAAGTACTTTGTAATCCAATCTTCAAGTATTCAATAAAGAAAGTATTTTATGTTCTTATCAAATGTGTTCAACTTTGGTTCTCTGTATTTAAATTTCGTGCTTATATATGTACATTTTAGTCTGACTTGTGTCTTGTGCAGGTACTATGTCTGGTGTAAGCGCAACTTAGGCTTGCACGATATCGCACCCAAATGAGGACGATCAGTTCCATAGGGACCAAGCGAGGACGATCGGCCCTTACGGGACTGGGTCATGACAGGTGGTATCAGAGCGCGGTTTTACATCCTTGGCCTCTTCAAATATCGTTTTCAAAAATGATATAAGTTTTTAAGCGATTTTAAAAGGCCCCGATTTCGAAAATGGTTGTGAATCTATATAAGTAAACTAAAGGCTTCAAATTTCTTGATCTTTAAGAGCATAAAAATCCAGTAACCCATACAATAAGTCCATAATATGTTATGAGGCTAATGCAAGATACCTTCTTTTGTAGCAAGATGCTGAAAGCAAGGAATCCAGGGACATCGCACGCAACGGACGTGAGCGGTGACCAAATTGATAGGCTGATTGGCATGTTTGAAAATCAACAAAAAATATTTAATGCCCAACAGGATCGATTTGAGGCTCAGCAGCAACGGGCTGATGCTCGAGCCATAGCACAATAGAAGCAGTTAGACTTTTTGACTCAGATAGTGACAACCTTGGTTGGTCGCCAATAGCACTGCATCAGGAACCGCCATGACACTTGTGGCAGCCGCGCCCGCGCCTCGAGAAGCAGACCTAGCAGAAGCTGATGAGCCTCCGTAGGCGGACAAGAAGTCTCCCTTTAAAGGTGCTGAGTTTCTGAAGTTGAACCCTCCTGAGTTCGAAGGCAGGACCGCGCCGGATAAAGTGATGGACTGGGTCGCCAAGTTGGAGGACTTGTTCGAATTTGCTGGGATAACTGTGAATAAGAGAGTGGCGTGTGCAGTCATGCATCTACGGTTACGAGCACACGATTGGTGGTAGATCAAGAAACAAGATCTTGCCATAAGGCGCCAAGACGGGAAAATTACTTGGGGAATGTTCAAGGAAGCATTCTAGGAGCAATACCTTCCACCTACCATCAGACAAAGAAAGGAAGATGAGTTTACCAAACTTAAGTAAGGGAGCAAGCCCGTCGAGGACTATGAGTCAGAATTCTCCAAACTTGCTAAGTTCGCTAGCTCGTTGATTCCTAAAGAAAGGGCCCGTACGCATAGATTTATTAAGGATTTGAATGACGGCCTCAGGAATGATGTTATGAACCGTGAATGTACCTCCTATAAAAAAGCTTTTGATGCAGCGGTTCAGAATGAGCAATATGCGCCACGGAGTGCTTCCGAGAAGGCGCCAGTTGCTCGAAACCCTCCTGTCAAAAGATACCAAGATGGGGAGAAGAAGATAGAAGGTGAGCAGCGCCCTATTCAAGAGTGCACCTTTTGTGGCCGACGGGGCCATAGCATCGAAAACTATCGCACTAAAAATAGAGAGTTTTTCAACTGTGGTCAGAGGGGCCATAGCTTCAGAGGTTGTCAGAACAAGAGAAGGGTTCCAGAGAACCAAGTGAACAATGCAGAACGTGGACAGAATCAGAATTCTTCTCCAGCCCCAGCCAATAGACAAACTGATTAGATGGAAAGGGCTAGAGTATATCAGCTGAATATTGAGCGTGATGCGAGCGGGCATGATTTTGGTGTGTCAGATTCCTTTAAACTCTTGATGTATTATTTCTTGACTCCTTGATCTCTTAAGTTTTGAGGACAAAACTTCTTCTCAGTGGAGTATTATGTAATGTCCCGCTTCTAGCGGTTTACTTATGGAACACTTGTTACTTTGACCCAGTTGAGAATCTAGTCTCGGGGAAACCTTATCGCCAATCAACACGGACGAAGTACAATGAACCCTTCAAACTAATGGAACGGCTTCTATTGAAATGAGTCCAAGAGTTTTTGTTGGTTATTTTGCCACTTGGTTTTGTGTTGATTTATGTTTTGTCTTGCTTTTGATAACTTGATTTTCATGATTCGCTTTTCTTGCTTGTGCATTCTTTTCGAATCATAAGAGAAAGAGATCGAAGGATGCTAATCAAGTATTATTGCAATTTTAGGACACATAACCAAGGAGTTATCGTTACATAAAGCTTCCCCATCCTCTCGTTCGATTCAATCGATGATTGGCTTAGGCCTTTCGATAAATCCTTCAATCCATACGCTTTAATAAAATGATCTATAGTCTGCACGAGTTGCTTGTTCCTATAAAAATGATGCCTCACTAAACGAGATAATCTAAAAGAGATGAATTGCATGATTGATATATATATAGAATTGTTGCAAATGCTTGTTCAAATAGACGTGTATCTGTTCCTTATTCATATGTTGCACAAG
Organism: Iris macrosiphon; assembly: GCA_036927795.1. Classification (NCBI taxonomy): domain Eukaryota; kingdom Viridiplantae; phylum Streptophyta; class Magnoliopsida; order Asparagales; family Iridaceae; genus Iris; species Iris macrosiphon. The sequence continues at coordinate 186,897,426 of JAYESA010000011.1, forward strand.
AGATGTTTAGAAAAACCTTGTATGGGTTACCAGAGAAAGAGTAAAGAGACAAAGATGTTCTTTTATAGTCTAATTGCTGCATAGTATGAGTTTATATGATAGAGGTGAATACCATGCATCGGTCTTTAGACAACTTATGCACAAGGGTAATCCCACGAATGGTTTCCGGACACTGGGGATCGTTCGCCCTAGGGGGGATCAGAGGAACACCCTGAGGCAATGAAGTCCTCGCAGTCATGGGGTGTTCATGCCTATATAGCATGGGTTTTCTATGGACCATTATGTAGTTAGGTCGCATGATAAGTTACCTTCTATGCACACTTGACACTTGATGCCAACACATATACATGAGTTATATACATATATGCAAATTGTTGCTAACTTGTGTGTCTGCTGCTGGGATAACCGCTTGACCGTTGGTAAGATTTATCACATGCATAGTCTATCTATTGTTTATGTTTTCTTGCATGAATTTTTAAAAAAATAAAAAACTAGAAAGATCACCTAATAATGCTAGCTTCATATATTTACTTAGAGTGGATTTCTAGGTGAGTTTGGCCATGGTCGCTCACCAGTACATGTCGTAGTACTGACCCACGTTTGTGGGTAAATCTCCAGGTTCTGGTAGCGAGAGCTTGGCAAGCATTTTAAACCAGTACTAGCGCATCCATCCAGCGGAACCGTGCTCGTACTGCTTTTCAAGGATTTCCTCTGCAGGGTACAAGCTCTTCTTCTGCTAGGTGTTTTAATTGTTGGTCCTACTAAAAGGATATAATGTATGAGCGTTGTGGCTAGTTTTGGATTTATAAAAAGAGTTGTAAGCCATCTATGGCATATTTTGTAACTCACCCAAGCAAGTACTTTGTAATCCAATCTTCAAGTATTTAATAAAGAAAGTATTTTGTGTTCCTATCAAATATATTCAACTTTGGTTCTCTGCATTTATATTTCGTGCTTATATATGTACACTTTCATCTGACTTGTATCTTGTGCAGGTACTATGCATGGTGCAAGTGCAACTTAGACTTGTAAGATATCGCGTCCAAGGGAGGACGATCAGTTTCGTAGTGACCAAGCGAGGACGATCGGCCCTTACGAGACCGGGGCGTGACAATAGTCTCCACTGCAGACAAAGTCTACCATTGCCTCTTAGTGCGTTGGCGTGGACGACCAGAGTCTGACTGTTCGTGGTTGGATATGAATGAGCTCCTGTATGTAACTAGACCCAGACATATGATAGAGTATCTTCGTCGTCATTCACCATGTGGTGGATATTTTAAGTCGGGGAGAGTTGATGTGATCAGATTCAACCAAGACGTGATGCGAGACAGAGACGAGCCCAAGTTTTGGACTAGCTAGCTTACAAAATCTAAAAAGATATTTTGGTTGAGGAGTTAAAAATCTTTTATCTTTATTGTTATTTTTTGTTATTGGGAGATTAGTTTGAATTATGTTTTAGTTGAGGAGTTAATATTCTTTTTGTTTGTAATTTGTTATTCGAAGGTTAGATTGGATAGGAAGCATATCTTCCTTAAGATTATTATTTTTATTCTTGAAGTTATTTTGTGTTATCTTATGGTTGAATGCATGCCTATTTAAAGAGTCAGAGAATTATAGAAGGGATACAAAATAAATGAGAATAAAATCTAGTATTAAACTTTGGTGTGAAACCTATGAGTTAAGCAAGTTTTCATCTATTGTAATAAATTCTTGCTGACGCCTTCGCCTAAGGATCTATTGTCCTACTTGGAGGAACATTCGAGCAACCTTCCTCAACTAATGACTCTCCGAAGATGAGAAATCGGCGATAACAACGAATCAACTTCTCCAAAATCCAAGTCAAATTTGAATCGAGTATGTTGTTCGTGAGTGGCGCGTGCAGTCTTCTTCCTCGACAAGGAGTTGTGCACCATATCCTAAGATGTCCAAGTACATATTGAAGACCTATCTCTCATAGACAAAGTTTGTGCCTTACTCAAAGGCTTGCTGAAAAATCACACTCTTTCGGATAAGTTGTGCAAGTTAATTTCAAAACCAATAACAGTAACTTGGTCTCCTTCCACCATTTCATCTTTAATCATTAGAAATAACTTGCTCACCAGTTAAATCTCCTACAAATCCTAATTTTAAAATTGGATTAGTTGAATTTAATTCCCCGTCCCTTGTCAAACATCGTGTGCTTCTGAGCAATGAACTGTGTGTGACAGATTAGCGACAGAGTACTAGTCCTATGTTGAGTTAATCACTCTTCCATAACTAGTCAATGAACGTCGCTATTCAGATATACTTATGTAGTATTCTAATTAATGTGAAGTTAATTGTTAGAAATCAAAGGAAAAGATTTACATGTCTATGGTGCTATATAATGTGGTATGTGATGTACATGGGCGGTCCTGGCCCAGAGCAGGCTAGGCGACGGCCCAGGACCCAAAAAATTAAAGGGGCACAAACATGGACGTATGAAAAATAGAACAAGTTTGTAAAATTTGCCAACATTTTCACAAAATAATTGCAGTGTAATGGTTATTATGGTAGACTTGTACACTAGAGGTCCTTCGTTCAATTTTTGATTACAACAAAATATTATTTTGTTATATATTTGCTTTATTTATTTTTTACATTATATATGGGGTCCCATTTTAGAAGTTCGTCTCGGACCACAAGATCTTAGGGCCATCCCTGCTCTTAATGACCCAATTAGGAGCATAAAAGAAAAATAATAATATAAGGGTAAGACTGAGAGAACAAAATTGATAAGAATTAATCCACCTCGTCTTTAATGTAATTTTTTTTTTTCATCCAGCCCATCTAGATTCTACTTTTTATCTATAATTAAGAGGTCTCCGATTATCTTTCTCGCATGCATCCAATCTCAAAGAAAGTCCAAGGTACGTAAAAGAAAATTAATATTTCTTACCATTATGACATGTTTGGTAAAGGGGAACTGAATTGGATTTTCACCAAATCCAGGATTTGGGATAAATAACTCCAAATCCAGCGTCTGGTTGGGTGGAAAAAATATTTTTATTTTGCATCACGTGCTGCAGTTTATGCCCCCCCCCCCCCTCCCTCCCCCTCCAATTTCCCACTCCCACATCCTCTCCACTCCATCAGATGTTGGAGAAAAAATGTTTTAATTATTTATCTAATTATTTATCAAATTAACATACTTGAAAAAAGGGTTAGGAAACCTCATCCGACCGTCGCCATCAAGGATCTATAGTGGAGAGGCGTCGCGTCGAGCAGATCCAGACATCTTGCATCGAGCAGATTCCGATCGCTATTGTCGAGCTAAGATCTGGAGTTGGGATCCCGACCACCGTCGTTGAGGTGCTCGAGTTGAGCCCGACCTCCGCGTCGACGACGAGCACCGGCTTCAGCGATCAGATAAAGTTAAGGCATGTGAGTGAGAGAATAGATTTTAGTTTGTGTGGAGAGATACTCTTTCTCTCTCCTCTTTGGGTTTTAATAGAGATAATATTTAGATAATTAATATAGTATAAGTAATATAATTAATGGTTTTTGTTAAGTATGTTAATTAATTAGATAAATAATCTCAAAAAAGATTTATATTAATTATGTTAATTAATTATAATCAATATTTATTTTTTAATTAAACTAATAATTATAATATTATTATTATAACATACTTCCTCATTTTTTACTCTCCACTTTCTTATCCTAACCAAACACCTTTGTCCCCTACCAGGAGGGACAAGAAAGTGCATTGATTCCTATTCACTTTTTTCATTGAAAGTCCAAATCCAAATCCACTTCATGTTTACCAATTACAAGCATTTGCTAGCAATCATGGAAATTATTCTCTCCTCCAACCATCAATAATCCACTTTTCCCATACTTAAACTTCAATTTAGAAAGAAACTCAAACATAAACATAATGAAAGTACAATTAGCCGGCTTATCAACGTGGACCATGTGGGTTTCTTTGGGCCGAATCCTAGAATTAGACCTTTGAATAACAAAAGCCTTTGATCCTATAGAACGCTCAGCCAGGCAACTCCTAGCGATTGCTCAAATTTCAGAAAGTTTGTTTGAATAACTTTCCGAAAATACATGATTGAGCCCCCAAGTCGAAGTTGGTTTTTTTCATACAGTCAATGTCATATTTTAGCAAACACCCATTTGAACCTGCCACATTTGACACCAAATGGAGTCTTGAGGAAATGTAAGTATAATCGAAACTGATCATGAATTTGTTTCAAGGCCCAAGGGTACAACAAAGGGGAATGTTATGGATGTGAATGCATATATACCTGAACACATGATGGCATGATCATGGGTTAGTTATTGAGGCATGTTTCAGATTATTAACACCAAATTGCAATTTGATATACGAAGTTAAAATTATAATGGAATATTTCTTGGTAGTTTCATTCTGTTGATCTCCTATATAGAAGCTAAATTCAAGTTTTGCACTCCCAGTAAAGAATCTCTCAAGTGAAAACACACAAAACTCATTGAATTGATTGTATGATGGTCATAGACACTGCACTTATGAGATGAAAGTCTCATATCTCGCATAAACAGGGGAAACATCTGACTCACACATACAGTGGACAGAAAAGAACAACATTCAAGCACAGCACTCCGTAAGAAATTATACACTATCGACATCTTCAACTATGAGTTGCTTCAGTGATCTAAATCTTTGATTCTTCTTCAACCAATAACAGCTAGGGCCGGCTCTGGGGCAACCCAACCCTCCGGACCGACCTTGATAACAGGTGTTCCAAGAAGAGTGCTTGCGTTCGCAATGGATCATCGGCACACTTGTTACTGAGAAAGTACAAGGAGTTTACTGGGGCAACACCTGTATGGCACGAACACAGATATGACACGACAGTGAATGAACAAAAATAACAACATTTATTTTGGTGTGTCGAAGTATTTGGGTGGTGTCCGATATGTGTCCGACACGATACAGCATACGGCACACATTTTTCCTGAGTGTTTGTGCTTCACAGCCCAGGTCAACAGTGATCAACAATGTACAGTCTTGCCAGAGTCCAGCCAACTGCAGCCTACAACCTTCCTGACCCCAGCTTTCTCCATGCCCTCTCTCAACTCCTCTGCAGCATCCCATCTCCCGGCCTCCGCAAATATATTCGCCAACACCATATATCTCCCCGCGTGGGAAGGTTGCAACTCCACCACTTCCCTCCCCACATCCGTGCCCATCGCTGCGTCCCCATGAACCTTACAAGCCCCCACAAGAGAGCCCAGCACCGAACTACACGGCTTCATCGGCATCTTCCTTATGAACTCCCAAGCCTCCTTCAACATCCCCGCCCGGCTCAGAAGGTCCACGACGCAACCGTAGTGCTCCATCACCGGGACAATTCCAAACTCCCCGTGCATCGACTCAAACAAACTCAACCCCGTATCGACCAGTCCCCGACGAGCACAGGCAGTGAGCACCACGACGAACGTTACATTATTGGGACAGAGGCGACCGTCGGCTACTATTTTGTTGAAAAGGTTTATTGCTCCGACCTCATCCCCGTTGCACGCCAATGCGGATATCATAGCATTCCAAGTACAGACCTCCTTCTTCTCGACTGACTCGAAGAGGACGATCGACGAGCTCAGCCTCCCGTGCTTGCCGTAGAAGTCTATAAGCGCGGTCCCTAGGAACGCAGTCAGTCGGCTCTCGCTCCTTACAATGTAGGCATGCACCTCCTTCCCGTGGCATAGGTCTGTATCAGCGCACGCCGAGAGCACGCTAACAAGTGTTGCTTCATTGGGTCTAAGCACTAGTTGTCGAGGATGCAACATTAGTGTTCTGAAAATGTCGACCGCTTCGTACTGCATCCCGTTCCTGGCGAGCCCGTTGATGACGGTGGTCCAAGAGACGATATCGGTATCGGACATTCGTCGGAAGAGGTTAAGAGCGGAGATAGCATCCCCATTGGTACAAAATGCATGCAGCATTGAATTGCAAGACGCTTTATCGGGGCAACGGAGCTCGTCGAAGGCGGTCTTGGCGTCGGCGAGGAGGCCGAAGCGGGCGTATCGGTCGACGAGGCAGCAGTTGGTGAAGGCGTCGAGGAGCAGGCCGCGGCGGAGAATCTGGGCGTGGATGGAGCGAGCGGCGGAGGGGGAGGAGGCCGGCTTGAGGAGGGAAGGGAAGGTGTGGGTGTTGGGCCGGACGGAGCGGGCGAGCATCTGGGTGAAGAGGAGCAGGGATGAGGTCGGGTGGCATTTGATCAAACAGTTGTAGAGGAAGGTCGTTGGGGGGCTCGCGAGGAAGTAGCCTGTGGTGGTTAGGAGGGCGTGGATTTGGGAAACTCTGTGGCTGTTGTTGAAGTGTTTCTGAAGTAGAAGCTCAAAGTGGGGCATTTGGCCCAACAATGTCCACTGCTTCATCAGAACGAACCAGTATAAGTGAAATATGGTCCGTGCTCGAACTCAGGAGGAATTGTTCTCGAGCTTGGCTTTAGTTTTGGGGTCGAACCTAAAGCAAGCAAGTTTTCTTGGTCTGCTCAAAAAGCAACAAAAGTTTTCTTCCTACTCAAGTGCATGGAAAGTCCTCAAATCGAATTTGCTCAATGAAGTTAGCGCGTGCTCGCAAGTGAAACATATGATTTGCGCCATATTGCTAGTATAAAAATCTGGAAAGCATGTGACATGAGTAGCATTAAACGGCAAATGAATCAAGCTAGCAAGCAAACCATTCGCAAGGAAGTCACCCACAATGCAATTTATCTACGTTTCCAAAAGGAGTCTTCAATGTATTTCATACTTATTTTTGTTGGAGTGAATGAGGTTTCCAACCTATGTAGAGAACACTCCGGAGTGCAACGAGCGCCGTCTGTGGTCAGAGAAGCTCGGGGAGGTGATGAGAGTCATTCAAGAGGTCGATGAAACTCAGAAGGAAGGAGGAGCAATCTGCTGTACAGGGGGAGACAGTGTTTGGGCCGAACTCGGTCCGAGTTCGGTATGGTGTTCCATAACCTCAAACCGAAGTCGGGTCGAACTCGGTGTGGTGTTCCAGAACCTCAAAACCGAAGTCGATACAAGTTCGGTCGGCGGGCTGAACGAAATTTCAGATGTATTTTATACACCGTTGGATCGTATCCTACGATCCAGGATTACCTGCGGGATTAGGGGATATATATTAGGATTTCCTAACCCTAATTCCTAATATGCAAAAAAATACATAACATATCATCTCAAGGAAGAGGAAAAATGAGGCAAGAGTGTCATTGCAATCTTGGAAAGGAAAAGAAAGATTGGAGGTCGTTTCGGAGGAGGAGATCAACTTTGGATAATTTTTCGTTGTCTTCTATCTTCGTAGTGTGATCTATTTTCTATTCCTAAGTATTGTGGTGATTCGTGTTTGATCGGTGAAAATTTTTTAAGGAGTCGGTGTATTTCTTATTCCATTAGTGGAGGCACTTCAGGGTTGGACTCCGATCGTCCCGTTATTTTTTTCCGCAAGAGTTTTCCACGTCAAAAATCTCTGTGTCTGGGATTTGTGTTTGGCGTTTTTGGTTTGTGCATTTTTTGCTCTGTTCTCTCGCATGTACTCTTTGGTTTGGGAAACGATTTTCGCACTTTTGTTCCCAATTAAGTGGAATCAGAGCCTGGTTCTAAAATTTTCAGAAGGGTGTCAGGAGTTGACAGATAAACCAGGAAGGAGAGATGGATGTGAAGTCGGTGTGTATGATAAACATGAACGGTACCAACTATCATTACTGGAGGAGCAAGATGAATGATCTGTTATTTGTCAAGAAGCTGCATCTGCCGGTATTGGCTTCCAAGAGGCCTAGTGACAAATTCGAAGATGACTAAAATTTTGAGCATATACAGGTGTGTGGGTACATCAGGCAGTTCGTTGACAAGAACGTGTACAACCACGTTGCCAGTATTGAGCACGTGAGGATAATTTGGGATAAGCTGGAATCTTTGTATACAAAGAAGACCGGGGTAAATAAATTATTCCTGATCCGGATGATGATGGATCTTCGGTACAAAGATGGGGCATCGATTACTGATCACTTGAGTGAGTTCTAGGGCATGGTTGACCAGCTATCCTCGATGAGAGTCAAGTTCGACGACGAGGTTCAGGGACTATGGGTTCTGTGTACATTGCCAGACTCGTGGGAGACCGTACGAGTGTCTATGATTGCTTCTGCTCCGGAAGGCGTGGTCAGTCTGGAGTTTGCCAAGAGCGGAGTACTGAATGAAGAGATGCGGAGAAGTTCTCAGGGAACTTCATCCACATCCAACTCAAAGGCGCTTGTTTCAGAAAGCCGCAAAAAGGGTAAAAGCAAGGGTCCAGGCGGTAGCAGAGACAAAAGCAAGAGAATGTCCAAGGGTCGGTACGAGAACTCAGAATATTGCCATTATGGTAAGAAGGGCCACATCAAGCGGAACTGTTTTGTCACGCCCCAATCTCCCGCAAGCCCGATAGTCCCCGCTGAACGTGAATCACCATTGGAGATGGGCAATGAAGATGTGTCAAAGGCGGTTGCCATTGGAGATGTGCACTTGAGGACAAAGATGGGTGCAGTTCTTGTTCTCAAAGATGTCCGTCATGTCCCTGATATCCGTTTCAACCTAGTATCAGTTGGAAGGTTAGATGATGAGGGTTTCTTCAGTCTCTTCGGGGACAGTCAGTGGAAGCTTTCCAGAGGTTCGATGGTAATTACTAGAGGAAGCAAGAGGTCCGAATTCTACTATATGGAAGAGAGTGCACTGGGGACACAGGAGGTTAACGCAATTACTAATGCATCTACTGAGTTATGGCACAGGCGGCTCAGCCATATCAGCGAAAAGGGGATGAGCTACTTGGTGAACAAGAAGGTGATTCTAGGGATAAAGTCTATAAAGTTAGAGAAGTGCACGCATTGTTTGGCAGGATCGCAAAATAGAATATCTTTCCAAAGTCACCTAAGTTCAAGGAAGCCGACGTTGCTCGAGTTGATTCACTCGGATGTCTGTGGTCCTATGAAGGTAAAATCTATTTGTGGTGCTTCTTATTTTGTAATATTTTTTGATGACTGTTCCAGAAAGCTTTGGGTCTATACCTTAAAGACCAAAGATCAGGTGTTGCCTACTTTCAAGAAGATTCAGGCCTCTATTGAAAGGGAGACGGGCAAGAAGCTGCTATATGTTCGGTCGAACAATGGCAGCGAGTATATCGGTCCCTTTGATTCTTATTGCAGAGAGCAAAGGATACGAAACCAGAAGACTCCACCAAAGATGATGAATAGGACGCTGATAGCGGAGCGGATGAATAGGACGCTGATAGAGAGGGTATGGTATGTGCTGTCAGAAGCAAACTTGTCGGGCAGCTATTGGGATGAGGCACTTTATACAGCTGCTTATGTTATTAATTTATCTTCTAGTGCTCCTTTGCAGGGTGATGTTCTTGACAAAGTATGGTACGGGAAAGAGCTGCCATACAATCACCTGCGATTATTTGGTTATAACACCTTCGTGCATGTACCGAAGAACGAGAGATCCAAACTTGAGCCAAAGACGAGGCGGTGCGTCCTTGTCGACTACGGTCGGGATGAGTTTGGCTATAGACTCTAAGATCAAGTAGAAAAAAATCTCTACAGAAGCAGGAACATGGTATTCGTCGAGGATCAGACCATGATCAACACTCAAAATTCTGAGATGCCTTCTGAGGCTGAGGAATTGCCTGAGTTAGAGTCATTTTGCTTCGAGCAATTTCCAGAGGATATCGCAGAGAATCCAGTTATGGGGGGGGCATTATATGGAGTTGCTTCCAACCTTGATCATCAGCCTATTGATGGTGGTCAGGATGACCATCAGGAAGATGAGCATCCCGAGGAGACAGTTTCTGAAGGGGAGGAGGCTGTAGATATACAGCCAGCACCAGTGGTTCTGTTGAGGAGGAGCGATAGAGAGCGTCGACCATCTACAACATACTCACCGGGTGAGTATGTTCTACTGACTGACGGAAAAGAACCCAAAATTTTCGCAGAGGCTATGGAAGACAAACACAGGAATGAGTGGATGAAGGCCATGTAGGAGGAGATGAGTTTCTTGGAGGCCAACTCTACTTATGATCTTGTACGGTTGCCAAAGGGCAAGAAGGCTTTGAAGAATCGATGGATATTCAAAGTGAAGCAGACATATGATGCTACTCGCCCTTGATACAAAGTGAGGCTGATAGTTAAAAGCTATGGTCAGTGGAAATGCGTAGATTATGATGAGATCTTTTTACCAGTTGTCAATCAGTCGTCTATTCGGGTGGTGCAAGCTTTGGCAGCCATTTTCGACTTTGAGGTCGAGCAGATAGACGTGAAGACGATATTACTCCATGGTGATCTTGAGGAAGAGTTTTACATGGAGCAGCCAGAGGAATTATGTGAGAAAGACAAGTCATATTTGGTCTGCTTGTTGAGAAAGAGCTTGTATGGTCTAAAACAGGCTCCGAGGCAGTGGTACAGGAAGTTCGAGTCATTTATGGGGGATCATGGCTATGCTCGGACGACGTCGGATCATTGTGCTTTTGTGAGGTACTTTACCGAGGATGATTTTATTATTTTGTTGTTTTATGTTGATGACATGCTATTGGTGGGTCGGAATGCCACCAGGATAGTAGAGTTGAAGCACCAACTGGGTGCGGCCTTCTCTATGAAGAATTTGGGCACAACAATGGCTATTCTTGGGATGGAGATCAGCCGAGAGAGAGAGTCCAAGCTGCTACACTTGTCCCAAAAGAAGTATATTTGTCAGATACTTCAGCATTTTGGGATGGACAGGTCGAAGAAAGTGAGTAACCCCCTTGTGGCTCACTTTAAGTTCACTGAGGAGCAGTGTCCATCTACCGAGGACGAGAAGGAAGATATAGAATGGGTTCCATATGCCTCAGCCATAGGAAGTCTTATGTATATTATGGTATGTACAAGTCCAGACATTGCTCACGCAGTCGACATAGTTAGTAGGTACACTTCCAATCGTAGAAGGGTACATTATGTCACGCCCCGAGGCGTCCCCCGAGCCGTGACCGCCGTGCGGGCCTGGATTTGCGCCCGCACAAGGCTTTTTAATGATTTGCATAGAAAGCACATACTCAGAGTACGCAGATAAATTGAAACACAGATTTGAAACATAGAAAAGTTCTCTTTATTGATAATGAACATCTATTACAAACTCTTGAACGAGTCAGCTAATATGCCGAACGGCTTACAAAAGGGTTGACTAAAAATGAGATAGCAGTCCTGTACATTACATCCTTTTATAAACTCAAAATGATAAAGACCTCCTGGCTGGAGGATCGCCTTGCCACGGAGCTGCATTTGTGTATGAAGAGTTGCAGCTTCGGACTTCAAAAGGCTTCGAGGCGCGGTGAAGACGCGCTAACAGCTGGACTGGATCGGGAAGACGACTTCGGCTCCTCGCTCGGTTCGCCTTAGTGCGGAGAACCTGTTTCAACGAGGGTCAGCATATCGAAACATGCTGGTGAAGGCGAGCTAGCCTGACTATACCAATCAACACGTTGTTTAGTGAGGCATGCATATTTGGTTGGTTTCTATCTTGCCTTAGTTCATTTACAGTTAAGCAGCATATTGAATTTACTGAAATGAACGTGCCACCGTTCGGTGGATTTTACCTGACCGTCTGAATTACCTGCACAATACTTACCTTGCCTTCCCTGCCACAGAGACACAAGTTAGTATGCAACAGGTTTAAATATATACGATGCACACACGATGCATTGCAAGCCATATTCACACGATAAACACACGGGGCGTTGCAAGCATATACACACGAGGATCATTGGCTTAAGGCCATATGGACTAGTCAAGGACGTGGATAGCATGCAACGAGAAAACACGAGGAGCTCATAAAACACGATGCGTTGCACGTTATCCAGTCCGCACACGATTTGACTATAAACACGAAGTCTGCCCAGGTCGGATCGGTGCCAGTGCCCCAGCGACCGTCCGCAGAACTTATATCCTTGTGCACAAGTTGTCCATGATCGAACACGATTATTAAGTTAACAGTTCATGCAGTTAAGGCAACACGAGTACACGACAAGCAATATTGCATGATAATCAAGTATCCGTTCATGAAGTTTATTGACAAGCATAGTGAACCAAGTCTATTCTCTTTTATCTTGGTTTCTTTTATTATTACTTGGTATCGTTTGATCGGGGCAAAGAATAGTTCAAGCTTTTAGGTGTGAAGCTTGGAAGCAGGGCTAGCTAATCGGGTTGGTAGCCACTCACTTAGATTTTGGAAAGAAGAAGGAAAGAGGCGCTTCACGACTCCGTTCGCAAGCCGCCTACTGCTCGTTCACCTGCACACGAACAGCTCGATTAATACTTCTTCCTCTCTTTCCATTCTCGGAATAGAAGTACAAGTCTATGAACGAAAACAATGAAAATCATCGAAACCGTTCAAGGAAAACAAGCAAATCCCAAAACCAACTCAAAGCACGAAAGCAACAAGCGACATCGAAAACCGAGGAAATAAAAGATAGCAGCGGAGAGGTCCCTCCTGACTCTGCCGCTAAGCCGATCCTTGGGGCGCAGTCCACTGAATATGGGAATCGATTCCGAAGAAACAAATCCATAACGAGGACGAGTTCTTAATTCAATCTATCCCGATCGAACGATACCGTCTAGTGTTTCTTAGCCGCGCTCCCCGCACCGGGGGAACGGGGCGCTACATCCTACCCAACCAATTGGAAGTTTCGTCCCGAAACTTAGGAATAATGCTTACCGTTAGGGGTTATTACGTTGCGGGCGATGAACAGGAAGATTCGGGCAGGAATTAATGGCATGGCCTAGATTGCCACAAGCGAGACATAACCCAAGTCTCTTACGACACTGACTGAAGGAGTGCCCACGTTTGTTGCAGTATTGGCATACTTGGTTGGGATTTGTTTTGTGCTGACCACCGTTGTTTCGGCGCTTTGCAGCAGTGTTTCCTCCATCGTTGCCTTGGCGTTTGTGATTGTAGGTATGCACAGCGCCGGTGGAAACGTGAGGATACTGTGGTTCAAGCGATAGGGCGTGATTCATGACTTCACGCATTGTTCCGTACTGATTATTGACTACGTGCGAATAGATGGCAGGGCGTAGTCCACCTTCAAACCTTCTGGCTCGACTCGCTGCATCAGGTAAATAGGCCCTAGCGAACTTCGAGAGTCGGTTGAACTCGGCGGAGTATTGCTTAACTGTCATACTGCCCTGCCTCAGCTGCACGAAGTCATTTTCCATTTTACGTTGTACTGGAGGCGGTATAAACTCCTCTTCAAACGCGGCACGAAAGGTCGTCCACGAGATCGCCTCCTCTCCGTGATCAAGTTGGAGAGATCGTCGATGCACGTCCCACCAATCGTGTGCGTCGAGGCGGAGCTGCAGTTGCGCGCAGGCGACGCGCCTATCTTCGGGGACCTCTAGCAGAGTGAAGTGGTCTTCAAGTTCTGCTAGCCAATCTAGAGCTACCACTGGGTCCTCAGTCCCGTTGAACGGGGTGTTGCAGACTTTCTTGAAATGGCCCAAGTTGAAGGCAGTCACGTCCCTCGGCCTTGGGATTTGAGGCGTCTCCACTTCAAGCACGGGCTGTTCCACCGGAGTCGCTGCTGTTGCGGCGGAATGGTTGGCAGCTAAAGTCTGAACGATCCGATGCAGGGTATCGACCTGCTTCTGTTGGACCGAGAATCGGGCCTCTAGATTACTCTCGAGCTTAGCTTGGCGAGCATCGTCTCGTTGTCGTTGCTCTTCTAGCATTTTCATTAACCGCTCTAGCGGATCGACTTGAGACATGCCTCTTTGGCTCCGAGAGCTTCCCGAATTGCCTGAACTGCTCTCTTGTGTTTCGATCGGTGGTTGCGCTGCAGATTGCGCTGGATCCATTCCTTCAAAAGAAGGTAAATTACATTAGGATCATAATGTATTATGGACTTATTGTATGAACGTATCTCATTTTGGCCTAGCGAGTTCAAGAGTTCGCACAGGAATTTGATCGTTAAAGGAACTTTCCCAGCACGAAGTCTAAGGAACTTTGAATCTGTGCTCTGATACCACTATGTCACGCCCCGAGGCGTCCCCCGAGCCGTGACCGCCGTGCGGGCCTGGATTTGCGCCCGCACAAGGCTTTTTAATGATTTGCATAGAAAGCACATACTCAGAGTACGCAGATAAATTGAAACACAGATTTGAAACATAGAAAAGTTCTCTTTATTGATAATGAACATCTATTACAAACTCTTGAACGAGTCAGCTAATATGCCGAACGGCTTACAAAAGGGTTGACTAAAAATGAGATAGCAGTCCTGTACATTACATCCTTTTATAAACTCAAAATGATAAAGACCTCCTGGCTGGAGGATCGCCTTGCCACGGAGCTGCATTTGTGTATGAAGAGTTGCAGCTTCGGACTTCAAAAGGCTTCGAGGCGCGGTGAAGACGCGCTAACAGCTGGACTGGATCGGGAAGACGACTTCGGCTCCTCGCTCGGTTCGCCTTAGTGCGGAGAACCTGTTTCAACGAGGGTCAGCATATCGAAACATGCTGGTGAAGGCGAGCTAGCCTGACTATACCAATCAACACGTTGTTTAGTGAGGCATGCATATTTGGTTGGTTTCTATCTTGCCTTAGTTCATTTACAGTTAAGCAGCATATTGAATTTACTGAAATGAACGTGCCACCGTTCGGTGGATTTTACCTGACCGTCTGAATTACCTGCACAATACTTACCTTGCCTTCCCTGCCACAGAGACACAAGTTAGTATGCAACAGGTTTAAATATATACGATGCACACACGATGCATTGCAAGCCATATTCACACGATAAACACACGGGGCGTTGCAAGCATATACACACGAGGATCATTGGCTTAAGGCCATATGGACTAGTCAAGGACGTGGATAGCATGCAACGAGAAAACACGAGGAGCTCATAAAACACGATGCGTTGCACGTTATCCAGTCCGCACACGATTTGACTATAAACACGAAGTCTGCCCAGGTCGGATCGGTGCCAGTGCCCCAGCGACCGTCCGCAGAACTTATATCCTTGTGCACAAGTTGTCCATGATCGAACACGATTATTAAGTTAACAGTTCATGCAGTTAAGGCAACACGAGTACACGACAAGCAATATTGCATGATAATCAAGTATCCGTTCATGAAGTTTATTGACAAGCATAGTGAACCAAGTCTATTCTCTTTTATCTTGGTTTCTTTTATTATTACTTGGTATCGTTTGATCGGGGCAAAGAATAGTTCAAGCTTTTAGGTGTGAAGCTTGGAAGCAGGGCTAGCTAATCGGGTTGGTAGCCACTCACTTAGATTTTGGAAAGAAGAAGGAAAGAGGCGCTTCACGACTCCGTTCGCAAGCCGCCTACTGCTCGTTCACCTGCACACGAACAGCTCGATTAATACTTCTTCCTCTCTTTCCATTCTCGGAATAGAAGTACAAGTCTATGAACGAAAACAATGAAAATCATCGAAACCGTTCAAGGAAAACAAGCAAATCCCAAAACCAACTCAAAGCACGAAAGCAACAAGCGACATCGAAAACCGAGGAAATAAAAGATAGCAGCGGAGAGGTCCCTCCTGACTCTGCCGCTAAGCCGATCCTTGGGGCGCAGTCCACTGAATATGGGAATCGATTCCGAAGAAACAAATCCATAACGAGGACGAGTTCTTAATTCAATCTATCCCGATCGAACGATACCGTCTAGTGTTTCTTAGCCGCGCTCCCCGCACCGGGGGAACGGGGCGCTACACATTAGAGTGGGGTCAAGTGGATTCTACAATATCTTTAGGGCACTACCGATTAGAGACTTTTATTTGGTGGTGACGAGCCGAAGCTGGTTGGGTATACCGACATTGATATGGATGGAGATGTAGACACGAGACGATCGACTTTGGGCTATGTGATGATGTTTGCTGGTGGACCAATATCATGGCAGTCGCGTTTGCAGAAGTGTGTTGCCTTGTTGACGACAGAGGCAGAGTACATTACGGTGATAGAGGCTTGCAAAGAGTTATTGTGGATGAAGAAGATGTTGTATAAAATATGGCTAAAGAAGGAGAAGTATCCTTTGCTTTGTGATAGTAAGAGTGTTATTCACCTTGTGAAGAACCAGACATTTTATAGCCAGTCCAAGCACATTAAGACCCGGTATCATTGGATACGAGATGCTGTTATGAAGAAGAAAGCGGCACTTGAGAATGTTCATACAGACGACAACGGAGCAGATATGGTCACAAAGATTCTTCCAAGGAAAATTTTAAGTATTGCAGGCAGATCGTCGGGATGACGATCCCCTCCACATAATTGTGAAGGAAGAGATTTGTTATTTAGCGACGTTTAGCAACTCAACGTCGCTAAATTAGTGACGTATTTTGTGTCGCTAAATGTCGCTAATTTTTTTTCTATTTAGCGACGTTTTGTAACACATTTAGCGATATTTTATTGACCTGACAAATACTGCTATGTCAGCAATTTAGTGACATTTATTACCTGCAAGGTTGATCGAGTTCTCTATGGATTATTTTGACATTATTCTAGGCATGGACTGGTTGAGAGACAGTCATGTAATGATAGATTATCGTAGGGGTAGAGTGTTGTTTAACATCCCGGGCAAGGAAGAGTTTATCTTTAACAGAACAGTGAGGCACCAACATGAAGATGGTATAGCAGCAGTAGCGAAAATTAGGGATCAGCTTCCCAGAATAATTAAAGAATTTCTTGATGTATTTCCTGAAGATCTTCCAGGATTAACCCTTGTAAGAGAAGTAAAGTTCTGCATAGAATTGAGGCCATGAGCAAAACCAATTTTTAACAAAGTCTATCAGATATCACTGATGGAACTCAACCATCTATATCAACATGTGGAAAAAATAAAGGTGAATAAGTTTATTCGAGCTAGTGGATTACCATAGGGAGCACCAACGCTTATAGTAAAGAAGAAAGATGGAACAACACAGTTGTGTATCGACTACAGGCAGCTAAATACAGAAACAGTGAAGAACAAGTATCAATTGCCTAAGATTGATGACTTGTTTGACCAATTGAGCGAAGCAAAAGTATTTTCCAAGATAGACCTTCGATCAGGATATTATCAAGTAAGGGTCCGGGAGCAAGATATACCGAAAATATTATTTCGATCTCGATATGGACATTACGAATTTTTAGTTATGCCATTCAGATTGACTAATGTGCCAGCAATATTCATGGATTTTATGAATCAAATCTTTATTCCATACCTATATCAATTTGTAGTGGTATTCATAGATGACATTCTTGTCTACTCTAACAGTGAAGAAGAGCATGAAGAACTCTTCGGAGAGTGTTGCAAGTTTTAAGAGAGCATCAGTTGTATGTCAAGCTCAGTAAGTATGAATTCTGGTTAGGTCATGTATCATTCTTAGGGCATATCATCTCAGGAGTAGGAGTATCAGTGGACCCCAAGAAGGTCAAAAAAGTAGAGAATTGGTCAGTCCTGAAGACAGTAGCAGATGTGCAAAGTTTTTGGGGTTAGCAGGATATTACCGGAGGTTAATGGCAGACTTTTCACCAATTTCAGCACCAATGACTCGTCTAACCCGCAAGGAGGTAAAGTTTGTTTGGACAGCAAAGTGCCAAGCAGCATTCGAGAAGTTGAAGAGAAACTAATATCAGCACTGATCCTTACACTTCTAGTAGGATCATGAGGGTTCACGGTTTATTGTGACACATCTGGGAAAGGACTCAAGTATGTGTTGATGCAGCACGGAAAAGTGATAGCTTATGCATCTCGGCAGCTTTGAGATCATGAGAAAAATTATCCAACACATGATTTGGAGTTAGCAGAAGTAGTATTTGCCCTCAAGCTATAGAGACACTACCTATATGGCGATCAGGTAGAAATATTCACAGATAATAAGATTTTAAAATACATACTCACCCAGAAGGACCTTAAATGAGTCAAATGAGGTGGCTAGAATTGTTTGGTGATTATGATATTGCACTTCAGTATCATCCAGGCAAGATAAATGTGGTGAAAGATGCTCTAAGTATGAGAGGCAGTACATTTATCTTGACAACTCAAAAGCACATATTAGAAGATCTTCGAGAGATGGGCATCGAGGTAGTGTTACCTTAAGGAGCAGAAATACTAGCTAGTCTTCAGATTCAATCAACCTTAGTAGAGAGGATCAAGGTAGCTCAAGCAAAATATTCTCAGATTCAGAAGTTTATGACAGAATGTGAGTCGGGCCTTAGGAAGGAATTAAGGATTAACGAAGATGGAACAGTTAGATTTGAAAACCGTCTTTGTATGCCAAGTGGAGATATCAGACATAAAGTAATGACCGAGGCACACAGTTCTCAATATTCTATACATACAGGAGGCAAGAAAATATACCATGATATCAAATAATATTTTTGGTGGAACAAAATAAAAAAAGAGATAGCTCGGTTCATTTCACGATATCTAATATGTCAGAAGGTGAAGGCAGAGCAGCAGAGACCAGCATGATTATTGTAACCCTGTATATTCCAGAGTGGAAGTGGAAACACATTATGATGGACTTTGTGACCATCTTACCTAGATCCCCTACTAGACATAATGCAGTTTGGGTAATAGTAGATTGACTCACGAATGTGGCATATTTTCTTTCCTTCCGGGTAGGACATTCCACAGAGCAGTTAGCAGAGATGTATATGCGACATATAGTGAGATGGCACAGAGTTTCAGCAAGTATAGTGTCAGACCCTGATACCGGCTTTACGTCTCATTTTTGGAGAAATTTACATGAGTGCTTGGGTACTAAGTTGAGATTCAGTACCGCGTACCATCCTCAGACAGACGGCCAGTCAGAGACGATAATACGAACATTGGAAGATATGTTGCGGACTTGTACTTTAGATCATGGTGGGTCTTGGGAAGATTACCTTCACTTAGTGGAATTCTCGTACAACAACAGTTATCAGGAAACATACAAATGGCTCCATTCGAGGTATTGTACGGAAGAAAGTGCATGTTGCCTTTAGTATGGGATAACATTGATGAAAGAAAGATGTTGGGGCCTGAGATGATAACACAGAACGTTAAAGTGGTTAAGCATATTAGAGAGTGACTTTGATTTACACAAGATCGTCATCGTCATTAGGCAGATCATCATCGTAGGTCGTTAGAGTTTTCTGTCAGCGACCATATATTTTTGCGAATTTTGCCTACCCGTGGAGTCATTAGGTTCAGGGTTCACGGAAAGCTTAGTCCGCTGTACGTTGGACCGTTTGATATTCTCGAGAGGATAGGGAATATTTCTTATCGTCTTGCCCTTCCGTCTTCTCTACGTGAGGTGCACGATATCTTTTATTTGTCTCAATTGCACAGGTATATTATGGATCCGAGTCATATCGAGTTAGTCGTTGGTACCTACTTGACTTACGAGGAATGGCCCATGTCCATTTTGGATCGGAGAGAGAAGATACTCAAGAACCGGACTATCCGTCTTGTTCGTGTTGCTTGGGGGCATCACTCTTTGGGAGAGTCGACGTGGGAGCACGAAGACGATATTTGATCTCGGTACCCGCACATATTCGACTCATAAGGTATATTTTTTTGTATGCCTTCGCATGTTTCATTCCATAATCGCAAAAGCACTCATGAGAGATGATATTGCTTTACTTCATTATAGGTGTTATTGTTATACTCGCTTATTTGTATGTGTAGATTACTTGAAGATAAGTATTGCTTGCTTTTAACATTTCTAGCTAGCCTTGAGTTAGAATTTCGAGGACAAAATTTTTTTAAGGCGGGTAGAGATATCACTCCCCATTTACAATATACGTATTTGGAGCATAATTATTTTCTTGCTAGCGTAGTTATATATTGTAAAGAGACTAGACCCATTCTTTGGTTCACTTGGCTCTTGGTTTATTTCTTTGGTTTGGTTTTATCATGAGTTGAACCCATGGTCCAAACCTCAAACCCTCCATATATAACCCAACTTCACTTTCTATCCACTCATTTTTTTTCTCTTTTATTCTCTTTATTAGGTTTTCCTCTCCCCCCATAGGTAAATACATCTTGCAAGAAATAGAGAAATCCTTTATATTTTTGTTTCATTATCTTCTTTATATGATTCTCCATGCATTTATAACTTGGTATTTTTGGATTTGGTGGATGGATTAGTGTAGATCTAAGTTTTAAGTTTTAGGATTTTCTTTGTTTTCTTGAAAGTTCTTGGGTTTTGATCTCTTAAAATTTAATGTTTTTGAAAATTTATTGTTCTATGTTGATGAGCACTTGATTTTGAGTAGTTTAGAACTTTACTTTTCTGGATTTGGACTTCGTTTGAGGTTTCTATGGAAGAAACAAGGTATGGATTTCAGAGCTTTCCGTGGCCAAACTTGTTGGATTGGGAAGAAGAAGCTCCATGTGGCCAGCAGATTGCATGCGGCCTAGACTTCTCACCCAAAAGGTTTCATGCCGCCATCTTGTAGGACCATGGAATAAATTTTTGCATATTCGTCCCTTGTCCAAATGCTTAAAACTTGAATGGATGGAATTTTTCTAAGTCTCAAAAGATTTCATACGGCCAAGTGTACATACGTCCCAGAGGAGTATGCGGCCTAGTCGACCATGCGGCCAGGAGTTATGCGTCCTTCTTCTTCTGAACGCATAACTACTGACTGACTCGGCATGAATTGTCTTACTTTTGTCTTTTCTTCTGTCATTTTTATCACTTGTCACATCAGTCACTTTTTCGGACTTGACTTGACTTGCATTTTGTTATCACGTTGCACTTGGCCCAAGAAGTGGACTTTGTCTCGATCCATGCAGCATGTTGGTTCATGTGGCCCGTTTGTTCATGCAGCCAACTGACTCATGCGGTAAATGTTTCCATACGTCCACTTTGACACCTATTTGGTTTAATGTTTCCTTTTGATTAAATGATTGTTATGCTATGTGTTAAACTTAGAAATGACTTATATTATCCAATTGTGACCATGTGCTAATGTCTAAGTACCTTGCATGAGCCATGTAGATGTGGCCATTGATGTACTTACTTGCTAATTAGGCTACTTTTCCTGGATCACCTTATTATACGTTGAATAGGATAAGGGGCATAGTTGAACTCTAGGAAGGGTCTACAATCACGGTCATTGTTTGGTTTAAGGATTGTGGATCTGATCTTGATGGGGGGTCCTCGCACTACTATTATTTTATCTATCGATATAATAAAGTGACAAATTAATGTGACCATTATTTGACTGTCCTATCAGGAATACATTGCTACTTGATAACTTGACCACAACCTTAATACTAGAACTTGTTCCTGCCCTGACTATTGTTTCCTTGCTGATACACTTGATCGCACCAAGAGTACTACTTGATATATGGTGAGCCATCATGGCACATACATTTGCTACATGATATATGTAATTATTTTCTTGCACAGATCTGGTAGTTGGATAGTGACTTTAGCCGTGGCTAGATAGTATTGATTGTTACATCACACTTAGGTGAATCCAGATTTAACTTTAAGAGACAATGTGGATTCGTATCAAGTGTTCCCGTACTTAAAGTACGTTATTTAAGAAGGAATGTTCATGTGACCACGGCATGAGATTTCTAAATCACCTAGGATTAACTAGGCAACTTAATTGTAGAGCATTGGAGGGAACAATATCTCGAGATCGTGCATGTTGAACCACCCTAAGTTAGCTGGGAGTAAAGGCTGGCTACCACAGATACTGTATATCATCCGCACTAGTGGAGTGCAGTATCTGATTTATTAATAAGCCTATCCAGTGTCTTTCCTATAGAAATTCAGGAACTGCTACTGATCATTAAATTAGCTCAGGGCCCTTGCAAGTGACTGGTGTATCATATATTCTTGCTTGTATATCATTGGTTCAGCCAGCCATGCTCGATTATGGCACGCTATGAGGATACTTATATATTGCATTACTGGGATAAATCAGATATCGCATATCAAGCCATAACACATGTTTGGCCATTATATCTGTTTTAGTTAGAGAAGTGGAACTTTGTAGCATTAAAGTTCAACTAATGTCCTTGTTTGGTTGTTGAGTTGCACTATTGTGTTACAACGGATGATGGATCAAAGCTACTTGTTATCACTATGTTACTTTACTTAATATGGTATACCTAGTTGTGTATTGTGCCTTCTGTTGAGTGAAATTAGGGACATAGACTGTCGTGGCATGATAGTTCAACTCATGTCCTTGTGTTGTTGGGTTGCGCTATTGTGTTACGATAGTCTGTAGACTGAAACTATGACGCATAGTTATTCTAGCTTGATCATAATCAAGAGGCGTATCTTATCTTGACGTGATGTGGCACTTCATGTCCTTGTTTGGTGAAGGAGTGTCGTGTCATTTCATGGATGGGACATATGCATTGATTGTTAGTTTAAGCATCTCAGGCTATAGAACTGGTTTTGTTTCTTCATTTCGTGCTTGCTTTGTGGTACTTGCTATTTTGGATCTGACCCCACTGGTTTTGCATGGCCAGGTTTAGAGCCAGTACCTGAGGATCAAGCGTATCTCACCCTCACTGATGGCACGCACCAGAAGGATGGCTGCTGAGGGTCACGAGTGGGTCCTTCATTTACTGCTCGTCTTTTGTTGACTATAAACTTTTGGGCGTTTAGCCAACCGGCATCTGTTAGCCGGATAATCTGGACACTAGTTCCCTACATGACTGTAATATATTCAGACTGCAGCTGCCTCACTGTCATGTATACTTTTGATTGTGTGTCTGGCATATCACTTGTATTTGCTAGATCTCTAGAATATTCTGATGCGGCGTTGGGGACGCCTTACTGCTTATTCTGAAATGTTCTATATTTTTTTTTGCTTATTTGAATGATTGAGATATAGAAGTTCTTGACCCTAAAAGACTTAACTGTAGTATGCACCCCCTTGTCTTTTGACAACCTTAACACATTGCGGGTTGCTTCGATATTCCGTAAGATGTGGTTGACTGAATTATTTTTTCACTTTTCAGTATTCTAGATCTTGAATGTGACAATTTTCGTTACTCTTTATGCATCAAAAGCAATTCAAGCAGCGTGGTATGTTGGCCTCATCTAATGTTATTCTCCATAATACAAAAAATGGTCATTATTTCCTCAACAACAGTTGACACAAGCAAAGTGTTGAAGCATGAACAATAACCTGCATAGTTTTTGCCCGACCAACATGTACAGATTCCACCAGTCAGATGTATTCTTTCAAACTTTTTTTTTTTTTTCCGTTCTATTTATTGTAAGTTTTTTGTGTAAGAACATTTTTTTTTTAAATAATAAGCTCTCAGACTGTCAGACATTGAATCTTGATTGTTTTTCTAAATCACTAGAACAACTCTCCAAGATGCTAGCATACCAACATGTGCACATAACTTCCGGAGAAATCATGAATAAAATATTTAGGAGCAATAAAGTGTGAGCGCACAAATTCAAGGTATAGTGTACTGAATAAGAATTACAATCCTGATTGTCAGACCCAAAAAAATAAAAAATAAAAACCAGCTAAGGAGCCCTTAATTTTGCATCAGTGGTGGCCTATCAAAGAATTCTGGAGAACTGCAGCGTTCCTGAGGAGACTAAACCTAACGATGTAGGTGAAGAGTTTTAAATTTGACTTTAATCTACTTCTTTTCATAACGCCTTACCTATACCAAATCTAAAATAAATCATGATTCAAGTAATTTCATTGCAGGTTATTTGTGTAATCCAAGATTTGCAGTATTGGTATCGGACTCTTTCTATGAGTATAGTGATCGACAATATCGACAATATCGGTAGTTTCAGATTGGAGTATCAAATTTTTTGGATTCGAAAAACAAAAAATTATTAAAAATTTATTTAAAATTTAGAATTTTTTTTCATACATTTATACATAATTCTAAGTATTTCATGTATTGTTTCTTAGTAATTTTGGAATTAAATAAGATAGTAGTCACTATTGTCGATTGATTTACCTACAACAGATAAGTTTTCTTCTTTTACATACTTTTACGACTTTACTTTGTGCTTACGCCATTGCTAATTGGTTTTTCCTCTCAATTTTTTGCTGAATTGGCAGGAAAAGAGACCCCAAGGTCAGTATCGATATCGAATCGGGACATGTTAAGTCGTATTAGTATCGGACGTATCGGATCTATATCGGTCGATACTACAACATGTAATCATGTAATGAATGATGCACATCGATCTTCCAACATTTCAGAAGGGGAAATGATATATGAACCGCGACAAATGAAAGCGGAATTGTCCGCAGCCCCACTTGCCCTTTCCCTATTGGCTTCTGGCTGCAACGCGGGACCAGCCACCAGCTCCTTCTCCAATCTGCAGACGACACCTGGCGGCGGGCCGGTTGTGCGGTCCCTATAGCAGTATCCTTTCAGAAGAGGATACCGAAGGTATTATCCTAGCGGTAATGTGACGCACCGCCTTGGAGTAGACCAAGGTTCGAATCCCCCCTCTGCCGGCTGGTTGGCTCTTGTAGCCACGGGTGGAGCCTAGGTATATATATTTCAGAGGAGGTATCAGAGCGCGACAATTAAGAAAACCGCGTGTATATATTTGAAATACCATTGTTACACCCGTACATGATCATGTATTGATGCAACACCAATATAGTCAAAACTTATTCATAGAGATCATAGAGAAGCTGTATTATTGGTACTGTAGAGATATATAATTAGCCCATGCATGCTCTACGCATAGTCGCACATCCCATAGAAGCAGCGTTTGGTGCACTGGTTGTTGCAGCTGCCGCAGTGCTTCCTGTTGTAGGCCAGGTCGGTGCAGCTCCCGCCGCAGCACGAATCCGTGAACTGGCAGACGTTGCCGCATTTGCCGCAGTTGAGGGGGTCCGTCTTCGTGTCCGCGCACGACCGCCCGCAGCAGGTCGTGCCCGGGCTTGAGCACACCGACGGGTCTACGTCGCAGGTGAGGGCGCCGGCGAGGAACCGGCTCGATCCGATCGGAGAGGAACCGCTCGTGAGCGCCACAGCTGCCGTCACGACCATGAGGAGGATGGCTGCTGCTTCCTTCCTCATTGCTGCTCGCTGCTGGTACTTGAGTTTCTGGAGCTGGGGTTTGATTTGTATATGGGAGATTGGTCAAGAATACTTGGGATGTACTACTACTATAATTTTTGTATGTCAGTGGGATTGCAAGATGATGTTGTTTTTGTTACATGGTTGACCTGTACCCAGAAGATTCAGATCTACAGCTAGCTAGTCTTTTACTTGGAGAAAGCATGGGATGAAGGACATCCCAGTTATTCGGTTTTGGACTAAAAATCGTACCGAATCGTCGGTTAAAAAAAAAAATTTAGTTCAATTTCGATTTTGAAAATGCTAAAAAAATTTATTCGATTTCGTTTTCGATTCAAAACCGAAAATCGAATAAAATTTATACAATTATGTAAATATTCTAATTTTAAACATATTTGTGATTAAAAATGTGTATATTTTGAAAACAACAATTTTTATGTATATTTTTTTGAAGTATAACTTTGGACACAAATTTTGAAGTACAACAAATGCGTTTATAAAATTATAATTTAGCCACGATTTCAACATTTGGTCCGATCCATTAAACATTAGCAATAGTCCAACCGAACAAACCGAATAGCTTGTTAGGTTCAGTTTCGATTTTGGCTAATTTTGGTTCAGATTCGGTTTTGATTTTTTTTGAATTTCAGTTTTAACTATTTCGATTCAGTTTAAACCGAATGCTCGTTCCTACTTCCATTACTCCCAGCCAAATAGATCAATAAATTAAGTAATACAAATTAACAACTATATATATGATCCTAATTATAATTAGATATAAAATGTCAAAGTTAAGAAGAGAATTCGAAATGGAGCGATGGGACAGATAGACAATTAAGCTGTCATTAGACGCATCTGTTGGGAAAAACAAGACCTTTTCCGTCTTTGTGATGAGATGAGAATATAAAATAGAAATGGAAGAGAAGCAAAAAAATAAGAGAGATACACACACAAGATTTACCGAGGTTCGGCTCAATTTGAGCCTACGTCCTCACCCGCTCCTTCTTCGCCTTTTTCACTATAATCAAATGAAAGATTACAAAGAGCTCTTCTCTCAAGTTGGTACAACTTCACTTGAGGATCACTATCTCTCAAACTCACTTGAAAAGAATTATAAGTGTGAGGATTACAAGTTGTGTGTTCTAACCTTCACCATCTCCCCTCTATTTATAAGGAGGATAAGCCTCTTGGGTACACCACTCTATGTATGGAGAAGTCCAAAGGGCAGCCCTTTCATCTCCCAAGATTAGTCCTTCCATCTTCCAATGCATGGAGAAAGGCAATACATCATTATTGCATGCAAGATGAATACATGCAGAATATGAACAGATAGCCTAGTTTCGAGAGCCATAACTTCTTCAATACACCTCAGAATGATCTGGTTCAAAGCTGGAAAGAAAGAGAAAACTTTTTCCAACAACTTTTGCGTTGAAGACCGAGCCTAATTATGCCTGCAACAGCTCCGAAAACGGCTCCCAAAACTGTATCTAGTCACAGAAACTGCACCCAGAAAAATGGCTAAGTACTTGGCCGAACCCAACCATAGGTGACCGATTTTCATGGATCAAATCCATATTGGTTCATCATGGGGATGGAACCCGTTCCCATCAATCTCCCCCTCCATCCACATGAGGAGAGAGGTTTTCAAACAGTAGTCATACCTGCCTTCCTTCGGCAGAAGTCATGCTTCTCTTTTGGTAGAGGCTTCGTCATCATGTCCGACGGATTTTGGCTTGTATCAACCTTCTTAATGTGCATCAGTTGATTCTCCAAAGCATCTCGGATCCAGTGATGGCGTATGTCGATGTGCTTTGTCCTTGAGTGATATATAGCGTTTCTACTCAAGTCGATGGCGCTCTGACTGTCACAGTAAAGAGTGTACTTCTCTTGCTTGAGCGATAACTCCTTTAGGAAGTTCTTCATCCACAAGAGCTCCTTGCTAGCTTCTGTGGCAGCGATGTATTCAGCTTCTGTGGTGGATAGAGCGATACACTTTTGCAGCTTTGATTGCCATGATACGGCTCCCCCTGCAAAGATAAATAAGTATCCAGATGTGGACTTTCTTTTGTCCAAGTCACCTGCCCTATCAGAATCAGTGAAACCCTCCAAGATAGGTCTGCCATCTCCAAAACATAAAGAATATTTAGAAGTTCCTCTAAGATATCTTAGGATCCATTTTACTGCTTCCCAATGTTCTTTACCCGGATTGGCAAGAAAATGGCTTACCACACCAACTGCATGTGCTATGTCGGGTCTTGTACAAACCATGGAGTACATCAAGCTTCCGACGGCTGAGGCAAATGGAATGCTCCTCATCTCCTCCTTCTCCTTCTCTCTTGAAGGACTTTGTTGTGAGCTTAGCTTAAAATGAGCTGCAAGCGGTGTGCTGACCGGCTTGGAGTTCAACATATTAAACTTCTCCAGAACACGTTCAATGTATCTTTCTTGCGATAGCCACAACTTTTTCGCATTTCTGTCCCGAGAGATTTTCATTCCCAATATATGTTGTGCCGCTCCTAAGTCCTTCATGTCAAAGGACTTGCTCAGCTCTTTCTTCAACCTGTCAATTTTAGACATATCTTTTCCAACAACAAGCATATCGTCAACATATAGAGAGAGAATAATGAAATCATCATCAGAGAACTTTTGGATATAAACACAATGATCTGCAGATGTTCTTTTATACCCATGGTCAAGCATAAAAGAATCAAACCTTTTATACCACTGTCGCGGTGCCTGTTTGAGCCCGTACAAGCTTTTCTTTAATTTGCAAACCAACTGTTCTTTGCCTTTTACCTTGAAACCCTCTGGCTGCTCCATATAGATTTCCTCTGCCAAATCACCATGGAGGAATGCAGTCTTCACATCTAACTGCTCAACTTCAAGATCTTGAGAAGCGACAAGACCAAGAATAACCCGAATAGAAGACATCTTTACAACAGGAGAAAATATTTCTTCATAATCAATACCTTGCTTCTGACTGAAACCTTTCACCACGAGGCGAGCTTTGTACTTGACTTGGTCATTTCCTTCATTCTTGATTTTGAACACCCATTTGTTCTTCAAGGCTTTTCTGTTCTTCGGTAGCTCCACCAAGTCATAAGTGTGGTTATTATGCAAGGAATCCATCTCCTCTTGCATGGCTTTCTTCCACTTGGTATGATCTTCATGTACTTGTGCTTCATGAAAACTTTCTGGTTCACCTGCATCTGTCACCATAGTATATTCTGAAGTAGGATATCTGGTTGAGGGTTGTCGATCTCTATCCGACCGTCTCAACTGAGGTGCTTGTAGCTGATCCATATGAGGTGGCTCTGCATGTTCATGCTCCCCCTGATCAAAACCTGGGGAACCTGTAATTTCTTCTTCTTCCTGCACATCTTGAAAATCATTATTTTCTAACATAGGAGAAGGTAAAACAACCGGTGTGGAGATTGGATCTGGGACGATGTGAGTGTTTTGTGGCTCCTCTTCTTTTTCAAAATCAGTAAGTGTTTTATCTTCACAAAATACAACATCCCTGCTCCTTACAATTTTCTTGTTTTTAGGATCCCACAACCTATATCCAAATTCATCATTTCCATATCCCAAGAAGATGCATGGAATGGATTTGTCATCAAGTTTTGTTCTTTTCTCCTTAGGTACATGCACAAATGCTTTGCACCTGAACACACGCAAGTGGGAATAGGAAATATCCTTTCCACTCCAAACCCTTTCAGGAATATCTCCATCCAAAGGAACTGAGGGGGACAAATTTATCAAGTAGCAGGCTGTTCGTACACTACTAGAATAAGCGGTATTAGCGACGTATTTTAGCGACGTCTAGTTAAAACGTCGCTAAATTAGCGACTCTGTAAAAAGCGTCGCTAGGCGTCGCTAAATGGCGACATTTAGCGACGTTTAGCAACTTTTATTAAGATTTTAAAAGAATAGTCGCTATAAGTTCAATTAAGGTCGCTAAACGTCGCTAATATATCTGATTTAGCGACGTTTAGCGTCGTAATTAGCGACGTATATATCAAAAAAATTTAGCAACGTAGTTAGCGACTTTATTTGCGTCGCTAATTTTAATTTTAGCGACGTTTTTATGTGACGTCGCTAAACGTCGCTAATTTTTGTTTAATTAGGGCTCGGTTTTCTTTTCTCCGTCTGTCAAAAATTTTGTCAAAAATTTCGAAACGTTTCGATTTCCCCCGCCCCCCCCCCTCTCCGGCGACCGGGTTTCCACGGCTGCGTCTACTCCGGCTTCCCCCTCCTCCTCCTCGAGCTCTAGGTAATCTCTCTCTCTCTCTCTTTCTCTCTCCCTCTCTCTCTCTCTCATGTGACACTGACACAAGACACACTTGACAGACACGACACACGCACACAGACACGACACACGCACACAGACACACACGACACACACACACAGACGCAGACACACACACACGACACACATACACGACACACACACAGACACACACACAAACACAAACACGACACACACACACAGACGCAGGGGTTAGGTTTAGGGTTAGGGTTAGGGTTAGGGTTAGGTTTTTTGACCTGGGGTTAGGATTAGGGTTAGGGTTTGCTTTGCTTGTAAGTGTTTTTTTAGGTTACTTTTTGTTGTTGATTTTTAAGGGGCTCTATACATAAATCAATTTTGAAGGAGGGGGCAAATCAGACTCTCAATTGATAGCTTACGCCCACTTGACTTTTTAAGGGTTCTTCTTGTTTTGTATTGTCTCAAAAGAAACGAGAGAGAGAGAGAGAGAGAGAGAGAGAGAGAGTAACCTAATCTAATGGTAGAGTGAAAATGTTCCTCTCATGGAAGTAACCTAATCTAATGGTAGAGTGAAAATGTTCTTGTAGAGAGTATTAAACATATTACAACCCCTTGCATTCTAATGATCAGCTAAGCAATAAGGGTTGCGTGGTGTGTTAGGTGGAGTTATTGTTAACATGCATCATATGTAACAGGGACACATATCTATGAATAATTAAGAATAGTCAATTTGATCTTGACACTTTTTTTTTGTAAGCTTTAGAATGATTATTAAAATTTGATTTCATATTATTGGTTTGGCTATAATCTACTTGAGAAGTATCAGTAGCTTTGAGTGAGTGCAAGTGTCCATGTGTTTTAGGGTAGATGTAAGCTTTAGAATGATCTATACTGCTACATAATCATCTAATTCTTCCGTTCCGGTCCAATAGCTAATTCTTTACTAATTCTTTGTTTTTATCTATCTTACCAGATGGCACCCAAGAGAGCGACACCTCCTACTGTTAAGGAGGAAGTTATGCCTCCTACTGTTAAGGAGGAAGTGATGCCGACTACTGTTAAGGAGGAAGAGATACCACCTGCGGGGAGTTCCAGTCACCCAGCACCTATCGCGGCTGTATCTCAGACGGAAAGTTCCAGTCACCCAGCACCCATAGCGGAGCTTGATAACATAAACGCTGCTTATGCGCAGTATTTGAGGGACTGGTATCTGCCCCATTTTGGAAATCCTCGAGATTGATACTATAATATTTCATATACTTATATATTATGTATTTTGTGTTACTGTGATACTCTGATACTTATATATTATGTGATGCTGTTTATGTCCATTTTGTGTGAGTGTGATGCTGTTTATGCCCATTTTGTGTTACTGTGATGCTGTTTATGCCCATTTTGTGTGACTGTGATACTTTTATTGTCTGTCTATAATATTTGTGTGTATTAATTGTATGACTGTGATACTTTTATTCATATTCAATATTGTTAATCCGGTGTTGAGTGTTCCACCGAAGGGGTCGACGAACCCATAGAATTCAACGGAGGGTTGCTCCGGGTATATTTTTAATTAGAAATTTATAAATTGCAGGAATAATAGTTTGGAACAATTCAGGTTTTTTTTTAATTTTTTTGTAACTTTAGCGACGTATTTAGGGACGTTTAGCGACGTCTAGCGACGTTACTATAAGTCGCTAAAAAAGTCGCTAATTAGCGACGTATAATTAGCCGTCGCTAAATATGTCGCTGTACGTCGCAAATTGCTGACATGGCAGTACTGCCAGGTCATTAAAGACGTCGCTGTTACGTCGCTATATAAGTCGCTAATTAGCGACGTTTAGCGACTTTAATAAACGTCGCTATTTAGTGACTCGGAGTCGCTAAACGTCGCTAAATTTAGCGACACAATAAAGTCGCTAAAATACGTCGGCATAGCGACGTTTAGCGACGTTTTTCCTTTCAGCGACTTAGTTTTTTCCGACTGCGTTAAAACGTCGCTAATTACGTCGCAAAAAGTTTTTAGCGACGCTTTTTTGTTATTTAACGACGTTTTTGGGCGTCGCTAATTTGACTTATTCTGGTAGTGGTACTGCTTCTCCCCAAAATATTTTTGGTAATTTAGCTAAGGATAACATACTCCTTATTCTTTCCACAATTGTGCGGTTCATTCTTTCTGCAACCCCATTGTGTTGTGGTGTGTGTGGGACAGACTTTTGGTGTCTAATGCCATATTTAGAGCAATAGTCTTCAAACATCCTTGAAGTATACTCACCACCATTATCCGTGTGAATACACTTCAAGAGCTTTCCGGTTTCTCTTTCAACTTTGGTATGAAAATCTTTGAAAACTTTAAAGACTTGATCTTTGGCTTTTAGGACATACACCCATACTTTTCTAGATGCATCATCAATGAAGGTCACAAAGTAGGAGGCACCACTAAAGGTTTTTACATTTATGGGTCCGCATACGTCCGAGTAGACTAAGTCCAATATGCCGGTTTCCT
The DNA here is from genome assembly GCA_036927795.1 of Iris macrosiphon. Lineage (NCBI taxonomy): Eukaryota > Viridiplantae > Streptophyta > Magnoliopsida > Asparagales > Iridaceae > Iris > Iris macrosiphon. The sequence continues at coordinate 186,929,244 of JAYESA010000011.1, forward strand.
TTTTGTTATAGTTTTTAACAAAAGCTACCCGATGTTGTTTTCCAATTAAGCAATGATCACAGTGGGATAATGATATACCTTGCATGGATGGAAGTAGTTGCCGCCTTGCGAGAGTTTGTAGTCCTTTCTCGCTCATGTGGCCAAGCCGCTTGTGCCACAAATCCATAGAGGTACCTTCCACTGTTCCAAGTCCATCATTCTCCAAGTGGAACTGAGTTTTGTAGAGAGTGCAACACTTCTTTCCTCTCGCAAGTACAAGTGAACCTTTGGTAAGCTTCCAACATCCTTTATCAAAGTTGCTTGTGTATCCTTCTTCATCAAGCTTGCCGGTGGAGAAAAGATTAAGACGAAGATCGGGCACAAATCTAACATCTTTTAGAACCATCTTTGTTCCAATGTTAGTGGTAACACAAATATTTTCAATGCCAAGAATTTGAGAAGAGTTTTTGTTACCCATTTTTACCGTCCCAAGGTTACCTTCACGAAGCGAAGTGAAGTAGTCCTTCCGGGGAGTAGCATGGTAGGAGGCACCAGAATCAATCACCCATTCCGAGTCTTGGCAAGTGAAATTTGTACAGTCTTCTTCACATGCCGAGAAAAGCACAATTTCATTGTCAATGGCAACGGCTGCACTTTCAGTCTTTTCTTGCTTCTCATTGGTCCTTCCTTCCTTTTGTTCTCGCTTGAGCTTGCGGCATTTCCGTTTTATGTGTCCACTCTTCCCGCAGTGATAGCAACTGATGTCCTTTCTAGCCTTTAATTTCCCTCTTGACTTGTCACGGTTCTGAGGATATCGGCTTTTGCTCCTCCCCCTATTCTCGGTAACAAGAGCATGAGAATAGGAGGATCCGGATGACTTTCTTCGAATTTCTTCATTCAAGAGGCTGCTTGTAACTTGGTTCATGGATACAACTCCGTCAGGTGCTGAGTTGCTAAGAGACACCACCAGAGTCTCCCAACTGTCTGGCAACGAGCTAAGCAAGAGAAGGGCTTGAAGCTCGTCGTCCAACACCATCTTCATGGCTACAAGTTGATTCACAATACTTTGAATTTCATTTAGATGTTCAGATATAGAGTCACCTTCTTTGAACTTGAGATTGACAAGCTTCCGAATCAAGAAAGCTTTGTTGCCGGCGGTCTTCCTCTCGTAGAGATCTTCAAGTTTCTTCCACAAGCTATTCGCCGAAGTCTTATTTGACACATGGTGGAATACGGTGTCATCCACCCATTGTCGAATGGTGCCAATGGTCTTCCGGTCGAGCTTCTTCCAATCTTCTGCCGTCATAGACTCCGGCTTGGAAGATACTCCTTCAACCGGTGCATAGAGGTCATTGCAATAGAGAAGGTCCATCATCTTCGCCTTCCATATCATCCAATTGCGGCCATTCAAGCTAATCATACGAACGCCGCCGATGGGAGTCTCCATCTTAACACAATAAGATTAGCAACTTGGCTCTGATACCACTGTTGGGAAAAACAAGACATTTTTCGTCTTTGTGATGAGATGAGAATATAAAATAGAAATGGAAGAGAAGCAAAAAAATAAGAGAGATACACACACAAGATTTACCGAGGTTCGGCTCAATTTGAGCCTACGTCCTCACCCGCTCCTTCTTCGCCTTTTTCACTATAATCAAATGAAAGATTACAAAGAGCTCTTCTCTCAAGTTGGTACAACTTCACTTGAGGATCACTATCTCTCAAACTCACTTGAAAAGAATTACAAGTGTGAGGATTACAAGTTGTGTGTTCTAACCTTCACCATCTCCCCTCTATTTATAAGGAGGATAAGCCTCTTGGGTACACCACTCTATGTATGGAGAAGTCCAAAGGGCAGCCCTTTCATCTCCCAAGATTAGTCCTTCCATCTTCCAATGCATGGAGAAAGGCAATACATCATTATTGCATGCAAGATGAATACATGCAGAATATGAACAGATAGCCTAGTTTCGAGAGCCATAACTTCTTCAATACACCTCAGAATGATCTGGTTCAAAGCTGGAAAGAAAGAGAAAACTTTTTCCAACAACTTTCGCGTTGAAGACCGAGCCTAATTATGCCTGCAACAGCTCCGAAAACGGCTCCCAAAACTGTATCTAGTCACAGAAACTGCACCCAGAAAAATGGCTAAGTACTTGGCCGAACCCAACCATAGGTGACCGATTTTCATGGATCAAATCCATATTGGTTCATCATGGGGATGGACCCCGTTCCCATCAGCATCCTTAGACATATTTGTCTCCTTAGTGTCATTTCACCGCTACTTCTATTTGAAAACTTCGAGTTATTAGCAGAGCAAGCATGATCAACTGAATTTCACCGAAGACTTCTTTGTTTGGAGGCTTCTACGGCCCATAAGCGATGCTAGTATTCAAAAATTAATTTTGATCTTTCATAAATTTCTTCGGGTTTTCTTTTACTCAAACACACCAAATCAAAGTCACTATAGAAGTAACAATCTAATTGCAGTTCCTTCACGATCCTAGAGTTCCTACAAAAAATTTATAATCATATTCCCTTACAATAAGTGTAAAAATACAACTACAACAACAACAACAAAAAATCTTAATCCATTCATGATTCCCTAATTCATCTAGCCAACTATTACAAATATGAGCAAACTTGTAAGAATGGAGCAGTCGACCAGGTACATAACCCTCTTGTTCATTTCTGAAATAGGAGCAATGTCAGACTGCAAGCTCCTTTAGGTGTTCGTAGCTAGCTAGGCAAGGATTCGAAGCACATGACAACTTATTCAACGCTACTACATTGCCTGCAGGTTTAGCCCATCCGCTAAGTAGTGTCGTTTTATTGATAGGTCAATCGGTGGTGGACCTAAGCAAATAAGAGAGGCCAATAAAATTTGATCACCTGAGCCAAAACCGAAGGCAAAATTGCTTTTTCTCTACCAACCATCCTCCGGGTAAATTCTGTCTAAATTAATCACATGACATAACTGTATAAATTATGTATGTGATGTGATCTAAATAACACACTTGAAATTACTGGGACAGTACTAACCAAATTCAAACATAACCCCACAGGCCCTTTTATATGTTTTTGCATCTAAGCAAGCTGGAGCCAATATATAATAATTGTCTCTACATATAAGGACCCAAATTGGACTCAAATTGTAGGTAGAAAAATGTAGCGATCTATATATAGTAACCATCTATATATTGCCAAGTACAAATTTTCATGTGCCTCCACACTCCTTGCCAAATCATTTTGTGCCTTTGTACACTCCTTGATAAATAGTTTATATTTATCATTTAATAATAATATTATTAAAATTATTGACTTATCGTGATATTTTTTTTATAGTATTATTAAAAGGATGCGAAGCAGTACGTTTAAGCGGAATGTTGAAAGATTTTATTTATCGATAATAAGTAGCTAGTACAAGAAAAGAAAGCACACTTGCAGTGAGAAAGAAGGGGGAGAAGAAAAATAAACACTCTGAAAAAGCACAATTCCTACTTAGGGGACTTCCCTATTTATAATACAAACAAGCATCGATGCGAAGCAACTAAAGAGAATAGCAACACCCAGCTGTCTTCCACAACACCCAGTTGTCTTCTACCGAATCAAGCCATTAGATCGTGCGGAGGAAAAAGAAAGCTGACATCATGATGCTGGTAAGGGTCAAATCAACTTTTGTTGGTTGCATAATAGCCGTCCAGCGTGACACCATGAGGGGACATCACTTACATATTCCCAAAAAGCTTGCGAATACAAGCCAACCACCTGTCTAGGGGAATAATATGTGGGCTCCACCAAAAAATAAAAGGAATCATTCTTCATTCACTACCAGAATAACACATATTAGCGACGTCAAAAAATGTCGCTAATATGTAAAACATCACTAAAATAATTTGGCGACGTAATTAGCGACATTTTTACGTCGTCGCGTATTACATGGTCGCTGACAACAAAAACGTCGCTAGTCGTCGCTATATTAGCGACATTATGAGCGACGTTTTGCTACAAGAATGCTGACATGGCAAAACTTGCCATGTCAGCATGTTAGCGACGTGTAGCGACGTACATATTTCCTAGGTAGCGACATTCACCGACGTAACAGAACGTCGATGAACGTCGCAAAACATCACAAAATCGAAAAAAAAAAATAAACAGGCTGTAGTTTGTTAAATATTTTTCAACAAATCTCTACCTGCAGTTATAAAATCACGGTTTATATAAATAGACCCAGAGCAACCCTTCGTTGAATTCCCTGGGTTCGCCGACTCCTTCGGTAGAACACTCAACACCAAAAAATTTTGGTCTATAGTTAATATGAATAATAAACTAAACTCACATAGAAAAAAATCTACAAAGTTATATTACACTAAATATGTCCCAAGAAGTAGATAAATAAATTTAAAATAAGTGTCACATACGTCTCAGAATGTAATAAAAAGTATGAAATAAATACATCAAAGACCCAAGAATGGGCCAATACACACAAACACACTAAAATATGTCCAAAAAAGTACTACTACTGATGAGGAGGAGCATCGTCGCGCATCTGGGATAGAAGGAAATCATACTACTCCTGTGAAAGCGTCACCGATGCCAATGGAGGAGGCAGTTATGGAGACGGTGTCGATGCCGGCGGACCAGGAGGACGTATCTGCTCCAATGCTAGCAGTCGAGCATTGTATGAATCCATGGTAGATACCACCCTCGAAGTGTTCTCCACCACCGACCGGCTCAATAAATCCTGCGCCGCATGGATCCTAGCAAGTGAGTCGCTCATAGCAGTATGCGACCCCTCCAGCTCCGTCTGTCTGCGCTCCGTAGACGCGGCCATAGTTGCCAAGCTGCACTCTATCGTCTGGACCATATTCCTGAGCTCCATATGGATGTGCTCTATCGTATGGCTCAGAGTCCTGAGCTCCATAAGGCTATGCTCGAGCGAATCAAAACGTGCGGTGATCGTCGTATCGTTCGTCTGCTGCACAGACTATGGACGCTCCATAATCCTCGATAGAAACTAGTCACGCAGGTCAGCAATCTGACGGTCAACGCTCTCCTGGGCTCGTGCCGACGCCTGCGAAGGCTGCGAGGAATGTACACTGACAAAGGGGGCCCTGGATGACTGCGTCATAACATAGGCACCGTAGGATCCCGTACCGTAGTACGTACCCCTCTGAAGACCACTAACGATGGTCATCAAGGCCGCTCGTCCGTCGACGGAGCTATAGAAGGTTGAGAGAAAGTACCAGCCCCTCCCTCTGCAGGTGCACTAGTTGTCACCCACTCACGTAGTTTAAGATACTCGTCCTAGAAAAGTGGTTGCGAACGTCTAAGTTACTTATTAATAACTATATAGATATCTATTTGCATATTTTTTAAGTTACATTAAAACTAACAAATGGTAGTAAAACGTATATAGCTATGCGTGGCCTTGTCATCGATGAGCTTTTCGCCCTTCCGATGGGTAGCCAGGAATACTGTCATCATGTTGGAGTCCTAACCCCTTTGTACTTGTTAAAAATTATATTATTTACTATTTAAATTATACATCTTATCCTACTTGTATTAAAATAATATATATTTAATAGAATATATACCAGACGACGAAAATATTTTGTCATGGGAATCGAGACACCACACGACTTTCCTGTGTTCGAGCTAGCCGCATTTGCCTTCTCCGACCGTTCCTTGTACTTGGGTTTGTCAAATATTGCCTTCATCGCAGTCCACTGCTCAGGCATGATCTAACCGTGGATCGATTCTCCGTCGTGATCATGGACCTTCTGGTCGTTGATCGTATAGTGTCCCGTTCCGCATTGGCACTATGTACAAGAGATATCGGTTTACTGACTCAAAAAAGAAACATTCTTGAAGAGCTCCTTGTTAAACCAGAAGACGACTGATCTAGGTGAGTGGACAGAACTTCATTCTCTGATTCTTGCACGCCTTAATAATGAATATGTGTTTTTGTATTGCTTGTTTGCTAAGAAGATTATGGTTAACATGAGAATGATAGAACAAGAACATGCATGCTTAATAGAGAACTTGTATGCTTATCTAAATGAGATAGAACCATTTCCATGCTAAGTCAAGAAAAAAATATTTCATATTAGTTACATGGACACCGCTATCAAATGAACCGCTGCCATGCTAATAAACAAGAGTAAATGAATGTTCATATGTTTTTATCGTATGCTAAACAAGAGTAGAACTGCATGCTTAGCTAAAAAAGATTGAAGAATCATGTCATATTTTGCTTGTCATTAATGCTTGATAGATAGAACTGTTATGAATAACTCGTTATATGCTAATGGATTGTTATGAATGATATGACTAGTAGTGCACCCTGAGGATCGGTCATACGGGATCTTGGGGGTGTCTCTATTAGATACGTAAGGAGAAGATTGAACCTATCGATCGATTGAATAGAATAGAAATGATTGAATAGTCTGCTTGTTATGAACATGTGCATCGTATTGAAATGTTATTAATTGATAGAAGGGCATTCATCGCATCGGTCTGGACAACTTGTTTACAAGTATCGGGTCTCTCAAACGGTATCCTGGGGCACTAGGACCGTTCGGCCTGGGATAGGCTATATGAAACACCCTGAGGCAATGAAGTCCTCGTTATTATGAGTGTGTTATATTCATTAGTTATCTAGTTCACGAGTTAAATCAGCTAGTATATGAGCGATTATATTAGTTCAGTGCTGGGCCGTGATAACACCGCTACTAATCATGGTTTTCATGGGCCATCATATAGTTATGGCACATTTTAGGCTAGCCTTCTTGCATACCTAACTGTTTGATACAGAGACGGATAAGGAATATAACCATATTTATATATGCATATATTGCTAACTTGTATGTCTGCTGCAGGGATAACCGTTCAGCAAGGGATAAGAATCCCTAAATAAGTGATATGTTGATTTTGCTTATTGTCTTGCATCACACTTAGACTTGCATGCTTGCTTGAATATGATGATCATCTTGTAGTATAAAAAGGATAGTTCACTAGATGCTGCATTGTCCCTAGAGTCTTTGAGTATAGCTCACGAGACACGTTGCGCACACCCTGATAGTATAAGAATTGGTATATCATGCTTGAACTGCTTATCTTGTATGCTTAGATGTATTGAACTGAACTCTGATTTCAAAGATATTTTTAAAAGAAGTAATATGGCTCTGCTCTAGTACTACATGTAACGAACCTAGGTAAAAACTAGAAAGATCACTAGTAATATAATATTTTATCACATGCTTACTTATGTTGGTTCACTACCAAAATATGTCCAATTAGCAACGTTTTTAGCGACGTTTAGTTATGACGTCGCTATATTTTACGAATTTAGCGACGTTCTTTTATAACATCACAGGACGTCGCTGCTAGCGACTGTCTGCGATGTTCCGCGACTACAAATAATATTATGGAATAAGATGTTGTCATATGGAATAAGATGTTGTCAACTGTCGCTAGACGTCCTATTATTTATATTATAGTGACGTGTAGCGACTTTATTTTTTATACGCCGCTAAATATTATAAAATCTGCGACGTTTAGCGATGTCACTTTATGGCGTCGCTAATGTTTTCATATAGGTTAACAGCGTTTATTTTTTTTATCGCTCCAAAAATTTCACAAAATTTTTGAGATCCCACGCGACTCCCTTTAGCTCTACAGCTCCGGCGCCGACCGTGCTCCCCCTCCGACCCTGAACTCCACCGAGCTCCTCCTCCTCTCCAGGCTAGCTCCTCCTCCGCCACCAAGTCATCCTCCTCCTCTCCGGGCTCCTCCTCCTCCTCCACCGAGCTCCTCCTCCTCTTCGGATATCCCCTACTCGGTCAACCCCTTCCTCTCCGGCCACCCCTCCTTAGGTAAATCCTAACCCTAACTCGGACACACACACACATGCAGACACTAACCATAACCCCAAATCCGACATACACATACGCGGACACACTAACACACGCGAACACACACACGCGGACACACTAACACACGCGAACATACACACGCGGACACACTAACACAAGCGGACACTAACACTAATACAGACATGGACACACTAACACACGCGAACAAACACACACGCGGATACACGCAGCCACATACACACACGGATACATGCAAACACACACACACTAACAAGCGGATACTAACCCTAATACGGACACGGACACACACACACTAACAAGCGAACACTAACCCTAATACGTACACGGACACGGACACACTAACATACGCGGACACACACACACATGCGGACACACACACATATGCGGACACACTAAGACATACGGACGCTAACCCTAATAAGGATACGAACCATAAACCTAGTAGTGGTGTCCTAGTATCCACAATGGAATAGTTAGTGTTTGTATCATGATACGCCAAGATACGTACGGCTAGATTTGATAATTTGGGTGTTTTGGTGTCTCATTGTGTCAATTACCTATATATTGCATTAGATCTATTATTCTATAGGTTTATATCAATTCTATATATATTTTATATTTTGGTGTTTCAATTGATATTGGTGTTGTTTATTTGGTATCATGGTGTATTTGTGTTGATACTTGATTGTATTATGAGATTTGGGTATGTGTTTATGTGCATATAGTGAGGTGTATCATGGAAAATTAGATATGTGGCTATATATATATATATATATATATATATATATATATATATATATATATATAACTGTATACATTTGTGTCTAAGTGTAGAATGTACCACTTGAGCACATGAGTGTTAGTAAGTGGTGTTATAGATAAGTGTGTTTATGAGTAGGTGTTCTTGTGAAGAGAGGGTGTCAAATTGGTGTGTGTATGTTGTATTATATTTGGAGAGTGGTGTTGAATTAGATGTGAAGGACTGTGTGGTTCATGGTTTCAGTTTTGGAGGCAAGGAAGAGTGTTTAGACCGCAGCAAGTAGCAATATCATCTGCAATTGCAGTTATATCTGCTTCAAACTGTAGCAGATTAGAGTGCTTGGGGTACCATTGTAACAGCAGCAGCTGTCACGTCCCAGTCCCAAAATATCGAGGGACTAGCCACATGGCAATGGCTAGCAGCACAACTACAATGGACAAACCCAATTTAATGGACCCATTAGAGTACGCTTAAGCTGTAACAAATATAAATGCAAGTCTACACCATCTATCTTAGTATAATTCTAATCTCATCCACAGAAAAAATACAATTCAATATGATAGACCAGTCAAGATAATAGATAAAAAGAAATAGTCCATCATCAAGTCAACATATGTAGTGTCTCGGGAAACAATCCGACACAATAAAGAAAAGAGAATAGCATCAATAAATATGTCCATGAGTCAAGATATATAATAACAATAAGCATAGAAAACTAAGTAAGTAACTGAATACTCAAGAGAAATCCTCTGGCACAACCTCATCATCTGGTGCCAGTACCGCTCCAACGTCAGCTCATGTCCCGTAAACCTCAGGATAATCCTCCTCTGTTGTACCTGGGGACATAATCTGGATCCAGGTCCTTAGGGGACATAGCAAGATATAAGAAACACTCAAGCCAAATGAAATTCAGTAAATAAAAATAGATCCTCAGGGCAAGCTATGTAACCAGCTATATGGAATGCATATAAGAGCATCACTAGTACTCAGGCTGAGACCACTACAGGCTCAGTGTCAGGGAGCCCATAGTAGCAAGTAGTATCATGTATTCCAGTAGTATAGTATATATAATCAGTCGGTAGCATGTGTGTCTCTCCACACCCAATGTAACCTCACGTCTCATGTCCATGACGTCTCATGTCCACAATGTCTTATTTCTATAACACGCAAGATCATGACCTCTAGCTAGTACAATGATTCATAATGATATCTCTATATATGCAAGTCTCATGTCACAAATCCTGTAAGCCTATACAAAATTACCATGAATAACTCAAGAAAGATTGTCACTACCACATTTCTAGGAGAGGGTATTTTGATCATTTCATAATTAATTAAATATTGTGCATGTTGTATAATTATTTATTATATTATTTAATTATTGTTAGATGCTAGTTTATTATTTTGGGCTTGTGTTAGTGGACCTAACTAGTTTAGATTAGACCCATGGACAAACATTTACTATTAGTTAGAATTGAGCCCAATTAGAAGCCCATTCATTAGGAGAATAATTAATTTAATTAAACACATTAGACTAGAACCTTTCCTCCTTAATTATTTCTTCATGAGAGGCCCCAAGGGGTATATTGGTCATTGCATAGTATCTTGAGGGAGGGGCAAGGGGGCCGGCCATATAAAGAGAGGGGGGAAATTTCTCTCTCCTCTTTTTATTTCAAATCTAGATCTAGAATTTCCCTCAACAAAATTCCTTCATTCCCACATCAAATTCCTACCAAATTTCTTTCTAATTCCTTCCTAAATCACCATTGGAGGCTAGTAGAGCAAAGATCTAGAAGGAGAAAGCAAGGATCTACAAGTTGAAGGCCAATTTCACATAATTTGGAGGTTGCATTAGGAATCCATATTCCAATAGGTACAATTCAATTTTCCTCTTTAATTAGATTCTAAATATGTGTTTTAATCACTAGAAATCACCCCATATGATGATCCTACCCATATGAATTAAAATTAGGTTCATAAGAGGCCTATGGAGAAAGTTATGGTATGTTTTGTGTCAATTTTGGGAAAATTCTGAGATTGACACATGTTATATTTGTCAAGTGGTCAATTAGACTAAATTGACATGTGTTTGATTATTTGTGACTAGTGCCGTATCCAAAATTAGATACATGTAGGCCGTATCCCAATAAATTGGAGATACGGTTGATTTGGGGGGGTTTTCTCCGACATGGGGTTTTGTACATGTCATATTTTGACACGGACACGTAAATGTGTGTTTGACTCTTCGTATTGTTCATATTTACTATTTTAGACTTGCTCGTATCCTTCGGGGTACATTTGGTTGTGTGGTGGACTCGTATCGCAAGTGTATCATAGATCTAGTGTGATACGGGTGCGATGCACTCCATATGTTTGTTTTATTGCTCTTTAATTCTATGTGACTTGTGTATATATATATTGTGTATGGTATATATGTAGAAGCATGAAAAATACGCTGAAGAGTTATACGCAGCATTTTGGTGCTGGGCAGCGTAAAATATGACTCGGAGCCATCGGCGTACAACAGAGCTTTCTCGCTATGCACAGCGTAAAGTATAAGCTCAAGGACTATCCGCGTAATGCAGTATGTCCAGGATGCTTCAGCATAAAAAGGGTGCTATATCGCCTTTATGGCATAAAACTCACCCGTTTTTTAATACAGCATTGAAGTGTACGAGGAACGCTTCGTAAAGAAGGCTCAGTTTGCGGTAAGACACACTCCTCGGGGATCTTCCGCTACCCAGATAGCCAACCTGTTGTATACGGGTGGCACAGGAAGAACTATGGTTCCCAATGTCTGCATGCCCACTGATGTGAAAAAGAGGAACAAGCTATCTTCCTCTTCCTCTTCGGTTAATCCTCCTGACTTGCGTGAATATCTGATCCAGAAACGCAAAGACAGGAGTCATAACCAGGATTCAGTTCCCCAAACTATCAAATATAGGGAGATCATGTGGGAAGATGTCACTACCACATTCTGAAAACAGGGGTATTTTCAAATTTTTACAATATTTAATATTATGTTATTTACAATTAATTAATTGCATGATAGTGTATTTGATTTAAATAATTTTGTGCGATGTGTAATTAAATATATAATTATATGCAGTGTTTATTATTTTATTTTTAGCTAGCAGACTAGACCTAGTAGCCAGTAGATGAGCACCTGTCGGAATTTATGGAATTTTGAGGTTAATTGTTTTATTTAGAATTTAATTCTTGAAGATTGAAATTAATTACTGTATCTTATTTAATATTTTTGCGCATTGCCTTTGCTTCGATATTTGGAGCACTATCCAGACTTTTGTCTTCCAACAAATTTCACAATCTTGTCCTAGACATGCCCGCCTTCAAATCTGCTATTTTTGCAACTCATAATTTTGCTTCTTGAGCATTGTTTCTGGCCGCACAAAAATCGTCGCGGACGTTATTTTTAATTTCCTATTTTTGTATTGTTGTGCGTTCCAATCGAAAATTGGAGGCCATCTTGACCTATTTTTTGTGCGACCCAAATTAGGGTAATATTCTGTTCTGAGTCTTCTTCAATATTGGTATTGATGACCTGACCTGATTTTGATCCCATGTACTCCTAATTAATTTTAGAACACAACTTGCATTTATTTCTAATTAATTTGAGGATACCATTTTACCAATTCTAAAATCCCAATTTAATTCCAGTGCCCTGTAAATTGAGCCCGTACCAAACTTACAGCGCCCCCTGACCCTACAAAACACCGGACCCCGAATCGTCCGCCAAATTTTCGTCATTTTATGTGTTTGAGCAATTTCCCGAATTTAAAGGGCTAAGTTGCAATTATTCAATTGTAGGTGTCATCACCCCATTGTCCAAGACCAATGGAGAAGCCCAACATTGACTAGTCAACACCCTCACCCACATGAAAAAATTCTCCATGTTTAATCTGGACCACGCATTTAATTGGGTGCATCCTCACCATTAGATTCCATACACCCTCTTCATATATAATGTCACATCCTAAGCCCTAATCCCTAGAAAAATATAGGTTTTCCCACCTCCTCCCAAGTCTCCATCTCCCCTCAACCCAACGTAGGAAGAAACTCCTCTTCCTTTCTTCTTCTCTTTTCTTCTTTTCTTCTCCTTCTTCCTTCCTCCTCCTTCTTTAATATTTCTCTTTCAATTGAAATTTCAAAAAAGAGAAAAGGGAGGGAACTTGAAGTTACTGTGCCGGCCTCCCTCTGCAGTCCGGTGGCCAAGCCCGGCCGCTGGCCTGCTGTACATCCTCCCCGCGGTCCTCTGTACTCCGACTGCTTCCCCATTATTTCAGCCACCCTCCGGGACAGCCCAGCTCCTCCTTCCCGACCCCATCTTCGGCCCATCTACACCCACACCACCACCATCATCATTCACGCCACCACCTCCCATCTGATCGACCATGGCAGATCTCGGCGAAGCGATGGCCCCTCCTTCGAGTGGATGAGCTTCCGATGCGCGGCGACGAGTCCCTGGCGACTGCTCCGCCGCCAGTTTCTCTCCTCCTGCTGAGCCGAAGCTGCGCGGTTCAGAGCACCGCCGCAACAGCATCTCGTCGATCGACGAGTTTCTCTCCGATCATCCCCAGCGGTGGCGGACGACGAGCTCGACCAAAGATCACCGTCGTCGAGTCGAGGAACGAACTCAGATTTGAGTCGATGGGATCATCTTCTCCTTCCTCCCTCGGCCAGTTCGAGCCCGCATTCTCCGGCAGCAACAGCTCCGGCCAAAACCCCCTGTGAGAGCTTCTTCCCTCTTTCCCTCTTAATTGAACTATGAAATGTGTTATGGTATTTGTACTATTTAGTATATGTATTTATATATATATATATGTATATACATGTACCTATTATTATTGATTGTATTCATATATAGGTATGTGTACTAGTATTTCCATAAAATTGTATTTAATTAAATAAACACTATATTATTAGTGTAAATTAAATTAATGGATAGTACTTATGTATTATTATATGCAGTTAGGTGTTTAATTAATGTTTAATATTAGTGTGTATATATATGTATTTAATAATGTACATGTATGTATTTTAATTATGTATCATATAGTGTTACTATGTATATATGTATTGTAAATTGTATATGTATATACTTAATAACTGATATACATGTAAATACGTGTATATAGTATATAAAATTAAATTGTATATGTATATATGCATATTTTGTATACATAATATATTTTCAATAATTCTACATAATATATTTTCAATAATTCTAATTGGGTTGTATATATATATGTATGTATATTTTAAATTGTATACGTATATGTATATATTCATATAAATAATGTATAATATATGTATGTGATGTATAGAGTATATTAGTTATCTAATGAATGTTTAACACATAGATGGATAGTGTATATACTTAGCATATATGTATGTATTAATGTATAAATATTGTGTATTAGTGTATATGGTATATTTTAAATTGTATCTGTATATGTATAGCATTTAATTAATTAATGTTTAATAGTATATATAATATTGGTATACGTATAAATATATAATTCGTATACTTAATATATTTTAATAAAAAGGGTATACATGTATTTTATTTATATACTTAGCCTATTTCAATATATATATTTAATTGGTATGTATAGTGTATATTAATTATAGTATGTATAATAAATTGAATAAGTATGTATTTAAATTAATGCATAGGTATATATGTATATTGGTATATATTTTGTGTATGTGGATATAATTATACATGTATATAGTATAATTATTAATTTGGTATAAAAATATATATGTGTATATATATTTTGTATGGGTTCATGTTTAATAAAAACGTATTTTGGTATAAATAAATAAATATGTAAATACGTAATTTGGCAATTGGGTATAAATATGTGTACCTATATATATATATACATGTATAAACATATTTTTGGTATGTAAATATATACAGTATAAAACCGTATTGATATATATACATATGTACTTGTAAAACATATTTTGGTATATGTAAACAAATGTATATTTCACTAGTACATATATATGTATACATGTATATTCAGTAAATGTATATTCCCAAATATAGTTGTTATGAAGGTTATATGTGTTATGTATATTTAATTATGTATCTATCTACTAAATGATCCTAGGTGGCCAGTATCATATCTAGAGTAGCCCAATTTCAGTGTTTATAGACTGTGTGTTAGCGTAGCATCTGATGCAAATGTGGTTTTGCTTGTGATATGTTTATAGGACTGTTGGTTTACCCAGAGGATACTCTGGAACAGGACATCGATAATTACCAGCTAAGGACCCAAGGCGAGTACATTCTCTGATTAGTTTCTAATTTATGATATCTCCTATGTTCACTGTACCTAGTATAAATATCCATGTTCTTGACACGTTGGTTACACGGATTGGTATACACGGATCTCGTCATGAGATGTTATTCCTTATTCATGGTGTAGCTTGTACAAGACTTGTTTCCTTGTTATCTTGTGCATGTACAGACACTGATTCCCGGGGAGACTTGCTACCTTCCTGGGGAATCCCGTGCCATAGCGTACCATGATTGGATCTACTATACCAGTCGGGGGTTTGGGGAGTACTTTAGTGTAGATATGTGATCATATCCAACTTTATATGCACCATAGCTCACCCCACATCTCACGTCGGGTGCGGCCTGACCATTTATACGAACCATAGCTGTTACGTGTGATTAGCCTGACCTCTACATGCATCATAGCTAACCAACGGTTAGCCTGACTTTATATGAACCATAGCTAATCACATGTAACCAGCCTGATCAAGTTCCCAAGCCGATCACATGTTAAAGCTAGTACTCACACACTTAGTCATAGTATCTCTTGCTCTTTGACATATGGTTCTTTTCCTGCATTTACTTACAGCATTCTCAGTATTTTTCTCATTGTACATTTCTCGTACCTATACATGCATTTGGTATATTTCCATCTAGAACTGCTACATAGTTTATGTCATTTATATAGAACTGCTATTTAGAGATGTACTTTGCTCCTTCCTGACTGGAAAATATTTTTCCAGACTGTGACCTTAGTGGACTTGGTTCCGACACTTGAGGATTGGATATTACTGATTGCAGGTATGATTATTTTGTTACTAGGCTTGTGTTGTATTCTTTATTCTCAAATTCCTATCGTGCTGTAGTTGTGATTGAGTATGTTGTTAATATTTTATAGTGTTATCCGAGTCTCCTTATGGAGTTGGATACTAGCGTGAGATTTTATAGTACTTGACCTAGACAGCGTTCTACCACCGATGCTGCGGCGTAGGCTGGACGTACCCACGCACTCGTGCCCCTAAACCGGATGCGGGTCGTGACACATTTTTAGTGGTGGCCCATGCAGGTCAGACTTCGCAAGTTGTGCGATATCGTGGTAGTGCGACGTCATAATTGTACTACTGCATACCTGCTATAGAATATAGGACATAGGATACTAGGATGAGAGAGGATACTCAATCACAAATTCTTGAGAGATTCCTGGGATGACCCCATGAGAATCTTATTATAATTTCCAATTTAATTCCTTCGCCCTTGTTTCCGTCCGCTCTCGCTTGTTGTCACTGAACTTGATTCTTGTTGAGCAGTTATTAAATTAAGATTCTTGGTATCATTGTTGAGTTTGATTCTTGCTGACCAGTTGATTAACTTTAATTCCTGGTATCGTTGTTGAGTTGATTTCAAATCGAGATGAGTTTTTACGGACTAGAATTTACGGTATCATCTGATGACATATACTGATGAGGACAGTGAGAAAGGTAAAACGTCTACTTTGGTTATGGAACCTAGAGTTTATCGCAGCCATATTAGCTGTCGTGACGAGAACGTAGGAACCTAAACTGGGATGTACATACTTTAGTTATGAGATTTAGAATTTTTTGCAGCCATACCGGTTGGCGTGGCGAGGATTCTAGATGACATGATTATAGGGTTGCATACCTTAGTTACGGAACCTGTCGTTTATCGCGTCTATGCTTACTGGCGTGGCGAGGATTCTGAGTTTCATGATTTCGGATAGACGTGTATGATTATCAGGTTGTATCTTAAATTGGTTCTTAAAATATCATCTCAAGACTTATCCATTTTGTTATTCCAGGACTTTGTTCCATCGCTTCTTTTCTTTACTAGCAGTAAAGATACCTTCCGTCCTTGATCCAATTCCTTTTGAGCTTATTTTCTTTGAGGATTCCTTGTTAGTATGATAATTAGTGACTTGTAATTTTGTTGTGTCTTGTGTTAGTATTGGTTGAGTGTTGTTAGTGAGTTATAAGCGTTTCTTATGTTGGACATGTGAGCATTAGGCATTAATCTAGAGATACCCATAGCATAGTACCTTGTAGCAATAGTTCTATGATAGGTGTTATTATAATTAGTATTGGTATTATAGAAAGAGGAGTAAGAGTATCCGTGATGATGATCATTTGGAAGCAATAGTGCAAATAATTCGGGCAGTACAATTTTCGTACACAGCTGAGAGTTGTAAATAAATTCGTGTATTAGTGTGCATCTTGAGTATTAGAGACTGTGAGTAGTATATGTATACTTGTGGATTAAATTATAATTGGTAGAGTGGAAATGAATTTCGATTTTTAAGAATTTTGAGGAGATGAGACTTTATGTTATTAAAATTTGAGTATTCAAATTCAATTCAATAAACATAGTCAAGGCTATAAGGATTTCAAAAGTGATTAAATTTTTGATATTGAGTATCTGATTTTGAGGAGTGTATGCAATTATTTTTAAGTTGATTGAGAAGTTAAACCTTGACGATTATTTCGAGGATCAACTTTATGGTAGATAAGAGATGAATATTAATAAATGAGTAGATGATATACATGTGTAAGGATCTGATGATTGAGTATGATTGAGATCTCACTGCCAACCGACTTGGGTGTCAATCTAGGGTTATATTAGAGAGAGCAATACTTAGTATAGTGTGTTGCAATTGATATTCACTTGGGTGATAAGAATATCTAGTATCAACTATTGCAGTAGGTAAGGAAGCTAGCAGTGAGTATGCTTGTAGTAAAGTGTAGTACCTAAAGAGATAGAGGTATCAAACTTTCCATGCATCATTTGACCTATGATTATGTTAGAAGATATTGCAAGTAATATATTAGCAGTTTCTTTCTTTTCTTTCCTCATGTTATTTTTTGCCTTCTGATTGATTGATACCTTAGTACCGTAGCTGTACGCATGAATTCTTGTTATAATGTAGTTAGTAGTACCCCTGATACAGAGACTGCAATACCATGACGAAAGACACCATGATCATACATATTTCCCTTAGGTTGCATGTTGTATGAGTATAGGTAGAATTCTCTTAGACTTTGATTGTTGAGGATTTAACTGTAATAAAGATTAACGAAGAGGTTATGACTTGACAAAGAGAGACAAGGTGCCAAAAAAAAAAATTTTGAGAAAAATATTAAATTAAATAAAGAGTTGGGAATTTGATATGGC
Organism: Iris macrosiphon; assembly: GCA_036927795.1. Taxonomy (NCBI): domain Eukaryota; kingdom Viridiplantae; phylum Streptophyta; class Magnoliopsida; order Asparagales; family Iridaceae; genus Iris; species Iris macrosiphon. Next base: position 186,947,377 of record JAYESA010000011.1, read on the forward strand.
GTAATTGAAGTTTTTGTTAAATCATTGATTTTTAAAAAATTTTGAAATGATTGAATTTATTATTAAATTTGAGGAATTTAAGAAGGCCATCGATATATTTGTTGGACTGCAAGTTGTGAACTTATATTTTGAATATTGTATTGGAGGTTCCATAAATATTACATCGCTGCGTATTATGGGAAAGAAAAAAAAAATTTCGAGGATAAACATTGATTTAAATAAATGGTTAAGAAATTAACATGGCATAATTGGTGGTTAATTAATTCCAAGAAAGATTATGACGTGTTAAGTTGGTTATTAATTTGGAAATTTTGGGAGATTTATCAATGTATTTATTTAATTACAAGTTATGAATTTTAGAACTTTATATTTGAATGTGACATTTGGAGAATCCTTAAATATCATATTGTTGAGTTTTGAGGAGTGGATATTAAATTCTGAGTATCGAATTAGTAGCTAAAAACTTTCAAGGAAAAAAAAAAAAAGGGGGACTTTGATTCTATTTTGAGGATTTTTACAGGAATACAAATAATTTCAGATTTTTGAAATTGTGAAAAGACCTGGTGGATTATTCGTGGTTGATGAATTTAAATTGAGGAAAATAATAATGTGTATGATTAAATGCTACTTTGAGGATTTTAAATTTCGAGGACGAAATTCTTTTAAGGTGGGTAGACTTGTCACTACCACATTCTGAAAACAGGGGTATTTTCGAATTTTTACAATATTTAATATTATGTTATTTACAATTAATTAATTGTATGATAGTGTATTTGATTTAAATAATTTTGTGCGATGTGTAATTAAATATATAATTATATGCAGTGTTTATTATTTTATTTTTAGCTAGCAGACTAGACCTAGTAGCCAGTAGATGAGCACCTGTCGGAATTTATGGAATTTTGAGGTTAATTGTTTTATTTAGAATTTAATTCTTGAAGATTGAAATTAATTACTGTATCTTATTTAATATTTTTGCGCATTGCCTTTGCTTCGATATTTGGAGCACTATCCAGACTTTTGTCTTCCAACAAATTTCACAATCTTGTCCTAGACATGCCCGCCTTCAAATCTGCTATTTTTGCAACTCATAATTTTGCTTCTTGAGCATTGTTTCTGGCCGCACAAAAATCGTCGCGGACGTTATTTTTAATTTCCTATTTTTGTATCGTTGTGCGTTCCAATCGAAAATTGGAGGCCATCTTGACCTATTTTTCGTGCGACCCAAATTAGGGTAATATTCTGTTCTGAGTCTTCTTCAATATTGGTATTGATGACCTGACCTGATTTTGATCCCATGTACTCCTAATTAATTTTAGAACACAACTTGCATTTATTTCTAATTAATTTGAGGATACCATTTTACCAATTCTAAATTCCCAATTTAATTCCAGTGCCCTGTAAATTGAGCCCGTACCAAACTTACAGCGCCCCCTGACCCTACAAAACACCGGACCCCGAATCGCCCGCCAAATTTTCGTCATTTTATGTGTTTGAGCAATTTCCCGAATTTAAGGGGCTAAGTTGCAATTATTCAATTGTAGGTGTCATCACCCCATTGTCCAAGACCAATGGAGAAGCCCAACATTGACTAGTCAACACCCTCACCCACATGAAGAAATTCTCCATGTTTAATCTGGACCACCCATTTAATTGGGTGCATCCTCACCATTAGATTCCACACACCCTCTTCATATATAATGTCACATCCTAAGCCCTAATCCCTAGAAAAATCTAGGTTTTCCCACCTCCTCCCAAGTCTCCATCTCCCCTCAACCCAACGTAGGAAGAAACTCCTCTTCCTTTCTTCTTCTCTTTTCTTCTTTTCTTCTCCTTCTTCCTTCCTCCTCCTTCTTTAATATTTCTCTTTCAATTGAAATTTCAAAAAAGAGAAAAGGGAGGGAACTTGAAGTTACTGTGCCGGCCTCCCTCTGCAGTCCGGTGGCCAAGCCCGGCCGCTGGCCTGCTGTACATCCTCCCCGCGGTCCTCTGTACTCCGACTGCTTCCCCATTATTTCAGCCACCCTCCGGGACAGCCCAGCTCCTCCTTCCCGACCCCATCTTCGGCCCATCTACACCCACACCACCACCATCATCATTCACGCCACCACCTCCCATCTGATCGACCATGGCAGATCTCGGCGAAGCGATGGCCCCTCCTTCGAGTGGATGAGCTTCCGATGCGCGGCGACGAGTCCCTGGCGACTGCTCCGCCGCCAGTTTCTCTCCTCCTGCTGAGCCGAAGCTGCGCGGTTCAGAGCACCGCCACAACAGCATCTCGTCGATCGACGAGTTTCTCTCCGATCATCCCCAGCGGTGGCGGACGACGAGCTCGACCAAAGATCACCGTCGTCGAGTCGAGGAACGAACTCAGATTTGAGTCGATGGGATCATCTTCTCCTTCCTCCCTCGGCCAGTTCGAGCCCGCATTCTCCGGCAGCAACAGCTCCGGCCAAAACCCCCTGTGAGAGCTTCTTCCCTCTTTCCCTCTTAATTGAACTATGAAATGTGTTATGGTATTTGTACTATTTAGTATATGTATTTATATATATATATATATGTATATACATGTACCTATTATTATTGATTGTATTCATATATAGGTATGTGTACTAGTATTTCCATAAAATTGTATTTAATTAAATAAACACTATATTATTAGTATAAATTAAATTAATGGATAGTACTTATGTATTATTATATGCAGTTAGGTGTTTAATTAATGTTTAATATTAGTGTGTATATATATGTATTTAATAATGTACATGTATGTATTTTAATTATGTATCATATAGTGTTACTATGTATATATGTATTGTAAATTGTATATGTATATACTTAATAACTGATATACATGTAAATACGTGTATATAGTATATAAAATTAAATTGTATATGTATATATGCATATTTTGTATACATAATATATTTTCAATAATTCTACATAATATATTTTCAATAATTCTAATTGGGTTGTATATATATATGTATGTATATTTTAAATTGTATACGTATATGTATATATTCATATAAATAATGTATAATATATGTATGTGATGTATAGTGTATATTAGTTATCTAATGAATGTTTAACACATAGATGGATAGTGTATATACTTAGCATATATGTATGTATTAATGTATAAATATTGTGTATTAGTGTATATGGTATATTTTAAATTGTATCTGTATATGTATAGCATTTAATTAATTAATGTTTAATAGTATATATAATATTGGTATACGTATAAATATATAATTCGTATACTTAATATATTTTAATAAAAAGGGTATACATGTATTTTATTTATATACTTAGCCTATTTCAATATATATATTTAATTGGTATGTATAGTGTATATTAATTATAGTATGTATAATAAATTGAATAAGTATGTATTTAAATTAATGCATAGGTATATATGTATATTGGTATATATTTTGTGTATGTGGATATAATTATACATGTATATAGTATAATTATTAATTTGGTATAAAAATATATATGTGTATATATATTTTGTATGGGTTCATGTTTAATAAAAACGTATTTTGGTATAAATAAATAAATATGTAAATACGTATTTTGGCAATTGGGTATAAATATGTGTACCTATATATATATATACATGTATAAACATATTTTTGGTATGTAAATATATACAGTATAAAACCGTATTGATATATATACATATGTACTTGTAAAACATATTTTGGTATATGTAAACAAATGTATATTTCACTAGTACATATATATGTATACATGTATATTCAGTAAATGTATATTCCCAAATATAGTTGTTATGAAGGTTATATGTGTTATGTATATTTAATTATGTATCTATCTACTAAATGATCCTAGGTGGCCAGTATCATATCTAGAGTAGCCCAATTTCAGTGTTTATAGACTGTGTGTTAGCGTAGCATCTGATGCAAATGTGGTTTTGCTTGTGATATGTTTATAGGACTGTTGGTTTACCCAGAGGATACTCTGGAACAGGACATCGATAATTACCAGCTAAGGACCCAAGGCGAGTACATTCTCTGATTAGTTTCTAATTTATGATATCTCCTATGTTCACTGTACCTAGTATAAATATCCATGTTCTTGACACGTTGGTTACACGGATTGGTATACACGGATCTCGTCATGAGATGTTATTCCTTATTCATGGTGTAGCTTGTACAAGACTTGTTTTCTTGTTATCTTGTGCATGTACAGACACTGATTCCCGGGGAGACTTGCTACCTTCCTGGGGAATCCCGTGCCATAGCGTACCATGATTGGATCTACTATACCAGTCGGGGGTTTGGGGAGTACTTTAGTGTAGATATGTGATCATACCCAACTTTATATGCACCATAGCTCACCCCACATCTCACGTCGGGTGCGGCCTGACCATTTATACGAACCATAGCTGTTACGTGTGATTAGCCTGACCTCTACATGCATCATAGCTAACCAACGGTTAGCCTGACTTTATATGAACCATAGCTAATCACATGTAACCAGCCTGATCAAGTTCCCAAGCCGATCACATGTTAAAGCTAGTACTCACACACTTAGTCATAGTATCTCTTGCTCTTTGACATATGGTTCTTTTCCTGCATTTACTTACAGCATTCTCAGTATTTTTCTCATTGTACATTTCTCGTACCTATACATGCATTTGGTATATTTCCATCTAGAACTGCTACATAGTTTATGTCATTTATATAGAACTGCTATTTAGAGATGTACTTTGCTCCTTCCTGACTGGAAAATATTTTTCCAGACTGTGACCTTAGTGGACTTGGTTCTGACACTTGAGGATTGGATGTTACTGATTGCAGGTATGATTATTTTGTTACTAGGCTTGTGTTGTATTCTTTATTCTCAAATTCCTATCGTGCTGTAGTTGTGATTGAGTATGTTGTTAATATTTTATAGTGTTATCCGAGTCTCCTTATGGAGTTGGATACTAGCGTGAGATTTTATAGTACTTGACCTAGACAGCGTTCTACCGCCGATGCTGCGGCGTAGGCTGGACGTACCCACGCACTCGTGCCCCTAAATTGGGTGCGGGTCGTGACAGAAGATGCGTCAACATCTAATATCGTCATGACATATGGGCCACATAAAGATTCTGTCTTTATTGTTCCTCCAACTCGCGACGACCAACATCCAATAGTCTTCGGTCGCAGGCAGAGCAGACCGATTGTACAAGAAGAATTTCACGAGTCTGAGGGTGGCAAAATGCAAATCCACAGGTATAGTCCACAAGCTTTAAAGATTATACAAAGCATGGGTTATGATTTGAAACTGAAACAAGGCCTCAACTATGGAAAAGGCAGACGAACACCGTTGCATGGTAATTCTTACTGTCAACAAGCTCATTTTGGGTTAGGGTATACTGCATCTCTTGCAAACTCCAAACCTTCAGAGTCTAATCCTATATACCCAGAGGCAGGTCCTTATAAATCAACTTCTGTGGACAAACGCCACGACATGTCTGGGGGTAGCCTACCTCGACAAAATAGGGCAGCATCCAAAGCTGATGGTAGAATTCTCTCTGAGTCCGAAGATGATGCAGCGATGACGATCTTCCCGGAAGACCGTAAAACTCAGGCATCGGGAGCCCGAAGGCAAAAAGGGACTTTCTCCTTCAATGAAGATGACATCATTGGAATCTTTAATATATTGATGAAGGAACATAAACTCCGGCTACCCAACATCAAATATCCTGAGAGAACTGGCAAAGTCGATGACCCAGATTATTGTCTCTTCCATCGGTACATTCATCACCCTACAAGGGCCTGCTATGTACTAAAAAGGAGAATTCAGGAATTGATCGATGCCAAAGTCATCACTTTGCATCTGTAAACGAGGGAACGATCACTAAAGATTATTTTCACTCTAACGTGACAATTTGCTCCCTCAAGGATATACCTGATGATTAGTCCCTAAAGTTTCTCCGGCAGATTCTTCAGGTCTAGCCCCACTTAAGAAAATCATTCTACAGTGAATTTTTCGAACATGAGTTCATGTCCATATTACCTCTGAACAAACTTTTTGAGTCTTTGGCTATCGGTTATCATGTCCATATTACCTCTGATATCGGTTGTCATCTCAACTTAGCACCCGTACTTAACTCTAAGTACACCAGTGGTGTTGAGTCCACAAAAACTGCCATGTCCATATTACCTCTGAGCAGATATATACCTCCATCCCCAATGGAGTCACAACCCAGAAAGTCTGTCATGTTCATATTACCTCTGAACAAACTTTTCGAGTCTTTGGCTATCGGTTATCATGTATATATTACCTCTGATATCGGTTGTCATCTCAACTTAGCACCCGTACTTAACTCTAAGTGCGCTAGTGGTGTTGAGTCCACAAAAACTACCACGTCCATATTACCTCTGGCAGGGCTTGTCCCAAACCTATTATTTGCACTCTCGTGCGCAACAAATGATAGGTCCACCAAAAATCCCCCAGTGGGATATACCTTAACGAATATGGTATCATATTACGTCCATATTACCTCTGGTATGATGTCCGAAATTCGCGCAAACAATCATTAAGAAATGGAGGACCCTAAAGAAGCAGTATCCGTCAAAAGACGATCATTACGCTTCTATTTTGATGCGTCTTCACAATGTCTATATCGCCGGACCTATGACGGACTGCTATTGAGATGTCTCTCCGATGATGAGGCACAGCGGATTATCCGTGAAGCTCACGACGGTGTATGCGGAGCGCATCAACCCGGTCCTAAGCTACAGGATCGTATCAGGAGGATGGGCTACTACTGGCCTACTATGATCACAGATGCAATAAAGTATGCAAGATAATGCAAAGCCTGTCAGGTTCATGCAGACTTTATACATCAACCTTCTGAACATCTACATCCTACAGTTGCATTCTGGCCTTTCGAAGCATGGGGTATGGATATCATTGGTCCTATTCACCCGTCTTCTTCCAGAGGTCACCGGTTCATACTGGCCATCACGAATTATTTCTCCAAATGGGCAGAGGCGATCCCTCTTGCTGAGGTGAAGACATCTAACGTAATCAGCTTCATGCAGACTTTATACATCAACCTTCTAAACATCTATATCCTACAGTTGCATCCTGGCCTTTCGAAGCATGGGGTATGGATATCATTGGTCCTATTCACCCGTCTTCTTCCAGAGGTCACCGGTTCATACTGGCCATCACGAATTATTTCTCCAAATGGGCAGAGGCGATCCCTCTTGCTGAGGTGAAGACATCTAACGTAATCATGTCATTTATCGCTTTGGGATACCCCGGAGGATAATTCATGACAATGGCCTCAGTTCATCAGCCGAGCGTTTCATCGATTTTGCGATAAAAATCGGATACAAAATGTGGCCTCTACGGCATATAATCCTGCTACTAATGGTTTGGCGGAAGCTTTCAACAAAACCATTATCAAACTATTAAAAAAGTTTGTCTCTTCGAACAAGAGAGATTGGAATGAGAAGATGGGAGAATGTCTCTAGGCATACCGCACAACGGTATGAGCACCGACAGGTTGTACCCCATTCTCATTGGTTTATGGGAGTGATGCAGTTCTCTCCATCGAAATCCAGATTCCGTCACTCAGGATAGCGGTGGCTAATAAGTTGACTCAGAATGACCTATTAAGGCTTCAAGAGCTAGAAGGATTAGACGAGAAATGCCGCCAAGCTCAATAGCGTATCGCGTTTTACCAAGCACGTATTTCCAGATCTTTTAATCAAAAAGTAAAGGAAAGAGTGTTCAAAGTTGGCGAGCTAGTTTTAGCTTTGAGAAGGCCAATGATTATTATTCACAAGAGTAATGGTAAATTCCAGCCCAAATGGGAAGGCCCTTATGTGATCGAGACGACGTTCTCAAACGGCACTTACAGGTTAGCCAAGCCTAATGGAGACTTGTTAATGGCTCCTATCAACGGCAAATTCCTGAAGAGAAAGAGCAAAAGTACATTAAAAAGCAAAAAAGTACATCATTTGGGGGGAGCGGTTAGGTCGCGAATCTGCTGCGCCAGTGTGGCCATCTTCTCAGTCCTGGAGCTTAAAACGGTAGCGCGGGCCCGCTCCAGTCGTACCTCGTCATTGCTCAGGAGGGACAGTTCGGATCTAGCCTGAACAAAACCAGCACAGGCGACTCCTGCGCGCGTCAAGTTCTGTTGAGCTATACCCAGTCGGCCATTCACCACATCTAAAGCTTCCGATGACTGAGAAGCCCACTTCTTTGCCTGAGCGAGTTTTACTTCCAGTCTGCGGACCCTCGCTACATTTCCTTCATGCTCGGCCTGACACTTTGTTTGAAGAGGAATAACCTCCTCCAAGACAGCTTTTTCTTCATCCATCTCCTGCTGATGTGTCTGGATGGATCTATTTAGGCCTTCCATCTGTTCAGCAAGCTGCGTAGTCAGGGAGTCATATTCGGCCTGGACCAGGTCTTCAATGCTGCCTCGAGATAGCTGCAAATATTCGTTAATGGGTTGCTCCAAACCATTAACTATCTGCTCCAACGTGTCAGCCTCTCGGCGTCGTTGAAGTCTATGATCGGCACTATCGCAAACTGAGAGGACCTCCTCAGCGCCTCGAAACCTAGATTCTTCTCTAACACCATTGATATCAATGTTTTTATAGTGGTGTAGAAGATACTAGTATACTGCTCAGTCAGCATGGCTAGATCCGAATGGACGCTGGAAGTGGCTGCAATATTGGCGAACCTCCCTCCAGGAATGACTGTTGACGATATTGCCACAGTCGTCGCCTCAACAGATGGTGCGACAAAAGAAGATGCGCCAACAACGGACGAAGTGGCCGGCGTACTCAAAGGAGGTATTGTCGTAACGACAGGCTCGTCCTCCTCTCGAGATAGCGGAACCGTTTCGGGCAAGCCGGCACCCGAAAATGCTTTCTCTTCGAAGTCGGGCACCTCCATGTCATCGCCAGGAGCTGAAACAGAGCCAAAAGGGGCGTCAACACTGCCCTCCCCATAGATGTCTTCCCCTGAGAAGAAGACAAAAGAAAGTTAATATCAACATGATGTTAATTTTTCTAAAAGAGGCGTAAAGACGACATTTACGCATGGCCGATGGTATATATGTCGTGTCTGCAGCTAGTACAACTAAATCATTTCTTAATGATGCTAAGCAAGCTGTCATACCTGGAGAAGATTGTGTGTCAACCGACACTGGCAAATATTCTTCCAGGTCCTCGTCAAGTTCCAACCGAGGCTCATCGGCTGGAATCTCACTGGGTACACTTACAGACGCGGCAGGGGTTTCTCCCGTTGCTGGTCTGGACAAAGATATCCTTATTCGGTTCGACCCCGAAGGCGATCTCGTGCCACTACCTGAAGCGGTAGCTGAGACAGCAGCCTCAAGCAGAGATTCTTCGGCACCGCCAGCCGGAACTGTAGAGGTTCCCTCTCTAAAAGGCGAGGAACCTCCAATCAAAGAATCGTCCCCAACAGGAGAAACAGCAGGTTCACTCCTGGGAACCTCAGGGTGGGAAGTCCTGACAGGACGACTAACCGTCTTCTTCTTCTTCTTGCGAGGGGAATTCTCCTTCAGAACATGAGCCCTTCGCTTGCCAGAGATGACCAGAGGCCCTGCAGGCGGAGGTATTTCACCCCTCGGTACTGCCAACAAAGGCTCATCTGTATTGACAGAATCTTCACCCTCGTTAGAGGAAACTGAGGGGATTTCGTATCTCCCCGCGGACTTGGAGGAGGGCATCCTAAAACTTCTACGCATATCAAAATCGTGATGGAAGGTGTTGGTTGCCACATAAAACTGGGCATACGAGTGGAGGATGCGCAGCTCCATAGAGAGCGAAGTCGCGGGCACAGTAAAAGTTGCTTCAGTGCAACCCATGATGAAGTATCGCCACCCTCTCGCTCCATCGATAAGTCCACCCCTGGACCTGAAGCTGGTGACGGCATTGCCCACGTGCAATTGATCATACACAAACTGTCTGGCAAACCGACTAGGCTGATAGGGTTCCAAGAAGCATTGGTCTTCACTTCTGTACAGTAAGTGGGAAGGTCTAATGCAGACCAACCAATTAAAAGCTTCAGGAGAAAGAACGGTCTTCCCGTCGCTTAAGTCCTGAAGTCTGCTCCCCTGTTGATTGATATGTACAGAGGGGACAGGGCAGAAGAGCTTCCAGCTGTGACTGAAATTCAGTACCCGCCGACAGTCTAAAACTGTGGTCACATTCCAGGAGGAATTCTTGTAATTCAGCAAGAAATTACCCCCCGAACTACTGCCAGAGCCAGGAGACATCACCCTGGGGTTATGCAGAATTAACCATCCCATCAAATACAGGTACGATAATTCTACCCTGGGAAAGCTATCACGCCGAGTTTCATCGGCAAGAAGCCCATCAGTAATGGCCCTCAGGCCAGCTTGTATGCGGCATACCATGGCAGGAAGCAAACCTAGCCTTGCCTCGAACACCAGATGCACTGCAGACCATAAGGTATTGCGGTGAATACGATCCGCAGATGCAATGCCGGGTACTACCAGTCGGCGCAGCCATATAGAGAGGAAGCCCGCCAGTTGAGCTTCCTTGGACAGAGGCCTGCGGCAATGCCTCAGATAACTGTAGGCCTTAGTGCCTGCAGGATACATCCCTATCCCTTCGTCGAGAATCTGATCTGAAATCCCGGAGCCTTCCATAAGATCGTCAACTACCTGAGCACTAAGCACGCTCAGACAGCTCAGAGGCTGATCCTTGCTATCCAAGACTTTCTCTGGCTTAGCAGCCCTGGCTCGGTGAAAGAAGAGGTAGGACGCCCATTTGTTGGTATGAGCCAAATCAGAGGGCTCATTATAAAAGGCGGTGCAAGCAAGGTAGTGGCACATCAGCTCCTGGTACACTGCCACTACCCGAGGGTCTGAATCCCCCAGCTCCCGGTTTGTGGGAACATACTCTTCATAAGGAGTATCTCCCATTGGCAGTCTCGAGATCTCTGCCATTTCTTGAAGGGCCAATCCCAACTCCCCCAGTGGAGTGACGAAAGTCCCGGTGAGCGAGATATATCGCTCCATCAAAGCCAGAAACAAGCTGGGGTTGAGAGGTAACCCAACACTGGTAGCACTCACAGCTTCAAACAGACCAATGCTCTCCAGCTCCGTCTGAAAATGCTTCAGGGCCCAGTCAGCCAAACGAGCCCATCGAAGATTTGTAGGGGTGATCCGCCCATTTGTCCGAGGGTTAACCTTGGGGTACACTCCTCCATGCCCCATGAAGTCGTTGCAGAAAGTCGGTATTTGGACTGGCTGGAATGGTGTAGTTTCCTCACTCGGGATAATGCTCGGATACAACCCCCTGAACGGCATCACAGATCCGGAAGGACGGCTGACAAATGACCCCTGGTCAGATCCTTTCTGATGAAATATCTTTTCCGGCTGGCCGTGAAGATTGGGAGTCAGTGTCCACGATATCCTCCTGGGATGTGTGGCATGGAAGAATGCTGAGATGGGGTAGTCCCTCAGCATCTTGAACAGATACATGACCAAGCCCCCGGCAGGGAAAACCCAGAGTTCTTTCTTGGGCTTCGTCTGGAACTGTTTGTCAATCATGTCCCCGAACAGAAAAGCAAGCTTTATATATTGTGCTCCGTCTATGGACGTCAGGGGCTCTCCGTTGATCATGTTCAACAGCATTCGCTCTCCTTGAGACGATATCAGGATTCCCCTTCCTTCAGGGTATTGGGGTCCCGAGATAGGAAATGTCACGTGGGACAAATCCTCCAGGTAGTTAGAATGCAGCATCCCAGCAGCGGAACCCATCACCTCAGCCAACGAAGACGCATGCAAGTTAACTGCAAAGTGCAAGAAAAATACGTCAGTTTCTATACTAGACCTCACAAATCTTGCAGCATATGCTAAAAGGCAACAGTCTGTGCTTTACGCCAAGACTGTAAAAACTTGATCTTTTATGCTAGAATCTTCTTCCAAGGCGTAAAATTCAAGACTGGCATTATACACACAAAAAACCTAACAGTCTGTGTTTTACGCCAGACTGCCAAAGCTTGAGTTATTACGCCGGAATTTCCATCTAGAAGCGTAACACTCAAATTTTATAGTATACGCCAAGTTTCGACAGTCAAAGCTTTTACGCCAGACTGCGAAAATATGGAGTTTCTACGCTGACACATTAGAAATGTGGGCGTAAAAGATGAAACATCTCTGTGCATCATCTTCCTCAGAGAGGCTATCATCACAGAAGACGACCTAGCACGATCACGTACAATGTGTGCGAAGGATTTTCTTCGTTTTTCTTGTCATCCCAAAAGCCTCACCTATAACACCCGGTGCACAGCTCGTCAGCGGGACACTTCGTTCAGAATGAGAATCGCCTTGCCCGACGGGAGTCGCTCTCGCTTGGGCAGAAGAGCGGGAAGAGGAGGCAGCCTTCTTTCCCTTAGAGGAGGAGATTGGTTTTGGTGCCATTGCTGAAAACTCAGGATGCTCAGAGGAAACGAAGGAGAGAACTCGAAGAGACGAAAGCTTTCTTTTGCAAAAGATAAGTGAAGAGTCTTCTCTCTGAAAGCCTTGGGATATATATAGAGTTCGGATAGACTCCTCGGATCCCTAACCAAATCCGACATTTAATATTCGGTTATGATTGGGGACTACGTCAGCCTATTACTCAAGAAAGGCGGACAGTCAGCGAATTCAAAAAGTTTTCTTGCAAAGCAGATTTGTGGTTTTACGCTAAGGAGCTTTCTACGCTCGGCAGCTACAAATCTACGGTTTTACGCTCACAGGCTATAAGTCTATGGTTTTACGCCCGGATGCTTGTATGCTCGGTAGCTTTTACGCTCGAGAGGCTACAAACCTACGACTTCACCCTCAGAAGCTACAAATCTATGATTTCACACTCGGTGGCTTTTACGCTCAGAGGCAACAAATCCACGACTTCACGCTCGAAAGCTTTCGTTATAGAGGCTACAGATCTACAGTTTTACGCCCGAATGCTCTCATGCTCAGCAGCTTTTACGCTCGAGAGGCTACGAACTTATGATTTTATGCTCATCTACATTACGGATCTATGACTTTCCTTATATCTGAGAATAAGCAGGCCAGAATATGCATACATCTGAACCATTCTCAAGATGACCAATTGCAAGGGTTCACGCAGAAGATACTCCTTCTTGGCCTCAAAATATCCTAAGTATCCAAAGCATACAAAGTTCAGCATTGAAAATGACTCTTCTTCTTGGGTCGATTAGAGGTTCATCCAGAATCCAGTCTGAATATTTCATCTATAGTTCAGGATGGCGACTCGATTTGACAGCCGTTTCTTGCCCTATTTTCAAGGGATTTTCGGGAAATCATTCTTGAAGATGATGGTCTGAACAAAAATTCTTTTTATCAGAAGTGACGGTTCAGAATTCTACGCAGCCCCCCACTCCTAACGGCAGGACAGTTCGAATACTCGACTTAAATGCTAATCGACTTTCTGCGCATCTTTAGTTATGCGTAAAAGACAGGATGGGACCTAGTACTCTTTCTATCAGAGGCGGCGTAAAGTTATCCAGACGTGTCGAAGCTACACATATTCAAACTTCATCACAGCAACATATAGCAAATAATCAGATGCGTAAATGAAGATGATTTTATTAAATCATGATTACATATAAGGAAAATCCAGTCTATAAAGGGTTTTTTCTTCATTTTCATGATTACTTATTAGGGAAATTCCGTCTACAAAGGGTTTCCTCATTTTTACTTAAAGATCACGCCCAGAATCTGTTCTACCAGGTTCTCGCATGGGTGGAGATCTTTATCCGTCTTCTTCAGCAGTTAGTCGGTTTCCGCGACCGATTAACAAGAAAATAATTAATGGCGGGAGGATACAAAACTGGACCTGCCTAAATTATTCAGTGCCCATCCTCCATACGCCATGACAGATTGAGTTGAGGTTTTAAACCCAACTTAATACTCGAGGACAGAGCTAGTTTTTTTGCTATCGTCCACGAACGATAGGAGAAGATACAGCTTGCAAGCTGTGTGGTCGAATGTGACCCTTCCTCTCTCCTGGACGAACCGCCATATGAAGTTGCTGATTATCCCGAGCAAAGGAAGCTATGATATACTTCCATGATCCATCGTTGCAGAGGACATTTGCTCGAAGATGCCTTCTTTTTTGGCTCCTTACATGCTGGAAGAACATGGTCTTCTTCTTCCTCAAGTCGACCCGACGAACTCCGGCAATCATCTCTGCGTGGTGAAGGAAATATGGGAAGAACAGGTTAACTTCTCATCCCTTATATAGGCAAAAGGGAACACACTGAATCCCAACAAATCCCCTATAATCCGCCAGGAAATCAGTCTTGAAGAACGAGTCAGACTTGACCGTTTCATGCTTCATTCAAAGTGTTTCAAATTACGAGGAATTTGAAAACTTTGAAGGGGGTCTTGTAGAAGCATGAAAAATACGCTGAAGAGTTATACGCAGCATTTTGGTGCTGGACAGCGTAAAATATGACTTCGGAGCCATCGGCGTACAACAGAGCTTTCTCGCTAAGCATAGCGTAAAGTATAAGCTCAAGGACTATCCGCGTAATGCAGTATGTCCAGGCTGCTTCAGCGTAAAAAGGGTGCTATATCGCCTTTATGGCGTAAAACTCATCCGTTTTTTAATGCAGCATACGAGGAACGTTTCATATTCCTCGAATGAACCGGTCAAATCATGCAGTGAACCTGACGTCTGACTCCTGACAAAGAGTACTGTACGACTATCCAAACGACGGTTGTAATGATGGCGTGGCACAGCAACCCAAACTGTCGTTTAGTGACATTTCCTTGGCGTAAACTGCTTTTACGCATACAAGAGAATATGCTGCCTAGTTTTACACAGACAGATGTGAGCTTTTTACGCTCCACAGAAGACAAACAGGCTTCCACGTCAAAAGCTGCTCTTCGTACAGGGCTCGAGGCACGTCTCTGCATTTAATATGCAGAATGATGGCAGATCTTCGAGACACGCCTCTGCATTTAATGCGCAGAATGATGGCAGATCTTCGAGACACGCCTCTGCATTTAATGCGCAGAATGGTGGCAGATCTTCGAGAAACGTATCTGTATTTAATGCGCGAAATGGTGGCAGATCTTCGAGACACGCCTCTGCATTTAATGCGCAGGATAGGGGCAGATCTCTGCATTCAATGCAAGAGATTTGATTATATCTTCAAAAGCCGTAATTTTGGCTAAAACATCCACATCATTTGCACATTACGCCATCAGGCTATTTTCAGCTATGGGAGCACGTTGTACGCTATCTCCTTGGAATACGCCACCAGGCTATTTTCAGCTATGAGGAGCACGCCGTACACTATCTCCTTGAAATACGCCAACTCAGGCTATATTTGCATCGGTGCGTATTAAGGCTATTTGGTCCAGAATTCGCTCAAGGCCTCAGTCAAGGAAGGAGGATGAGCTATCTTCTACGCTAGCTACCTGTCTATGCAGCATCAGGCTTCTACGCCTCCTCGGCTTCTACACCTCCTCAGCTTCTATGCCTGCTCGGCTTCTATGCCTACTTGGCTTCTACGCCAGTTTGATGACTATTTGGCTTCTACGCCATGGTGACAGTTATTGGCTTCTACGCCAACCTTTTCTACACGAGGGATAACTACCTACGTGGCTTTTATGTCGTGATCTTCGCAGCCATTATACGCATTATCTCTTAATGGGATATGCGTCACATGCAGATTCAGAAGATCATTTATACGTGGGTAACGGTTATTATAACCATCGCATAAAAAGTGCCATACTCTCCATTACCCGGCTTTTACGCCGATCGAAGGGTTACTGTCACTGAAACCCTATAAATAGAGACCTCTATTGACAGAGGTCCGGGGTCAGAAGAAAGGTCGAAAACTGAGAAAACTAGGTCCAGAGAAAAAGGAGAAGAAAAGAGGGTCGAGAGTCAAAAGGTCTTGGAGAGAGAAGAATCCAGAGCTCAGACAAAGAGTAGCGATCTACGACTTTGGCATCGGGCATCTACTCTCCTCTGAAACCTTCGAAGCATCTCCTTCTTCTACGGCACTTCTTCATCGTCGTGTGGTCCAAGGGACAAAGTGATGGACTGCAGATCAGACTCCTATAGCAATATTTATCGAGATTAAAATTGTACTTGACATCCTCGTATAGGATTAATTGTACTTCTTGTTTGTAAACCAAAGAGCGGGTTTCGTATAAACCTCATTTTATTTTTTTCGTTTATTATCAAACAATATATGTGTATGTATCTATAGTATATTCTATACATAAGTATAGGTAGTTAAGTGTATAGAGGTATCTATATGCATATGTTTTTATATATATATATATATATATATATATATATATATATATATATATATATATATGGTTATGATATATATAGTTATGTATGTTGGTCTTTATATATGTATACATATATATGTGTATATCTATATAGATATAGATAGATACCTATATGTATATATATATATATATATATATATGTTATGTGTGAGAGTGAGTGTGTACATATATGTATATTGATATATTTATATATATATATATATATATATATATATATATATATACTAGTGAGAGTGTGCTAGTTGTGTTGTTGTGTGTT
The DNA here is from genome assembly GCA_036927795.1 of Iris macrosiphon. Classification (NCBI taxonomy): domain Eukaryota; kingdom Viridiplantae; phylum Streptophyta; class Magnoliopsida; order Asparagales; family Iridaceae; genus Iris; species Iris macrosiphon. Next base: position 186,964,002 of record JAYESA010000011.1, read on the forward strand.
TGTGTGTGTGCTAAGGAGGGGTCGGGCACCTGCACTAAATTAGTGCAGTCATTCTGCAGTTTCAGCTTGCAAGCTGCAGGCAGTAACTCCAGCAGTAGCAGCTAGCTCATGTAGGCAGATGCAGTGCCAACTGCAGCAGCAGCAGTCTTCATCATAGCAGCAGCTAGTACTTTCAGCATTAGCATTCAGCATCTATAGCAGCAGCAACATGTGCAGTAGTTCAACATTAGCACACTGCAGTGAAGCTGCAATGCAGCAGCAGCAAGCACTGTACTCAAGCATACTACACCAGCAGCAGAAGCATCTTGGGGAGCCATCAGAAGAGTTAGCTTATCACAGCAAGAGCCAACTGTGCAGTATAATAACAGCACAGTATCAGCAGCACATGGAGCTTACAGGTATCAGTTAGTTAGTTGGGTTAGTAGCTTATTGTTAGTATAGTTATTATAACTAGTAGTTTAGTTTAATAGTTAGTTGTATACTTTTTAGCTAATAGTTAGATACATGTATATACTTGTTAGATTAGTTAGTATATGTACTATGTGTAGCTATGTATATGAGTTAATGGTAAGTAGCTATATGTCGTATATGTATCTATGTATTGTTATGTATTAGATGATAAGTAATTAGTAGTATGTAATAGTTTAGCTATAAGTTAGCATATAGTTTAGTGTATGGGTTGTTAGATACCAACTAGGATTTGAATTACCTTGGGATACCAAGGTAATGTCAAGGTATCGGTCGATAATCAAGGTATTGGGTTTGAGTATCGAGATGGGTGTGTAGGTAGTTGTAATGCCCCGCTCCGCGTCGACATTATGTATCAAGGTAAGTGGGCAGAACTTCGTTCTCTAATTCTTGCACGCCTTAATAATAATAAATCTGAGTTTTTGCTTGCTTGTTTTCATAAGAGAATGATAGAACCTGCCTTGCATGCTAATAAACGAACTCACCTAGCTTGTCTTTGAAAAGAACATGTTTGCTTAACTAAGAGACCCTAAATCGCTTGTCTACAAGTATGTGTTTGCATGAACATGTTCACTATCGCCTATACTCCGAGAGAACCATATCGTGTGCCTGAATGTTTTCAAAGCTAAGGCGGATTGCCCCACAATAATAAAATATCATCTGATGGTTCGTCTCGTCTGCATCCTAGAGTTTATTTGATAGTGTTCCATGCATTCGCATCGGTCCGACAATGGCTATTGGTGGAAAGCAACCATGCGTCACGGCTGCTACAGAGATAGTGGAAAGCAACCATGTGTCACGACTGCCAATAGTATCAGATAAATGAGTCATTGGTTAGCTGGATCAACCGCTGTCGATCCTGAGATACTCGGGGACCGTACTGCATATAAGCTTGTTCATTGTGTTGGCTTGGATAGATGGACTGCCCCTAAGATGTGCATGTGTGTATAGATATGCATTTGTCCCTAGAGTCTTTGAGTATAACTCACAAGACACGCTGCGCACACCCTGAAACAGAACAATCGGCTTGTCTTGCTTATATCGCATATGAAACTCTGTTTTCTAAGATGTTTCCAAAACCAATGTAATATGACTTCGTTCAACCGCTGCATGTAACGAACATAGGTAAAACTAGAAAGATCACTAATAATATAATATTTTATAACATGATTACTTAGTGTTGGTTTTGGTGAATGCTTGCTTCTGTTCAGTTGTTTTATCTCACCAGTACTTATAAAAGTGCTGACCCACCAACAGTTTACTTGCTTGCATGTACTGGATCGTCCGAAGGAGCGATAGGCGTGCCTCATCCCCAAGACCCAGAAATTCTGGTTTCGATTGCCCCGAGTTGCTATCGTATAAAGGGACATAATGTATGGAACGATACCTTTGTAATCAAAGAACCCAGTCCCTCGATTTGTCCCGAATACTCAGTTGGCTAAATGTATTGCATTACAACAATGTTCCTCCGCTACTTACTCGATTGATACGATGATAGCCAAACAAACTTAAACGATATTGCCTTGTACGGGCGCAACCCCAGGCTCGCACAACATCACGTCCCGGTATCAAACGGCCATACGTGCTCCGTTGGGGAGCGCCGAGGCCGGGTGATTCACGTCCGGTACGCCGAGGCGCGGTGATTCGCGTCCGGTTCCGGCGGGGGAAGCGGTGGTCCAGGCGGTCCTCGGGGCCGGGCGTGACAGATTGGTATCAGAGCTTGGCTATACGCCTTTGGACTTCGTCTTAATTTTTTCAGTTTCAAAAGCTCGTTCGTGGGTTCTGTGCACACTCTCTCTCAATGTCCCAAACAGAATGTTCCAACTATGAGTCTAAATACTTTCGAAAAGTGAGTTTGAATGATATGATTGCTTGTACAAAATTGTAATATGATTGGCCCTTGTGCCAACATGTGCTAAATCCTTTGGGAAAAGACTCGTGCTAGAAACGCGACTTATATGCAAACCCAAAATGCCTATACATGCTTGTCCAACTGATTAGTACGGAATCGAATATTGTTCTGAACGGTTAGCGTTGTACACAGCCTTTCGGCTAAGTTGTGTTGAGTATCGCACACCAAGACCCTTTGGTGCAAGCTAAGTGCAAACGAGATTTGGATATCGTTCAGGAATAAGGCAAGTCAGACTTAGAAAGCCAACCGATAGAAACATTCTCGGATTTATCGCTTAGGCGAATAAAGAGAATCGTGCTTAAATTTTGGGAAATGGCCCGAACAGTATTTCGTGTCGGAAGGTACAAATCGAATATAGTTACTTAGATGACTATCGAATATGGATTTCATTGGATGACTCAATTCCGAGTGGTGTATGGATCATTTAGAAATATCCAAACCGATCCATAGGTCTCGTGCGATAGTCGGATCAAACAATTTCAGAATGTCTTAAATAAATGATAAGGCTTATATCGAATTGGAATTCTTGGAAATGAAAATCGATATCTTGGCTAATCGTACGAGCTATTTCGGATTGAAATAGCTGAATTGAACTTGAATATAACATCGCTCGATTAGAAGTTGGCCCAAAATGAATATTGTGTTTCGAAGAAAGAGATGAACGATAATGGATTTGGCTTGGAGTTTGGAAGAACGATCTTGAAATCAAGTTCAAAACGATAACTCTCGGAATTAGTTATAAGCCATCTATGATATATTTTGTAATCAGCCAAGCAAGTACTTTGTAATCCAATCTTCAAATATCCAATAAAAAAAGTATTTTTTGTTCCTATCAAATGTGTTCAATTTTGGTTCTTTGTATTTAAATCTTGTACTTCTATATATGTATATTTTTATCAAACTTGTGTTTTGTGCAGGTACTATGCCTTGTGCAAGCGCAATTTTGGCTTGCACGACATCACGTCCAAGCGAGGCCGATCGGTTCCGTAAGGACCAAGCGAGGACGATCGGCCCTTACGGGATCGAGACGTGACAGTAGCACGATCGACCGTTGAAGCAGAATATAGAGCTATGGCTTTGGAAGTATCAGAGTTATTGTGCGTAAAAGCACTGCTGACAGAGTTGAAGCTGAACGAGTAAATACCATTGCGCCTTCTGAGTGACAGTCAAGCTGTACTAAATATAGCTAACAATTTAGTTCAGCATGACAGAACGAAGCACATCAAGATCGATCGATTCTTCATCAAAGAAGCTAGAGAAAGGGATATTAAAGCTCGATCATGTTCGCTCAGAAGAACAAGTCGCAGATTATCTTACTAAGTGTCTTAATTCATTGAGTCTTACTAAACTATGTAACAAGATGGAAATGATTGATATCTATCGTCCATCTTGATGGGAGAATGTTGAGAGTATTAATGGACTTTTAATCCCACATAGTAGAATAGTAGAGAGAGTAGTTAGCCTCTCCTATATATATATAGCTCCACTGCAATAATAAATAAGTCAAACATTCTACTAAATTTTTATTCCTAAAAACACTACCCCTCTTTTGTCGCTCTTCTCCAACCGCCTACGAGTACCGATCATCTGACCCCTTCACATACATTACGAATAACTTTATATGACAAATTCTGAGCCCACCATGCAACAATGCAAACATTAAGAAACCCGATGAAAGCTTAAAGATCTAGCATGAAATTGATGTTGATTGGATTGAATGAAGTTGATTTTTCAGCTGGACGGAAAATTGATGAGACAAAATGGACCGAGCTTTTGCTATCTGAATGTAATTTCATGTTCCTTTGCATGAACAAGAAATTGAATCAAAGATCATTCTCTTATACAAGATTCATTTTCTATTTCAACGTATACGTAATACAATTATGTCGGTAATAAAGTGTTCACCTTATGCATAGCAAATAAGTTCAAATTTTTTTTTATACTGTTGTTTGACCTAATTTCAGTGCAAATGGAATTCAGTTCTCCTAGAATTTAAAGCTTTTAGAGAACCTAAATTTTAGTTAGACTTTACCAGCACAAACATTTCTAATCCAATCCATCCATTAATAAAAATAATAAAAAAGAAGCATGTTTGTGTAAAAACATTCACGTCATTGCATCGCAGCGTAGCCCATCTTCACTCATGTTGTTGGACTAATAATTCTCCATCTGGACTATGAATAGGAATGTTAATTACTCTAATTAAGCTATGCACACCTACACCAATATATATATATATATATATATATATATATATATATATATATATATATATATATATATATATATATATATATATATATATATATATATATCATTCTCTCCTATTTTGCATTACTAGCACAAGTATATATCAGTAGGCTGCCACTCCATGTGTATTGGTGAGACGTTGCTTTTTCTGAAGAGCACAACCCAACAAACTCCTATACAAGATGGGAAGATCTGATGATGCAGAGGACAGTGACAGTGACAGTGCCAGTGCCAGAACTCAGCATGCATATAAATAGGTACTGAAACGACATCGATCGGGAGAGCTCGATCGTCGGTGGCAAATGCATCTTTAATTTCTTTCTTTCTTTTTCTTTTTGAACTTTGGAACATAAAATTGTTGCAATTGTCAAAAGGCTAGTCGAAGTAACGAAAAGGTCGAAAGGGACAACATGAAAAGGTGATTTCTCTCCCAAGAATTAAGTTCCTGATATGGTCTAGAGGTTAGCCCAACAAGACTTCGGATTTGGACAACTTCTTTTTGCTTAGAACTATTCTCCAGCTCCAATTAATATGAACTCTAAGAAGATATTACTATTCCAAAACAGTCATTTCCGAACGCTTATAAGAGATCGGATTAAGGGACAACTAAATTTAGCTTCGACTAAGACAATCCAGACTCCTGAGCCGGCCCTGCATGGGGACCAAATTTTAGTGAAGGATCACCCACCCACCCACTCGTTAATGGTGTTCATAGAGATGCCTAATCAGTAGAATAGTTGCTGAATGCATGATTGTCAAGAATATATCTCGTGGAAAAGATGTACAATAAGTAAGGTCAAAAGGAAGAGGAGAGGAGGAGCACACTGCACACACACACGAGAGTGGGGATATTGTTAGGCAGTCGTTATTGCGCACCAAAAGGAGTCTATTCGAATCCTCTCTTTGATTTTAATATCAGTTGGTGCTTCTCTATCAATTCTCTCTCTCTCTCTCTCTCTCTCTCTCTCTCTCTATATATATATATATATATATATATATATATATATATATGCGCCAAGAGCCTACATTGTTAACAACCGTGTGATGATGATGGTGCCGACTGCTGAGAGTACTGGTGGAGGTGAGGCCATGGTGAAATTTTCATGCATAGCATGCATATAGGAATGGACTTTTTAAGGAGTGAAGAATAAGACTAGTCCCCAACCACAGGGTTGTGGGGTCTTCTCATCCATTGCTCTCCCCCCTCCCTCTAATGGGTATATTATGAGTGGGGAATGAGTAGTGTTGTCTTTGTTACTTAGTGGCAATGGCCAAGGGATCAAGATCAAGGCTGGTGTGGGGCTTTCTCCTCCTTCCACTCCTCTACGCCGCCCTCCTTCGATGCAACGTCTCTCCTCCTCTCCGTCTATGTATGTATTCTTCTCTCGACTCCTCTACACTCTTTTCTGCGGGATATGCTTGGTTTGTAAAATTGAAGTAATATATGAAGCTAGTTTCGGTACGTAGAAGCTCATGTTCTGTGCTGCTCTGTTCTGTCATCGTTTTGTTTGCTCAGGGAAGCTGCAACTATTACCGCGCAATTGGCCACAGAGTCTCAGCGTCGAGCGAAAGGAGTTCACAAGGTTCATTCTGAGGAGACTAGTGCAAGGTTAACCTCCTATCTTAATTTACCCTTCTTCACAGGTTCTTCAGTTAACTGCTCTCTGTTTCAGAATTTTTATGGACTGAGTACTTCAAAATTGATATCTACATATTTCATATTCAAAATTTCAATATCAGAATGGGATATAGAATAGTAAATGAAACATCAAGTCATCTTGAACACTCAAGTTCCCGCGTGCTTTAATTTGTATCATTTTTTTTTCTTTTTGGAGACGTAGACATGAAGACATGGCCACAGGCATAATTTTTTATTTTTTTTTTCAGGCATAATTAGCAATCAAGTAACAAACCAACAATTAAAACAGTAAACTTTGGGTCAAGACATATATGCTTCCTACACCTATAGTTTTCTAGAGAGACCCGTAGCTGGAGTGCACTGTGCACATGGATTTTAACCCCATATTTCTATGTCTATAGTGTAGCTCCTTCATACTATTTTGGGCCACAGAAGACGATCGATCACCTATCCACATTCTCTTTTTTCTAGCAGTCCAAAGATTGGGACAAATGTTAACTATATATGATTTAGAGAGTCCAACAGACGTTTCATCAGTATGTGCTTCCATCTTCATTTCATTTTTTGGATCCTTACTTGTGGTCCCTATACTGATTTTATATGTCCACAAAAACAAATTCTACAAGTTTCGGCCTCATAAGAAATGAATCCAAACAATTGTAATAAATAAACATTGCTATTCTAGTATAGAACAATTCAGGGAAGCATACAAAACTCTGGTATATATTCTAGCTACTACTCAGTCACAATCCCAGATGCATGGAAGTACTTAGTATTGGTAAATTTCGACAGAGACATAAAAAATTTCAGGTGACATGTCACTTAATTAACTTAAGTAATATCGATCTAGTACTAATTAAGGACTACAAGGTATCATAACTTGAAATGAAAGAGCAGGTTTATAAGGTATTAAAGTTTGGATACCTGAGCCATTAATCCTCCTAAAATAAATTCATGAAAATACTCAGTTGAGTCCACTAATGGCTCACTACTGGCATAAGATGTCCACTATGTAAATGTCTACAACCCACAAGTGGAGGTTCAAAACAGAACCAGCACTAGTATTTTGAAACTTTGGATGATCCTCCTCATCATGTCACTTGGTGCTTACTCAAAGCGACCATTTAGTAACAAGTGGTGGACCAAATGGTTTCCTCCACATTGAGCACAAACTCTATTCATCATCAGTATTGTGTTATCACTCAAGCGTGGCTCAATGTATTCGAGGCACGCTGGGCATGGATGTTTGTCCTAAGAAAGAGAGGATTGTCGGATTGTCAAATCCGAAGTCTTATTTGACTTACCTCTAGGACGGCCTTAATGAATTGTTAGTTGAACGTACTAAAATTTCATGGAATTGTTAATACCAATAGCTGACTGATCAACACCACCACAACTGGCTGTGCAGGAAGCGGCCGGAGGCAGCTCAGCCGGAACGGAGTTGCCTGCGTTTCCGATCCCGAATCCGACATCTGCATCACCACCGACGCCGTCAGGATATCCACCGGATCAGCCTCTCACACTACGGTCTACCTGACGGGCAACCAGCGTCTCCCCGATGACGTACGGGTCCAGGTCCGCCCGTACGCAAGGAAGACCGACACGTTCGCCATGGCCAGAACCTCGCCCGTCGCGATCCTCCCGGGGCCCCCGACCCCCCCGCCCTGCGACGTCAACCACTCCGTCCCCGCCGTGGTGTTCTCGAACGGCGGCTTCGCGGGGAACTTCTTCCACGACGTCAACGACGTCCTCATACCCCTCTTCCTGACCTCCTCCCACTTCCATTCTCAAATACAGCTGGTGGTCACCGACTACGAGGGGTACTGGGTGCGCAAGTACCGGCGCGTCCTCGCCCGCCTCTCGGACCGCGACGTCGTGATCGCCTCCTCGTCTTCGGCCCCGGTGGAAGAAGCGAAAGTCCACTGCTTCCCCGCGGCGGTGGTGGGGTTGAAGTACCACGGGAACCTCCTCTGCAACTCCAGCGCCCCTCCGGGGGGCGTCTCCACCGCGGACTTCCGCAACTTCATCCACGACTCCCTCTCGCTGGACGCAGCTCCAGTGGGGGCCGGGCCGGGCCGGTGCTGGTGCTGCTGTCGCGGAGGAAGTCGAGGATGCTGCTGAACGAGGAGGAGGTGGTCGGGGTGGCGGAGTCGGTGGGGTTCAGGGTGGTGGTGGCGACGGCGGAGAGGATGAGGGACGTGCAGGGGTTCGCGGAGGTGGTGAACGGGTGCAGCGTGCTGATGGGGGTGCACGGGGCGGGGATGACGAACATGGTGTTCCTGCAGCCGGGGGCGGTGCTGGTGCAGGTGGTGCCGTGGGGGCTGGACTGGGCGGCGGCGGCGTACTACGGCCGGCCGGCGCGGCGGATGGGGCTGCGGTACGTGGAGTACCACATAAGAGTGGAGGAGAGCTCGCTGTACGGGGAGTACGCCAGGGACGACCCGGTGCTGGTGGACCCGTGGGGGATCAATTTGAAAGGATACAATGTGAGCAAGCCGGTGTACACGGATGGCCAGAATGTCAGGCTGGACTTGACCAGGTTCAGGGAGACACTGTTGAATGCAAGAAAACTCATTCCAAGCTAGCTAGCTAGTAGATTTATTAGTGTTAAGAGTGAGATTGAGACTGTGAGTGTGAGTGTTTTGGTGCCAAGTGACAACCAGTCAAATTTGGTTCTGCTAGGCACTTATTTATTGTAATTGTAAATTACTCTCTCTCTTTTTCTTTTTCTTTCTTTTTTTGATATTTGTGTATAGATAGCACAGGAAGTAAGGCAATAAATGTTTATAAGGACTGTTTGGATGTTTGTTGTCACGCTCTGATCTTCCGCGGGATCGATCGTCTCCGCTGAATGCGGATCACCGCGCCAGCGCTCCCGTAGAACGATCGTGTCCATCAGGACGTGATGTCGTGCGAGCACAAGCTGCGTCCGGGCAAGGCCAGGTACTGAACAGGCGATGAAATAGCTAAGCCACAGAGTCGTACAGATAGTTCGAATGCTGCGGAATATGAAATCGAACGGCGATTGATAACAAGTTCACAAAGTCGTCAATAGCGGAAGCATTGAAACAACACAAGTATGAAACAAAACAAGCTCTTTATTGATAATCAAGAAATAATATTACAAGCGGCGCTAGGCCGAGATTACAAGTCGCTCAAGCACTCTCTTTCTCTAAACAATAAAAGCGTGCCAAAAGACTTACAACATGGGATGATACATAGGCGATATTCCAACATTATATCATGTATATGTGCTTCAGCTCCGGACGCAACGCTCCAAGGCTCCAGAGTTAGCTCCACGCCTTAACTCGCACGAAGAAATTTTCGTACAGAACGAGATTCTTCCGCACCATGCAAGCAATCTGGTGGGTTATCAGTACATTGAATGCACTGGTGGGGAGGCTTCTCGACCGCTCAACGAATCCAAACACGTTCAATTAGTTCCGTGCACCAGCTATTATGTTATCTTACTAGTCTTGCCTTAGGATCAGTTTTATGGCATAATGTAAAGCCTAACTCGTGTGGCAGTGCGCCGTGCGATATAAGAGTAACACGGCGAGACTTACCAACTTACCATTAGTTCTCCCCTGTCAAAGTATAAACCAAGTTAACCAAGCACGAATATATATAATGAAATTAAGAGAATCGCATAGCAAACACAAGTGTTATGAGCGTGTTTCTGACTCAGGTGTGATACTCCGTTGTTCAAATATGTTCAAATATGTACAGATGTCTTATACTCATATTCGTTCAAGTGTTCCAGATTACTAGATGTGATGCAATGACTCACACGCGGATTATCGCTAAGCGATGAGGACTTAATCTATATGAATAGTTATCGTTGGCATAGCTATAAAGGATGAGTTATAGTCTCTAGGCAGTTAGATGCGTGAGGTAAGAGTCGCTACAGGCCACCTTTGTCACGCCCCGATTTTCGCAAGGGACCAATCGTCCTCGCTTAGTAATTTGCAGAACTAATCGTCCTCGCGTGGACGTGATGTCATGCAAGTCTAAGTTGCGCTTGCACAAGGCCAAGGCTTGAACAAGGACAAAATAATCTATTCAGAGTTAAGAAGCAGCAGCACAACATAGAAGAAAAATAAAGAACACAATGGCATAAGAAAATATTTTTTTATTGATATTCAAGAAGTGCTACAAGCGGTGCTTGGCCTAGATTACAATTCGCTCAAACTCTCTCTCTCTCTCTCTCTCTCTCTCTCTCTCTATATATATATATATATATATATATATATATATATATATATATATATATATCAATTACAATGACATCGTTCCATACATTACATCCCTTTATACCAAAAGCATCTCAAAATATATCGATACGGCTCAAGGCATCGACTCCAGATTTCTGGCTCCTGAGGATGAGGATATGATATCGCTTCTTCGGACGATCCAACACCTACGAACAGAACTTATGGGGGTCAACACTTTGGGAAAAGTATTGGTGAGTATAAAAGCAACGAAAAGAAGCAACACTCTCTAAAACCAACACTAAGTTATCATGTGGCAAAATATTACATTACTAGTGATCTTACTACTTTTACCTAGGTTTATTTTATGCAATACAGGATCAGAGTCAGATTACTTCTTTCGAAAACATATCTTTGATAAAAGTTTGTATCTTCAATACATTCAAGCATGTCACGCCCCGATCTCCCGCAGGAATCGGTCATCCCCGCTAGGTGCGAATCATCGTACCAGTGCTCCGCAGGACGATCGTTTCTATCGGGACGTGATGTCGCACGAGCCTGGAGTTGCGCCCGCGCGAAGCAAATACCGAAACGACCGTTGGTAACTAGTTCACCAAGTCGATATAGCGGAAGCATAGAATAAACACAAGTATAATACATAAACAAGCTCTTTATTGATAATGAATAAGGTTACAAGCGGCGCTTGGCCGATATTACAAGTCGCTCAGGATCTCTCTCTCTCTCTCTCTCTCAAACAATTAAAGCGTGCCAAGTGGCTTACAACTTGGGATGATACCTAGGCGATGTTCCAACATTATGTCCTATATATGTGCTCCAGCTCCGGATGCAACACTCCAAGGCTCCAGAGCGAACTCTACGCCTTAGCGCACGCGAAGGGTCATTCTACACCGAACGAGGTTCTCCTGCACCCTGCAAGCAATCTGGTGGGTTATTAGTACATGAATGCACCGGTGGGGAGGATTCTCGCCTGCTCGACAAATCTAACACGTTATATTAGTTCTGTGCACCAACTATTAAGTTATCTTTCTAGTCTTGCCTTAGGATCAATTTTATGGCATAAGATACAAAGCCTAACTCGTGTGGCAGTGTGTCGTACGATATACGGGAAATACGGCAATACTTACCAACTTACCATTTGTTCTTCCCTGTCCAAGTATAAAACTAAGTTAAACCAAGCACGAATATATATATATATATATATATATATATATATATATATATATATATATATATATATATATCCTAAGATCGCATAACGAATACATGTATGCTACAAGCGTGTTTTTAAATCAGGTGCACGATATACACAAATTATTATTCTCGTATTGCTTTAAGACTCAGGTTGTGCAATGCGTTATACTCAGGTTATACAGATTTCTCAGATGTCTTATACTCATTTTACACCGGCATGTTATACTCAGACTATTTTAAATATTTTTAAAGCTTCTGATTACTTGGTTCAACTAACGATCTGCACGCAAAGTGCGTCGTACATCTGTTACTTGCCACAAGTTCATACGAGCCTATACGCTGGTTGTTGCCTCGTATAAAATATACTTAATGATACATAATTGGTCTTGTGACCTAACGAGCTGCCATGGATAAGTTATAGTAATGGCACAAGAATGGAATGGAACGTAGGTAGCGAGCCCCGCTATACGCCTTCCCGTCCGAAGCAAACGACTATCTGAATGTTCCTGACCGGTTTGGATCGGCCCCGGTGCGACCAGCGTACCGTCCGCATGAACCATAATCCTGTGCACAGGTTGTCCATGACCATTGATGATCAACACTAAGCTTTTATTATATGCAATATTTTAAGGCCTTGAATGAACATAGCTACTTGATATAGTGCGAATAAAATTACTCATTCAGAGATCTCATGATCTGGTGTGTTCCATTTAATGCACCGTTTATGCTGACGTTTTACTACTTCTTGCAGCTCCCGTTTTGGGAGTTGCCTTGGCTACCCAACGGTCCCGAAGACTTTCCATGTTTCTATTATTTGGCTTGGAACGACTATTTTGATAGTCTTCCTACCACAGGTAAGTGAACCATGATCTAATTTTGCTTCAATATCGAGGCAATATCTATGTGACGAGCATTTCAAGATATATGAAGCAATTTACTTGAAGGAATATATAAGGAACAAAAGTAACGCTGCGAGGTAAGATTATAATAGCATATCATTCCGTTCAATCGATCTACCTCCATGTTCTATGCAAAAAGATATAAGATAGGATTATTTCCTTAGCTAGATGTGTTGTATTCTTTATTAGCATGCAATGGATGATTCATCTAGCGAATAGTATGTATCAACCATATTTGTAAGTGTGCAGGCTAAGCAAAGATAGGTTCATTGTAGCCACTCACCTTAGCGATAATTTGCCTCGGTCTGGCGATACTCCGAGAGAGCCTTTGAAAGTCTAAGTCTGAACTCCTGAAGGGTGTCACGCCCCAGTTCCAAAATATCGAGGGACTGGACACGTGGCAATGGCTAGCAGCACACACCGATGGACAAACCCAATTTAATGGATCCATCGGGGCATACTTAAGCTGTATTACAACAATCAGGGTTTACTAATCTCATCCACAGAGTAAATACATCAATATCATCAAAAGGAAATAAAACATCACCTAGTCACAAGTAAAAAAAATTGGAGAACAACCCGATATCCAAGTCCGTTATAATTGTTCATGAAACAAGAATGTAAATAGCAACAAAGACTGAGTATAGAAGAAATATATACTCAGGAAATCTATGGCAATCACCTAGTCCTCGGTTCCTGGTTCTGCTCCACTGTATGCACTTGTTCCTGCTTCTGCTCCTGCTAATGCTCATGTACTGTATACCTCTGGGTGGATCTCCTCTGCTAATCCTGGGGACATAATCCAGATCCAGGTCCTCAGGGGATATAGCAAGGTACAAGATAACTCATGCCAAATAAATGATGTGCAGCAATAAATGAAACAATAGGTTAAATATATAACCAGCTAAGTGATATGCAAGTGAGAGTTTTAATCATACTCGGGCTGAGACTACTATAGGATCAGTGTCGGAGAAACCTATAGCAGTATTCTCTCGAAGGGCCAGAACTTGCGCCAAAGCTCTGTATCAGAGACTAAGACACCTCCAGATGACAGTATATATAATATAATCAACCTTGATATGGTAATACTCTCCCCACCCAATGTAATCACACGTCTCATGTCCATGACACGCAGGATCAAAACTAATGCAACCAGTCATAATAAGATCTAAGAAAATAATGTCTATGTCATGAAACCTGTATCCCATACAGAATCACCTTGAATATTTCAGGAAGATTCTGTCTCATGATTAGTGTCAGGTGTCCTGGGTATAACGTACTTGATATGGCAAGTACAAGAATGTAAATGTCACGATATCCATCTCTAGGTGACGTTACACAATTCCGCGTACGGAGTTGGCACCCGACTATAATCGGACGCTAAGTAAGTCACACGGTCCTAGGTTTTAAGCATGAACAAGAATGTATAAATAAATCAAGGAAATAAGTAGCAAAACTGCAGGAATTGGCAAGGTACACTTGCTTGGGGTTCTGTCTCCAACTGTAGCTCTGACCTCAGTGGGATTTGCAGGCAGTTCTCCGGTTGCTGAAATAAATATTACCATCAGATCCAGAAAATATCAAATAGCTAGAAACGCTTGTCCTTGAGTCCAATTTGGACACAGGGGCAAAAATGACATTTTCTGATCAAAGCAGGGTCCACATGTGAGCCGCTTTGCACCGAAAAAATGTGTCAGAACCAAAGGTCTCCAAATCTGTCAAACTTAGTGTCAACAGGTCCAGAACGTTGATATGAACCCAACGGAACTTCCAAAATTGGATTCCGATGAGCCGATCACAAAATCGCCCGTCAAGTGGAGCCGTGGGGCCCACGATACGCGATTTTGTCAACGTACTCAGAATCGAATAAAACTTGGGTCACAGGACCAGCGTATTGCTACGAGTCCAATGGGTCAATAAAATCGAATAAAACTTGGGTCAACGTACTCAGAATCGAATAAAACTTGGGTCACAGGACCACGATACGCGATTTTATTTCGATCCGACGTGTGTACACAAAGTTACAGCGAGATTCAAAACAGGCGGATACGGGACGTTGTCGGCGGATACGCGTTGATTTTGGTGTGCACGCACATCCAAATCAACTTCTGCAAAATCCTGCACGTCCGTATCGATGGCGCGCACATTTCTTGAAGACCGCACGCGACCAAGTCGTCCCGTTTGGCGGGGCGCACTGAGTTTCGGGGTGAAATAGGGCATTATTTTTCCTGTTTTTGGATCGCGGTTTGCGATCACCACAGGACGCGACACACCGAGCGGATTGCACGGACATCGAGAGGGTTACGCAGGGTACGTGTCACAACTGACGGAACAAAAAACAGAGCAACTAGGAGAGAGAACGGGTTACCTGAACAGGGCTCCGTGAAATCGAGATTTTCGTATCCGTGTGTCGACACGACACACCGACACGACACCGTGTCCAGTTAGGGTTCCGATCATAGCGGCTGGGGGCTTCGCCGGAGGGAGGCGCTGGAGACGCCTGGCTTGGGGCGGCCGGCTGCGCTGGTGGCGGCCTGCTGCGGCTGGTGTTGGCCGGAGGGGAAGGGGATTTTATAGGAAGCCGAGGGAGAGGTAGAGGTGGCCGGCGCGGGGAGGGGAAGAGAGAGGGGCTGGCCGTTTTACAAGAAGCCGGAGCGGCGCTGGCTGCCGGAGCGGCGGCCTTACGCAGCGGCTGTGGAGCGGGGAAGGAGAGAGGTTTGGCCGGTTGGGCGGTGACGGGTCGGGTCGGGTCAGGCGGATCCGGCCCGATCCGCTAAACAGAAAGCGGGTTTGGGTCTGCGAGTTTAGGGTCGCGGGTTAGACCCGGATCCGACCCGCAGACTCAGGGTTGGGTTTATTAAACCGGTCTGGGTTGGTTCGGTTTGGTTTATAAATAAACTGTTTTAATAATAACTTGGTTTTTTTAGGGCTTTAAAAATACTTTCGGGGTCCAATAAATTCCCGAAAAATTACCCTATGTCTAATTTTTTATTTTACACCAGAAAATATTATTTTCATAATATTTTAATATTATTTAATAATATTTAAAAATTATTTAAATTCAAAATACTTTAGTTTTAATTAGAGAAAAATTACAAAAAATTACAGAAAATTGTGAAAAATCTATTTTAAAAATCCTGAAAAATTAGGGGGTTTACAATCTACCCCCCTTAAGAGGATTGCGTCCTCGCAATCAAAGAATAACCGGTCAACAGAGATGATACGGTTGCAACATTATTTGAAGCACATCACTATCAAGAAGAATAAAGGTTGAGGGTTTTATAACACATAGGGAAAATCATTTCCCTAAGCAATGGAAGTTATGAAATTTTCCGAAATGAAGGAAATCTAGAAAATTACAGTTTTTAGAAAACCAGTTTATCATTTATGAAAACATATTAGGTTAACACTAGGTTATCAATTATTAGCAAGTTCAAAATTATCAAGTCAAGGCTAAGGTCACGAACCATCAGGCACGAACTAAAATAATACTAGACGAGATAGCTACGAAAACTTACGCGTATAAGCTACTCCAGGAATCTGCGCGTTCTCCAAGGTCATCGTCAGGGCTTGTCCGCGTCCTTGCAGTCGATTCCTTTGCTGCTACTGAGCCTGCTGGAAGAGTACGGCCTGGGGTATCAAAGGTAGCCTCGGCTGATTCTCTCCTGGAGATGGTGGTATGACTCCTTCAACTTTCGTTTACGGTGCTCCCAAAGCTGGACAGGCTGGCCTCGGTACTGGTAACGCTTGTTGGTTAACCATTGATGCTTCTCCTCTGTGCATCGTGCAACTTCTGGCTAAATGGTTACTGGATCCGCAAATCAAGTGTCACTACCACATTCTAAAAGTAGTGGTATTTTTGACTTTTTTATAAATTACTAATATTATGGTATTTATATTAAATGATTTCTCGATATTGTATTTAAATTAAATAATTGCATGAGGTGTGTATTTAAATATTTACAGTGTTCATTAATGTTTGAGCTGGTAGACTTGACCTAGAAGCCCACTAGACGAACACCTGACAGAATTATGGGGATTATGTATTTAATCGTTTTATTTAAAACTTAATTATTGGAGGCCATAATTAATTACCGTGATTTATTTAATCGATGCACCTTGTCGTTGCTTCGACATTTGGAGCGCTACCCTAGCTTTTGCCTTCCAACAAATTTCACAGCCTTGCCCTAGACATGCCCGCCTTCCATTCTGCCATTTTTGTAATTCATAATCATGCTCTCTTATGCTTCATTTTAGCCGCACAATAATCGTCGCAGACGTTTATTTAATTTCCAAATAAATTCTAACTTTGTATCGTTGTGCGTTCCAATCGAAATTGGAGGCAATCTTGACCCATTTCTCGTGCAACCCAAATTAGGGTAACATTATGTTCTGAGTCTTCTTCACTAATGATATTTGTGACCCGACCTAATTTTGGTCCCATGTACTCCTAATTAATTTTAGAACACAACTTGTATTTATTTCTAATTAAATTGAGGATACCATTTTGACTGATTTCGTAAATCCCGATTTAATTTCAGTACCCTATTAATTAAGCCCATACCAAGCACACAACGCCCCTTACTCTACAAAACGTCAAACACCGAATCGTCCACCAAATTTTTATCATTTTATGCGTCTGTGCAAATACCCAAATTTAAGGGGGCTAATTTGCAATTATTACATTAGGTGACAACACCCCATTGGTTCAACTAAATAGAGAGCCCCAAATATTAACTAGTCAACACCCTCATCCTCACATGAATAAAATCCCTCCATGTCAAATCTTGACCATCCACTAGGAGGGGTGCATCTACACCACTCATTCTCATCTTACCCCACCCTATTTAATGTCCCATCATCCCCTCTTCCCTAAGAAAACCCTAATCCCCAAAACCTAGGCAAGCCCCCACACTCAACCGTAGCCACCCTCTTTCCAACATTTTTTCATTTGTCTTTTTCCCTTCTTCTTCTTCTTCTTCTTCTTCTTCTCTTTCCTTTTAAATTTGAAAAAGGGGGGGGGGGAATCAAACCTCACCCACTGTTCACCCGGGCATCCCCTTCCCCGAGCTCCGGCCGACCCGCCGGACGTCACCGACTCTCCACCCTGCAACTCCCCCGCAGCTCCCTGCATCCCCCTCCCCTCTTCATGTCACGCCCCAGTCCCAAAATACGTAGGACTAGGAACACGTAAGCATGCCAGCCGCATGGATATGGCAACTCCAATATATGGAAACCAAAATCCACACGTACGCTGTAATATAAAAATTAATCCACAAGTAGTATAAACATATGTCACAAGTCATAGGGTACAATCTAAATCTCATCCACAGAAAATTAATATAAATAATAACCAGCATCTATATAACTATATGTCAACATAAATATCTAAGGATGATAGTTGGATGGAAACAAATCCACTACCAACTCGAATGTAAGAGCAAATATTAAAATAAGTACAACACAATAACACCATATAAGAACACCATCTAGCAATCACGGGCTCGAAGAGAGGACATCCACGAAACATATATAGCCATCCAATCTGTGCTCCTGCAAATACTCAAGAATAGATACACCTGGCAGCAGACCAGGTCCTCAGAGGGACGTAACAAGATACAGAAAATATGAGCCAATTTGAATACAGTAAACATGCATATAATTTGAAAATAAATAAGTACGCTGTACAAGACCATCTATATGAATACAAATGAGGACAACTTTTCGACGTATGGGCAAGGGTAGGCTACTCGATCTAATCCTCACAACTCATACACTCGTCAGTGGACATCATCAGCCGACATACCTCTGGGGTAGCGACTGTAAACACCCTGAATTTTTAAAATTTTAAAAAAAAACTGGATTTTTCACAATTTTCTGGAATTTTTTGGGATTTTTCTGTAATTTAAAAATAGGGTTTTAATTATTCAATGATTTTTAATTGATATTAAATAGTATTAAAATATTATGAAAATAATATTTTTGGATGTAAAATAAAAAACTGGACTTAGGACAATTTTTCTGGAATTTATCGGACCCCGGACCTATTTTTAAATTACCAAAAACTATTTATTTAATTTATTAATTAATTTTCTGATATTATTTATTATTATTATTGATTTTATTATTTTTATTTTATTTTTCTTCGGCCCGCGGCCCGTTGGGCCGGCCCGGCCCAGCCCAACCCGGCCCAAACCCCGCCCAGCGGGTCGGGTCGGATCCGCCGCCGCCCGACCCGCAACCCCCGACCCGCAAACCCACGACCCAGCTCCCCCACGGCCCGCTTCCTCCGCCGCCCCGCCTGCGGCCACGCCTCCGCCCGCGCCGCGCTGCCCGCCACGACCCGCCCCACGTCCACCGCGCCCTCCTCCTTGCCCGGCGCCAGCCCCCTTTATAAACCCCTCCCCCTCAGCTCCTCCCTCCGGCCACCGAAACCCCCGTCAACCCTCCGCCACTCTCCGCCGCCCTCGCCGAGACTCCGCCGCCGCCCAGCGCAGCCCTCGCCGCCGCCGCCCGCAGCGCCATCTCCCCCGGCCTCCCTCCTCCTCTCCACCGTCGAGCTCCGTCGACGGCCACCGCAACCCACAGCAGACAGCAGCCGCTGCAGCTCGAGCAGCGCCCCGCCGCTGCTCCGGCCGCCTCCGGTACCTGCGCCGCCTCCGCCCGGCTTCGCCGCCCTCCGTCGCGTGCCCCCAGCCCTCCGCCTCAGCCGCTCAGCCGCCGGAGCCCCGCCGCAGAGCACCGGAACCCTAACCCTAACCCTAAATTCAATTCCTGTGTCCGACCGTGTCGGACACGTGTCGGACACGATTTGGCCCTGATTTTCGGGTCCCCTTCAGGTGCGTGTATCTTTTTATTCGTAGCTCCGTTTTTGATTCTGCAAATTGCGTTGCGAAGCCTGTATGACCCTCTCGGTGTCCGGACAAACCGTTCGGGGCATCGCATCCTGTGGTGATCGCACACCGCGATCCAAAAACAGGAAAAAACCAGACCCCGATTTACCCCGGAACTGGGTTCGCCCCGCCAAACGGGACGACTTGGTCGCGTGCGGTCTTCACAGATACGTGCGCCTCGTCGATACGGACGTGTGGGATTTCGCGGAAGTCGATTTGGGTGTGCGTGCACACCGGAATCAACGCGTATCCGCGGACATCGCCCCGTATCCGTACTTTCTGGAATTCACCCTAACTTTGTGTACACACGTCGGATCGAGACGAAACTTGCGCCATCGGACTCGTAGCGATACGCTGGTCCTGTGGGTCAAGTTTGGTTCGATTCTGAGAACGTTGACGAAATTGCGTGTCGTGGGCCCCACAGGCCCCGCTCGACGGGCGATTTTGTGTTCGGCTCATCGGAATCCAATTCTGAAAGTTCCGTTGGGTTCGTATCAGCATTTCTGACCTGTTGACACTGAGTTTGGTGAATTTGGAGACCGTTGACCCGAACGCGTTTTTCGGTGCAAAGCGGGCCCACCGGTGGACCCCGTTTTGGCCCGAAACTGCCGTTTCTGCCCTTGTCTCCAAATTGGACCCAAGGACAGGCGTTTCTAGCTGATTGATATTTTCTGGATCTGATGGTGATGTTTGTTTCAGCAACCGGAGTACCGCCTACAATTCTCGCCGAAGTCAGAACCGTGAACATAGCCGGAACCACAGGCAAGTGTACCTCGCCAAAACTTGCAGCTTGCTACATATTTCCTGGACTTGGTTATACATCAGTGGGCAAGTAAAGCCTGCCAATTCTCAGATAATTCTGGTTAAAGTATTTACTTGATTGCTTGTAGTTTCATAAGTAACTTGCTTAACTGCTCAACCCAGGACACCTGACACTATTCATGTGACGGAATTGCCTGAGATATACCTGGTGATTCCGTATAGGTTACATATTCATGTCATTACAGTTTACATGCTTAGATTCTAGCCTGACTCATTGTATTAGTTCAAACTTGCGTGACTTGTACCTGATATATTCTGGAACTGTGACGTGAGATTACATGGGGTGGGGAGAGTATTACCATATCAAGGCTGATTTTAATATAAATAATGTTATCTGGAGGTGTCCTAGTCTCTGATGCAGAGCTATGGCACAAGTTCTGGCTCTTCGAGAAAATACTGCTATGGTTTCTTAGACACTGATCCTGTAGTAGTCTCAGCCTGAGTATGACTAAAACTCTCACTTGCATATCACTAGCTGGTTTACATATTTACCCTGCTGTTTATTTTATTGCTGCACTGCATATGTTTTGGCTTATATTTTTTGTACCTTGTTATGTCCCCTGAGGACCTGGAATGGACTATGTCCCCAGGTACAGCTGAAGAAAACTACTCCGAGGTGTACGGTACTGAAGCACTCCTTGGAGCAGAACAAGGAACAGGGGACGAGATAGTGGCCGAAGACTTCTCTTGAGCACCGGCTTCAGTTATACAGTATTTCCATTTCCAGCATTTTAAATTCCTGTCTTTTCTTAAATGTAACAGACTAATTCTCGGATTTGTTCCCGAGATAGCTTATTTGAGATTTCAGTATTTATTTCCATTGTATAATTTCTGGCTTTTAATCTGTGACTTTCTGTGGATGAGATTAGAAATACCTGAGACTTGTACTTAGTATTGCTAGACTGCAGCTTAAGCATGCCCTGATGGATCCATTAAATTGGGTTGTCCATCGGTGCGTGCTGCTGACCATTGCTCACGTGCTCAGTCCCTCGTCATTTTGGGACTGGGGCGTGACAGCGACCCTCGGACTCCATCAATCGGCATACCTCGGGGGTAGCGACCATCGGACACGACCACCATAGTGCGTGCTAGTTACTATGGTTTACCAGAGTGGTTAAAAGTCCATACGCCTAATGATTGTCCTCTATGATACTAAGTGTCAAGTGTGTGTCAACATATCTAATATATAGTAATGACTGAAAGAAACTAAATATGCAATGAATAAACAGAAATACAATAAATATACAGAAATATACTAAGCATTCAAAATACTGGAAATAATTTGGTAAGGTATCTTGCCTGGGGTCCTGCTGCTGGTATGAATCAGAGTCCAAGTCACAGTCCAAATAGCCTATGTATTACAAATTTATCACATCAAAAGATAATATATTTTAATTTATTTAATTCTGGAATAATTACTCTAAAATCCTATTTTAATCTTATTATTCTGATTTTTATGTTAATTCCTAAATTTTGTCCAAAGAAACTAAATTTTATCAACTCGAGACTCATGACACGCAAATCGAGGCGATCTGTTGACCGAAAAGTCATCCGACACAAACTCAATTTTCATGCATGATTTCCTATAGATTTCAGCGTCAAAAACATGCTGGAATTTACGGCTCGTCCGAATTCAAATTCGTTTGGGAATTATGGCACATACAAATTTTGTATTGTGCACCGATGGTTAAATTCTAACCTAGAAGTTCTACAGAATTAACAGTATGTAAATACTTCGAATTAAATTCTGGAAAATATATATGTCGATGATCTCGACATTAGCTTTCCGAAACTTTAAACGGTTCATGATTCTGATTCCGGGTTCTCCCAAAATTGCGAAAACATCGAAATACGTCTATTTTCGGACATGCTGTGCTCTACGAATTTTCCAGAATTTAATACTAATAATTTAGAAAAACAATTTATATAATCAGAAAGCTAACCTCATTATCGTTCTAATAAAAAAACTAGGCCTCGTTTGGAGTCCGGAGCTATGCGCAATGGCTTCTGGAAGATGAAGGAACCCTAGATGGCAATTCTCCAAAATTCGGCTGAAGAAAAACCCTAGAAATAAACTTAAACTAATATATATATAGAGGAGAGAGAAAGCAGTCACGGCTCAGATCATGACACGTGGCAGCCATCCAACGCTGCCCGCCCCGCAGTCACTGACAGGCGGGCCCGGCACTGTTTGCTGCGGGAGGCTGACAGGTGGGCCCCCTGTTTGCTGACTAGGCAGAATTAATTACTTTTTGGGTTTTCTTTTTCAGAAATTAGTTTTTAATTCAATTTTTCATAATTAACTCAAAATAAATGCTAAAAATAATCGAAAAATTTCCAAAACATTCTAGAAAATATATTTTATTATTTAGAACCTAAAATAAAATTTTGGGATATTTTTAATTAAGTTTGAACATAAAATAAATTCTTTAAAGTCCTCAAAAATTAGTGTTACTAGTTTTTAATTAACTAAAAATTATGGAAAAATCCCAATAATCTAAAATAGCCTAAAAATAATTCAAAATAAATATTTATATAAGTAAATATACTAAAAAATTTATTTTCTAATTAACTAAGATAATACTCTAAATAAATTCAATATCTATAATAAATATAATAATATAAAATATACACAAATACCTATTTTGGGTGAGGGAGTTTACACTTCACGACATCCGGCGTCGAGCCCACAGTCCGGCGAGCTGTCTCCCCGGCCAATCACCCGATGCTGCAACTACCCGACACCAGACTCCGCTGCTCCGGCGAACACCCCGCCGGTACACCGCCAAGCCACCACCCGAACCACCATCTCCCTCTCCCTCCTTCATTGTATATTGTATATACGTATGTGTATACGTATGTGTGTGTAGGTGTATGTGTATATGAGTGTGTGCGTATATTGTGTACGTATTGAATAATAAATATTAATATGTATTTTGGTGAATATATATACGTAGCATATATATGATTAATTTGGTATATATGTATATGTATATATATATATATATATATATATATATATATATATATATATATATATATATATATATTAAAACACACTAATACTAATACCAATATATTTATATATATATATATATATATATATATATATATATATGTCACGCCCCAGTCCCAAAATGTCGAGGGACTGGCCGCGTGATAATGGCCAGCAGCACGCACCGATGGACAAACCCAATTTAATGGATCCATCGGGGCATACTTAAGCTGTATTACAATGTCCAGGGTTTGCTAATCTCATCCACAGAACAACATGAAAATATCAACCATGAAATAATTGCTGAAAGTAAAGTTACTGTCAAAGATCCAGCAAGAAAATAATACTAAGTCGGGTGGAGACAAATCCACTACCGATAAACAAGAAAATACAGACAAGAAAATATGCTAGAAAGTAACTAAGAAACAGGACCAACCACTGCAATCAAACTCCTGTCTGGTGTTGTTCCATCAGCTGCGGTACTCCTCGTCTGCTAATCTGGAGAACAAAACCAGGTCCTCAGGGGACATAGCAAGATACAAAAGAATACGAGCCAAATACAGTAAATGTCATGCAAGAAAGAGAAGAAAGTAAACACAAACAAATGAGTAACGAGAAATCACTATATCTAAGACAGTGGCATGCCAGTGATGCTATCAGACATAACTACAAGTAATCGGGGTAACCGCATCTCAATGGGAGATCACGATCCTATAGAAAGCAGTCCAACGGGGACTCACAATCTATAGTGTAGCTCTTTCGCAGCCCAATGGGAGCTCACGAAGGAGGTAGTCAAATGAACAAGTCTCTATCGCAGTACAATGGGTACTCACGATCGAGATTCGCTCAAGTGTAGTCAATGTCCAATAACATTCATCTAGGAACTAAGAAATCAGTCAAGTCATCTCCAGGAATGTAGAGTAAACATAAACCATCACAATATGCCTAGGAAACAAGTAGTGATCCAAGGGAAGAGCAAATAAAGTACATGCACGCAAAATGAGGAAATAAAACTAGAGCAGCAGGAATAAATCAACAAGCATCAAGAACTATATATGACAAGGAAGTAACAACTGAAAATCATGCAAACATTGTACAAGTATCTTGCAAGACAATGAAAAATAATCCAGGAGATAAATATCACAACTGCAGGATTTGGCAAGGTATACTTGCCTGGGTTCTGTTCTCCAATTATAGCTCTGACTTTAGCAGGAATTGCAGGCAGTACTCCGGTTGCTGAAACAGACATCACCATTAGGTCCAGAAAATATCAATCAGCTAGAAACGCCTGTCCTTGAGTCCAATTTGGAGACAAGGGCAAAACGTCATTTTCGGGTCAAGGCGGGGTCCAGATGTGGGCCGCTTTGCACCGAAAAATGCGTCAGGGTCAAAGGTCTCAAAAACAGTCCAACTTAGTATCAACAGGTCAGGAACGATGATACGAACCCAACGGAACTTCCAGAATTGGATTCCGATGAGCCGTTCTCAAAATCGCCCGTCGAGTGGAGCCCGTGGGGCCCACTACACGCGATTTTGCCAACGTTCTCAGAATCGAACCAAACTTGACCCACAGGACCAGCGTATTGCTACGAGTCCGATGGCGCAAGTTTCGTCTCGATCCGACGTGTTTACACTAAGTTACAGCAAGTATCAGAAGGGTCGGATACGGGGCGTTGTCTGCGGATACGCACTGATTCCGGTGTGCACGCACATCCAAATCAGCTTCTGCGAAATCCCGCACGTCCGTATCGACGACGCTGACGTATCAGTGAAGACCGCACGTGACCAAGTCGTCCCGTTTGGCGGGGCGTACCCAGTTCCGGGGTGAAACAGGGTCTAGATTTTTTCCTGTTTTGGATCGCGGTGTGCGATCACCACAGGACGCGATGCCCCGAGCGGTTTGTCCGGGCACCGAGAGGGTCATACAGGCTTCGCAACGCAAAAGACGGAATCAAAATCCGAGCTACGAGCAAAAAGTTATGAATACCTGAAGTGGGCTAAAAATCCGAGATCTTCGTGTCTATCTCGTGTCCGACACGATCCAATGTGTCATGTTCGATTCTAGGGTTTACTGCTCCTTTGGCCGTGTCCGACACGCGGCGCTGTGCTGTGTCCTAGGGTTTGAGCTTCTGGGTTTGTTGGCCGAGCTGTTGCCGGAGCTCAGGCGGAGGGCGGCCAGGTGCTCTCGGCGGCGAGGAGGCGTTCGAGGGGGAGTCTTCGGCTCGCTGAGAGGCGGTGCAGACGACCGGAGGCGAGGTCGAGTCTGCCGGGGCTACTCAGCTCGTAGTCGACGGCTCGCGGGTCGAGCAGCTGCAGGCGGCTCAGGCGCTGCGGAGTCTGTGGAGGACCGCGGGGCAGTGGGAGGCGGAGCTGGTGACGGAGCCGGGCTGGGCGAGGCAGGGAGCTAGGGTTCCGGCGAGATCTTAGGGGAAGCGGAGGAGGAGTCGGAGGGCTTTTATAGGGAGAGAGGGAAGGGAAACAGCCGTCGGGTGAGGAGGCGACGAGACAGCGGCGGCGGGCGTTGAGGAAGAGGAAGGGAAAGGAAAGGCGGCCGGCGGCCGTTACGCGGCGGAGAAGTCGGCCGGCCGCTCAGGCGGTTTTCGGTGATGGAAGAGAAAGGGTTACGGGTTCGGGCGGGTCCAAGCGGGTCGGGTCTGACCCGGATCCGACCCGCTTGGCCTAGGGTGGTTCGGTTTAACTGGACCGGCCGGTCCGGTCCGGTTCAGATCAATAAAACCGGGTTTTATATTGGTTTAAATGTGGTTTAATTAATTAGTTAGTTTTTAGGACATTCAAAATTCATCCGGGGTCCAATAAATTCCCGAAAAAATACCCTATGTCTAGATTTTCATTTTACACCATAAAATATTATTTTTATAATATTTTAATATTATTTTATTAATATTTAAAAATCCTTTAATACTTGAAACACCTGATTTAATTTACAGAAAAATTCAAGAAATTCCAGAAAATTCAAAAATCCAAAATTTAAAAATCCTTGAAAATCAGGGGGATTACAATCTACCCCCCTTAAGAAGATTGCGTCCTCGCAATCAAAGATTAACCGGTCAACAGAGATGACACGGTTGCAACCATTGTTCGAAACACATCAAAATCAAGGAGCACCTAGGAAAAATTATTTTCCTAAGCATTAAATGTTATGCAATTTCCCAAATGTGGGAAATCTAGAAATTACAGTTTTTAGAAAAACAGGTTATTTATTATTAACAAGTTAAGATTATCAGGGTAAGGCTAAGGTCACGAACCAGCAGGCACGAACTAAAGAAATGCTAGAAACGGAACTATAAAACTTACGCGTATTAGCTACTCCACGATCTGCGCGTTCTCCAAAGGCATTGTCAGGGCTTATCTGCGTCCTTGCCGTCGATTCCTCTGCTGCTGCTGAGCTTGCTGGAAGAGCAGTGCCTGGGGTATCAAGGGTGGCCTCGGCTGATACCCTCCTGGAGTTGGTGATAGGACTTCTTGAACTTCCATTTGTGGTGCTCCCAACGCTGGATAGGTTGGCCTTGGTACTGGTAACGCTTGCTGGTTAACTCTTGGTGCTCTTTCTTGATTCTCTGGACATTCCCTTAATAAATGCTGACTGGATCCGCAAGCTAAACATAATCTCTTTTTGCGTCTGCACTGGTCCTCATTATGGCCTCGTCTGTGACAATATGGACAGACAGGTATTGCTTGTGGAGATGCTTCTGGTGACTGATGACTGTGTAGTCTCTTTGCAGCTTCTTCCTGTGGTGGTGCTGATGTGGACGATCGCTTCAGATTGGTCTCTCTCCTGATAACGCGCTCCATGCGTCGGGCTGCAGCAAGGACGTCCGGGTAGGATGTAGGCGCAACGGATCCAATCAGTTTCTGTAGCTCAATGTTTAGTCCGTCGAAAAACTTCTCAGCCTTTTCTTCTTCTGTCTGAATCAAAGTAGGGGCAAAACGACTCAGACGAATGAACTCCGCGTTGTACTCTTCCACTGACAGATTATCTTGAGTGAGGCAATTGAACTTGTCCCGAAGTTCTGATCGAGCGATAGCCGGTATGTACATCTCCTGGAAGAGTCTGGAGAACTCTTCCCAAGTAACTCGGTCTGGTCCGAGTCGGGTCTCTTCAGATAGCCACCAGTGATGAGCATTGTCCGTCAATTGCATTCTGACGGCAGTCATCCAACGTTCTCTTGGTAGTTCAGCTGCTTCTAATTGATGTTGTGTGTTGGTGAGCCATTCATGAACTTCTGTGGGCTCCTCTTTGCCTGAGAAGGTACGGGGCTTCAGCTGGCAAAAATCGGCGATAGAACCCGTCGTTGGCCGTCATGCCTGCTCTAGTACTGTTACTAAGCTACAACTCCAAGCCTCTTGTTGAGCTTGCACTATTGCATGGATCAGTTGAAACATCTGCTGCCCGTCCATAGCCTGCCCTGGTGGAATTACGGGCAATTGCGTCGATGGTGGAACGTCATGTTGCTGGATTCTCGTGGCATGATGACTTGCTTGTTGAGCTGATCGTCCTTCATCAACTGGTGTTGCTTCATCTTCGTTGGTTACCAAAGCATCCCGTGGAGATATTGCAGGAGCCTCGTCGTTTGCTCGTAAATCCATAACTCTGCAACCAAAATAAACAATGAGAGGCGCTCAGGAATCAAGGCAGGATGCATTTCAAGAAATTGATTCGAATCCGATACAGATATCAAGAACGTTTTCAAGCAAGTGGATGAGATCCTAAAAACTTATCCTATCTTTATTGCAGGCCTGTTCGGTCCCTAAGTTGAAACCGAACAATTTAGTCGTTGACCTGCATGGGCCACCACAAAAACCATGTCACGCCCCAGTCCCAAAATGTCGAGGGACTGGCCGCGTGATAATGGCCAGCAGCACGCACCGATGGACAAACCCAATTTATTGGATCCATCGGGGCATACTTAAGCTGTATTACAATGTCCAGGGTTTGCTAATCTCATCCACAGAACAACATAAAAATATCAACCATGAAATAATTGCTGAAAGTAAAGTTACTGTCAAAGATCCAGCAAGAAAATAATACTAAGTCGGGTGGAGACAAATCCACTACCGATAAACAAGAAAATACAGACAAGAAAATATGCTAGAAAGTAACTAAGAAACAGGACCAACCACTGCAATCAAACTCCTGTCTGGTGTTGTTCCATCAGCTGCGGTACTCCTCGTCTGCTAATCTGGAGAACAAAACCAGGTCCTCAGGGGACATAGCAAGATACAAAAGAATACGAGCCAAATACAGTAAATGTCATGCAAGAAAGAGAAGAAAGTAAACACAAACAAATGAGTAACGAGAAATCACTATATCTAAGACAGTGGCATGCCAGTGATGCTATCAGACATAACTACAAGTAATCGGGGTAACCGCATCTCAATGGGAGATCACGATCCTATAGAAAGCAGTCCAACGGGGACTCACAATCTATAGTGTAGCTCTTTCGCAGCCCAATGGGAGCTCACGAAGGAGGTAGTCAAATGAACAAGTCTCTATCGCAGTACAATGGGTACTCACGATCGAGATTCGCTCAAGTGTAGTCAATGTCCAATAACATTCATCTAGGAACTAAGAAATCAGTCAAGTCATCTCCAGGAATGTAGAGTAAACATAAACCATCACAATATGCCTAGGAAACAAGTAGTGATCCAAGGGAAGAGCAAATAAAGTACATGCACGCAAAATGAGGAAATAAAACTAGAGCAGCAGGAATAAATCAACAAGCATCAAGAACTATATATGACAAGGAAGTAACAACTGAAAATCATGCAAACATTGTACAAGTATCTTGCAAGACAATGAAAAATAATCCAGGAGATAAATATCACAACTGCAGGATTTGGCAAGGTATACTTGCCTGGGTTCTGTTCTCCAATTATAGCTCTGACTTTAGCAGGAATTGCAGGCAGTACTCCGGTTGCTGAAACAGACATCACCATTAGGTCCAGAAAATATCAATCAGCTAGAAACGCCTGTCCTTGAGTCCAATTTGGAGACAAGGGCAAAACGTCATTTTCGGGTCAAGGCGGGGTCCAAATGTGGGCCGCTTTGCACCGAAAAATGCGTCAGGGTCAAAGGTCTCAAAACCAGTCCAACTTAGTGTCAACAGGTCAGGAACGATGATACGAACCCAACGGAACTTCCAGAATTGGATTCCGATGAGCCGTTCTCAAAATCGCCCGTCGAGTGGAGCCCGTGGGGCCCACTACACGCGATTTTGCCAACGTTCTCAGAATCGAACCAAACTTGACCCACAGGACCAGCGTATTGCTACGAGTCCGATGGCGCAAGTTTCGTCTCGATCCGACGTGTTTACACTAAGTTACAGCAAGTATCAGAAGGGTCGGATACGGGGCGTTGTCTGCGGATACGCACTGATTTCGGTGTGCACGCACATCCAAATCAGCTTCTGCGAAATCCCGCACGTCCGTATCGACGACGCTGACGTATCGGTGAAGACCGCACGTGACCAAGTCGTCCCGTTTGGCGGAGCGTACCCAGTTCCGGGGTGAAACAGGGTCTAGATTTTTTCCTGTTTTGGATCGCGGTGTGCGATCACCACAGGACGCGATGCCCCGAGCGGTTTGTCCGGGCACCGAGAGGGTCATACAGGCTTCGCAACGCAAAAGACGGAATCAAAATCCGAGCTACGAGCAAAAAGTTATGAATACCTGAAGTGGGCTGAAAATCCGAGATCTTCGTGTCTATCTCGTGTCCGACACGATCCAATGTGTCATGTTCGATTCTAGGGTTTACTGCTCCTTTGGCCGTGTCCGACACGCGGCGCTGTGCTGTGTCCTAGGGTTTGAGCTTCTGGGTTTGTTGGCCGAGCTGTTGCCGGAGCTCAGGCGGAGGGCGGCCAGGTGCTCTCGGCGGCGAGGAGGCGTTCGAGGGGGAGTCTTCGGCTCGCTGAGAGGCGGTGCAGACGACCGGAGGTGAGGTCGAGTCTGCCGGGGCTACTCAGCTCGTAGTCGACGGCTCGCGGGTCGAGCAGCTGCAGGCGGCTCAGGCGCTGCGGAGTCTGTGGAGGACCGCGGGGCAGTGGGAGGCGGAGCTGGTGACGGAGCCGGGCTGGGCGAGGCAGGGAGCTAGGGTTCCGGCGAGATCTTAGGGGAAGCGGAGGAGGAGTCGGAGGGCTTTTATAGGGAGAGAGGGAAGGGAAACAGCCGTCGGGTGAGGAGGCGACGAGACAGCGGCGGCGGGCGTTGAGGAAGAGGAAGGGAAAGGAAAGGCGGCCGGCGGCCGTTACGCGGCGGAGAAGTCGGCCGGCCGCTCAGGCGGTTTTCGGTGATGGAAGAGAAAGGGTTACGGGTTCGGGCGGGTCCAAGCGGGTCGGGTCTGACCCGGATCCGACCCGCTTGGCCTAGGGTGGTTCGGTTTAACTGGACCGGCCGGTCCGGTCCGGTTCAGATCAATAAAACCGGGTTTTATATTGGTTTAAATGTGGTTTAATTAATTAGTTAGTTTTTAGGACATTCAAAATTCATCCGGGGTCCAATAAATTCCCGGAAAAATACCCTATGTCTAGATTTTCATTTTACACCATAAAATATTATTTTTATAATATTTTAATATTATTTTATTAACATTTAAAAATCCTTTAATACTTGAAACACCTGATTTAATTTACAGAAAAATTCAAGAAATTCCAGAAAATTCAAAAATCCAAAATTTAAAAATCCTTGAAAATCAGGAGGATTACAATATATATATATATATATATATATATATATATATATATTAATTGGTATATGTATATATATATATTTTGTATATACTTAATATATTTTCAATGTATAAATTGGTATATATGTATATATATATTTTTAGTATATGTATGTAATTATTAATTGGTATATGTATATATGTATTTGTATATACACTTAGTATATTTTTAAAAATTGGTATAAATATTATATATATATATTGTTCAACTAATGTATATATTATACATGAAATTAAATGGTACATATATATATTGTATATGTATTTAATTTGGTGCATGTATATATTGTAAGTATTAATGTTAGTTAAAAATAGGTATAATGTGTTATATATGTCTATCTACTAGATGACCCTAGTTGACCAGTATCACACCTGGCATAGCCCTGAGTTATGTATTTGTGTTGTGTTAGTATAGTACCTGATGCAAATATTGTATTATTTTATTATATGTCTATAGGACTGTTGGATCCTCCAGACGATACTCTGGGACAGGACATTGGTTTTACCAGCTAAGGACCCAAGGCGAGTACATTCTCTGATTAGCTTCTTATTTATGATATCCCCTATATTCACTGTATCTAGTGTAAATATCCATATTCTCGACACGCTGGTTACACGGATTGGTGTATACGGATCTCGTCATGAGATGTTATTCCTTGTTCATAGTGTAGCTTGTACAAGACTTGTTTCCTTGTTATATTGTGCATGTACAGACACTGATTCCCGGGGAGATTTGCTACCTCCCTAGGGAATCCCGTGCCATAGCGTACCATGGTTGGATCTACTATACCAGTCGGAGGTGGGGAGTATTTTAGTATATATATGTGATCATACCCAACTCTACATGCATCATAGCTCACCCCACATCTCACGTCGGGTGTGGCCTGACCATTTACATGCTTTATAGCTATTTTATGTGATTAGCCTGACCTCTACATGCATCATAGCTAACCAAATGGTTAGCCTGACCTTACATGAATCATAGCTAATCATATGTAACCATCCTGATCAAGTTTCCAAGCCGATCACATGTTAAAGCTAGTACTCACACACGTAGTCATAGTATTTTTGCTCATTGACATATTGTTCCTTTCCTGCATTTACTTACAGTATTTCCAGTATATCCTTTATTGTATATTTCTCGTACATATACATGCATCTTGTATATTTCCATCTATATACTGCTATATAATTTATATCATTGATATAGAACTGCTATTTAGAAATGTACTTTGCTCCTTCCTGACTAGAAAATATTTTTCAGACTATGCCTAGAGGACTGGTATCCGACACTGGTGGACCACAGGGTGAGTAGCAACAGTCTTGGTCTTAGTAGTGCAGTCGTGATTCCGGGAGGTCTAGCCGGAATCACTAGTTCTCTAGTTAGTTCTTTTAGCATATTATTTTGATACCAGATTTGTCTCCGGCAATCTTATTTGAGACTAGGATTATGTTGAGTTAGATTATTTATAGTTTAGACTTGTGTTGTATTCTTATTTATTTCTTCGATTTCTTATCGTGCTGTAGTTATGTGATTGAGTATGTTGTTCTTTTATATAGTGTTATCCGTGTCTCCTTATGGAGTTAGATACTAGTACGAGATTGTTTAGATAGTGCTTGACCTAGACAGCGTTCTACCGTCGATGCTGTGGCGTAGGCTGGACGTACCCGCGTACTCGTGCCCCAATTCTGGGTGCGGGTCGTGACACATTTTTAGTGGTGGCCCATGCAGGTCAGACTTCGCAAGTTATGCGATGTCGTGGTAGTGCGACGTCATAGTTGTACTACTGTGTGCCTGCTATAGAATATAGGACATAGGATACTAGGATGAGAGAGGATACTCAATCACAAAATTCTTGAGAGATTCCTGGGACAACTCCTTGAGAATCTTATTATAATTCCAATTTAAATCCTTCGCCCTTGTTTCCGTCCGTCCTCACTCATTGATATTGAATTTGATTATTGTTGATCAGTTAATTAAATTAGGATCTTGGTTTCATTGTAGAGTTTGATTTCATATCGAGATAAATTTTATGGACTAAATTTTACGATATTATCTGATGACATATATTGATGAGAACAGTGAGAAAGGTAAAATGTCTACTTTGGTTATAGAACCTGGAGTTTATCGCAGCCATACCGGTTGGCGTGGCGAAGATTCTAGATGACATGATTATAAGGTTGCGTACTTTAGTTATGGAACCTGTCGTTTATCGCACCTATGCTTACTGGCATGGCGAGGATTCTCAACGTCATAATTTCTGACCGACGTGTATGATTATCAGGTTGTATCTTAAAATTGGTTTTTAAAGTATCATCTCAACACTTATCTATTTCTGTTATTACAGGACTTTATTCCATCGTTCTTTTGGTTGCTAGTAGTAGGAATATCTTTAGTCCTCAATCCAGTTCCTTTGAGCTTCTATTCTTTGAGGATTCCTTGTTAAGTATGATAATTAGTGACTTGTAATCATGTCTGTGTCTTGAGTATTAGTATTGACTGAGTGTTGCTAGTGAGTTGTAAGTGTTTCCTAGTTGGACATGTGAGCAGTAGGCCTTAATCTAGAGTTAGCCCATAGCATAGTACCTTATAACAATGGTTCTAAGATAGGTGTCATTATAGTACTGAGAGTAAATGAGAGTATAGAGTATCAGTGATAGTTCCAAGAGTTAGTATCAGAGCCAACATACCCGTCCTGGATAATCATGATTATGTAATTGGATGATCTATGAAAACAATTAAGTATCCAGGAATTGTGTTAAGGATTAATGGAGCATGATGTTCAGTTTGATAATTGATATCGGGAGTGTTAAAGGTAAGGAAATATATATGCATAAAGAGCTATAATGAGATGTCATATCAGGATTAGTAATAAAAGTGGTGAAGCGTATCACAGATTAGTTTAACAGGCTGTAAAAGATTAAAGGGAATTACATAAACATCAATCGAGATAAGGAACCATATACTGCCCATGAGAGTAAAGAAACATGAATGTTATAGAAGGTACAGGTAATCATGAGTTCTAATAAGTTTGATGAGATGATCCAATAATGAAGCTAGTGATATCATACCAAGAGTACTAATGATTCTATATCGAGGATTAGTCGAGAATGATGCTGATAACAGTAAGCACTTTGTGTGATGATAATTAGATGATATACCAGTTGATATAGATTGAAAATCATGGAAGAAAATACGTGTGATGATAACTTAAATCATTGGGAGTAATAGTGCAATTAATTCAGGCAGTACAATTTTAGTACCCAGTTGGAAGTTGTAGACAATAGATGTATTGAGTGCACCTCGAGTATTAGAGACTGTGAGCACTTATATGTATATTTGTGGATTTATAAATTAAAGAGTGGAAATGAATTTTAATTTTTGAGAATTATTGAGGAGTTGAGATTTATGTCATTAAATTTTTGAGGGTTCAAATTCAATTCAGTAAACATGGTCAAGGCTATAAAGATTTTAGACGTGATTAAAATTTGACTTCAATATTGAATATTTGACCCTTGAGGAAGTATACATTTTTGTTGTTCAAAGGTTAAATTTTGATGATTTTATTATGAGGATAAAATTTTATGGTGGATGAGAAATATATATTAGTATATGAGTAGATGATATACATGTGTAAGGATCTGTTGACTAGAGCATGATTGAGAGGGCACTGCAGACTGACTTGGGTGTCCATCTAGAGTTGTATTAGGGAGAACAGCACTTAGTATGGTGTTGCACTTGACGTGCACTTGAGTGATAAGAACAACTAGTATGAACAATTGTAGTAGGTAAGGGAGCTGGCAGTGAGTATGGTACTAAAGAGATAGAGGTATCAAACTTGGATGCATTATTGAACCATGGTTATATTAGAGATTCTTGGTATCAGATTTAGGTATCAATAGACAGGTGTATGCAATGAGGATGTAATCATGGATGTCTTGTGGACTAATGATTAGTTGATATGGATATCAGTGTACAGGAATAGGAATTAGTTAGTGAATATGCCAGAGTTAAGTGTATATTAGAGATAGAAGATACTGCAAAAAATATGTTAGCAGGTTCCTTCTTTCCTTTCCTCATGTTTGTTTTCGTCTTCTGATTGATTGATTCCCTAGTACCGTAGCTTGTATTTATAATTTTCTTGTTAGAATGTAGTTAGTAGTACACCCTGACAGAGACTGCAAAAC
This sequence comes from Iris macrosiphon, assembly GCA_036927795.1. NCBI lineage: Eukaryota > Viridiplantae > Streptophyta > Magnoliopsida > Asparagales > Iridaceae > Iris > Iris macrosiphon. The sequence continues at coordinate 186,999,235 of JAYESA010000011.1, forward strand.
CATGACGAAAGACACATGATCGTACATATTTTCTTAGATTGCACGGCTGAAGGTAGAATTTTCTTAGACCATGATTATTGGAGTTTGACCATAGTAGATTATGAAGAGGTTATGACTTGACAAGATAAACAAGATGCTAAAATTTTGGAAGATAAGCATAAAAAGTTAAGGATTTAATATGGCAGAGTTGATGAATCAGTGATTTTATCAGGATTGAGATGTGATTAAATTATCATTAAAATTCGAGGATAAACATTAATTTAAATGAGAGGTAAAGAATTTAATATGGTAGGATTGATGATTATTGATTATGATATATTTATCATTAAAATTTTGAGAAAATTAAGAAGATTATTATTGTATTTATTTGACTGCAAGATATATATTTAATTAAAAATATTAATTGAGGATTTTGCGAGTATTATATTATTTGAGTATTGTGAGGAAAAAAGAATCGAGGATTTAGGTCACTAATGGATTAGTGTGGAATTTGAATTTTGGGATAAGATTTTAATTTTTATAAACGTGCAAGGAATGGATTTTCGATCAAAGGATTGGATGGTAAAAAATTGTATCTAGTAATTTGCTCAAAATTAAGGAGTAAGATTATAAATGGGTTAGTGTTTAAACACAAATTTTTTGGACGAGATTTTTAAATTTTATTGGATTCATGGATTAGTGTTTTAGATGGAAATTCTTACTTTATAAATGTGCATTGGTTGGATTAAATTAGAGGATTAGATATCAAATTTTGGGTTTAAATTACTAACATCAGATTCGGAGGAGATTATGATACGAATGGAATTCGAGGATTAAATTTAGGGATTTTCAGGAATCCAATAATTTTAGAATTTTTGAAAAATATTGAAATGGCAATGTGGATTGATTATGTGGGTTTTTAAATTTTGATGGAAGGTAATATGACGAGTAAAGGCTACTATAAGGATTTTAAATTTCGAGGATGAAATTCTTTTAAGGAGGGTAGACTTGTCACTACCACATTCTAAAAATAGGGGTATTTTTGACTTTTTTATAAATTACTAATATTATGGTATTTATATTAAATGATTTCTCGATATTGTATTTAAATTAAATAATTGCATGAGGTGTGTATTTAAATATTTACAATGTTCATTAATGTTTGAGCTGGTAGACTTGACCTAGAAGCCCACTAGACGAACACCTGACAGAATTATGGGGATTATGTATTTAATCATTTTATTTAGAATTTAATTATTGGAGGTCGTAATTAATTACCGTGATTTATTTAATCGATGCACATTGCCGTTGCTTCGACATTTGGAGCGCTACCCTAGCTTTGTCTTCCAACAAATTTCATAGCCTTGCCCTAGACATGCCCGCCTTTCATTCTGCCATTTTTGTAATTCATAATCATGCTCTCTTGTGCTTTATTTTAGCCGTACAATAATCGTCGCGGACGTTTATTTAATTTCTAAATAAATTCCAACTTTGTATCGTTGTGCGTTCCAATCGAAATTGGAGGCAATCTTGACCCATTTCTCGTGCAACCCAAATTAGGGTAACATTCTGTTCTGAGTCTTCTTCACTAATGATATTTGTGACCCGACCTAATTTTGGTCCCATGTACTCCTAATTATTTTAGAACACAACTTGCATTTATTTCTAATTAAATTGAGGATACCATTTTGACTGATTTTGTAAATCCTGATTTAATTCTAGTACCTTATTAATTAAGCCCATACCAAGCACACAACGCCCCTTACTCTACAAAACGTCAAATACCGAATCGTCCACCAAATTTTTATCATTTTATGCGTCTGTACAAATACCCAAATTTAAGGGGGCTAATTTACAATTATTACATTAGGTGTCAACACCCCATTGGTTCAACTAAATGGAGAGCCCCAAATATTGACTAGTCAACACCCTCATCCTCACATGAATAAAATCCCTCCATGTCAAATCTTGACCATCCATTAGGAGGGGTGCATCTACACCACTCATTCTCATCTCACCCCACCCTATTTAATGTCCCATCATCCCCTCTTCCCTAGAAAAACCCTAATCCTCAAAACCTAGGCAAGCCCCCACACTCAACCATAGCCACCCTCTTTCCAACATTTTTTCATTTTTCTTTTTCTCTTATTCTTCTTCTTCTTCCTTCTTCTTCTTCTCTTTCCTTTTAAATTTGAAAAGGGGGGGAATCAAACCTCACCCACTGTTCACCCGGGCATCCCCTTCCCCGAGCTCCGGCCGACCCGCCGGACGTCACCGACTCTCCACCCTGCAACTCCCCCACAGCTCCCTGCATCCTCCTCCCCTCTTCACGACATCCGGAGTCGAGCCCGTAGTCCGGCGAGCTGCCTCCCCGGCCAATCACCCGATGCTGCAACTACCCGACACCCGACTCCGCTGCTCCGACGAACACCCCGCCTGTACGCCGCCAAGCCACCACCCGAACCAACAGCTCCCTCTCCCTCCTTCATTGTATATTGTATATACGTATGTGTGTGTAGGTGTATGTGTATATGAGTGTGTGCGTATATTGTGTACGTATTGAATAATAAATATTAATATGTATTTTGGTGTATATATATACGTAGCATATATATGATTAATTTGGTATATATATATATATATATATATATATATATATATATATATATATATATATATATATATATATATATATATATATATATATATATATATGTTAATATGTATTTTGGTATATGTACGTATTTTGGTGTGTGTATATATACGTAGCTTATATATATATATTATATTGGTATATTTATACTTGTATATAGTATAAACTCAATTGGTATTAGTATTAGTGTGTTTTAATACACATATATATATATATATATATATATATATATATTGTATATACTTAATATATTTTCAATGTATAAATTGGTATATATGTATATATATATATATTTAGTATATGTATGTAATTATTAATTGGTATATGTATATATGTATTTGTATATACACTTAGTATATTTTTAAAAATTGGTATAAATGGTATATATATATTGTTCAACTAATGTATATATTATACATGAAATTAAATGGTACATATATATATTGTATATGTATTTAATTTGGTGCATGTATATATTGTAAGTATTAATGTTAGTTAAAAATAGGTATAATGTGTTATATATGTCTATCTACTAGATGACCCTAGTTGACCAGTATCATACCTGGCATAGCCATGAGTTATGTATTTGTGTTGTGTTAGTGTAGCACCTGATGCAAATGTTTTATTGTTTTATTATATGTCTATAGGACTGTTGGATCCTCTAGACGATACTCTGGGACAGGACATTGGTTTTACCAGCTAAGGACCCAAGGCGAGTACATTCTCTGATTAGCTTCTTATTTATGATCCCCTATGTTCACTGTATCTAGTGTAAATATCCATATTCTCGACACGCTGGTTACACGGATTGGTGTATATGGATCTCGTCATGAGATATTATTCCTTGTTCATGGTGTAGCTTGTACAAGACTTGTTTTCTTGTTATATTGTGCATGTACAGACACTGATTCCCGGGGAGATTTGCTACCTCCCTAGGGAATCCCGTGCCATAGTGTACCATGGTTGGATCTACTATACCAGTCGGAGGTGGAGAGTATTTTAGTATAGATATGTGATCATACCCAACTCTACATGCATCATAGCTCACCCCACATCTCACGTCGGGTGCGGCCTGACCATTTACATGCTTCATAGCTATTACATGTGATTAGCCTGACCTCTACATGCATCATAGCTAACCAAATGGTTAGTCTGGCCTTATATGAATCATAGCTAATCATATGTAACCAGCCTGATCAAGTTCCCAAGCCGATCACATGTTAAAGCTAGTACTCACACACTTAGTCATAGTATTCTTGCTCATTGACATATTGTTCCTTTCCTGCATTTACTTACAGTATTTCCAGTATATCCTTTATTGTATATTTCTCGTACATATACATGCATCTTATATATTTCCATCTATATACTGCTACATAGTTTATATCATTGATATAGAACTGCTATTTAGAAATGTACTTTGCTCCTTCCTAACTGGAAAACATTTTCCAGACTATGCCTAGAGGACTGGTATCCGACACTGGTGGACCACAGGGTGAGTAGCTGCAGTCTTGGTCTTAGTAGTGCAGTCGTGATTCCGGGAGGTCTAGCCGGAATCACTAGTTCTCTAGTTAGTTCTTTTAGCATATTATTTTGATACCGGATTTGTCTCCGGCAATCTTATTTGAGACTAGGATTATGTTGAGTTAGATTATTTACAGTTTAGACTTGTGTTGTATTCTTATTTATTTCTTCGGTTTCTTATCGTGCTGTAGTTATATAATTGACTATGTTGTTCTTTTATATAGTGTTATCCGTGTCTCCTTATGGAGTTGGAAACTAGTGCAAGATTGTTTAGATAGTGCTTGACCTAGACAGCGTTCTACCGCCGATGCTGTGGCGTAGGCTGGACGTACCCGCGTACTCGTGCCCCAATTCCGGGTGCGGGTCGTAACATCAAGCACAGTCCCAACTTGCGTCTGCACTCTCTCTCAATATGGCCTACCTTGCCACAATAGTAACAAGTAGGAAGGAATGAGGCTCTGGATGCTGCTCTCGGTGTATTCTTCTGGGGTCGCTTTGCAGCTCTTTCCTGTTGTGCTTGGTCTGGTGCATGCTGCCACTTCTTGCTGGACTCTATCCTGGTGATGCACTCCATGGCCCGTGCTGCAGTAACAACATCCGTTGCAACGGAGCTGATTAACTTTCGTAGCTCTGAGCTAAGTCTGCAAATGAACTCCTCCGTTTGGCTTTGCTGAGCCTTCTGATAAGCTTGCATCATCGGGTAGTACATTTGGAACATTTGTTGCACGTTTATAGCTTGCCCTTGTGGGAATACAGGCATTGGTGGAGTGAACTGCGGCGAATTGTCATCTTGTTGGTTTTCTGAGGTATGCTGATTTGCTTGACTTTGTTGAGCAGATTGACCTTCTCCTACCGGTATTATTTCCTCTTTGTTGGTTACCACAGCTTCTCGTGGTGATCTTGCGGGAGTCTCGTCATTTGCTCGAGGATCCATTACTCTGTATCAAAATAAATAATAAGAGGCGCACAGGAATCAAGGCAGGATGCAAGTCAAAAAATAAATTTGAATCCGATATAGATGCCAAGAACGTTTCAAGCAAGTGGATGAGATCCTAAAAACTTTTCATATTCTTATTACAGGCCTGTTCGGTCCCTAAGTTAAAACTTGAACAATTTAGTCGTTGACCTGCATGGGCCACCACAAAAACCATGTCACGCCCCAGTCCCAAAATATCGAGGGACTGGACACGTGGCAATTGCCAGCAGCACACACCGATGGACAAACCCAATTTAATGGATCCATCGGGGCATACTTAAGTTGTATTACAATAATCAGGGTTTACTAATCTCATCCACAGAGTAAATACATCAATATCATCAAAAGGAAATAAAACATCATCTAGTCACAAGTAAATAAAATCGGGGAACAACCCGATATTCAAGTCTGTTACAATTGTTCATGAAACAAGAATGTAAATAACAACACAGGCTGAGTATAGAAGAAATATATACTCAGGAAATCTATGGCAATCACCTAGTCCTCGATTCCTAGTTCTGCTCCACTGTATGCACCTGTTCCTGCTTCTGCTCCTGCTAATGCTCCTGTACTGTATACCTCTGGGTGGATCTCCTCTGCTAATCCTGGGGACATAATCTGGATCCAGGTCCTCAGGGGACATAGCAAGGTACAAGATAACTCATGCCAAATAAATGCAGTGCAGCAATAAATGAAACAATAGGGTAAATATATAACCAGCTAAGTGATATGCAAGTGAGAGTTTTAATCATACTCGGGCTGAGACTATTATAGGATCAGTGTCAGAGAAACCTATAGCAGTATTCTCTCGAAGGGCCAGAACTTGCACCAAAGCTCTGTATCAGAGACTAAGACACCTCCAGATGACAGTATATATAATATAATCAGCCTTGATATGGTAATACTCTCTCCACCCAATGTAATCATACGTCTCATGTCCATGACACGCAGGATCAAAACTAATGCAACCAGTCATAATAAGATATAAGAAAATAATATCTATGTCATGAAACCTGTATCCTATACAGAATTACCTTGAATATTTCAGGAAGATTCTGTCTCATAATTAGTGTCAGATGTCCTGGGTATAACGTACTTGATATGGCAAGTACAAGAATGTAAATGTCACGATATCCATCTCTAGGTGACATTACACAATTCCGCGTACGGAGTTGGCACCCGACTATAATTGGACGCTAAGTAAGTCACACGGTCCTAGGTTTTAAGCATATACAAGAATGTATAAATAAATCAAGGAAATAAGTAGCAAAATTGCAGAAATTGGCAAGGTACACTTGCCTGGGGTTCTGTCTCCAACTGTAGCTCTGACCTCAGTGGAATTTGCAGGCAGTTCTCCGGTTGCTGAAATAAATATCAACATCAGATCCAAAAAAATATCAAATAGCTAGAAATGCCTGTCCTTGAGTCCAATTTGGACACAGGGGCAAAAATGACATTTTCTGATCAAAGCGGGGTCCACATATGAGCCACTTTGCACCGAAAAATGTGTCAGAACCAAAGGTCTCCAAATATGTCAAACTTAGTGTCAATAGGTCCAGAACGTTGATACGAACCCAACGAAACTTGCAGAATTGGATTCCGATGAGCCGATCACAAAATCGCCCGTCAAGTGGAGCCGCAAGGCCCACGATACGCGATTTTGTCAACGTTCTCAGAATCGAACCAAACTTGGGTCACAGGACCAGCGTATTGCTACGAGTCCAATGGCACAAGTTTCGTTTCGATCCGACATGTGTACACAAAGTTACAATAAGATTCAGAACAGGCGGATACGGGACGTTGTTGGCGGATACGCGTTGATTCCGGTGTGCACGCACATCCAAATCAACTTTTGCGAAATTCTGCACGTCCGTATCGATGGCGCGCACGTTTCTGTAAAGTCCGCACGCGACCAAGTCGTCCCGTTTGGCGGGGCGCAATCAGTTCCGGGGTGAAACAGGGCGTTGTTTTTCCTGTTTTTGGATCGCGATTTGCGATCACCACAGGACGCGACACACCGAGCGGGTTGCACGGGCATCGAGAGGGTTACGCAGGGTACGTGTCACAACTGACGGAACAGAAAATAGAGCAACTAGGAGAGAGAACGGGTTACCTGAACAGGGCTCCATGAAATCGAGATTTTCGTGTCCGTGTGTCGACACGACACACCGACACGGCACAGTGTCCAGTTAGGGTTCCGATCACAACGGCTGGGGGCTTCGCGTGAGGGAGGCGCTGGAGACGTCGGGCTCGGGGCGGCCGGCTGCGCTGGTGGCGGCCTGCTGCTGCTGCTGCTTCTAGCGAGGCTGGTGGAGGCGGGCGGCGCTCGAGCTGCTGCTGTTGCTGGCCGGAGGGGGAGGGGGTTTTATAGGAAGTCGAGGGAGAGGGAGAGGCGACCGGCGCGGGGAGGAGAAGAGAGAGGGGCTGGCCGTTTTGCGAGAAGCCGGAGCGGCGCTGACTGCTGGAGCGGCGGCCGTTACGCAGCGGCTGCGGAGCGGGGAAGGAGAGAGGTTTGGCGGGTTGGGCGGTGACGGGTCGGGTCGGGTCAGGCGGATCCGGCCCAATCCGCTAAACAGAAAGCGGGTTTGGGTCTGCGGGTTTCAGGTCGCGGGTTAGACCCGGATTCGACCCGCGGACTCAGGGTTGGGTTTATTAAATCGGTCTGGGTTGGTTCGGTTTATAAATAAACCGGGTTTATAATAACTTGGTTTTTTTAGGGCTTTAAAAATACTTCCGGGGTCCAATAAATTCTCAAAAAATTACCCTATGTCTAATTGTTTATTTTACACCAAAAAATATTATTTCCATAATATTTTAATATTATTTAATAATATTTAAATTCAAAATACTTTAGTTTTAATTAGAGAAAAATTCCAGAAAATTGCAGAAAATTGTGAAAAATCTGTTTTAAAAATCCTGAAAAATCAGGGGGTTTACAAAGGGCCAAGTCTGAAATTATTTACCTCAAGCAAGTCTTCTCGCTGAGCAAAGCGGGTCGGGTCATCGCTGTCACGCCTCGGTCCCGTAAGGTCCGATCATCCTCGCTTGGTCCCTACGGAACCGATCGTCCTCGCTGGGTCGCGATGTCGTGCAAGCCTAAGTTGCGCTTGCACCAGGCATAGTACCTGCACAAGATATAAGATAGACAAAAATATACATATATATAGGCACATGATTCAAAATGCAGAAAACCAAATTTGAACAAATTTGATAGGAACACAAAATACTTTCTCTATTGAATACTTGAATATTGGATTACAAAGTACTTGCTTGGCAGAGTTACAAAATATGTCATAGATGGCTTACAACTCTTTTTACAAACCCAAAACTAGCCACAACGTCCATAAATCATATCCTTGTAGTAGGACCAAAATTAAAACAACTAGCAGAAGAGCAGTTTGTACACATGATAGGAAAGCTAAGGAAGCAGCACGAGCATGGTTTCGTTGGATGGATGTGCTAGTACTGGTTCAAAATGTTCGCCAAGCTCTCGCTACCAAAACCTGAAGATTTGCCCACAAACGTGGGTCAATACCACAATATGTACTTTTGAGCGACCGTGGCCAAACTTACCTGGAAATCCATACTTAGTAAGCATGTGAATCTAGGATTATTAGGTGATCTTTCTAGTTGTCTAGTTTCTTTTAACAATTCATGCAAGAAAATATAAACAATAGATAGACTACGCATATGATAAATCTTATCTGCGGTCAAGCGATTATCCCTGCAGCAGACACACAAGTTAGCAATAATTTGCATATATGTATAAAACTCATGTGTCTATCTGTATTGGCAACAAGTATTAGGTATGCAAGAAGCTAAACCTAGCATACGACCTAACTATATGATGGCCCATGGAAAAACCCATGAATAGCAGCTGGGACTAAAAGCCCAGGCTAACTATTAGACATAATACCCCCCTAATCGCAAGGACTACAAGCCTCAGGGTGTTTCGATTATCTCCCCCGGGCCGAAAGATTCCCAGTGCCCCAGGAACCGTTCGAGAGACGGTACCTTGTGCACAAGTTGTCCAAGACCGATGTGATAAATGCGTTCTATCAGAATAATAACATTTCTATAGCAACAATTGAACAAAATTCATCAATAGGGACTATCTCTTTTCGATAGAGCCTTAGCACTTCAATCTGTCATATCGATTATTTTAAACGATAATGAGTTTTCTATGAGTTATCTATGCACAACATTCGATAAGGTTCAAGCATCAGTTCTCTTAAACGAGTTTAAGGCAAATTCTATGTTTCAAACAGTATAGTTCTTTTAACAAGAAATAAGAAAATAGCAGTTCTATAAATCTAGCATGCAATTTCTATCCTTTTAGCATATCTTGTTAATGAGTTAACATTTACCATAGAGACATGTAATTCAAGTGAACTAGAGATTATTTTGTTAAGTCGTGCAAACAAAGGATTCATCGAAGAGCCGAAGCCATTCACCGATTGAATCGAACGAGAGGATAGGGAAGCCTTATTCAACGATCACTCCTTGGTTATGCGTCCTAAAATTATAATAATACTTGGTTAGAATCCTTCGATCTCTTTCTCTTACGATTCAAAATAAATGCATAAGCGATAAAAGTGAATCATGAATACTTGGTTTGATTCTGAGAACGTTGACGAAATACCATTTCGTAGGCCCCACGCTTCCACTTGACGGGCGATTTCGTGACCGGCTAATCAAAATTCAGTTATGGATGTTCCTTTGGGTTCGTATCATCATTCTGAACTCGTAGACACTAAGTTTGACGAATTTGAAGAATTTTGTCTCTATTACATTTTTGGGTGCGAAGTGGGCCATATGTGGATTCCGCTTTGACCAAAAACTGTTAATTATGTCTCTGTGTCCAAATTGGACTTATGGGTAGTCAATCCTAGCTATTTCAAGTATTCTGAGAGCAATGATGATGTTTGTTTTAGCATCCGGAGGCGTACCTGGAGATTCTACTTATACCGGAGTAACTGACAAAGCTCAGAACACATGCAAGTGTACCTTGCCAACTTGCAGAAGATCATGTGCTATTATTTGCTTATATTCTTTCCATATACTTCGGTGTTGTACCCGTTCAACCTAGGACCGTGAGACGTTTCTTAGCGTCCGAACAAGATTCGGGTGTCGATGCCGTACGCGGAGTCGTATAACGTCACTTAGAGAGTTGATACCACGATCATATATATATATATATATATATATATATATATATATATATATATATATATATATATATATATTTACGTGCTTGCTTTATCAATTACGTCATCCCATAGGACACTTGATATTATTCAAGTGACAGAATCTTTTCTGAGTTATTCATGGTGATTCTGTATAGGTTTACAGAATTCGTGGCATAAGACTTGCATACATAGATATCATTATGACTCGTTGTACTAGCTAGAGGTCATGATCTTGCGTGTTATGGACATGATACGTGAGGTTACATTGGGTGGGGAGAGACACGCAGGCTACAGGCTGATTATATATATATATATATATATATATATATATATATATATATATATATATATATATATATATATATATATATAAACACTTATGTTACTGGAGAGTGCCTTAGTCTCTGTACCAGAGCTTTGGCACATGTATTTGGCCCTTCGTGATATTACTGTTATCGGCTCCCCGACACAGAGCTTGTAGTGGTTTCAGCCTGAGTACTACTAATGCTCTCAAATTATATTTCACATAGCTGGTTACATAGCTTGCCCTGTGTATCTATTTTTTTTATATACTGTATTTCATTTGGCTTGAGTTATTCTTGTACCTTGTATGTCCCCTAAGGACCTGGATCCGGATTATGTCCCCCATGTACAGCAGAGGAGGACTACCCCGGGATATACGGGACAGAATCTGACGCTAGAGCAGTACTGGCACCAGAGGACGAGGTTGTGCCAGAGGATTTCTCTTGAGTATTCTGTTACATACTCAGTTATTTTTGCTTTCAGTTATTTTATATCTTGACTCTTGGATTTATGTATTAACTTATTTTATCGGGTTGTTCCCCGAGACACTATTTATTTGGACTTGTTGATAGACTATATTTTTTTTATCTATTATCTTGACTGGTCTATCATATTGACTTGTATTTACTTTCTGTAGATGAGATTAGAATTATTCTATGATAGATGGTGTAGACTGCATTTATATTTATTACAGCTTAAGTGCACTCTAACGGGTCCATTAAATTAGGTTTGCCCATTGGAGTTGTGCTGCTGGCCATTACCACGTGGCTAGTCCCTCGGTATTTTGGGACTGGGACGTGACAGTATCATATTTTTTAATATGGTTAATCGATTACGTTTAACATTATAATATCACTAATATTTATGCTATCACTATAGTATTAATACCTAAACTTAGCATAGTCCTAATATGCATTAAATATTATCATACTTGCTACCATGTACGTTATTTTGTCCGTCTAACATGTATTTACAAAAAAGTAATAAGCATGATCAAACATAGATATATGCAATGAAAAAATTATGTTAGGCCAAAGACAACATCATTCCATGAGATTTCTCTGAACCACTCACGACATCGGCTGCACCTGCCACAGTCTATCTAGAGTCTATGATGTGTTTTAGGAATATTTGTAAACACAAGAAATAGATGACAAAATTGAAAAGTATGGTAGAAAATAACACAGGATCATTTTTGACATGTTGAATGGTATACCGACGGTATACTAGTCCATACTGATGGTATACCGATTTTATATAACATGAACTTTCTGACGACACAATCGGCATACTGACAATATACCGTTTCGACTTTTCTATCGCATTAAATGCATCAAACGGTCGGATTCATTTGTATTAAATGATCCCAACAGCTTTAAATATAGCCGTTATTGTTGTAAAATAGTATACTGACGGTATATTGCAGTATACCGACGGTATACTGTCTACACACAGAAAATTACATTATTGCTCTTTTTTCTGCATTGGTTATAAATAGCCTTGATCCTCTTCATTCAAGGTTGATTCTTTTGAGCCTAAAATTTTTATCTACCAAAGGCCTAGTCACAAACAACTCTACAAAAGCTTTTACTTGCTAATTCATAAATTGTGTTAAGAGTGTTCTTGGGTTATAAATTGTAGATATGCATCTTTGTTGTGAGAATATCAAAATCTATCTTGTAAGAGGTTGAAGTGTACAAGCCTTCAGATCAAATATTGTGTTGAAGTCGAATAGCCTTCGGATCAAAATTCTTGTATAATAAGTCGACGAGCTTTCGAATCGAAGCTCGTGGTGTAACTATTTTGATAATAGTGGATTAAAGTCGGAGAAAGTTTCGGGGATGGAGTACCTCACAGAGGACAGCAGGATACATCAGGTATCGATATTCTTATTATTTTATTTCTTGTACACTTATTTTTAAATTACTATAAGTAATCGTTTTGTACTTGATTTATTAGCTTGATTCTATTTATCTCCCTCTAAAATTTCTACATAAAGGTCTCCTTTGATTCGCGGAAAAGAAAGGAAATTAATTCCTTTTTTTTTCCTTTGAAAAATTACAATTCTTATTCTTTTTTCTTTCCAGTGCTAGGAGAGGCCAAGAAAACTTAAAAAAAAAATGAATTCTCTATGGTGGAAAAGTGACTCCTTGATTAGGTGAGAAAAAATTACTTTCCTCCTCTCTTTTTTTCTGTGGAAATTATTTTCTTTTTCATAATTTTTTTTTACTTCAAAATATAGAGAGAAAAAATTACAATGTCAAAATTTTGGGAACCATACGAGACCATAGGACTGAGTTTGTAGAAAATGACCAGACAACAGTGCTCAAAAGATTATTAAGGCCAAGTCTTCCTCCATTGGAGGAAAGAGTTGGACACGTCGACTGAGGGCAGCGCACGGCCAAAAGGCCTTTGCGTTCAAAATATCCCACTGGGAGACGAGAGTGGTTCAACTTACAAGAAGTCTGGCTAATTAACTTCGAAATCCCAAGTTCCAAAACAATTAACATCACAAGTTCCCGAGACAATTAACTTCAATTATCCAAGTCTGGCCAATTAATTTCAAATATTTAAGCCTGGCCTTGGGACCGGGCCGGGTCGGAATGGGCCACGGGCCGGGTCACTCCTCCATACCACCAATGCGTACGTAACGTAATTGCAAGTCTCTCTCCTTGAAAGTACGAAGTAGTACTTGTCTGTCCAGGTTTGTCACCATCACTCCCGTAGCATTCTCCCCGCACAGCCCGATCGAGATGAATGAGTGAAAGTTTTATTGACGAGTTTTTTTTTTTTTTGATAATTTATAAGGACACTATGAAGTTTACTCAGGACTAGTTCATTAATGAAGAAAGTTTAGTCACACTAGTCCATTGTTTACTCGTACTAGTCCAAACCCCCCTAATCTCCACCGGAGTTCTCCTCCCTCCTCCCTTTCTTGTCGGAGCCCTCCTCCTCCGCCTCCGCCTCCGCCTCCTTCCCCGTCCTCCACCGCCGCCATCCGTCGCCGCCTCCCGTCGCTGTCGCCGTCGTCGCCTCTGCCTTCTTCCCCGTCTCCTGCCGCCTCCTTCCTCTCCCGTTCCTCCGTCTCGTACTCCATTTCGGTGACCTCCTTTCGGTGCTCGACTACCTCGGCATCCGTCCGCCGCTCCTCCCTCCCCTCATTCCTCCGTCGCTACCACCAGGTTCTCCACTCCGCCGTCGGAAGACATGAATAATAACACAATGACAAAGAAAAATAACAACACACAGGAAACCAAAAAAGAAAAAATAAATATAGAAGAACTGTCAAAATTTAGCATATATATTGATTTTTAGGACTGTCAGAATTTTGACAGTCCTACCAATTGGAAGGGTTGTCAAAATTTTGACAGTCCTAAAAATTCAACATATATTTTTAGGACTGTCAAACTTTTGACAGTCCTACCAATTGGAAGGACTGTCAAAATTTTGACAGTCCTAAAAATATATGTTGAATTTTAGGACTGTCAAAATTTTGACAGTTCTTCCAATTATTAGGACTGTCAAAATTTTGGTAGTCCTAAAATTTATTTTCTGTTAATTTATTTCGTTAATTTGTGGGGGAGCCAATTTATTTTGTTAATTTTATGTTTTATTTAAGAAAATATATTTTAACGAAATAAAATTAAAATAAATTAACAGTAAATTTACTGTATCGAAATTTCAAAATTAACAAAAAATTAAAATAAATTAACTTAGTTGTCAATATGTATCAAAATTCCAAATTTATATCCTTAAAATTTGTTAAAGTATTCTGTTATTTAAAATAGTAAATTTATTATTGGTAAATTAAAAATTTTGTAAAAAATTTTTTTTACCAAAAGTAAAATTTGGAGGTCGAAACATCATTTTTTTGCGATTCTAAAAATTTGGGAAGTCCGTTAAACGATAAAACGGTTTATCCCGAAGTACTTTTTTTATACGGTCATTTTGGCACAAACTGGACCTTGTTTCGATCTCCCAGTCAAAAGTTATGATACTTTAAAGTTTTATATTTTATATTTTTGCCTATAATATGTACGTCTTACTTCGAATGAAAATTCTCTCTACACGAATTGTGTTACTCTCGTCGAAAACATAAAATCAACCTATTGTGTGTCACGCCCCAGTCCCAAAATGCCGAGGGACTGGATGCGCGGCAATGGCCAGCACGCATCGATGGACAACCCAATTTAATGGATCCATCAGGACATGCTTAAGCTGTAGTCTAACAGTAAATAGAATAATTGTTACAAGCCACAAACTATTCTAATCTCATCCACAACAGATAATCACAGATTAAATGCCAGAATAAATACAATAGAATAAATAAGCAACTCTCAAATAAGTGTCTCGGGGAACAATCCGAGAATATGTCTGATACATCAATGCCAATAGACAGAAAATAAAGGAACTGGAAAGAGAAACAGAAATAACCGACTATATACAGCCAATGCTCAGGAGAAGTCCTCTGGTACGATCTCGTCCTCAGGTCCTGGTACAGCTCCTGGAAGTGCTCCTGTACGGTGTATCTCTGGATGGATCTCTTCGGCTATACCTGGAGACATAATCCGGATCCAGGTCCTCAAGGGACATAGCAAGGTACAAAAAAATACAAGCCATAATAATGCAGTGAAATAGTCAATGAAATAAACAGGGTAATTATGTAACCATTTATGTGAAATGCAGGTGAGAACATCATCAGTACTCAGGCTGAGACTTCTACAAGCTCTGTGTAGGGGAGCCGATAGCAGCGATATCATGTAGTTGTCTAGCTCGTAGTGAGACCAAGACGCCGGCATAATATAGTCAACCTGTAGCATGTGTGTCTCTCCAGCAATAAATGGAACAATAGGGAAACACTAAATAACCAGCTAAGTGATATGCAAGATGAGAGCAGCACAAGAACTCAGGCTGAAACCACTACAAGCTCTGTGTCGGGGAGCCGGGTAGCAGTGATATCATGTGGTTGCCTAGCTCGTCGTGAGACTAAGACGCCGGCATAATATATAAAATCAACCTGTAGCCTGTGTGTCGCTCCCCACCCAATGTAGTCATACGTCTCATGTCCAAGTGGCCCCATGTCCATGTCACGTAAGATCATATCTAATGCAACAAGTCATATAGTATCTAGGAACATAATGTCAATGTCAAGTCCTGTATCCTATACAGAATCACCACGAATATCTCAGGAAGATCATGTCCATGAATAGTATCAAGTGTCCTGGGTTATGATGTACTTGATAAGACAAGTACGATAAATATCGGGTCTCGGTATCCATGTCTAGATGACAATACACAACGCCGCGTACGGTGTTGGCACCCGACTATGAATCGGACGCTAAGTAAAGTCACACGGTCCTAGGTCAAGCATGAACCACAATATATATATATATATATATATATATATATATATATATATATATATAAGCCAAGGAAATAAGTAACAAGGACTGCAAGTTTTGGCGAGGTACACTTGCATGTGGTTCCGGTTCCAATTGCGGCTCTGACTTCAGCGGAATTTGCAGGCAGTACTCCGGTTGCTGAAACAAACATCACCATCAGGTCCAGAAAATATCAATCAACTAGAAACGCCTGTCCTTGAGTCCAATTTGGAGACAAGGACAAAAATGACAATTTCGGGTCAAAACGGGATCCACATGTGGGCCCGCTTTGTACCGAAAAACGTGTCAGGGTCAAAGGTCTCCAAATTCGCCAAACTTAGTGTCAACATGTCAGGAACGCTGATACGAACTCAACGGAACTTCCAGATTTGGATTCCGATGAGCCGATCACAAAATCGCCCGTCGAGTGAGGCCTGTGGGGCCCACGACACGCGATTTCGTCAACGTTCTCGGAATCGAACCAAACTTGGGTCACAGGACCAGCGTATCGCTATGAGTTCGATGGCACAAGTTTTCTTTCGATCCGACGTGTGTACACAAAGTTAGGGCACGATTTAGAAAAATCGGATACGGGACGTTGTCCACGGATACGCACTGATTCCGGTGTGCACACACATCCGAATCAGCTTCTGCGAAATCTCACACGTCCGTATCGACGACGCGCACGTATCTGTGAAGACCGCACGCGACCAAGTCGTTCCGTTTGGCGGGGCGTACCCAGTTCCGGGGTGAATCAGGACGTTGTTTTTCCTGTTTTTGGATCGCGGTTCGCGATCGCCACAGGACGCGATGTCCCGAGCGGGTTGCACGGGCACCGAGGGGGTCACGCAGGGTTCGCGACGCCACAGACGGAATCGAAAACGGATAAACGAGCAGGGAGATACGCGTACCTGAATAAGGTCAGAAAAACCCGGAAAAATCGTGTCCGACACGTGTCCGACACGACACGAAAACCTAGGGTTAGGGTTTGGGACGGTCGGCCGGAGGCGGCGGCGGAGGGGCGGCGCTGCGGCCTGAGGCGGCCCGGAGGGTGCTGGGGCGGCGCTGGCGGCGCTGGCCGGAGCGGGCGGGGGACGGGCGGAGCCGACCGGTGGCGCTGCGGCTGCTGCTAGGGCACGCTGGGGACGGAGGAGGAAGGAGGAGGAGAGGGAGGCCGGGGCTCGGTGCTGCGGCGTCGTCGGCGGAGCTGGGCGGGGGCTGCTGTGCGGCGAGGGACGCGGGTGGCGGCGAGACGGAGCCAGGGGAGGAAGGAGGCGAGGTCGACGGGCTCCGGCGGCGAGTCTGGGGGGGGTTTATAGGGGAACGAGGGCCAGGTGTGGCCGGGTGAGGCGGAGGTCGTGGGGACGCGGGCGGGGCGCGTGGCCGGGCGAGGCGGCGCGTGGCCGAGCGGGGCGACGAAAATCGCGGGCAGCCGAGTCGTGCGGGAGGGAAAGGGTCAGCGGGTCGGGCGGGTGCGGGTCTGGCAGACCCGGCCCGACCCGTTAGACGAAGCGGGTTCGGGTGCGGGTCGGGTTCGGTCGGGCGGACCCGACCCGACCCGATAGCCCAACGGGCTGGGCCGAGGGTTTGGGCTGGGCTTGGTTGGGCTAGGGATAGGTTAATTAAATAAATAAGTAATTAATTAAATAAATAAATAGAAATATAGTTTTTAGGTGTTTAAAAATAAGTCCGGGGCCCAATAAATTTCCAAAAAATTACCCTAAGTCCAGTTTTTTATTTTACACCCAAAAATATTATTTTCATAATATTTTAATATCATTTATTATTAATTAAAAATTATTTAATAATTAAAACCCTGATTTTAATTACGGAAAAATTCCAGAAAATTCCAGAAAATTATGAAAAAATCAAATTTATAATTCTTGAAAAATCAGGGGGTTTACATTGTGTGACGAAAAACGATTTGAAAACAAATAGTTATGGCCGTTCGAAGTCTGATCGACGGCAGACGTAATATTCGTACGGTAGATTTTTTTTTTTTTTGGTTCAATGATAACATATTTTATTTTGGATGGTAAACTAAATAAAAAAAAAATCAAAATCCAAAACTAACTAAATAGAAAAAAACTAAAAAATAAATCCTGACAATTAAAATGAGGACTGTCAAAATTTTGACAGTCCCCATTGTTTGTGGGACTGTCAAAATCCTGACAGTTCTAGTTTTATATAAAATTTTCAGTGTGTTAAAATTAGGATTATCAAAATTTTGACAGTCAACATAGCTTATGGGACTGTCAAAATTATGACAGTCCTAACAATTTGTAGGACTGTCAAAATTTTGACAGTCCTGATTATAACAGTCCGGAATTTGGGAGTGGTAAACTTGTAATTATCAATGATAAAAGTTTGGACTAGCCTCAAGTAACTTTTAGGATGACAAACTTATATTTTTTTGTAAATTTTTAATAGACTAGTCCCGAGTAAAATGTGTAGTGCACTTATAAATTTTTTTTTTTTGCTTTTGATTGAAACTGTAAATGAATGAATGAATGACTGACGTAAACATACAACTTTCTTACATGGATGCTCACTTGTTCCTTCTCCTGCGTTGAAACATTTTTTGTGTCGTGAGTATTGTATGTCTAAAATTTTTTTTTTTTTAATGCGGGAAGAATGAGCAAAAAAAAAAAAAAAAAAAATTTCTAACAGACCGAGCGGAGAGCCGTCAACGTGAAACTGATGCCAAGTGGCGGTTCCTCGTTAATCGGACTATGGATTCACAAAATCGAGTCCACCCAAGCCAAATACCACCTCCACATCCTCAGATCTGTTATGGTGGGACCCATGCGAACCTTTGCTTTTGGTGCACTTTAGAGATTATAGTCCGGACCTGTCGCTCTTTACATAAAATTGGAAGAACATTTGCATGCATATATACATCTTTTTAATGAACATATATAATATATAATTTTTTTAAACAGGAAAACGTTCATTAGAATGACTTTTTTTTAATTCTGGTGGACGTATGAATTAATTCAATTATTTTAATTACTGTTTTCATTTAATGCGTTTTAATGCAAATTTTATAACCTTTGTTTTCTTTGTAAAATTTTAATAAATTTTGGTTCTTTGTACTATTTTTTTATTCTAAATAAAATCTTTCCTCATCCCAATCAAACATATTCTCCAAAACATTTTTATTTGAGTCTATTTTTTGTTCACCCGTCAAGTTTTTTATCATTTCATTCAAGGATTGTCATCAAACACATTTCTTATAGCCCGGAATAGTTAACATTAAGTTTTAGTGGGTGAACAAAAATGGACTCTTTTTATTAGTACAAGTCACATTGTTAACTTGTAAATGCCGTGTGTTGCACGTAATTTTTTTTTCAAAATTATTATTATAAAACTGTTTAAATGTTTAAATATATTTTAATTATAATTTATTATAAATATATCTTTACCTTTTATAAAAATTCTTGAAAATGTTCACCGTCTAAGCTGTATGTATATTCTCACGTAATTAAAAATAAAAAAAATTTAACTAATTGTTTAAGTACATAATATTATATAGCTATAACCAAACAACTTTTCTAGCTCATGTGGTTAATGTAGGAGGCATTCTCTTTGGTTGGTCGAGTTTGATTTTTCATAGCAACATTTTTTTTAATATAATATTAACTTTTTTTTTAATAAATGGTTGAAAATTTACAAACGACTTAGACGGCTCACTTTTGAATCGTTTTGAAGCATGATTATAAGAGTAGAGATTTAATGGGCTATTTGGTATCAGACACACTTGGTAGAACCCATATTTTTCAATAATATCAATTCCATAACAATAATGCTAAGTTTACTACCAAATGCTTACAATCTTCTTACAACCCTCTCATCCTCCTGCTATGTGGGCTACCCTCGGCCCCACCTTTCCCCCAATGAACGACCGTCACGTGGCATTCCGGCCACGTGGCGGCCACCTGGACAGTTATCGGGTTCCATCTTTCCCCCCTCCTCCAATGGACGGCCGTCACGTGGACGTTACGTGGCTGCCACGTGGCGGTTATAAAAAGGTTGTAAGCATTTGGTTGTAGGCATAGCATTGCCCATTCCATAATGGGAGAATAATTAACCTTTGCACGAGAAGTAATGACCATTTGAATTTCATACATATTTTCCTAAAATAATACAAAAGGAAGGTTTCCCATACATGGGATGGCAATCAATTCTTGTTTCCATACTTCACACAGTACATTACCTTTGTGATCATTACATTTTCGATCGCTCTATATAATCAGTGTATCCATATAGGAGGAGAAGAAGAGTGTACGTACGTAAGAGTTCTATTTCTCTTAATCGATCTCTCTCAACTCTCATGGCCTACATTGCAGCCTCTCTTCCCCATTCCCTTCTCCCTCCTTTGAAGACTTCATTGGCACACCGCCGCTATCGTCCGGCGGCATCCGTAGCCGCGGCCGCCCGGTCGGAAACGAAAACCGTAGTCGAAGAATTCAGCCTGCGCGAGTACATGTCGACCAAGATCGAACGCGTGAACAAGGCGCTCGACGAGGCCGTCCTTCCTCACCGCCACCCGCCGAAGATCCACGAGGCCATGCGCTACTCCCTCCTCGCCCCGGCCAAGCGCGTGATCCCCATCCTCACCATCGCCTCGTGCGAGGCGGTCGGGGGGGAGGAGTCCCTCGCGATGGCGCCCGCGTGCGCGATCGAGATGGTCATCGCCATGTCGTTCGTCCACGACGACCTCCCGTGCATGGACGACGACGACTTCCGGCGCGGCCAGCCCTCCAACCACCGCGCCTTCGGGGAGCACACCGCGCTCCTCTCGGGCTGCGCTCTCCTCACCCTGGCCTTCCAGCACGTGGCCGAGCGAGCGTCCGGCGTGCCGGCGGACCGGATCGTCCGCATGGTTGCGGAGATGGGGAGGGCGTTCGGGTCGGAGGGGATGCTAGGGGGGCAGCTCGTGGACAAGGAGAGCGAAGGGAAGGCGGTCAGCCTGGAGGAGTTGAAGAACATTCACGAGTGCAAGTCTGCCACGTTCTTTGAGGCCGCAGCGGTGTGCGGGGCAATAGCGGGGGGCGGCGGCGAGGAGGAGGTCGAGAGGCTGAGGAAGTACGCACGGCGCGTCGGGCTTTCGTATCAGGTGATGGACGACGTCTTGGACGTGACGAGCACGTCGGAGGAGCTCGGGAAGACGGCGGGGAAGGACCTGGCGAGCGACAAGGCGGCGTATCCGAAGCTGATGGGGATTGATGGGGCGCGGGAGTTCGCGGCCGAGCTGGCGGAGCAGGCGGTGGCGGAGCTGGTCTCCTTCGATCCTCTCAAGGCTGCACCACTCTCTCATTTTGCTCGAGCCATTTCCGGCAGAAAGGGCAAGGGTTCTTGTGCTTGATACTGCAACATGATCACTGAGACTGAAATTATAGATGCACAAGAGTTCTCTTCCTGATATCTCTCGATCCAACAAGAAAATAATATATATGATCTGATTATTACTTGAAACAAGATAATAAATGAATCAGAGAAAACTATCTTCTCTTTCTTCCTTATAATCGTAGTTGCAAACGGACAGAATAGAGTTACAACTTATAGAAAAGAGTAAGAAGAAGAAGAAGAAACTTTGCTTGCTGGGATGATAAAGATTACCGTTGCTCAAAGCAAGATTCGCCCCACACGATCTGCTTCCAGGAACCAGAAGCTAGTTCACGTAGAACTTCTGGAACGCTCGCTGTCACCTCTGTCTGGACTCGCACGAACTCCCTGGACTCCAATGGTGGCGGCAACAACAACTCTCTTCGTCTCTTAATTTTAGAAGTAAGTTCTCAAAGAGACACGAAGAGAGTATTTATAGAGAGAGAGTTAAAGCCCTAGCCGTCCAACCGTTACGGAAAGAAAAGAACATATTAATTACGAATCCCTAAAAGTTAGGCAAGTATTAATTTCAAATTCCTCAAAAAACGGATCTGACTAACAGACTGTATCTTTCCGTATCCATTCAAATAAATCCGCAGCAGCAGCAGCGCATGCGGCAACGTAAGCCGCAGCGTATGTGGCAGCGCAAACCGTAGCGCAAGCCGCAGCGCATGCGACAAAGCATGTGACAGCGCATGCGGCTGCCCATGCGACCGTGCATGCGACCCGCCTATGCGACCGCGGATGCAGCTCGCACATGTTGACGTGCTAAGTGCAAAGTGCGCCAACAAAGTGTCACTTTGCGCCCTTGAGCCCGAGTCCGAGTCCGAGTAGCTCCTATCGAATAAATTCAAGAGAATGACAAAAAGCATAAATGCTTTCATTAAGGAGTTAATCTTTCTTCATCCTAATAAAATACCCCCACATGGCACCCATGTGCCTCACCACACCCCATGTGCACACCTCAACACAAATAAAGCATTATATTGAGATACCCATTTGGTGGTGTAGCCAATGTGGGACTATCTTTCATAGTCCAAAGGCAAAAACACCAACAATCTTCTACATATCTTAATATATGGGTTGAACGTTCCTCACAGTGACTGTCCATCATGCATTAGGATAGATGCCACTTCGACTTGAATCTTCCTGCATGGGTCAAAATAACAGTATGATATAAGAATGGACTAAGCCTTGAATTCTGCACCATAGTTACAATTTTTTTCACTTACACAATGACATCAACTGTGCTTCCGGTTGCACATTGAAGGCCATATGCACGCCTGATTTCGGTGTATATATTTTGGTTGTCTACAAGTTTTCTCTCAAGAGACGGCATGTATCTATTTTCATACACTATAGGTGAGTTCTTAAAGAGTTCTTGGCATGAAGCATTATGCTTTCTTGCAGTGCTATGCCGCTATGACATGGCCTTCTGCCGAGGTTCACTCTTCATATGGTGTCATCCACTGTAGCATGAGGTTCACTCCTTCTTTATAGTGCCAAACTACCCAGCACGAATCCTTGTGCTTCCTTGCGGTGTTACGCCGCTGTGACATGACTTTCCATCTAGGATTTATATCTTTTACCTCTGTGGTGTCACACCACTGTAACATGAGGTTCACTCCATCTTTGTAGTGCTGCCTACCACTCTTTATTCTACAGCATTAGGCTACCTGTCTATGTACGGTGCTACGCCATTATGATATAACTTAATATCGAGGATTTATATCTTTTACCTCGATGGTGTCACACCACTATAGCATGGGATACAAGTCCCTTGTAGTGCTGAAACTACGTGCTTCCTGTAAAGCATACTGGATATTCACTCTGTCCGAGAACACATTAAGGCGTCAAAAGCCATCCTTCCATAGGAAATTATTCTTCACAAAGAACAAGAAGTAGACCAGTGGTTCATGGTCCGTAACCCCTTAATGTCTCAAATGACTACCCAATGTTCCTGATATTCTCCCAATCAATGGTCCTTCTTTGAACCAAAAGCTAGATTCCTAGTAGATTTCTCTTTAAACTAATAGCATAAAACTTTATGGTAGAATTACATAGACACAACATCAGAATGTTTTCAAGCTCATTTTGGTTGATGTGTCCTCGACCAGCTGGCACTTGAGATCCTTGGTGAACGGGTCCGCCAGGTTCTCCTGACTCCGAACATCAATTATGGCAATGACTCCAGTCTTTATCAGATCATTCACTACCATGTACCTCAATCGCAAAGTCCTTTTCTTACCATTGAAGAGGTCATTTGATGCCACCGCTGTAGTCGTCTGGTGTCGCAATATATCGGTACCGTCGAAATTTGTGCACCAACCAATGGAAGATCATACATGAACTTCCGAAGCCACTCTGCTTCATCCACTGCAGTAGCCAATGCATAAACCTCAGATTTCATCGAGGAATGTGAAAGCATAGTCTGCTTCTTCGACTTTCACGATATAGAAGCTCCACCCATAAAAAATACGTATCCTTATGTGGACCTTTCGCTCTCTACTTCTGAACACCAGCTTGCATTACTGAAGCCTTCTACTACTGTCGGATATCCGCTGTAGTATAGTGCATACTTCTGAGTCCTCCTGAGATATCTCATTACTCTCTTCACAACCTTTCAGTGCCCTGGGTTGCTCGTGAATCGACTCAGCATCCCCACGACAAAAGCTATGTCAGGCCTTGTGGCAGTTGTTGCATACATCAAACTCCCAATGACGCTTGAATACTCCAACTGCCTGACGCTTTCCCTAGGATTTGGCATCAGCTTCTTGTCACACATATTCGGAGTATCGATCCATGGAAGATCCTGATATCCATAGGGTGTGAGCATCTTCTCAATATAATGAGACTGTAATAGCGCCACTACAGTGTCCGTCCGGATGATCTTTATTCCGAGGATAACATCAGCTTCCCCTAAGTCCTTCATACTGAACTTGGATGAGAGAAACTTCTTTGTCTCAGTGACTCGTGCTAGATCCGTGCCTAGGATCAGCATGTCGTCTACGTAAAGAAAGATGATGACCCCTCTTCCATCAGCGAACTTTGTGTAAACACACTTGTCCGTCTCGCTGACCTTGTAGCCGTTTGATCTTATGACTTTATCAAATTTTTTGTGCCACATCTTGGGAGCTTACTTCAGACCGTATAATGATTCCACCAACTTGCAGACTTTGTCTTCAAGCCCCTTGACTACAAATCCTTTTGGCTGTTGTATGTAAATTTATTCGGTCAACTCTCCATTCAGGAATGCTGTTTTGACATCCATCTGATAAATAGCTAGCTTGTGAATTGTACTCAGAGCAATCAACATCATAATGGTCGTCATTCGCGCTACTGGAGCATATGTGTCAAAGTAGTCGATCCCCTGCTTATGAGAAAAGCCCTTGGCAACTAATCTTGCCTTGAACTTGTCAATAGTTCCATCGGCCTTCGTCTTCCTTTTGAAGATCCACTTGCATCCAATTGGTTTAGCTCCTTCCGGCAGATCGACCAACACCCAAGTGTTGTTGGAGGTTATTGAGTCATACTCGTCATTGATAGCCTCCCTCCAGAAGACAATGTCTCTGGTTTTCATCGCCTCATCATAGGTAAGCAGATCTGCTTCCACATTATAGGTGACAAAATCTTCTCCGAAGTCCTTCTGTCTCCTCACCCGCTTAGTTCTCGGTACTGCGAGTTCTGGTTCGAACGTTATCTCTGGAATGACAACTTCTTCATGTACTACATCTTCTTTGGAAGCTTCAGCCTCCTGTACACCCACACTATTCTCCAAAATATTCGCGATAATAATGTCCTTGTGACTTGCAAATTTATCTTCAAAGAATTTTGTGTTACGAGATTCAATAATATGATTAGATTCTATATTAAGAAACCGCCGAGTATCACTCTTCTCAGCATAACCCAAAAAGATGCTCTTTGTTGTCCTCGTACCCAGTTTCTGAATCTTTAAGTCCGGGAGCTTCACATATGCCAGACACCTCCACACTCGAATGACATTCAAGTTGGGTCTGACTTTGAACCAGAGTTCATGAGGAGTGACATCGGATGTTGCGTACGGCACTCTGTTCAGGATGAACGTAGCCGTCAACGCAGCTTCTCCCCGGAAGCAGTTTGGAAGACCCACAGTTAACAGCATTGAGTTCATCATTTTTGTCAACGTCATGTTCTTCCTCTCAGCTACTCCATTTGATTGAGGAGAATACGGAGCAGTCGTCTTATTAAAAATTCCATGTTCTTTGCAAAATGATACGAATTCAATAGACCTATACTCTCCGCCTCGATCACTTCTAAGTCTCTTGAGTTGTTGTCATGTCTGATGTTTAGCTTCAGCCATGAACTCTTTGAACTTCTTAAATGCTTCGTCCTTTGACTTGAGCAGATAGACGAACGCATACTTCAAGTAGTCATCGATGAATGTAATGAAATACTTCATCTTGACCTTTGTGGAGAACTGTTTGAAGTCATAAATATCTGAGTGCACCAACTCCAAAAGATATGTGCTTCGGTTAACCAGTTTGAACGGCTT
Organism: Iris macrosiphon; assembly: GCA_036927795.1. Lineage (NCBI taxonomy): Eukaryota > Viridiplantae > Streptophyta > Magnoliopsida > Asparagales > Iridaceae > Iris > Iris macrosiphon. The sequence goes on from JAYESA010000011.1 coordinate 187,025,159, forward strand.
TCTGGTGATCTTTGTCTGCGCACAGACCTCATACTTCTCTACCTCTTTACCCCCACATTTGGAGATAAATCCTAGACTAGACATCTTGTTTATTCTTTTACAATGAACATGTCCTAGTCTATTGTGCCATAACTCAAGATAATAACCAGAAGAAGCGACTGCATTTATCATTGTAACAGGAGTTACAAGTTAAAGTTTGAACATCCCTTCGGTACAGAAAGCTTTTTCGAAGTATGACCCTTTGAAAGACATCACCATCTGTCCGGCATTAATGTCCATCCTCAAGCCTGTGTTGCAGAGCAGACTTCATGAGACCAGATTCTTGGCTATCATTGGTACATGCTTCACATCCTGAAGCGTCAGCGACTTCCCCGAAGTCAGGTTTAGTACCACGTTCCGGTCCCTAGAACTTCAGATTGTGCCTGGTTCGCCACCATAACCTTCTCAGATGTAGGCTTGTAGGTGGTGAACAACTCCTTCTTTGAGCAAACATGGCAGGATGCGCCAGTATCCACCACCAGTCAGAGTCAACACCAATCGTGACAACCTGCACAATCATAGCAACCTTATTATGCTCGTATTGCTCTGTCTGTTTGGGCTTGGATCTGCATTCACTCCGGTAGTGGTCCTTCTTACCACAATTGAAGCAAGTCACTTCGGACTTGGGCTTTGGCTTCGGTTTGAATGAAGCCAACTTCACCTTCAGATGGTTGAAGTCCTTCTTTTTCTTGTTGTGAGAAGCCTTCTGCTCTCCCTTGGAATCAAATGCGCACAGGTGCCGATGCTAAGTGCAAAGTGCGCCACTTTGCGCCCTTGAGTCCGAGTCGCTAAGCTCCTTTGGGACTTAACTCCTATGGAATAAATTCCAAGAGAATGACAAAAAGTATAAATGCTTTCATTAAGGAGTTAATCCTTCTTCATCCTAATAAAATACCTCCACATGGCATCCATGTGCCTCACCACACCCTATGTGCACACCTCAACACAAGCAAAGCATTATATTGAGATATCCACTTGGTGGTGTAGTCAATGTGGGACTATCTTTCATAGTCCAAAGGCAAAAACACCAACAAAAGATTTTTTGTATATCACAACTCCACATTCTCCCTTTCCCTAGTTACATTTGCACGTAGCAAGTAATTTTGAATTTTTTAGAATTTGTTATAGATATATTTTTAGAACTCTAAATATATGTTTAGTTAGATAATACCAAATTGTTAGATAATACTAGAATTTTGGAATTTTATACATGTTTGTTAAGATCTATAAATTAAATATAATTTTTTTAATTATACAATTATATTTATACGGTTTAGATGGCTTACTTTGGGCCATTTGGGAGACTATTTATTAATAGTAGAGACAAGGGTCTCTAATCCCATTGCAAACACTTTATCAAATTTGTAATCCATTTTTATCGCATAAAAGAAAAACAGGTTCCGCTCATAATTTTTAGGGTATGCAAGATAAACTAATGATTCCCATAGGAAGAAAAAATAGGGGAGAAAGTAATTCCCCTCATCCAATCAAGATATCACTTTCCCACCATAGCTAGGTAATTCATTTTTTCTTCAAATTTTCTTGACATCTCCAAACACTGCAATAAAAAATGAATAAGAATTATAATTTTTTAAAAGAAGAAAAATAATAAGAAATTGATTTTCTTTTCTTTTCTTTCCGCGAATCAAACAAGGTATAAATCCATCATTGAAGGGTTTGGGGAGACACATATAGGCAAAAGATAGGTCAACCAAACGTCGGGTAAAGTGCAAAAAAAATTCTCCCATAATTTGTCTCGTTAGTAAATTAAGATCCCCTAAAAAAAATTTCTCGAAATAGCTCCCCCCTTTTATTTTCCGTTAAAAAAAACCGTTATTAATAATTATAAAATAAAATCATAAACTATCTTTCCCCTCTTCCATGACCCGTCTCCTTCTCCTCCTCACCTCCCGCCTCCCTCCCTCCTCACCTCCTCCTCACCTTCGCCTCCCTCCTCTAGCTCACCTCCGCCTCCCCTCCTCCCCTACCGTGCCTCCTCTTCCTCCTCCCCTCCTCCTTCTCCCCCACTCTGTCCCGTGCCGTCGACCTCCTCCTCCCACCGCCGGTCAGAGAGTTATGAAAAAAAAATTGTCAGCCGAAGAGAGAGGGAGGGAGAGTTAGAATTATGATTAATTATGAGAATTATGACTTTAATTATAATTAGTATTATGACTTTGATTATAATTAGGATTAAGAAGGACTAGATTAGTCATTTTACGTCTAAATTAAGTTAACAAGAGAATTTAAAAATGGATGTAAACTGAACCGAAATGAAAATGTAAAAAAATTTAAAATCAGAAGTCTTTAAATGCAAAAATACATCTGAGGAATTATTTTTTGCACTTTACCAACCAAACATCAAGGAGGTTCTTATGTAGCTTAATGTCTAATTAGTAATTATGCATATGACTATTTCTTGAGTAGATGAAAGATAAGGTTGGAGAAGTTTCTATAAATATAAAAACAGAACATTCTCGTGGGAGAACAGCTAGACACTCGAGCCAAAATGATTAAGCTGCCATTTGCAAATGTGGTTTATTTATAAACATAGTAACTGTTCAGAAAATTAAGCCTGCAATACAGGATTATTTTGTTACAGAGGAACTCAGAGCTTTTTCCGATTCAGCAGGACCAAAAATATTTACAATTCCATTCTCTTTTCATACATCATAAAATGTATGAAACTTTGAAAAGGAGGTAGACAAGGATCATATAAATAATAATAAATTCAGATATAACCACCCAATCGTCAAAGTGAAATTTCTCCATCTTCCTCCAAATAATGCGCCGAGCCTGTCAATATGAAACGAGAAGTATCAGTACCTAAATCTTCCTCTGGATAAAAGCAATCAAATTGCAAAAAAAAAATGCAGGTAACAGATATAGTGATGCAAAGGTATCCATTTCTTATCAATAAACTTCGCTTGGAAACTCTCAACAGAAAATAGTAAGACACAATATTGGAAAATGCATGTCATGTTTTATGATCATTAGACCTACAAATAGCCCTGTGCCCATCAATATTTATGAATATGCTTTTACTAAATCTTGGATCAAATATAAAAGTTTTTAGCCTATTACAATGTAAAGTTGAAAAGAAAGAGACAAGGGAATGTTGTGTTTATCTCCCTTTGGACTAAAGATGTGGCGAGCACAAACATGCAAAATAGGTAAAAGGGCTGCATGCACTCTACTTATAGCATTTAGCTCCTTCAAAGAAACACCATTTCGCACCTCCATAAGAAAAAATTACACTTGTCCATACTCAGCGCATAATACGCCCAGCAGGTACTGACTTGAATCTATGACATTGTTTCTGTTTCTTCAGAATGAAAGAGAAGGCAGCATACACCAAGATATGGGTAAATAGACATACAGCTGTAATGAGCAAATAAAATTACACCCTTTCACCCTCCACTAGAGACTGTTTGGTAAACAGAAAATGAATTTGGATTTGGATTTGGATTTCGATTTGGATTTGGACAAATGTGATTGATTGAAATAGGAAAGTGAAAAATAGGAAGTAAAAAATTAGACAAATGTGTTTGGTTGGAATAGAAAGTGAAAAATGTAAAGTAAAAAAAAAAAAAAAATTATAATTAATACACATAATAAATTAATAAATTAAATAATTAGTAACTAATTAAGAATTAATTTTTCTGAATAATTAGTCCATTTAAAACATTAGTTACTAAAAAAAATCTCTTACTTAAAAAAATTATTAAAATAAGTTCTACCTACTTAATTATATACGTTGGGTTTGTTCTATAATTAGTCCAACCTACTTAATATTCTCCTTCTTACAAATCACAGCATATATATAGAGAGAGAGAGAGGAGAGAGAGAGAGCAACATCTCCCGGACCACCACTGATCCTCTCTCTCCTCCTCCTCCTCCTCCTCCTCCTCCTCCTTCGTCGATCCCTCCTCCTCCACTCCCTCCTCTTCCTCGCTAGCCTCCTCGTCGTCTTCCGCTTCTCCCACCCCCTCTTCCTCCTCCTATCCTCCCCTCCCGCCGCCTCTTCTCCCCTAACGTCTCCTCCAACCACCACCTAACGTCTCCTCTCCTCCCCAACCTCACCTCCTCCATCTCCTACATCGTCGTCGGATAGATTACATCTCTCCTCTCTCTCTCTCTCTCTCTCTCCTCCTCTCTCTACTCGTGGATTTTTATTAAAAAAAAAATACATTAACCATCTTTTCCTCCCACATTCGAATGGGAAGGGAAGAAGTGGAATTAGAAATTTGAGGGAGACAATGGAGGGGATAGGAATTGCATATCATTAATACTTCCTCAAATCCAGTACAAATTTATGGTTACCAAACACAAAATTTTGTGAATTTTGTCACTTTCCATTGAAATCTCAAATCTAGTACCAATTACCGGTTACCAAACATGCACTCACAGAAACACGCATTTCGCACCTCCATACAAACAAATTACACTTGTCGATACGCAGGATATAATATGCCTTGCGGATACTGACTTAAGTGCTACATTTTTGCTTTAGTCAAAATTTGTAGCACTTGGGAGCTGCATTGGGCTCTTACACTTGAAAATGTTAGCAAATCAAGAGACTTCAAAATTTAAACGTGCAATAGCAGATGAATAGTAACCAAACTGGGCCCACCAAGAGAGAAAAGAAGGAAGAAAAAATATTAATGAAGGAAAAGAAAAGAAAAAAGAGAGGAAAAATAGGTTAATTTCGAGTATGGATTTGGTGTGTTATTTGGAGTGTCATTGTATGCCAATATGAAGGGGACACTACAAAAGTATTTATTTACAAGATTTCTACAAAATTTGAAATATGGCATGGAGTGTTCCCACTATGGATGCTGTAAATCTTAACTGTTTATGTTTCTTCATAATGAAAAAGGAAAGGCAGCATAGTCACCAAGACATGGGTGAATGAACATACAGTTGTAATAAGGAAACAAAACCTACTAATATATGGGTAAATGAACATACAGCTGTAATGGGTGTAGAAGCATGAAAAATTATGCAGGTCGCATAAATGTCATGTCCCCTCAAAAGAACAACCAAGCCGCAGAGAAGCCACATGCGTCCTGAACGACCACAGAGCAAGGAGGCCACATAAAAACCCCTGACACGACATTCGATGACTGTCAGACTCTGACACATCACTCGTCATACTGAGACGCTTCGAAATTCGTGAAGACGACGGCTCAGAAAAAGACAAAGGGTCACATCAACTCATTGATGGCCTCGACAGACGTGCCACGCCACGTGCCCATTCATATGCGGCTACATGCCAATGCGGCCTCGTCATCATGCGGCCAGAGTGTCCATCCGACCAAGGCCAGACGAGAACTTGCATGCGGCTATATACCCATGCGGTCTCGTCATCATGCCGCCAGTGTCCAAACGACCAAGTCCAAACAAGAGTATGTATGCGGCCACGACGTTATGCGACTCTCGACTTGCAGGATCTTTTCTGTTACAACCGAAGATGATTTCTCACACAAACAGTGTTGACTACGTTTCCAGCTGACCAAGTCACGCACGCAACAACTCTGAGATCTCTTCAACAACATATCGTAACCAAGACCACGTGGCAGCCTGTCCATGGCATGCGACTGCAATTACAACCGCATTCTGTTGAAGTAGTCCTATGCGGCAAACAAACATAGGCATATGCGGCATCTATAGCCCGTCAGCAGGATGGCTATAAATAGCAAGGGTAGCATATCCTACAAACCCCCGGATCAGGCCAGCTACGTACGTGCACACAAGCTCAAGAGAGAGGAGAAGAGAGCACCCTCATTCCCTCATCAGACCATCAACGGAACAAAGGAGAAGCTATTGCGCTCAAGTTCCATCGTCAATACTCAGATCAAAATATTGTACTTATATTTTCTGTTTAGGATCTCTTTGTACTTCTTTGTTTGTTATTTCAACGTTCAAAACTTGCAATGGCGGACAAGATGACGACTCTGCTGGGTATCAACTTTTCCTCTGATGAGAAGACAGTGACGCAGTCCGATGCGGCCAAGCTAGGTTCAATCCAAAGGATGCTGGTGGTACGCTTCGACCAGCAAGCTATTCGCTGCAAGAGTCCGAGGCGGAAAGTGCGACGTCCCATGTTCCATCTACATCCTCCCACGTAAGAACAGTGTATATGGCGGGGGATGATCACGAGGGCCCCACCGATCGACAGTGCATCGAGACTCTCGAGGCTATGATGCACACCATGAGTGCGTCGATGCAAGCCTTGACCCAGACAATGCTGGAGATCAAGGCAAACATGACCTCACAGCCACCAAGAACCTCGGAACAAGCTAGTCAAGATCCTGGGGCAAATGGAGACTCAAACGCCACTGCTCCGTCCGTCAATGGCGATCACATCAGGCCCGGATAATCTACTCCTTCCGCAGTAGATGAGGCTCGGGAAGCAATGCGGGAGGTAAGAGAACTGCGAGCCCGCTGGACTCGATGGGTAATCGAGACTCATTGCGCGAGCTCAGAATTCGACAACCATATCCACCTGAAGGAAGACCATGATAATGCTCTTACAGGTGGCCCTTGGCCAATTGCAGATCACTACCTCACCGTGAGGAACTCAACTGTCAGACTGCAAGAGAGGCGGCGCTTTTAAGCCCTTGAGAGTCGGTCCGTAATAATGCCTTCTGTCTATCGAGGATAGCATAGCATCCAGATTGATTTCGAGCCGGAGTTTGCTTGTTTTAGTCCATACAACGCCTTCCTGAGTCGACTAACTAGATGTGAAGAAAGGCGCACTTAAGCCCGGGCGAAGGTAGCATGGCTTGACAACGCCTCACCTCGAGTGGAGAGACATGCCCTATCCACCCAAATACAATCCCTTCAACTTAAATCCATTTGAGGGGAAGACGTCTCCTCGTCAGTACATGAGCTACTTTGAGACGGCAACATAACATCTGTCCCGCAGTGACGCTCTTCTCACCAAGCTCTTTGTCGGAACATTGTCTAGGGTGGCCTTCGATTGGTTCAACAACCTTCAGGACAACTGCATATCATCATTTGACGATCTTAAAAGTCTTTTCCTGGCCCGATTCTATGATGAGGGGTGTGACATGACGATGTCCTTGTCACGCCTCGATTCCGTGGAATCGATAGTCATCCCCCGGGCTCCTGGATCTCCAAAATGCTTCTACTAAGGCACGATCAGGACGTGTCGGTTGGTGGACTGGAAAGGGAAGTAGCTTCAGCTCCTCGCAGGATCTCCTTGGTGCGGAAAACCTGTTTCAATGATGGTCAGTACATCGAAATGCACTGGTGAAGGCGAGCTAACCCAACTATACCAATCTACACGTTGTTTATGTGAAGCATACAAGTTATTTGTGGTCTTTCTATCTTATCTTAGTTCATTTTACAAGCAAGCATTGATATAGAAATTTACTGAAAATAAACTTGCCACCGTTCGGTGACTTTTACCTGCCCGTCTGAACCACCTGCACAATACTTACTATGTTCTTCCCTGCCACGAAGACACAAGTTAGCTTGCACAGTTTAAATATACGTAGGGATCACTGGCATGATGCCATAATGGACGAATTATAGTCATAGACGAGGAGGGTGTGCAACGCAAAGGAACATGAAGCGCAATATGCCATCCCGTCTTGTACATGAGACTTATCGTGAAGTTTCGTCCGGATCGGATCGGTGCCAGTGCTCCAGCGACCGTCCGCAGGAACCATTGACCTTGTGCACAAGTCCGTGATCAAATGGCGTTTATACTAAGTTATCAATTGATGCAATTTAAAGCAACATTAGCACGAGACAAGTAGCATGGCATGATTCATTTTGCATACTCCCCTGATCAGTTTATTGCATAGCAAGGTGTGTTCCATATATATAGCACAATTTATAGAATAAGTATACATTCTAACTAAAATTGAAGCATAGGCAGAACATTCTAAACGAGTAACCGTTCACAAGTTGATTGACAACCACAATAACCCAAGTCTATTCTTTTTCTTTATCTTGACATCTTTTAGTTATTTTGGTATCGTTTGATCGGAACAAGCAAGAATGCAAGATTTTAGATGTGAAGACTTGGAAGAAGGGTCAACTGAATCGAATATAACCACTCACAAGTTGGTTGGAGAGAGGAAAGGAAAGAGGTGCTTCAAGACTCCGTTCGCACGACGTCCACTGCATGATCACCTGCAATGCCACGAACAGCTGATCAATACATCTTCTACTCTTTCCAAGCTCGGAATGAAATGCAGTTCAACGAACGAAAGCAATAAAATCCATCGAAACCGTTCAAGAAAACGCAAATCCGAAAACCAACTCAAAAGCACGAAAGCAACAAGGCGACAGCGAAAACTTAGGCAAGAAAACTTGCAACGGAGAGGTCCCTCTTGACTCTGCCGCTAAGTCTATCCTCGGGGCACGGTCCAGTTAATATGGGAATCGATTCCGAAGAAGCAAATCCATAACGAGGATAAGATCTTGTTTCAATCTATCCCGATAGAACGATACTGATTTGTATTTCTTAGCCGCGCTCCCCGAATAGGGGGAACGGGACACCACAGTCCTCCTTGTTGGACATCATACAGAAAGAGAAGGAGCCTGTACGGGAATACGTTGAACGTTACAAGCAAGACGCGCTGAAGTTGCCTCCGGGTAATCTTGAATCCACACTGATGGACATGTGTCGGAAGAATCTGCTTCCGACAGACAGGCTCTGGATGGGTGACACCCAACTCAAAGACTGGACGGTGTTCATCATAAATGTCGTCGATGCTGAGAGGAAAGTAAAGGACGCCCAACTACTAGGAATACAAATCTCCGTCGCTGATGACAGGGGAAAGCGTCCTTACAACAACAATAACGGCGGCAATAGTGGTCGTGACAGCAAAGAAAAGTAGACCCTTATCGCCAATATAGCCAAGAAGTCGGAACAGAGCCGACAGAGGCTCCAAAGCCGAAAAAGACTTACTCTTTCGAGGATGATAACCTCGCGACAATCTTCGACATACTGATGAAGGGGAACAAGCTTCGCCTCCCCGATGAGGCAGAAGACGTAAATAACCCCAAGTACTGCCGCTACCATCTGTACGTCCATCATGCGATGCGAAATTGTTACACACTTAAGCGGTACATCCAGCGTCTACTAGATTCTAAGACCCTCAACTTGGATTTTGAGGACAAAACGGTTGCCGCCAACATGGTGTCCCTCCAGTTTGGTAACTTACCAGCAACGGAAGCCCGAGATGGGGTGGTACCAATCCCAAAGGCCACCATGGAGGTATTTAATCTTCTACCAGCTCGCGACCAAACCGCTGGGCTGGCACCTCTCAGCAAACCGCAGGACGAGGTCATGTGAGTTCACCCAGATCTTGCTCCAGACTTGATGCAGCAAGCGACGCCTTCCACTATCAAGTCCAAAGGACGGAAGTCCAAGTCCTGCCATATGGTGTCCTCCACCATGGAAGAAGCTATGGTAAGGGCGACTAGATCAGGCCTTACCTACCAGCGGGACGGTAATGCTCCCAACGACGATGCTCCGCCAACGGTCGTACTCACTGCACCTGCTGCATCGAATCCGGGTCTGCCCCAACCGCAGACAAATCCAAGCAGAAAGAAACTCGCTTTGACAAACCGTTGCGCAAATATACGTCGCATGGGTTAGAGAAGCTCTATAACTTCGACATTTTGGCCTAGTTCGCCAACACTTCAGCGAAGTTCTCTATTCGAGCCTCTCCAACTCTTCAAGAGGCAAGGACATTCGGGACGCTCTGAGTGAGGCATTGCAGAATGCCGACACCTACTTGGCGCAGGTCAAGCCGTCAGCCGAAGATCCTGCGGTATGTCCCTATTGTAACAATGTGACAGAGGCAATACCCAGCATCACGTTCTCGCAACAAGACATGTTGCTGAAGAACAATAGGCACAATTGCCCTCTGTATTACACGGGGTACATCGGTGCCATCAAGGTGGATCAGATGCACATCGATCCGGGCTCGCCCATCAGTATCATCCCCCCGAGTCTGCTTCAGACTTGGGCATCCTAATGCATCTGCTGGCAGCCACCAATACTACCATCAGTGGCTTCAACGCTGGTAGGAACTACCCTCTGGACAAAATTTGCTCGAAATGCCAAATCGGTGACTTGAAAACAGAGGTTACTTGCTACGTCATAGACATAGACATATCCTACAACGTCTTGCTGGGGCGTCCATGGATACACGAATACATGATCGTGCCGTCAACCCTGCACAAGTGCCTTAAGTACGTTGACGACCATGGCACGGTTAAGATGGAGCTCACCGATGTCGATCCCTTCAAAGGGGTAGAGGCCTACTACACTGATTCACTCCTGTACAAACACGTCCGCCAGGATGAAGGATGGAATGACACCGACGACGAAGCAGAAATCGGCGCGACATCAGACAAACCTTTGACGGTCCACCTCAAGGGACGTGCTCATGACACAACCCCTCCCCTCGTTGTGAAGATAGAGAGAAAGGCACCACAACCTCTAACGGTAAGACTGCCAAGTCGGAAGGACCCATTGCCGGCTCCTGCCCCCGAACCCTTGGTGGTCAAGCTTCGTAGGAGGCCTCCAAAGCCCTCGCTCGCATTGGAGACAAATTCCGAAGAAGACGAACTAGAAGAGTACGTGGTCGTTCATGCTAACGTCCCTTCTCTCGACGATGAAATTCCGGAAGACGAGATACCTTATTTCATCAATAAAGGGCTATATTTGAACTACTCGGATGTTGCACATCTCAACACACTATATTCCCTGGAGCACGGTCTAGGTCTGCACCTGCATACACAAGTAACTACTACCTATGCAGTAAACCAGATCCTCCCTAGCTAAAGTTCCTACTTCACGGTCCCAGCAAGGATGAGGAGAGACAAACCCTTCATCTTCGGCAGGGTAGAATGCCCCCCGTCCTTCGTCATGGAGGAACAGGAGCCAGAACCTAATACCGACAAAATGCAACTTTACCGGTTCAATTGTCAAGCCAAGCACCTCATCCAGAAGATGGATTATGATCTTAAGAGCGACCGAGGTCTGAATCACGACAAAGGTCGACGACTGCCCTTGCGTCTCACCGAGGTCATAGATCTTAAGAGCGACCGAGGTATGAATCCAGCAGGCAAAGCCGAGGATTACTACCACAAGACCCGGCATGGCTTGAGGTACGTAACACCTTCATCAACCCCCGAAGCCTCGGAGGAAGAAGATAAGTCACAGTCACACTCTTCAGAATCCTGCACGTGGGACTCCGATACCAGTATCGGAGACCTCTTTAGACAAACATTGTCTGTCAACATGGCGTCAGCTGACCCTGAGGAAGATGATGAGGACTCACCGGAACTCGTTGAAGTAGAACCGTGGGCCCAACATCTGGATGCACAATGGGAGATGCGGTTCGAACCACAAGAACCTCCTACTGAGGACGAAGTCGTACAAGTCAATCTGGACGACGAATCCTACCATAAACCTATCTTCATCAGCAAGAGTCTGACTCATGAGGATCGGTAATCCCTGCTACAGCTCGTCAGGGAATACATCGATGTCTTTGCCTGAAGTTACGAAGACATGTCGGGACTGGACCCCCAAATTGATGTCCATAAACTCAACATCTTGTCGAACGCCAAGCCTGTCAAGCAACAACGGCGGTTCCGGCCGGATATCATGAACGCCATCGAAGCTGAAGTCAACAAACTGATAGCTAGTGGCTTCGTCCGCGAAGTACAACATCCAGATTGGGTAGCCAACATCGTGTCCGTCGTAAAAAAAAGGGGAAGATCCGGATCTGCATTAACTTCCGTGATCTAAACGCTGCCTGCCCTAAGGACAAGTTCCCCCTTCCGATCACAGACGTAATGATCGACAACACTTGTGGCTTCGAGTGCATGTCCTTCATGGACGGATTCTCAAGCTACAATCAAATCAAGATGTCTCCTGACAACGAGAAGCATACATCGTTCTGAACGCTGATAGTGGTGTACTGCTACACAGTCAAGCCCTTCGGTCTGAAGAACGTCGGTGCTACATACCAGCGAGCTATGAGCACAATCTTCCGTGAGCATTTACACAAGACGATCGAGTGTTGAGTTAATGACATTGCCGTCAAGAGTCACTCCAAAGATGATCACCTCAGGGACTTGAAGACTGTGTTCGACCTTATTCATGCGCACCAGCTCAAGATGAATCCAACCAAATCCTTCCTGGGAGTCTCCAGCGAAAAATTCCTGGGTTTTGTCATAACTTCGAAGGGTATCCACGTGGACCCTGACAAGACCAAAGTAATCCTTGAAATGCGCCCACTGAAGAACCTCAGAGAGCTTCGCAGCCTTCAAGGAAACTGGCATACATCAGGAGGTTCATATCAAACCTCTCTGAATGTTGTCAATCATTCACCCAGCTCATGAAGAAGGGAGTCTCCTTTGTCTGAGACAAAGAGTGCCAGAAGAGTGCCAGTCGGTATTCAATGACATAAAGGAATACCTCATGAACCCTCCGGTGCCGGTAGCCCCTGTAGTAGGGAAGCCCTTTCTGCTCTATGTACGAGCAATGAATCACTCTCTTAGCAGTCTCTTGGCACTCTGCTAGCCCAGAAGAGTGACACAGGTCACGAGTAGGCCATCTACTATCTCAGCAGGATGATGGTCGGCGCGGAGCACAGATATAATCCCGTCAAGAATGAGTGCCTTGCTTTAGTCTTTGCTATCCAGAAAATTCGACATTATCTGACATGACAAATGATCCATGTGATCTCACGGGTCAACTCCCTCAGGGTCCTCATGACCAAACCCGGGACACTCAACTTCCGCTTGGCTACGTGGACGATACTTCTGTCACCATACGATATGGTATTTGTTCCACAAAAGGCGGTCAAAGGTCAAGCATTGACCGACTTCCTGGCTGCCCATCCAGTCCCAGAAACCTCGAAGCTTTAGGAGAAAATCCCAAACGAGGTAGCGGACTCCAATATGGCAAGCGCATAAGTCGTTTGGTGGATGTTCTTCAACGGTACTTCAAGAACAGGGCCTAAGGGCGACACCGTCGCTGGAGTCGGGATCATGTTGATCTCCCCAGACAATCTGGTTATCAACCGCGCTTATTCTCTCACAGAGCCGTGCTCCAACAACGTGCCGGAGTATAACGCCCTCATTATTGGACTGCAGCTCGCTAAGCAAGTAGGAGCCGACTACCTATAGGCCTACGACGACTCTAAGCTGATCGTCAGTCAGGTCCAATGCGAGTACGAAGTCCGACATGAGGATTTGATTCCCTACCACCAAGCCGCGCTCGGTATAATCTCCACATTCGAGGGGCTCTTCATAGAGCACGTCCCTCAACTAATAAACATCGAGGCTGACGCTCTTGCCGGTCTTGCTGCCTCCTTGGCCATCCCTGCCAACACTCACCAGTTGATCACCGTGGTCAGCCAAGAGCTAGTATGCCCTAAAAACAACCTCTGCATCTGTCTAAGCTACGTCGCAGAGGCAGAAAGTAGCATCCGAGATTGGAGGCTCCCGTTTATAGACTACGCAGTCTATAGAATCCTCTCCGAGAACCCAAAGGAAGCCACTTCCATCAGAAGACATTTCCTCCGGTTCTATTATGATATGGCTACCAAAATGCTTTATCGTCGTTCCTACGACAGCCTTTTGCTACGATGCCTATCAAATGCAGAAGTGAAGCAGGCTCTACGCGAGGCTCACGACGGAGTTTGTGGTGCCCATCAGCCCGGGCCCAAGCTACAGGACCGTCTCCGAAGAATAGGTTACTATTGGCCGACAATGGTCGCGGATGCTGTCAACTACACAAGGAAATGTCAAGCGTGCTAAATCCATGCTGACTTCATCCACCGGCCACCGGAGTTTCTACACCCGACCGTTACGTCGTGGCTGTTCGAAGCCTGGGACATGGATATCATAGGGCCGATCAGTCCGTCTTCGTCTAAGGGACATCGGTTTATCCCCGCAATTACTGACTACTTCTCCAATTAGGTAGAAGCCGTACCACTCGCTGAAGTCAATACATCAAACGTAATCAGCTTCGTCAAGCATCACGCCATGTACCGCTTCGGCTTGCCATAAAGGATCATACATGACAATAGTCCACAGTTTGCAAGCCATACCTTCTACCGATTCTATGACAAGAACCGAATTCAGAATGTAGCCTCGACTGCCTACAACCCAGCAGCAAATGGTCTAGCGGAAGCATTCAACAAGACCATCATAAAACTACTCAAAAAGTTCGTGTCATCCAATAAGAGCGACTGGAATGAGAAGTTGGATGAATGTCTCTGGACCTATCGAACAACGGTCTGGATGCCAACTGGTAGTACGCCATTCTCCTTGGTCTACGGAAGCAAAGCGGTCATCCCCCTCGAGGTCTAAATTTTCTCGCTCCGAGTGGCTCTCTCCAACCGGCTAACCGTCGATGACAATCACCGCCGACGGCTACAAGAGTTAGAAGCACTCGACGAGAAGCGCCTCTTAGCTCAACAACGCATTGAACTGTACCAAGCGCGCCTCTCAGAAGGCTTTTCAACAAATAGGTCACGAATATGACCTACCAAGTGGGTGACCTCGTCTTGATGGTAAGAAGACCGATGGTTATGACCCAAAAGACAGCCGACAAATTACAGCCTAAATGGGAGGGCCCGTTCATCGTGGAGTCTGTATTCTCCAACGACGCCTACCGACTGACGAAACCCAATGACGACTTGCTCATGATGCCCATCAACGACAAGTTCCTGAAAAAGTACTATGTCTGAGGCTACGCTTGTACTTCTTTCTATCCCCAGCAGGACAACAAAGACGTACGGTGTTCCCACTCTTTGTTGTTCATCCCCAGCAAGTGCCTATACATAGCATTACCTTTCCTCAACGAGCCATTATTGGTATTCAGGAGTCCTGGATACACAATAGATAATGGATCCTCAAAAGCTCCCCATCAGAACAATCCTAAGGTTCACCTGCACACTCCCGCATGGACCACTCAAAAACCAGTCCAGTTAGATGCTAGCCATATCCATATTACCTCCGAGCTATCAGCCTAACAATCTCCCCAGTGGAGTAATCCTCAGGTCTATCTACATTTCCGGATAGACCACACTCAACAAACCACTCCTCGGTGAGTTTCTCGAACGCTAGTTCACGTCCATACTACCTCTGAACTACTGTCTTGACATTTCTCCCCGACCGTGTTTGCCATGTCCATATTATATGTGAGCAAACCTTCCAGGTTTGGCTATTGATTATCATGTCCATATTACCTCTGATATCGGCTGTTATCTCAACTTATCACCCGTATTTAACGCTAAGCACGTCAGCCGTGTTAAGTCCACAAAACCTACCACGTCCATATTACCTCTGGCAAGGCTTATTTCGAATCTATTAATTGCACTTAAGTGCGCAAGAAGTAATAGGTCAACCAAAGATCCCCCAGTAGGACATTCTAAACAGACTGCGATATTGTACTACGTCCATATTACCTCTGGTACGATATCCAAAGTCCACAACGTACAATGGGACAAATAAAAAAATAAAATTCTGAAAAATGAGAAACTTTATTGAGTAATATTCAAGGTCATGACTACATATGATGAAAATCTATTACATTTAAGGATTTTTTATTAGTATTCAAGGTCATGAGTACATATAATGGAAACATGTTTTAAGGATTTCCATGAAGTCTCGCTGATACGAACATTTTTTCATTAGAGACGCACCTCCGTGCTGTCGTTGCTACTGACGTAAGTCGACCCCGCAGCAGAACTCAATGCTTTCTGGATCATCCCTCCACAGTACAAACCTCAATATAAGGAAAAGAATCTATACCAACGGATAGCAAGGGAGGAGCAGGAGCAGGCTCTCTACAATCATGTGGAAAGACCAAAGATAGGAATGACAATTAATTCAAATCATGTCATCGACACCACAGTCTCCCGACCGGTAGCAAGCCACGTAAAGGGGAGAAACGCAGCTAGCACGCTGCATTAACAAGGACAGCTCCGCGCATGACGCAGCATGTTCATCCTCGTCTCATGGATCAGTTCTTGACGAACTCTCCTCGTCTCCTGGATCAGTGCTTGGCGAACTGACCTCGTCTCCTGGATCAGTTCTTGACGAGGAACCGCCGCATAAAATTAGTCTTCACCCCGAACAACGGGTGTTAGGATATCCTTCCATGCTCCATCATGAGCAGCACGAGGAAAAGCAAAGCCTGCACAAGGAAAACATATGACATTAGCAAACAAAGACAAATATGAAAGCTGTGCGGCAGAGCCTAGTCAGTGCATGAGATGATTTCCATGCGGCAGTGCCACGATGGTCGCATGTCGGGTCAAGCCTCCATCCATACGGCAGAGCCATGGTGGTCGCATGTCCAGATCGAACCTTCATCCATGCGACAGAATCATGGTTGTCGCATGTCCAGATCGAGCCTTCATCCATGCGGTAGTCTTAGTTGCTGCATGATGGTTGCACATCCATGCGACCGACTAATGAGAAAAGTCCGCGCACGTTCGCGATGATCTCTCATCCATGCAGCAAGGCTGTGTAAAAAGTCTGCGCATGTTCTAGACGATTTCTCATCCACGCAGCAAGATTGTGTATGAGTCTCTGTGTCCATGAAAGCCCAACACGAAGAACGAGATGCTCCCCTACCTCCGAGTAAAGCACCGAAATCAGGGGGCCAAGGATCAAGACCATCCCTGACAAATTCCTCAGCAAGGAGCCGCAGCCGTCAGCATTCTTCACAAAGAAGAGGAAACGAAGCAAAGAAATGAAGCTCTCTCCTCCTAGCCTCCTATTTATAGGCTTCAAAAGCTGCGATAAGAGATTGAGGCAGTGAACCAAAGCAGTTATGAGAATGAATGTGACGCCTCGATTTGCGGGGTTAACTTTAAAACTCCTTGGAAACTGACGCCTCGAATCCCTTATCAGGAGACGGTGCAAAATTTCAAGAGATCCGGTCAAAGATAAAGCAAATATCCTCATTAAATGATTCGACATCCTGTCAGAGACAACTATGTGGCCACGAGACTATGCGGCAACGGATGACGACAGCGGCTGTTCGAATCCAACCCGCCTCGATCCACGCAACGGCAACGGTTGGTGGCGACTCCTCGTTAGTTGAGCCACTTTATCTACTGACGGCGCAAAATCTCAGGAGATCCACGCAAGGATCAAAGCAAATCTCCTCATTTAATGATCTGATAGTTTGTCAGAGACAACTATGCGACAACGAGACTATGCGGCATGCCCTTCATATGCGGCCAATAACGCTCGGCCATACTTCTTTCAAAGTATTCCAAACTTGTCATTTTGAAAACTTTGAAGGGGATCTTGTAGAAGCATAAAAAATCATACAGGCCGCATAAAGGTTATGCTCCCTCAAAAGAATAACAAAGCCGCAGAAAAGCCACATGCGGCCTGAACAACCAAGCCGCAGAGAAGCCATATGCGGCCTGAACGACCACTGAGCAGGGGAGACCGCATAAAACCCCCTGGCACAGCATTTGATGACTGTCAGACTGACACATCACTCACCAGACTGAGACACTTCGAGATTCGTGAAGACGACGGCTCAGGAAAAGACAAAGGGTCACATCAACTCATTTATGGCCTCGACAGACATGCCATGCCACGTGCTTCATATGCGGCTACATGCCCATGCGGCCTTGTCATTAGGCGACCAGAATGCCCATCCGATCAAGGCCAGACAAGAGCTTACATGCGGCTACATAACCATGCGGCCTCGTCATCATGCGACCAGTGTCCATCCGACCAAGGCCAGACGAGAGCTTGCATGCGGCTATATACCCATGCGGCATCGTCATCATGCGGCCAGAGTGTCCAAACGACCAAGGCCAAACGAGAGCACGTATGCGGCCACGACGTTATGCGGCTCTCAACTTGCAGGATCTTTTCTGTTACAACCGAAGATTATTTCTCGCACAAACAGTGTTGACTACGTGTCCAGCTGACCAAGTCACGCACGCAACAACCCCGATATCTCTTCAACAACATATCGTAACCAAGACCACGTGGCAGCCTGTCCATGGCATGCGACTGCAATTACAACCGCATTATGTTGAAGGAGTCATATGCGGCATCTATAGTCCGTCAGCAGGATGGCTATAAATAGCAAGGGTAGCATACCCTACAAACCCCCGGACCAGGCCAGCTACGTACGTGCACACAAGCTCAGGAGAAAGAAGAGAATAGAGCACCCGCATTCCCTCATCAGCCCGTCAACGGAGCAAAGGAGACGTTACTGCGCTCAAGCTCCATCGTGACTACCCAGATCAAAATATTGTACTTAGTTTTCTGTTTAGAATCTCTTTGTACTTCTTTGTTTGTTATTTCAACGTTCAAAACTTGCAATGGCGGACAATGGGAAAAGGCGCTAACTTAAATTTGGGTAAATGAACATAATACGCCCTGGAGTTACTGACTTAAATCTATGACAATGTTTCTTCAGAATGAATGAGGAAAGACACAATATCAACCAAGATATGGGAATGAATATAGAGCTGTAATGAGCAAACAAACTCTACCAAAATGGCTCGCACACCAGGACGAGGACAGCCCCATTCACAAACAAGAAATGACCCAAAAAGAAGAACTCCCATGGAAGGTCAGAAAGAATCGTGCAGTTATGAAGGGAGGCAGCATGGGCTTGTTGCCTTTGCAGCAACATGACGTCGCCCGCGGGTGCTACGGTCATTTCTGAAACTTGCATGAACTATTTATTTTTATCAAAGGGTAAAAAGAGTCATTAACTATATCAGGCATGTGTATCACGCGATGCCCAGTTTGAAGGGAAAATGGAAGTCCATAACTCCTGTTGTTCTAATTTTGGGTTAAATGGTTCAAAAGAGGATATACTAGGTGGCAAAACCAGTGTACAATAGAGAATTTGTTGACCAAGTGAACTAGCCATCTTGGTATGAGAATATCTAGGGAAAAAATGTTGGATCTAGAACAAGAGTGTTTAGAGGACAAATATACTATCTACAGAAGTTTAGATTATTGTACCTTATGGACAAAAATGAAGGATAGGATGAGATCCAGAGACCTTCCACTTGTTTCTAAGTACTTCCGATCATTGACTCATTCTGGATTGACCAGAGAGGTAAGGATGATGGTCTAGGAAACAGGGACGCTCAGAAAATTTGTGTCAGTGTCAGTAGACACCTATCAGATGTGAGATAAATACTCCAAAATACACTAGGACACACCAAAATCAATGAAGTCTGTCTTGCCTGTGTTCGTATCGTACTATCGTGTTGCGTCATTTGCTCCCACGCATCATAGATCACAGTTAGTCCACATCTACTTGAAACACGGCCATCTTACCCTGTCCTTCAACTAGTTACCATGTACAATAGATTGTGCAATCAGGTCTCTTTAAATTTATTCTTGAAAGGTCAATTTCATATAATCTATTAAGATATGATCGTTAAGTAGAGCTAGTGTAATCTAGTCTATCGACTCATCATCATAATCAAAAACCTTTCCTGTCAAAAGAGGCCTGTTACAGAGAGAGGCTCCACGAAGACATTGAACAAATTTCACAACCAGCTTACAACCTCACAAAATGACACTGACACAAACCATATTAATAAATCAATACCAATTACTTTTAAAAGTTATAGTTCATACAAAATACTGGTATTCGATTCATGTTAGCTCTTTGCCTTTGAGCAACAGGAATGCATGATTCTCTAAATAAACATGAACTTGCCTCTTCATCTACAACTCCTCTAGGGAAACTTGAAGGGTTTGCATGGGCTTAAGTGCACAATAAAAAAGATAGGTCTAATTACTTGATAATCAGTATACTAATAGCTGGCTGTAAGAATTCAGTCTTCTTTTGTGGACTTCCAATAGGCAGCATAACTCTGGAACTTAATTACTCTATTTTTCCATTCTAATAACCTCTTCATCTACAAATCTTACTCTAGGGGGTTGCATGGGCTTAAGTGCATGAACAAAAAGATAGGTCTACTTGCTAAACAACATAGTTGTAGTTGGTTGTAAGAATTCACTCTAACTATTTCGTGGAATTTCCAGTCCACCTGCTTTATTCTAAGACAGCAGAAATCTGGAAAGTTATTGCTCTCTCCTTCCATTCTAAGTCCCCTACGCCACCCACCCCACCCCACCCACCCACCCACCCCATGAATCCATCTTAGGAGGGGTTTATGTCAAATGGTGAGGCCAAATGTACAAGCATGAGACAAATCTTTTAAACTTTCGATAAGAGAACATATATTCAAGTTTTTTAATTATTTTTTTGAGAAAGATATTTAGGTAAATTTTTCACTGCTTCTAATTCATTGTAGATAAAAAAATATAGGTCGTCGAAATGTGGCTTTATCTTATGAATCAAACAACATGGTAAAAGGCAGGTTTATTTAATTCTCCCTATTAGTGTTTACAAAGAAAGATGGGCAAAAATCTAATAAATATGACAATGAGTTTCACTGTTCACAAGGGAAAATCATTCTAAAACAAATTTAATAAACATATGATAGGCAATAAGATGTTTCAGGATGCTATATTGGCAACTGCAGCATAGATTTGACATTTAATGAACAAACAAGGAGCATCCTCCAAGTTCCCCTAGACTATAAATGTAACTGTCAATGAATGCAACCAAGGAGCACCCTTCAAGTTCCCCTAGACTATAAATGTAACTATCAATGAATGCTAAAGACCAAATCTTTAAGAAACAACCTATTGGGATGCATGAGAAAACCAAACCTGTAATAGACAGCTCTTGTTAAAAAGAAGATTCCTATCAGCATGTTCAATAGAATAGTGTAACATGTCCATTATGGCCAGTTCTGTATGAGAGACACATGTATCTGGACAAAGGGCTTCACCATTAGTTAAACTGAAAAAGATATTACTGCCAACAAGCAAAATAACCAATTCAGAGAGGCCATCACCCGGGATATCAAAAATCTGTTTAGAAGGTGGAATGCCCAATATTTCCCCCAAATGAGCACGCACTCGAGCACGTTCTTGGAAAGAGAGTTCATCACCATGAGTAACCACAACGACCGGCTTGTTATCTACAACAATGGTGAAGTAAACAACAACGAAAGAATACATTTCATTATTCTCAAAAGGAAGGGGAAATGTAACATGTTTATCCATCCAATAATCATACTGGTAAAGAACAGAGAATAAACAGCCACCTCAGTTAATGCCAAAGTCCAACTGATAGAAGGGCATACCATTACTTAACATTCTAATTTGACAAAAAATGATTTACCATGTTATTTGTTGAGGTGTACCCCCTCTAATTCTAGAAAAAGAATTATCATTGTGGATAGGATAACCAAAAGAATCTGGTTAGAAATTTTGAAATCTATGATTGTAGGAAGTTTTTGGATTTGGATATCCATCTAAGCATGTAATATTCAATATCATGAAAGATCCTTATCACATGAAATAAGTCATGATTTTTATCTGTGTAACCAAAGGCACCCTTAGTTATGTTATTTCTTTGTAAGGCCTCTTTATTATTGCCACTACATAATTCCACAACTTCATCCTTTTTCTCTCTATGTACACTAGTGTCCCTCTCTCTATCTCCATAAGTTTTGTCAGAATGCATAATCACTTCTATCAAATAAAATTGAAGGCCTGTCATATATGCATGTTTATCTATATACAGTCAATAATTTTTTTTTTCCATTTAATATAAATTTTAGAAAGAACCAAGCTAACAACATCCAGAGGTGGATGTAGGAATTTTGGTGAGATGTGGCACACAATTTTTTATTAGAAGGGACAACAATTGTGTTGAGATTGCAGGATGCTGTTGTAGATGCGGCAACACTTTGGTGAGATAAGGATGTAAGTGGGTTGGAGGTTTAACCCCTCCACCTCACCAAAATAATGTGTCTCCGTATCCGCCTTCGCCTCCGACTCAGAGGAGAAATATTGCCTCCATCCCGAGATTCCCTACCTCCAAATGGAGGTTCCCATACCCGCCTCTGACTCCACATCCACATCCACATCCAACTCCAACTAAACACGTGACAATGTTTAGTTCAACTAATTAAAAAAATGCAACAAAGATTGTTCACACCCACATTACTGGACCAAAATCAAATAGATAAATTATAAGTTCTATATGAGGCAGATGCAGATGTTTAACAGAGTTGGAGTCGAATGCGAAGTCGGATATGTCATTGCCTCTGACTCCACCTTCGCTTCGGAAGTTGAAACTTGCCTCCATATCCACTACACCTCCACTAAGTTTGCCTCCAAATCCATTCCGACTCGGGTCTGTTGTGCTGGAGCACTGTCAACCCAAGTCCATTTGCATCCCCACGTGAGCACTACAAATTATTGTAGCTTTGCAATAGAGATGAAAGATTATTTTTGGATGATTATAGCATGGACTTGAAAAGTTTGAGGGATTATAAAAGATAATTAGTTTTTAAGTGGAAAAGTATGTTTTCAGTGGGGATCTATGTTAAATCTTTTGATTATACAATTTGAGGAGGAAAATATTTTGGTTGTAAAGCTTGAGAGGGGAAATATTTTGTTTTTTGTTTTTAACTTTGAGAGCGGAACCCCCTCTAGCCAATTGAAGAAACCATCCTTGGTGACACTAAAAGAACAAAAGAAGATTAAAATAAAACATGTAAAACATGTGTAAAATCTTCAATTTATTTTGTATGACTTTTTCTTGTTTTAATTTCTAAGTAATTTTAAAAGTGGTAATTTTAATATTAATGAATTACAAAAAAGAACTAATCAAAGAGGAGCTATGTTGGAGGAAGATGGATACGGATATGGATAAGGATGTGATACAGATATTTCAGATAGGTACAACAAATAGTCACCAAGGTGCATGAATACAGACATGGACACCAGTACTGACATGATACAAATACGGACACCAATTTTCTGTGTCCATACAACATAGAAACTGATATCCAGAAACCTTATCCGTTTGATATGGCGGTCCATCGTCAATACTTCCAAGTGGCCGTGTAATTGCGATTAATCGCTGACTAATCGAATAACTACCTATGGACCGACCGCATAACGAAAACTGCTTAATATAGCATTTAAGTCTATGTAATTTCTTTTTAAGGAGGCGCAGCCTACCCTATTGTTGTTCAGTCAATCATCAAAAGGCAGGAGGGAGACCACTAAGGATGACTATTCTTTTGCCTAATCCGGAGGCCGATCAAGAAGTAGGTAACTATGCCGACCCTAATAAAAGTTTCCAGATCTTCCCTCTGGATAAACTTGTCCTTCAGATGTAAGAAAGTGATAGATGTCATTGTTTACGGTTGTAAGCATCAAAAACAACAAAATACAGAATGTGAATTTGCATTAAGTTTACAAAAAGAGTAGATAAAGTAACATTAGATGGATATATGTTTGCTTAAAAGAACAAGATTGTAGTTTTAAAGTATTGGATAATTCCAATCTAAAGAGGAAAGATAAAGAAAAGGGTTAAGCAACACAATAATATGAGAGAAATATAAATAACCATTTACAATGTTCTGAGTACACATTTACCTTTAGAAAATTCTTGTAAAGTATGGGTACTGCTAGCTCATATTTTCCAAACATAACACGACCTTAAAGTAGAAAGAAGATATACCTTTAAATGACAAGTATGGACAGTTGAAATTTGCAGCAATCATCTTATTGTATTTTGCATCATCATCCATTGATTTCAGAACAGAGACCCCATCAACAACAAATATGACAAAATTTACAGTCCTCTTCAGACAAGGGCTGAAGTGGCGATGTCGTGCCATAATTCTCATCCTTTGCTTCATGGGTATAGTATCAGATGTCCTATTAAAAGAAGAACCGCAAAGTAGTAAAACTATGAAAAAATCAGTCGACACTAATATAGCAAAAAACATAATCCCAACTTATTAACTAAAGTTTGAAGCTTTGTGATTGAAGGGATGTTTGGTTGCATTGAAGGGATGTTTGGTTGCCTATAAGTAGTGTTGATGCAACATTTATTGCAAAATTCTCAGTATCCAGTTTGTTGTACTTGTCCAATTACTGCAACAAATGCTGCAAGATCATGTTGCAGATTATGTTGTGGCCGAATTCACTACAATACAGCTAACAACATTTTTTATCCCCTTACCTATGTTTTCTCTCTTCTTCTGGTGTCACAAAGTCCCAAACAAACAACTTTCAATTCCAAAAAAAAAAAGTTGCAACTAAAGATTCTAACTGCATTGTAAAATCCGGTAACTTTCCGTTCATGCAACGGCCAATACCTGTATTTACTAAGGTTCGCAGTATCGTAATCGGTTTCAGACGTTTCTTATCTGATTTGACAATTTCGGATCTGAGTTTCGAAAAGCCAAAAAAATAAATAAAATTATTAAAAAGTGCACAATTTTTGTATACATTTAGGTATAATTTAATGTGTTATTTGTTGTTCCTCTTTAGCTTTAAATGGAAACTGGAATAATATTCAACACTTACGGATTATTACCCATAATTGATACTACTATATTTGTTGTTTCTCTTTAGATGTCTTTTAACTTTTTCTTAACATAATTGACTGGAAAAGGGAGCACCAATATAAGTATTGGCTAGTATTTGTCGATATCGGTAAGGGTCAATTTTGGGAAGCGCTAAAATGATATGATGCTGTCGATATGTATAGCTATCAGCCGATACGTATCGGTATCAGCCGATACAGCAAACTATACTATTTACAACATCATTTACATCAAAAAACCTATTTACAACAAAAAAACTCTTACATTTTATTTCCACTTACGGATAACCAAAAGCTTTCAATAATGTCAATAATGTATAAGGTCACATTCAGAAGTACGTCATTTCCCAAAAATGTTACAACTCTACTCTCAATTTTTTTTTGGCTCTCAAAATTATATATATATCAAAAACGTCAAAGTCTTCTGGCTCTAGTGGTCGGCAGATGGAGATAGTACATATTGGCAGGGTGGGTTGGATCTCATAGGAAAGCGAACGATAAGACAACACACAATATGGTCCCATTGAATATTGCACGTGGCATGCGTCTAAGGGTCTGCTTTGCAACCGTCTTTTCACCGATTTTAGAGAATTTTTTAGACGGTCGTTTATGAAGTGTTTTAAAAATCCATGCTTGATAATATTTTTGATGCACTGGTTTTGATCAACTCAAAAATCTTCCAAAATCAGTATAGTGTAAATTTGTATATCTTTATGAACACCCCAAATAGGTGAATTTTGAGAGTTTTTATTATTTTATTCCATTTATATCCTCATCAAAAATATATAATTATAACTACTAATTATAAATACCCTAACATATTTACTCTTTCTCATCTTTGTTTATCTTCTACTTCCTCCAAACTACGGTTACTTTCTCTAGTGAGTTTTTAAAATCTTATTTTCCGATGTTGAACACTATATGATACACACCAATAAAGAAATCTCCAAGAATCATGTAACAAGCAGAATTCGATATCAGAAATGAAACTTTAGGAGAGCTTTTATTTATATATGGCTATATAGGTAAGTTTATTCTTGTAAAAAACTTTCAGAACAGTTCGTTAATTCGTTAATGAATTACCAAGCATGGATTTGAATAGTTTAAAAGTTGTTACTTAAAACCATCCAAAATCGTACCACTCATAACCGTTCATAACGGGTGTTCTAAAAACACCTCATACCAGTTACTTCAACAATTGCCAAGCAGATCCTAAGTTAGAAGAAACTATAGTCTCACCTAACGACCATCTGCCCATGACTAACACCTTCAATCATCCACCTTTTGAGCATCTCCAAGTTGTCAGACGAGGATTCCGACAAGCTACGACTGTCGTAGACGCAAAGCGACTCGGAATTCTTCAGAACCATATACTCTTGCAGAAAGCAGGTCCCATCAGCCACCGACAAATTATCTTCAGAATGTTTTTAACAATCTATCAACCTCTCCATCACAATCAATCAAACCCATAAAAAGAAAAAGAAAAAGAAAAAGAAAAACTCACGGGAGACTTGCGCGGGGTCCGGCGCGAATAGGTCGTTGCCGAAAACCCTAACGATCCGGTTGACCAGCGAGCTCTTCCCCGACCCCCTGGCCCCCACCAGGAGCAGGGCGGTGGCCTCGGGGATGTCGTAGTCTTCTAACGTCGTCCCGCCGATGTGATCGATCCAGTAACCGGGCTTGTGACTGCAGAGGAAGAACAAGAAGAAAAACGAATCAGAACCCTCTTTATAATTGAAAAGGAATAATATTGAGAAATTCGGCATGGGGACCTGGCGATGGAGTCCTTGAGCTGAAGGAGGTCGGCGGAGCGGTCCGGCGGGCGGTCGTAGGACTGGAGGAGATCGAGGTAGGCGACGAGCTCCCGCGAAGAAGGAGAGGAAGTCCACGGGACCGACGAGGAGGACGAGGAGAGTTTGTCGCAGACGGAGGCGGAGGGGAGTTGATCGTCGGGGAGCTGTGTTCCTCCTCCCATTGCTTTTCTTCTTCTCTCTTACCCTTTTTTTTTCTGTTTTTTCATATAGGAGAGGGGCAAATTATATAGCACTACAAAACTTTATTCAGATTTGCCAAAAAAAAAAAAATTTAGTTATTAACAAGTTTTACAGCGAAAAAATTGTTCTAGGCTATCCAATTTTTTTTTTAGGACTATCACAGGACTGTCAACATTTTTGACAGTCCTAATTATTATAACTGTCACTATGTTGACAATCATTCCAATTGTAAGGACTATCAACAATCCTTCTAATTTGAATGATTGTCAATACAGTGACAGTCTTAAGAAGAAGGAGAATGAGAAGAAGAAGAAGAAGAAGAAGAAGAAGAGACGGACGACGACGAATGGGTGTGGGGGTAGGCAGTGGGGTGCGGGGGCGGAAGACGGAGAGGGCGGGCCGGCGAGCAATGGCGGGGGTGGGTGACGAGCGGAGGTCCCCTCCTCTTCCGCCGCCTCCCACTACCTCTGTCACGCCCCGGTCCCGCAGGGTCGTTCGTCCTCGCTTTGGTCTCTACGGAACCGATCGTCCTCGCACGGGCGTGATGCCGTGCAAGCCTAAGATGCGCTTGCACAAGGCCAAAGCTTTGATACAAGGGCAAGTAAGCTATTCAATACTGAAGCAGCGGCACATAACATTGCATAAAAGTGAAGAACACAATGGCATATGAAAAATAAGCTCTTTTATTGATATTCACAAGTGTTACAAGCGGCGCATGGCCGAGGTTACAGATCGCTAAAGCACTCTTCTCTCGATTACAATAACATCGTTCCATACATTATGTCCCTCTATACAAAAGCAACTCAAAGCAGGCACAACTCGATGCGGCTCCAGGCATCGACTCCAGATTTTCGGTTCCTTGGGATGAGGCACGGCTATCGCTTCCTCAGACGAACAAGCATCTGAGAACAAGCAAACTGTTGGTGGGTCGGCACTTTATACAAGTACTGGTGAGTATAAACAACTGAACAGAAGCTACACCCCCTGAAACCCACACTATGTAATCATGTGGCAAAACATTGCATTACTAGTGATCTTGCTAGTTTTACTTAGATTCATTTCATGCAGCTCAGAACTATAGTCAGATTACATCTTTTTGAAAATATAACTTTGAAACAGTTTGCATATTCAAACTTATAAGCATACGATCGGGGCAGTGCTCTATCGTGCAGTGCGCAACATGTATTGTGCATCAATCTAACTCTTTGGGGCAAAGTAGCATATATGAACTATCATTCAATCAAGCACTCAAGTCAAACTATCAATCAGAGGTCGGTCCCCGGGAAACTCAGGATCGGTAGCGGTAATCCAGCTAACCAATGACTCCTTTATCTGATGCTATTAGCAGCTGTGACCAGGGTTGCACATCACTATCGTTTAGCAGCCGTAACCAAGGTTCAGCTCTTCATCAATAGCCATTGTCCGACCGATGCAAATGCATGCAACACTATCAGATAAACTCTATGATGCACATCTTAATGAGCAAGCAGGCTTATATGTAAACACTTGCATTTCTTACCCCAATTGCCGAACGGTTGTCCTGCAGCAGACACACAAGTTAGCTACAATTCGCATATATGCATAAACTTATGAATCCATCTTTTGGTGCCAACAATGATAGGTATGCAAGAAGGTAAACCTAGCATGCGCCCTATCTATATGACGGCCCATGAGTTTCCCTATTATTGGACAACAACACCCCCGAAGATCCCGTAGGACCGGACGTCAGGGTGCTCTCACAATCTCTTCCGAACCGACCAATTTTCAGTGCCCCAGAAACCGATCGAGAGACTATCACCTTGTGCACAAGTTGTCCGAGACCAATGCAAGACAAGCAACATTCACATTCACAAGCATATAACAATCTAATAGCATACCCCCAAGATCCCGAAGGACCGGACGTCAGGGCAGACTATTAGACTCTTCTCTTTCTCTTATTCATTCAAGCAAACACATCTTTTCAACAATCTAATAGTACACCCCCAAGATCCCGTAGGACCGGACGTCAGGGCGGACTATTAGATTCTCTTTCACACTTATAACTTATAGCAGATCGATAGCAAAACAGGCAAGCGAAACATATAATGCCAAGCACGGTTGATTCATAACTAACATGCAAAAGTCTATCTCTTCTAGCATATTCAAGGGACACATCTCAAGCGATTCATTTACTGATCTTCTTAGTATGGCAAGGGTTCGTTTGAGCTGTGTCGGTGTTTCTAAGCATGCAACATTTCTATCTTTCTCTTAGCATAGCAATGGTTATATTTCATTTCTGACAAGCATTCATATTCTCTTTGTTAGGCAGCATATTCGTTTCAATGACAAGCTATGTGAGTTCTCTTATTAGCATGCTGAGTCAATTCTATCATTCTCTTATGAAAAATTCTTCTTAAGCAAACAAGCATTAAAAAACTCAGATTCATTATTAAGTCGTGCAAGAATCAGAGAATGCAGTTCTGCCCACTCACATTGATTAATCGGTCGGGAACTCTCCGAGAAGACTTCCGTTCGAGCAAGTAAGACGATCTCACTTGTACATAGCGCCTACGCGGAGCGGGGCGCTACAGCCTCCTCCTCCTCCTCCGTCTCCTCCGACGGTTATGGTTGGGGTTAGAGTTGAACTGTCCTAAATAAAATTTGGACTATTCTGAGTAGAAATTTCAAAAAATTGGACTGTCCTAAAGTAATGGGCTGTCCTAAGTACAATTTGTAGTGCCTATAGAATTTGTCGAGAGATTTTAGGAGGCTTATGTTGCATTTTTTTTTTCCAAAAAATTAACTTCATTTTTTTGTTCATTGAGACTCTATGTAACAAGATGTAAAAATATAAACACTTATAAAAGGCGAGTAACATGCACATGCATGTGTAGAATTTTTAAAAAATAAATTAATATAAAATATTATCGTTCTTAGGAATCGAATAAAAAAAAATTCTCCCACTTTAACTACTTTATTTAGAATTATTTAATTATAAATAAATAATATTAGATTATTAAATAATTAAATATTTATAAAAAAATATTTAGTTGATTATTTATCAACAACTTAGATCAATTTTGAATCGTTCTCATTATAAGAGTAGAGATATAATTTATGTAAAAAATTTAGACACAGTAATCATCTGATTCTCTTTGGGCCCACTGCCCCCAAGCCAGCCCAAGCCCAAGCTGCCAAACTCACCATCTCTGGTCTTGGTCCAACATAAAACTCAGAAAATAACGTTTCCTTCGACCGTGAGAAAAAAGAAAAAGAGTGGAAAGAAGGAAGCAACAATTATCCTTTCTTCCTCTCCCGATCAATTTCTAGAAACCCGAGATCCCAAAATTCAGAGTTCCCCCTCTGATTCCAAAATCTAGGGTTTCAACTGCGTCATGGTGTGTTGTCATAGATCCATCGTCATCATCGCAGTGATTTCTTCCTCGGGATCGATCGCTAATTTCGATTTTTGTTGCAAATTTTTTTTTGGCAGTCGGCGCTGTTCAATTTCCACTCGTTTCTGACGGTGGTGCTGCTGGTGATCTGCACCTGCACCTACATCAAGATGCAGTTCCCCACCATCCTCGAGCAGAGAACCGGGTGAGGAACTTTTTCCAGATCCACCCCCTCACTTCCTTATTTTCAATTCGCACCCATAATGCATGCCAAATATATATGATTTACTCGCATTAGTTACCGAAAAATCATCCAAGGTGTATAAGTACCTATTCTGCACGGACACGAGTACTACACGACACGTTACGGACATGGTCACTCGGAACCGGTTTTTTAGGATTATAGTGTATTTTGGAGTGTCCGGGTTCAGTCCGATATGTGCTCAATACGATGCGGACACGGAGACGGAGACAGACGCAGCAGCACTAAGTGTCCACACTTTCTAGATAAGGGGATCTAATGAAGAAGGTTTCTCTATTTACATATCCTTATAATTTCATTTAAGTACCCAGCACTAACTTTATGAGCAAATCGCTACCATGAAGTGTTGGGTGTGTAATTACATATCCTTTGATAAACTTCATTACTTTTGATAGAGCATGATTAATTTAGGGCAATTTTTTGCCTAAAAATATAACGTCCCCATCATTTGCTTCACCCATCCCCTAAACCCAAAAAAAGTCGAAGGTAGCAAAATGGTAAAAGAAATAGTAGGAGGTAGCGACTTACTAACGCATGAAAGTTATATAATAATAATAGTTGCAAGTCCACCAGATTTTCGATAATATTGATAGGTATTGGAATTAATAAAATTGATTGCCAAACTTCATGTCATATGCGCATTACTTATGTTTACTCCATGCTAACCTTATCCTGCCAGAAGACGAATGTGGAACATGTCATTGTGCCATGAAAACTTCAAAAAATGAATTTATAGAATTGGATGCAAATGAATTTATAGAATCAGACGTTTTGAAGGGTTCTGATTGCCTTGTGATCCCTCACATGAGAAACCAACGTAAAGAACACTTTTGCATGTGGATAATTTGGATTCTTGGTATTTGTCATTGGCTAGGTTGTTGACTCGCTTATCTTATCGTTTACTAATCTGCTCATGTATTTTTTCATGTCGTATCGTGTATCATATCATATGGTAATCCTAGGAGTTTAGGTCTATACCTCTAAATCCTTATAGGAACATGATTTAATATATAATTCTCATTTTTTTATTCCTTGGTTTCATCTTTATAGGCCTATGAATTTCAAGAATCTAGGATTCTTAAGTATAAATTACATAACTCGAGCAGAAAAAGATGTGTCTATCAACCTAGACGTATCATATCAGATCAACCGATAAGTAAAGAAATGGTAGTATATCGTATTGTAAGATCCGTATCAAATAATGTAAGATACTAACAACATAGGTCAGCGTGTCTTCTCGGTTATGTGGTTATTGATTATTAATTAAAAATGATTTTTTTTTTACAAGGCAACTATAAGACCATGATGACCATCTATGCCTTATGAATTTGAGTGCTTGATAATTAAAATTCAACATGCTCAGAAAATGAGCATAGTTGAATGAAAATTCTAAGATGTGGAAATGGCAATACATTGGAAGATAGGACAAGAATGAGTGGATTCACACACAATTGGAGGTGGCATCAATTGCGAACAAAATGAGAGAAATCATTTTAGGTAGTTCGACAAGTGCAATGTAGACTAATAAAATTCACCGGTTAAGAGCTATAAGAATTTTTTTAAAGGAGATGCTAGACTAGGAGTAGAGTTAAAGGAAATGCTAGAACTAGGAGTATGTCTAAATAAATTTGGATTGAGGTTGTGAAGGAAATGATTTTTGTTAAATGTTACAAAGAACATGGCCCATAATGGAATTCGTTAAAAACTTAGCGAATTAAATTGCATGTCTTGAAGGTTAATTATTGTTTTATTTTCTCTGACATGAGAAACAACCATAATAAGGGGTTGTTTGGTTCAAGTTTTAGAGGTTTGAGAATGGATTTTGGATTTCTTACCCATGTTTGGTAAGTGTGGGATTGAGAATTGGGAGGGAACATGGGGGGCTTCAGATTTCCACATTTGTAGGAAAGTAAAACCCAAGTCCCCATTGGAAATATTTTTGCTTTCCTAGGAATGTTGGTTGGGTGCAGTAATTACATTTTTTTTGGACAGTAATACTCTCAAGGACACAAACTAAACTTATGTAATAGTAATATCATGAAATTAATGAAAGGGTATTTGTGGAAAACTAAACAAATTAAAATTTTTATTCATGTGTGAACATGGAAATGAAAATTTTGATTTTTTTCATACTACATATTTTCAACATAACGAAACATGGGTATGAGAATGTTGAATTCATTTTCCGTTGGAATTGAATGGGAAGTAGATTCCTTGGAGTACAAAACCTTAACTAAAGGTTTCTACATGTGCATAACTTGTTCTAGCAAATTTGTCCTTGGTATTTTTGTGAGCTTAAGGTTTATTATTGTATCCTTTCAGTTATAAGGTTCTTTATTATTACTCAAGATAGTCTTGAAGTTGAAAGAAAAATTCTTAGGTTTACTTTATGGATCAAAACATTTGGAAATTAAGAAACATGTCCTGAATTGAGCATAGTTGAAACAATATTGCCTAGATCGACGAGTGACAATACATTGAAATATAAGATAAGAAATGAGTGTATTCGTGGGAAGTTAGAGTGACACCAATTGAGGACAAGCGAGAAACTCGTTCCAAGTTGTTCGGACATGTGCAATGTTGACAAATAGATGCACCGGTTAGAAAGAGCAGTAAGATATTAGTGTAAGATATTAGTTAATTGAGCTGCTAGAACTAAAAGTAGGCATAAACAAACTTGGATTGTGGATGTATAGAAGGATATGATTTTTGTTACCATTACAGAATACGTGACCCTTAAAAAATTGGATATAAGAAAATAACAAATCTGAATGGAAGGAAATGTTCAAATAATTGACTCCAAGCTTTGTTGTTTCAAATATCAGTACATGAGTTCAAACAGTTAGAGCCTTATGTTACCACAAACTTTATCTTTTTCTTCCAGGTGAGAATAAAAAAAACCAGTCATGTTACAAATAAATTTCCTTTGTTTTTTTAGTGTCAGAGGAAGCTGGATGTCAGTTGTAGCCAATATTGTGTAAAGCTTTTATCACATGCCTATGTAAAGGATATAGTCAATTCAATCATTGACTGAACTCATCATGTAACTGCCACAGATGAGATTTAACGTTGAACTGTTTCCTGTTCTCCATGCTAACTGTAACAATTCAATATTGATCAATATCGTTTTCACGTCATAGAAACAATATACTATGGGCTTTTATACTTCAGCAGGCTGGTTCTTGCATAAAGGTTTCTGATCATTACTCACAGCAGATATTCTGACGACAATTGCATTGACTTAGTCTTTGCCAAATATTGTGTAAAGCTTTTATCACATACTTATGCAAAGGATGTAGCCAATTGAATCATTGACTAAACTCTTCATATATGACTGCCACAAATGTGATATAATTTAACATTGAACTGTTTCCTGTTCTCCATGCTAACTGAAACAATTCAATATTGATCAATTTCTTTTTCACATCATAGAAAAAATATACTATGGTTAACTTTTATACTTCAGCAGGCTGGTTCTTGCATGAAGGTTTCTGATCATGACTCACAACAGATATTCTGACAATTGCATTGAAGTTAGTCATTGCCACTTAAAATATCTGTTTATAATCTATGCCCAACCAGGACTAGTTCTGCTCGTGATTGAAACAAGCCTTTGTATCACATATTTTGTCTTTTTCTAGCTATTTGATGAAGCAGTATACAATTTTTCTAATGCTACATCAGATAAAATTATATAGGTACACAGAAACTATAAAATTCACGAGATTTTATTTCTGATGAGATCTTACCCTTTGCAGGTTTCGTGGCTTCTTTTGGAAGGCAGCTAGAATAGGTACATTTTGGTTGATCTGATTGAGTTAAAATCTTTTACAACATTCAGAGGATTTTGTTCTTATCTGCTGTCTAAAATGTGCATATGGAGGATAAGATAGTTATACAAGTGAAATTTGGTGGAACTAATAAATGTAAATGACATGAAGGTAATATTTCCTCCTCATTTTTTGATCATCTAATTGTATTCTTGACGGGCTTAGAATCATAAATTGGCCCCCATGGTTAAGAAACACACTGAAATTGAAGGGCAATCAAAAATATGTGAGTATAAGGTAACTCAAGGGAACTTGGAAGGTATTTAGTTATATTTTGGAGTCAAATTTGACGACTTTATCATAATTTGTACCAGGTATGCATGGTACATCTGCAAATTGCTTGATTCATATATTATAGGTTCATCAGAAGGATTTAAGAATCTAGTAGTCTACTATTGGCCTAATTGGAACTAGAAGGAGAATAATCCTAATGGAGTTCGTTCCTCTTCTTCTCAACCAGTGATGATTTCAAAATAATATGTTCACAGTAACAGATCATCTTACCTCTTTATCTGGTATCTAGTATATTTGAGTGATCTAGTCTAGGAAAGTTAAAGGTGGCTCCTTGGTTGCATGAGCTTAAACTGCATAACCAAAAATGTTGGTGTACCTACCCACAAACTGGTCTTTAGATTTTATGGGAAGACCTTCTCTTGCTAATAGCTACCTTGGCCAGAATCAGGCACCAGATTTCTCGGAAGGTTGACATAAGTGCCAACTGTTCATAAAAGATGTGTTGATTCTTTTTTAGAGTTTTTTTTTTTGTGCGCTACAGCCGACAAATCTGATTGGAGAAGGTTTTGATGATAATTGTCATGACATAAAACGCCAAACTCACGGCAAACCTATCGATAGATGAACAATGAAATGCTAACTTGTTATAGATGAAGAGCAAAACTGACATGTTCATGTAAAGTTGGCAGAGGATATTTCCTTCGAGAATATGTAACACAAACATATTTTACATTCACAGCCAAAGCTGTAGCCGATGTAAATTCCACCACTACTACTTCCCAAAGTATTGATCCCAAGCCTTTTAACTCTTAAGTTGCTCCTGGTGTCAAGTGTGAACTGGATGAGCAAGTCCAATTGTCTGATTAACTGTATGCTCTTCGGCAGCTATCTTATTCATCTTCCTGTTCGCCTAGGCCCATGTAGACCCCCTTGTTGCTCCCGATGACGCACTAATTGCCCACCTCCCCCCTGTCAGCTTAAGATGAATATCAAACTATGAAATTATTAAGAGTCTAACAAACACCAAAACAATTAAAGGAACAAGAAATCCTGGAGGTAGCTGGACCCAGAACAAAGATAGGTGAAGGTTGGATAGCAAAGACTAACCAAGAGAAACAAATGTTTCTGTCCTGTGAAGAACCAAACAATGGGCTGTTCTAGCGCTACAAGCCTACAAGAACCTGTAGCTAAAGGTTGTTGGGATGGTCAAGGTGTACGCGACCTTCCGTTTAATGGAAAGGCTGTTTCCATGACTCGCATTTGCATCCTTCACTACAAACTCCAAGACTTGCTGTTGCTTGGTGTGATGCTCTTATTGTAGAGCTTAACAAAATAAGGATGAAGAGTGCTAGATTTGAAGATAAAGAAGACTAAGTTGTCGTACCATTTACAAGTATAATCCTGATCAATGACTCCATCGGATAGTGCATCTAATATGCCCCACCAATACTCTGCTTAATGCTTACTCCCCTGTATTTGGTTGGTAGGTTTTCCACTGCATTCTTGGTGTTGAGGGGGATGGGTGGTTCATGTGTCTGACTTACACACACTGAAGGGGGGCAAACACAGACTGCCAATTTGATAACTTGCTAACTGGTTAAGAGAGATCGAGGTTTAAGCGGTTCGTTTTAGTGTTTTGCACAATGAACGTCCAATGGTTGGGCATTTTTTGCTCAATATACACCCAACCAATGTTCATGTTAGGATTGATGGTTTGGGTTGTTGTTAAGTCATTTCAAGAAAAACACCCAACGAATGGCATTTTGGTTCTGTTTTTGCAATTTGCCGAAACTTTGTGTTGTATGCACAATTTCATTAAGCTTTAATGCTGTGTATGAAATTTTCAGTTTTTCTTGGAAAGAGGTCCAGGACTGTTTGGTAACAACAGCTTACCAAAAAACTTTGAAAAACCAGTTTAATTTTGGGCAGCTTCTGACAGCAGCCTCCCACTTGCTGTCAAAAGCTGTTTCTGCTGCCAGTTTTTGAAAAGCAGCAGCAATCCCTAACCAAGCCTTAGTCTTGTGCAATTTACCTTACCTCCACAGCTCATGCTCACGCCATTTTAAAGGGATATTGGTCTAATATACTTGATGCCTTGCTAACTTCTGTAGGCAGGAAGAAGGTTTAAAATTATTCTGGTCTACTACAGTTCCTAGCTCTTGTGGCTATTTAATAGCAGCAGTGGTCAAATAATATGTGAACTAGTGTTGAGTTCTCTTTGCAGTGTAGAGAAACTTAGATTAGATGGCATGTCTTGTACATAATATATCTACACTATAGCCTCCTGATTATTGATTCTGGAACCAGTGTTGTGCTAACACTTGCTTGAATCCTTTAAGAACGTACATATCCGCATACTTATCCGCAAACAATTGTACAAAGAGCTTGAAAGAAAAATAGTCATACGAAGAGTTGGCAAGTAAATTCAGGTTTGTTAAGCGTCATTTCTAGTTTGGTAGGACTGTAGTTATCTTAATTGGCAGTATTATGGTGAAAAACCATTGAGCATGGTGGGTTTGGTGGTCATGATGATTTTGATGTTTTCGTTGTCTAAAACTCCAAATTGGTAATGATATCTCCATCAACACTGAACCATAACCATTTCTCAAAATATAACTAATAAGCTACCTTATAAAGGTTCTATTCAAAATTTGAAAATGGTAGTCTCCATTTGTGCCCATTTTAATTAGTTGCTTTAGAAAAGCCTTTAAAAAAATGTAGTAGTCGAGGGAAACCTTCGAGGGCTTTTTATTTCTTTTTTCTTTTTTTTTTAAGTTTCAGTTTTATATTCTAATATTTTGTTTTGTGCAATTCTCTTCTCTGCTCTCCTTTCCTCTCCTGTCCTCTTCTCTCATTCATTATGAATCAGGAAGCAGGTACAATTGATAATGGTGATAGTCAACCCTTGTTTATATAGGAATTCTTTTTAACGGTGTCTAGTGATATGATACCTATTTAAGCAACTAAACAAAGGTTTTCCACTAGAATCTCAATATGTGACCTTTACATGAGTTCTATGTGTCGTAAGTTGTAGCTAAAAGTAGTGAAGGGGTTTTCGCCCTCAGACCCTGTAGGATTAGTTTATATACTGAATCTGTCATGATCTATTTCGTACTTATATTTTGCTTAAATGTCAAGTATATGATGAGCTGGTGTTGAAAATTTGCTACTACATGTGACCTTTAAATGAGTTCTTTGCCATAACTCATAACTAATCTTGATTCCATGCTGTGGAGGTAAGGTAAATTGCATATTCGGTCCTACCAAATCCATCTCGGGCTTTTCCTACTTACATTTTGCTCAATTTTCAACAATATGCTCCTTTCACATTAGCTATGAGCGAGTATAGATAGGCTTTCACCATTCGTTCGGAATATAATGAACTTAACAGAAAGTGATCTCTCTTATATATAATGCTCTGTATAAAAAGGCAACATATACCTGAAACTTCTTACCTCAGGCCGAGTAACCACCCCATTAGGATGCTTTTACATTTTTACACTTGTGAGGAACTGAAGCTACCATCCGTAATGCTCTCAACACCATAACCAGTGACTGTGACTAATGCTTATGATGTTGCAGAGAGAAATATTATCAGAAACCGTAAATGTTATCCGCTTCTCTTCCTAAAAAGTATGTCTTCATTATCATTACTTTTGATTCATTGGTAGAGGGAATTAAGGCTTATTTTGTTTGATTTTTTTTTTTTTTCCTGTTGCCATAAACTTTTGAATTGTCTTGCATGATAGTTTTGTTTCCCGTGTCTAGTGTTGCAACAACCACTCACTTTCTCCGTTTTTCTCAGGTGAACGTCTGAGCCCATGGGTGGCGTTTGGATGCTTTGCGATGGGCATATCCATAATTATTTTCTGAGCATTCAATGCAGCTTTTTCACATTTAAGCAGGCTTGTATGTCCCTGGAAGTGTTCCCAGCAGCTCCTTTTGTCCATGTAGCTTAATGTTGTAATGCATTAGTATAAAAGTTGGATCACTTCTGGGACTTTTGGTGGTTACACAATATATTCTTGATATCTGGTATTCCAAGTTACCAAATTTTATCATGCCATGAAGTCTGTACAAAGCACATCAAGTGCCTAATGCATCTTTGTATTGTGAGTTGAGTTCTGGACAGATGTAGTAGGTTACCATACATGCAAATTGATGATTTGATGTGTACAGAAAAACATACTCCATATATAATGGTGGTTGTTTTGGTTGTTGCTGCTGAGTGATACTGCATAGAACACTGGCATATTTGCTACTGTGGTCCGTGTGAACACGATGGGTATTTGCAATACAGGTGGTTCAGGTACGGTGTAGCCCGTATTGCGATGGATCTCATCTCAGTCCCACCCATCTGTCAGTCTGAGAAGTCCTGTTACGCAGAGGAAGAAAAAATTGGACCCACTTGAACTGCTGACAGTCATACAAGGGCGATCCGAGCCTCCCTTTGCGGCATCTGTGCGAACGCTGGCAATTTGCAATTATATACTCAAATTGGCCACTAAGATAGATGGATGGATAGTATTAACCACCACCAAGAGGCCAGAATCCCCCACCCATTCTTCTTTCTACTACTATCTCATGTCTGAAAGAAGAACAAAAACCAACGGCAAGATGAGAACAAATACCTTTTGCTTGTACAACCATTATGCTG
The DNA here is from genome assembly GCA_036927795.1 of Iris macrosiphon. Lineage (NCBI taxonomy): Eukaryota > Viridiplantae > Streptophyta > Magnoliopsida > Asparagales > Iridaceae > Iris > Iris macrosiphon. The sequence goes on from JAYESA010000011.1 coordinate 187,064,054, forward strand.
CTTACGCCATCTCACAAAGCACCCTCCCACCAGAAACCGGAAACCAGAAACAGTACCATCATTTTTGTTTCATAGACAGATACTACACGGAACATAAGACACCATGCAACCACTGGGGTGATCTTCCACTGTCCTTGCTTTCTATGTCATCGTAAAAAAAAATGTCATACTCATCCAGACGCCAGCAATTATATATAAATAGAACAAGCTATAATTTACGAAAAATTTCACCTAGAGCAAAATATTTTGATAAATTTATAATAAAACCATTAAAGTTTTGAAAATTTCTGTGAAAGCATCAAAACGTCCTTACAAAAGACGTTTTATGTTTTTTTTAACTCCGTTAACGGAGGAAAAAAAAAATTTATATATACATAAAACGCCCTTTGTAAGGACGTTTTATATTTTTTATTAATTTTTTAAACCTCTCCTCTCTCCTATCACTCTCTCACTCTCACCAGAGAAAAAAAATATATTAAAATAAGGTAAAACGCCCTTCACAAGAGCGTTTTACAATTTTTTTTTTATTTTTTAAACCCTCTCTCTCCTCTCTCCTCTCTCTCTCGTAGAAAAAAAATAAAATAATATAATATGGACCCACTTGAACTGCTGACAGTCATACAAGGACGTTTTTTATATTATATTATTATTATTTTTCTGCGGGAACCTCTCTCCTATTTCCTCTCTCCTCTCCCTCCCTCACACTCTCTCTTCTCCTCTCCCTGTTCCCGCCCCTCCCGCTCTTCTCTCCTCTCCTCCTCTCTCTCTCTCTCTCTCTCTCTCTCTCTCCCGCTCCTGTCTCCTCTCTCTCTCTCTCTCTCTCCCCTCTCCCGCTCTTCTCGCCATTTACGGCCGGTGAAGTTGCCGGTCGAGACACTCATGATGCTCCGCTTCCCGACGACGTTTCCGTCGTTCTCGCCTGCCGGCGACTACTTTGCCGTCAACGGCGACTTCTTCACCAGTCCGGAGATGACGATCGTCAGATCTAACGGCTCCAAACGGTGGACGCTGCTCGAGGAGCCGTCAGCGTTCTTCACCGCGTGGAGCCCGGCGTCATCTACACCTTTGTCGGCCCGATCTTCGAGTCCAGCGCAGCGACTGTCCACATCGCGCGCGTGAGCTTCGATCCGGCGGATCTCGACTGTCGGGATGCAGTCACCGCCTCGGTGAAGCTGCTCACCAGGAATACAGTCGGGAACAACGCCTTTCCGTCGTGCTCTCCCGACGAAAAGTATCTAGCCTTCCCGACGAGAGAGAGGAGAGAGGAGAGGGGAGTGTGAGAGGAGAGGGGAGTGTGAGAGAGAGAGGAGAGGAGGGGAGCGGGAAAGAGAGGAGGAGAGAGAGGGGAGCGGGCGGACAGGAGAGATGAGAGAGAGATTAAAAGAAATAAAAAAATATAAAACGTCCTTTGTAAGGACGTTTTACCTATTTTTATTATTATTTTTTTTCCAAGTTTCGTCCGTTAATGGAGGTAATAAATAATTAACGAAAAAACATAAAACGTCCTTTGTAATGACGTTTTGATGCTTCCACAAAAATTTTTGAAACTTTAATGCTTTTATTGTAAATTTATCAAAATATTTTGCTCTAGGTGAAATTTTTCGTATAATTTATCAAAGCAACACCCAAAAAAGCAACACCAAAAAAAAACGGCCCTTTTGGCCCTTTGGGATCATCATTTATGAAAAATTTCCCAAAGATCTCAACAACATCAGCGAGAATCACAAAAACCTGAAATTTCCAAAGATCATACTTACAAATCAAGCAGGTATACTATTCTTCAGGGTGCAGTTGTCACAGAAAGTATCGTACTAAAAAAGCACTAAATTTGACAAACTTCATATTGAAAATAATATTACCATACTCAGTGTGTCCTAGCAGTGTGTCCTGTCTGATACATGCCCAACACAATGCGACACGTCACCAATATTTGGAGTACCACCAGATCATCATAATCATCATATATAACAGATCCCCAAAAATCTCAAATATCGACATAATCATCAAGAAGCAGAGAAAACTCTAACATCAAGCAGGAATACTATTATTTTGAGTGTAGAAGAAAGACTTGCACACAGAAATTATAGACACAAATAAAAACCTAAAATCTCAAATTTTCAGATTCATATTGACAACAAATTTTGCATGTCAATAACATATTTGAGTGTTAGTGTCCTGTCGTAGGCCATCATCATCCAAAAGCCATCAATTATACATAAAAAGAACAAAGAGGATCCACAATTGTCGCAAGCAACTAGAAGATCCACAATCTCAGGATCATCATCGATGGGAAATACCCAAAGTTCTCAATCATCTTCATAAACAAGAATCACAGAAAAACTGTAAACCAAGCAGGCATAATATTACTCACAGTGCAGGATACATATGAATGTCCCTAGAAAATGATAAAAATCATAAAATCGCCAAAGTTCATATTCTTCTATGTTGCGAATAGAATACAACATGGAATCCAGCATTGACTTTAGCATTTCCTGTGTGTTTCAGAGTGTCCGTGTTGTGTTCATTACGTGAACGACACAGACAACACAACTTTCAGTGTGTGTGCTTTTCTAGGCCATTGTACAAAAGCCAGAAACTATATAAATAGAACAAAGAACCCCAATTGATGGCTACAAGCCTGCAACATAGAAACACTTGTGCTTAGGAGGATCACTAATCACTATATAAATAGTACAAAGAATCACAATTGATGGCAGTAACATAGAAAACTTGTCCTTTGGAATATCAACATTGGTAAAAAAAAATTGATCAAAAATATCAATCAACCTCATCATCATCAAGAATCACCAAAAAGCTAAAATTTCCAGATCACACTGTCTAATAAAAGCAAGTACACTATTTTTAAAGGGTAGAGATCAAACCAATACATAGAAAGTATAGATACTAATTAAAAAACTCCTAAATTCCCTAACTTAAAATTCATAATTATCTCATTAACATGGCCTAGTGTATTTTGGAGTTTTTGTGATGTCCAGTTATATCTCTAATACAATGCAACATGGCAGCAATTTCAAGGTGGTCAAGCTTCCTATGCCATCATCATCCAAAAGCCCCCAACTAAATATAAACTATACAATGAAGGGTGACTTTATCCCATCAACATAGAAAAACTTGTCTTTCAATGATCGTTGGATGAGAAAACCCCAAAATATCTCGTTCAACATCCTCATCATCAAGAATCAAATAAAAACCTAAACCTTCCTAAGATCTTACCTATTAATATGTACAGTCTCAGTTTGACCTCTCTAAATTAATATCATTCGTAACATAGTAATTTATTAATTAGTGGATTTTATTAATTTGTAGAATATCTACTTAAAAAAAACTTTTATGTATAGTTGCTAATGCCAATACATGCTTCTAGGTTAGAAAGTTTTCATCATGCTAATTTAGTCTTATATATTTATTGTTTGCAAGTTACCATGAGCTTAGTGATAGTATACATCTGTAATAAAAAAATATTATATGTAAGAATGGTACCCAATTAATTGAAGATAATCCAAAGTTACAAGCAATAGAAAAAAAGAACTTGCAACTGCCATTGATCAACTTCCAATTCATCTCCAATTGTCTATTAATTCCCTCTTAGATCCACGGGATGAGCAACAAATTGCCCATGAGAAAATACCGGATGAAGATCTCATAGCAATTAAATCGTCAGAATACCATCATGAAGAGGAAGTCGAAGAAGATATTGATGACGACCCACTTTTGTCTAATAAAGATAAATTAGGTGCATACCCATGTTTGGTTATATTAGATTGGAAATATGAAAAAAGAATCTTAATTTATTTAGTTTTCCATAAATACCTTTTCATGCTTCTATTACCTAAAATTACATGTTTGGGATAGACGTTATTTTGAAAGTAAAGTGAAGAGTGTTATTGTCCAACAAAATATTCAAGCAACATTCCTAGGAAAGTAAAACAATTTCCAAGGGGAGCCTTGAAAATTACTTTCCCACAACCATGGGAATATGACTCCCTCCTATTCCCTCCTAATTCTCAATCCTTACACATACCAAACAAGGATAAGGAATCTAAATCCCATTCTCAACCCTCAAAAACTTGAACCAAACGCCACCATAAGGTACTCCTCCAAGGTATACACTTCGAGATCAAAGCAACCGGAAAGAAACAAGCTACTCTAGATAAATGTTTTTCTAAGAAAGTTCGATTTTGCCAATTATTATTTTTTATATTTTGTATTAATTATTAGATAGCATAAATATTAAATTATGCCTATAGAACGCGGTCAGTAATTTTATCCAATGTCAAAAGTTATTAATTATTGGAGTATTAATTTACAGCGGTTAGACTGTATTGTATTAGTCAGAAACAAGAGTGCAAACCAATACACGGAAAGAATAGAACAATATGCATGGAAAGAATAGAATAGATATTAATACAAAAATACACGGAAAGAATAGAACAATATACATGGAAAGAATTGAACAATAGATATTAATACAAACCCTAAAATTCTTTATCCTCTGCCTATCCTGGCGTATTTTAGAGCTCTGTTCTAAAAGGCGGCCTAGCGCCTCGGTGCTAGGCGGGTATCCGCCCGATGCCCTCCTAGGAGTCCATCTAGACCCCCCCCCCCCCCCGACATCCGATTATGCATGTTATGGAATTTTATGGACTTTTTCTAAAAATTTTATTAGGTTTTTTGGAATATTTTTTTTATATCTTTTGAACCACCTACATCTAAGCGGACTGGGCGCTAGGCAACGGGTACCCGCCCGACTAGCGCCTAGTGCTTTTCACAACCTTGCTTTAGAGTGTCTCGTGTCCGATTACACTAAAATGCACGTGCTTCCTAGGCCATTCTCATCCAGATGCCGGCAATTATGTATAAATAGAACAAAGGAGAACCACAATTAATGCAAGTGACATATAAAACTGTGTTTTTTCAAGGATCACCTTGAAATCTCAACTATCCTTCGTCATCATCATCAACCACAACAAGAATCACAAAAATAAAACTAAAATTTCTAAATACCACGTTTATCAGCACACCTAATATTATTGAAAGCTTAGAGAGTATTTTGCTACATAAAAGTAACGATACTAATGAAAAAGCTATAAACTCTACATCATGATACCTACTACTATGAATTTTCAACTGTTCTAGGCCCCTCACTCCAAGACACTAATGGTTCTCAAACTTCTGTGAGATCCAATTCAACAGAACAATTTAATATCCAACCAATTGAACACGATGCACAGAGCAACTATAAACCATAAAACACCTAGCAAGATAGTATCCTATCATTAAACGTAGGCTGCAGACCGAAATATCCCCAAAAATTCAGATTCTTCTGTGTTTCACGTACACAAATACGACACAGCACCAATTTTAAGAGTACCCCTGCCAGCAAAATATAAACTTGTCTTTTCAGTCTTTCTCGAGGATCTTCGAGTATCATTTCCAGTCGATATTCATAACCATAAATAATCAGATAAAAACTTAATATCATCAATAAAGTAAGTAATAGTATTATTCAAAGAGCAGAGTGCAGCAGACCGATACCTAGAAAGTATAGTTACAAATTTACTATCCAACCGATTGCACATGCGCAGAGAAACTATAAACCACAAAACACCTATTCATCGTAATCATCAGCAATTATGTTGGACAAAAATTAAAGTGAGGTTACCAACAGTAGCAGCATAGCAAGATAGTATCCTATCATTAAACGTAGGCTGCAGAATTAAAGATCCCCCAAAACTTCAGATTCTTCCGTGTTCCATGGACACAAATACGAACACGGAACCAATTTTCAGAGTACCCCTGCCAGAAACATATAAACTCGCCTTTTCCGTCTTTCTGAGGATCTTCGAGTATCATTGCCAGACGATATTCATAAGCATAAATAATCACATAAAAAACTTAATATCATCGATAAAGTAAGTAATAGTATTATTCAAAGAGCAGAGTGCAGCAGCAGACCGATACATAGAAAGTATAGATAGATACTAATTAAAAAACCCTAAAAATACTCGAGCTTCAAAACCATAAAGAGAATAAAAACCTCCTCCTCCTTCCTCTAGATCTTGTCGATGTCCTCGTCCTCGAACTCGATGTAGTCATCGGCGGCTCCGTCGTCCTCCTCGTCCATCCCGCCGGCGATCCCCTCGTTGAGCCTGGTGTTCTCCGGGAGCTCCCCGTAGGCCTTCAAGAGCCTGGCCTCGTCCGGCATGTACTTGAGGATGACGTCAGCCTTCTCGTCCTGGTAGTCGCGGAGGCCGACGAGGACGATGTCCCCCGCCGCGATCCAGACCTTCTTGTGCATCTTCCCGCGGATGTGGCAGAGGCGCTTGGTGCCGTCGATGCAGACGGCCTCGCACCGGCCGTTGCCGAGCATGCGGAGGACCTGGGCGTACTCCTGCCCGTCCTCCTTGAACACCAGCTCACGCTTCTCGTCGTCGGCCTCGTTCTTTCCCCTCTTCCGGTTCTTCCCTCCCTTTCCCTTGTTCTTCGGCATGGCGGCTGCTGCTGCTTCTTCTCCTTCTCCTTCTCCTTCTCCTTCTGGTGAAGAAACCCTAGCCCTAAAAGAAAATATCCTTTTGTTTTCTTTTTCTCTCGCGAGGATTATTTATGGAAGAATTTAGGGAAGTTTGGTACTTCCCGTGTCCGTGACACAAATACAGAAAATGGTAATGGGCCGGGCCGACCAATACTGAAATCTAGGCCGAAAATATCTCCGGTGGAAAAGAATGGAGCCTGGACGAATGGTATTACTATATAATCCTAATTATTTCCGCGTCTCTGGAACTAGTCCACAATTAGATTATTCAAATTATTTATATTACTATATAATATATTTTTTAGATGTTTAAATTTATTTTTTTTATCAGTTACAATTATATTTTGTTGGAGAAAAAAAAAAGGATATATCTTCTATCTTTTAGTTTTTGTTCCAGAACTGCTACATAGTCAGTCCCTGGGGCATGACCGCGTCGGTCTGTAGCCACGTGGCGTCCAGCCTCCTGGTTCGAGGTGGGTCGAAGCTAGCTGGGGGGTCAATGGCTGCTCGTTACATGGGTGTTAGGAACGCGGTGTGATCCGAACTGGAGTTGGCCCATGAGATGCGATATTAGACTAAGTCCATATGTCTTAAAAGAGAATTTCCATATAAGACCTGAACCAATCCCAATTATCTACACCTCATGATCCCACCTCATATTCGATGTGGGACTAAATTACCAATTCCATTGTCACCCATCTTTTGAGCGCTCAACCGGAAATGAGATACAATCAAACAATCTCCACCTTAACTCGTTTTCGCTAGCCAAACAACCTTAGTATACCCCGGCTACATTTGTTCATTTCCGCTAGCCGAGCACCCTTAGCACACTCCGGCTACCTTTACTCGTTTTCGCTAACATTAGCACGCTCCGGCTACCTTTGTTCGTTCCCGCTAGCCGAGCACCCAGGAGATCCAATATATTGTCATCTCGATCCGTTCGACCACAGAACCAAACCTGAGACGTTCATCCACACCACCATTATGTACCAACCACAACGTTTTGCTCCACATTGGACACGTCAGATCCACATTTAAAGCCAATTCGTATAGTTGATGCTCCTACTCCATCTTGAGAAGAGTTCGTATAATCCATGAACGTTCACCACCATCTGTCTCGAACCAATTAGAGCTGCTCAAACCAGCCTCGTAATCTTGTGCTCTAATACCATTTGTTAGGAACGCAGTCCGAACCGAAGTTGGCCTATAAGATGCAATATTAGACTGAACCCATATGCCTTAAAAGAGAATTCACATATAAGACTTGAACCAATTCAAATTGTCTACATCTCATGATTCCATCTATGTGAGACTAAATTACCAACTCCATCATTATCCTCCTTTTGAACGTTCAATCGAAAACAAAATACAATCCAACGCCCAGGCCAGCGCGGTGATGGATATCATTCAATCGAACCACTTGCCTAAGACTCCGCGTCCAAGATGTTCACTAGGACTACTGCCAAGATGAGAACAGGGCTGATGTTCCCAACCGTTACATTCAACTGAATCACTTGCCTAACTTAGGCAATGATAAAGGTGGGGATGATCATGGCCTGGTAGTATGCGCCAACCACCTGCTTAAAAGCGAGTTAGAGAGGAATCTGCAGTTGGCAGAGGGGCCGGGTTGTCATTGAGATCTCTTCTGGCCATGGAGTTAGGCAGCCTCTCCTCCTTTTGGAGATACAAGGTGTCGAAGGGGGTGGAGCTTCCTTCAAGGGTTGCAGGCTAATTCCGCTGCCAAAATCTAGAGCCTTGCGGAAAGCTCCTTATAGATGTTAGAAGATGAATCAGAGCGGGATGTCTCATTTGCATGAGTTCCTCATAACGAAGACCTCCATTTAGCTAGAGAAAAAATGAGAAATGGCTACAACTAATACAACTAATATAAGAATTGGTAATTAAATTGTCCGAGGTATATGCTCAGGAGTCGGTAAACTCTCTCAAATTCGGTTTCGAAGGACCCAACTTGGACAATTTGGCCGTGAAGGGCCCTTGATCATACAACTCGGCTCTATCCAACCACAAGTCGGTCCGAAGGGGTTTTTTCCGATCGCATAGGAATAAACTACCGAAACGATCAATAGTTTCAGATTTTCGGTGGAACGGTAAAATATGTAGAGATCAAAAGGAATTTTTTTTTTACAAAAGCACTATGCTGAGCCGGAATGACTCACAACATGGTCTGTAGATCCACAACTCGGTCAACTCGGTCGTAGATCTGCACCGCAATGACCCAGAGGGAATTATATATGCTCCTCCTATTTCAAACCAAAGCCATTGAAAAAATTCTCTCTGTATCTGTCTTAATGTTCGTGTGCGCGCGTTCACACACGGCTATAGCAGTGCCCGGCAATTACCCACCAACTTTTTTTTTATTAATCAAATCGTCACATTATATACTACATCTGGAGAAGTACTACCAGGTCTATGATATACAACAGTACTACCCAACGGTCGTCATATACCAATATCACCAAAGGAATGATATGTTGTCCGCGGTCGTGGACCGCCGTCCGTAACAGCTGGCGACGTGACCGAATTTCATTTGCTTTCGTTAGCGTAGAACCCGTCGTTGATTGACCTGTCAATAAAGAGCCGTCATGTAGACCACGGATTAAAAGTGCGGAACAAAAATACGATCCACCTAGCGTTGTAGATCATCAAAACAGTGTACAATATCACTTGTTACTAACCATTGAACTTTCCTACCATCAAACTAGAATAGAAAGTTACCATCATCTTTACTTAATTTGCTCTGTTAAATTGTAAGTTATAAAAAGTCTGTTCATATAATTGCAATCTAGAGATCACGGAACATAAAAAGCTGTAAACGGAGTAAATGCCAGCATCGGATGAACAGGAACTTGCTCATCTTGAAAAATTCGTTACAACTTCGGATACATTAATTTTCAAATACAAAAATGCAGCAAAGAGAGAACACAGGATGGATCAGAGATTTAAATCCTAAGTAGATGGATACATGGTCAAAACTACACATTTACACCATAAATATGTCTATGGTGTGTTGTGTCTTGGGCTACAAAAATGAAAAAGAAAAAAGAAAAAAGAACAGGTTCTAACAGCCTAAATTTTCTGATGCATGCATGCCACCGAAGTTCACGACCTACGCGCGCGGGATCTCTCCCGCCGCAGCCGATTCTATTGGCCACCGCCGCGCACCACGACCTCCGTCATTCCGATCTCTCCCCTCTTCCGTGCCTCGAGCTGTCGCTGTGTCGATTTGTAGTACATGGCGTACAATATCAGCTGGGCCACAGCAAACACGAACCCTACCGCATTCGGAACCTGCAACAATATAAAGCAAATCGAGATTTTTATTTCTTATGTTGTTTCTCTAAGAGCCTTGAAATAGACTAGTGAGGAGGGTCCTCACAAGAACATTAATGTCGAAACGGAGGAGAGCATAGACGGTCCAGCAAGCGCCATTGAAGAAAGCCGCAACGGAGAGGTACAGAGGCATGTACTCCACACTCTTCGTCTTGATAACCAATTTCTGCACATAAATATCATTATAACTCTACCGATAAGTAATTAATTTATCATCGAAAACATCGCATTTGGAGACGTCTGGACTCACCATGACAGACAGCGGTGCACCGTACATCATGATGCAGAAGAAGATGCAGACGGCCCCGACGACGCTCGACCTGCGGGCGACGGAGTGGATGAGAGAGACGACGAGGACCCCGAAGATCACGGTGAAGGCCACCTCGGCGAGGAACACGGCGATGACCTTCATCCTCGTGGGTCCGGTGGAGCAGATGAGGTAGACTGCTATGTATATGAGCTCTATGACCACGCCTGTGCCGTTGATGGTCAGCACCAGGGTGTTGTGCGGGTGCACTATGGGCAGCCCATATATGACCCAGAGCATGCAATTGAGGAGGGTGGCTAGGTATGGTATGGATGAGAATTGCTCCACATCTCTCTTCTTCCATATTTTTATGAAAGTTGGCCTGCAGTGATCATATGTGCAATCATTATGTAACCAAACAGTTAAGACAAGGGGTCATGCAACGGGAGGCAGTGAGGCGCCATTTAATTATTTTTTCTTGAAATTAAGTGGGGTTGGGCTGGTGGGTGCAGTGCAGTTAAGGTCCGTAGGAGGCGGGAGCAGTACAGTGCGATCCGGATGGTGCGCGGATGCGATGCCAGTAGTGAAGATACGGTGTTGGTACGGAACTAATGCGGTGCGGTACGGTTCGTAGAAGGCGGAAGCGGCGCAAGCGACCCGGGTGGTGCGGACCTGAATAAAATTTATGTTCTTTGAAAAAGAAAAGAAAAGAAAACATATACGAAGCTATGCTTACAGTGGCGATAAGAACAGCACTAGAGAAATTCCATTTCCTGCAGATAAGAGAGAGCATATATCATTTGTCTAGTACTTTCTTTTCTTTTTTTTCTTTTTCTTTTTTTTGCCAAGAAACCAAGAAAAATGCATGCATATGCATGCATGCATGCACGAAGCTATATATAGAGTACAACAAATAAGAGAGAGATGGTTATAATATACACCTATGATACCGAAGATAGTCCGGAGCTCATCGGTGGAAACCATGGCTAGCTAATGAAGCGACAAAGAGAGAAGGACAGAGAGTTGGGGTGTTTTTGGCCTTGTGATCAAGAGAGAGTATGGGATGTGCATGGATAGCTAATTAAAGAGGAGTGGTACTTCTTTATATAGGAAGTAATGGAGAAAAGAACTTGGTTTCTCACTCTCTTCTCCATGTTTCTCTCTCTTTATCTAAATTTAGCTTCCCACTTTTATTGGTCAAAAAACATTTTCAACATGCATGGTTAATTTGGTACGAAAATATGTACTCTTTTTCTTCGGAAACATTTTCAACATAGTTTAACTGCATTGTAGGAAAACTACTCCAACATAATCTAGGCGATACAGCATGTGAAAAAATATTATATTACTAGTGATATTTTTAGTTTACCTAGGTTCGTTACATGCAGTACAGGAACTGAGTCATATTACTTCGTTTGGAAACATCTTTGAAAACAGAGTTCATATTTGATATACAAGCAAGCAGGCAAGGCAAGCAGTTCATGTATGTTAAGCAAATTCATTTACTATCTCTGGTGCGCGGCATGTCTTGTGAGTCATATTCATTTCTTTAAAGACTCTAGCATGCATCTAGTGGACTATATTCTTAGCATCTCTCTCTTTCTCTTAAATCAATTAACATCTTATAGTGTGAACGAGATAGAAGCATATACGAAAACATGACTTCTCTATGAAAGCATTTAATACAAGAGAGCATGTTCGATAGCATGAATATCACTTATTTAGTGATTCTTACCCTTTCACCGAATAGTTATCCCTGCAGCAGACATACAAGTTAGCAACATTTGCATATATATGAATAAGGTTATCTTTCCATAACCTTCTCTGCATCAAACAGTTAGGTATGCAAGAAGGCTAACCTAGCATGCAACCTAACTACATGATGGTCCATGGAAACCCATGCTCTATAGACATGAACACCCCCCTGATCGCGAGGACTTCATTGTCTCAGGGTGTTCCTCTGATCCCCCCTAGGACGAACGATCCCCAGTGCCCCAAAAACTATTCGTAGGATTACCTTTGTGCACAAGTTGTCTAAAGACCGATGTATGGAATACAGCTCTATCATATAAAATCTTACTATGCAGCAGTTCAATAAACAAGCATATAGTCAATCTCTTCTCTCTTGTCACGCCCCGGTTCCATGGATAAGGAATCGAGACACGTGACAATGGCCAGCAGCGTACTTCGGCGGGCATTCCAATCTAATGGGCCCGTCGGAGTACACTTAAGCTGTAAAGTACAATGAATAACCCAACACATAACACATATATACTCAATCTAAATCTCATCCACAGGCAGCAATATAAGAGCACAATAGAGGTAAATACAACAACTAATGTGCAGAAAGGAAAATTCCAAGATAAGTATCAAGTACAAATACTAGAGTAGTCACACGGGAACAAACCCGCTAGCACAAATACTGGAACCTTGCTTAGTTTAGCTAATCTGCTAATCGTGAATCCCTGAAAGTAAGCAATAAGATAACTTGGGACGGCAGCAAGTAACTAGGTATTGATACCGTCCCAAGGAAAGAGTCACTACCAGCGATCAGGCGAAGTCCTCAGGAATGACCTCGTCCTCGGCAGTGAGAACAGCTGCTGGATATATGCCCGGTCCGTACTCCTCCGGGTAATCCTCGTAGCCTACACCTGGAGGGGAACCAGGTCCTCAGAGGGATGTAACAAGGTACAAAAATACAGCATGCCAAGTAAACAGAAAGTACAAGTGCAACAACAGGGTACTCTAACATAACCAAACAAGTGAGACACAATTTAAAGACAATGTTCGACGTGTGGGCTTTCTAAAATAAAACCGTAGCTCCGGACATGAAAACATACGGGACGTACCGCAGCTCCGGGCAAAGAGTCACACGGGTGATACCACTACACTAGATACAGGATCACTAAATAAATACTACATAAATATATAAGCGTGTGCAGAGGAGCCCAAATGTCTAGTAACTGTCTTCCCCTTCCCAAGCGGTCAACGATTGTGCGTTGAACCTGAACTTCTAACTACAGTCTCGACACACAGAATTAACTCAACATACGCGACCCTAAGGTCGTCCCAGTCTCTGGTCATGATGTCAGTATCAGGATACAGGAATCTGGCACGATCACAGTGTATGAGTGTGTCATGGGGTGTCGATGTACTCAGGTACGTGCATCGAGGTACTACAAAGCATCTATCAATTATTCTATGACGTTACGACGAATGTCAGCACCCGGTTGTGATCCAGACGCGAAGTATCGAACGTCAACATAAATACGCGTACAATGTACATAAAGAACAACAATATCTGTAATCTGAAATACAGGGTGGCAAGGTACACTTGCCTGCGTGCGGCTGCTGATGACGGGGATCTGGTACTGTATCCAAGTCCTCAGGTCCCGCAGTACCTAGAGATAGATACAAACCAAAATTAATAATCTATTCCACGTCAAGCAGGAATGCGACACACATCTACACCTAGACTCAGTCTCAAACTCAAATAGTTAATTACTAATTTTACAGTCCTCAATCTCTGATCCTTGATCCGAATAATACCTATCTCAAAATCAATCACCTGTATAATATCATCAGGCCCAATCCTAAATTACGATATTCGGTTAATCACACCCTGATCCTATCCTCAGTTTCCACATATGTTTACATGCACGTTGACGTCTCAAACTCGAGCAATAATTAATATCCACCGTCCTCAGTCACTCTATTCACAACTTCCAATATTCACCCAAGGGTCAACATACCTCCATCATTTTATTAAATTAAATCTGCTCCTTGGTTTAAATCAATGAGTCACTATCACCATTTCTTCTCAGTGTTTAAATGCAAGCACAACAACCATAGTCAATAGTGCATATATTAATTTATAATCCTAACATCACAACCTAGCATCTCTACTAGTGTATATCCATAATTTTATTTCAAAACTTATGAAACTAAACCCTAACCACATATCAATATCACAACCCTAACTAACTACAACAACCCTAATCACATATCCTTAACCACAAGATACATGAACTACACTACATCTCCATATACACCAACATTTATTGAACATAACCCTAGCTAAATCCACACATTCATATATATAATTATCATCATATTTAAAACAATATTAAAATCTGGAAATTAATTCAAGAGAGGGGGAGAGTCGACCTCGACGAGGGGCTGTTAGCCGGAGAAGGTGGCCGGGGGGTGGTGGTGAAGGGAGCTAATGGTGGTGGTAAAGGAGCTAATTGTGGTGGTGAAGGAGCTGGACAGGGAGGAGGCCGGACAGGGATGGCTGCACCGGAGCTGCGCGGGGTGCACTGCACAGTCGAGCGGCGGGGGGCTGTGCTGCACTGTCGGGCGGTGGGGGCTGTGCTACACTGTCGGGCAGTGGGGAAAGCACGGGCCGGCGGTCGGGGGAGCACAGGCCGGCGGGGGTGAAGTCTGCACAGCGGGGCGGTCGGGGGAGCACATGCCGGCGGTGTGGAGTCTGCACAGCGGAGCTGCGCAGCGGTTGGCTGCTGCGTAGTCGGGCACAGCAGTCCGGTCGGGGGAAGCACGGGCCGGCAGGTCACGGGATGGAGCTGCACTGCCGCTGCGGAGGGGAAGTGCAGACCGGAGTGGGGCGCTCCTCCAGAGTCGGGCCGGAGTCGGGCCGGAGGCTTCTCATAGGGAGAAGAAGAATAAAGGAAGAAGAAGAAGAAGAAGAATAAAGGAAGAAGAAGAAGAATTTGTATGGAGAAAAGTGGAGGAGTGAGGAGATAGAGAGAGAGAGAGAGGGGGGGGTTTCTAGGTTCCTTGGGATTAGGGCCTGCTTTGGGGGTTGTGAGGGTGATGGTGATGGTTTTATAGGAGGGTGTGTAAAGGATGTGTGGTGGGGATTAGCCCATTCAAAATGGAGGGCTTAGATTTCTCATGAGAGAAATCATTTCTTCATGAGAAGTGGAGTGGAGGAGATGTGTAATTCGGTCCAAAATTTGTAACCTCTCCATTTGGTCTTGGCCAATGGGGTGAGGGCACCTAAATTAATAAATTGTAACTTAGCCCCTAAAATTCGGGAAATTGCATGATCACATAAAATGATGGGAAAAATGTAGGGGAAGTTGTGCTTGGTGTTTTGCATGGTGAGGGGATAGTGTGGGTGAGGCACGGATTTAATTAAATGGGCATTGGGATTAATTGGGGATTAAAATAGGATTAGGCAAAATTGGTATCCCCGATTTAAATAGAATTAAAGTGTCCCGCACTTTTAAATTAAATGGAGGCACTTGCGGTCAAAATCTGAAAATGACACAAAGGTTAAAAATGGTGGGGGCTTGGAGTCAGTCTTGGACCATTTAGTTGGTCCGGCTCAACGGGTTAAGTTGGTATCTCAAAATCGAAGGTAACGACACAGGTGTCCGACACGAAATTTAATTATGGGATTACGGTTACGGAAAATTGTGCAATTAATTTAGGGCACAACGAAAATGATTTTTGTGTGACGGAAAAGGCCAGTGCCTAAATTGGCGAGTCAAGTCAGAAGTACAATAATCTGATGGAATTTATGGGCTGATATTGGGCTCCGAATAATTAAACAATGATAGGGCGCGCCAAGGGTTTTAATTAAATGAATTAAAATAACAGTCAGACTCAACTCTACTCTAAACCTCAACATCTGCTGCTAAATCCAAAATTTTCCCAGTCCAAACCTGACTATCTATAGAATTAATCGAGGGGATTTACATCTCTTCTGTCTCTGTGTGGACAGGCCGCCATCTCTATCTCTATGCAGACAGACCACCATCTCTCTGATACCGTTCGAGCATTTCAAACTGTTCTATGGAAACATGTAACAGTCTCTATTTAAGCAAGCAAGCATGAAAGCGATTCTCTATCTCTTTTAACTAAGCATGCAGTTCCACTCTTTCTTTTTAGCATACGATGGAAACATATGAACATCTACTCTTTCTTTTTAGCATACGATGGAAACATATGAATATTCTTTTACTCTTATTTATTAGCATGGCAACGGTTCATTCGATAGCTGTGTCCGTGTAACTAAGCATGCAATATTCTATTCTTTAACTTAACATGTCAATGGTTCTATCTCTATCTCTTTTTAGACAAGCATAGAAGTTCTCTAGTTAAGCACGCAGGTTTTCGTTCTATCATTCTCATGCGATCGTTATCTTATTAAGCAGACCAGCATTACAAAAACTCAGATTCATTATTAAGGCGTGCAAGAATCAGAGAATGAAGTTCTGCCCACTCACTTAGATCAATCGTCTTGTGTTTCGATCGGGAACTCTCCGAGAAGACTTTCACTCGAGTCAGCAAACCGATATCTCTTGTACATAGTGCCAACGCGGAGCGGGGCACTACAGGCGGAACTCCGAAAACGGGACTTCCGATCCGGATCCATATATATATATATATATATATATATATATATATATATATATATATATATATATATATATATATATATAATGAGTCTATTTTTTAGGGAAGTTTGGAGGTTATACAGATTGCCTAAGACTATCGTTTCTGATAAGGACATTGGATTACTACAAAAAATAGGAAATATCGACTGAAAATTTCGTCGCTATTTTTCTATTTTCCGTCTCTATAACCAAATAGTGATGCATTAGCGATGAAAAAAATTCCATTGATATTTAATGTTGCCAAAAATGTTTCGTCGCTAGTACATCGCTTGGTCGACATCTCACCGACATATTAGCGACGAATAATAGCGACGGATTACCGACAGATTAGCGACGGATTTCTAATACTATTTTATCCCTATAGAGAGCTCTCCTGATAGTTTACAAAAGTAAACAGTTAAAAAGAATAAAAGGAGAGAGATTCAATTATATTTTGGAATAATAAACATTATTTGAGTGAAATCAATCAAATTCCCAATCACTTATATATACATTAGAGGAAAGAAATGCCAGCTGCAATTGTCATTTAGAATCTCACTTAGGAGCAACATAAAAAAAAACATAAGTACTCATTCTCCAAGAAGGCTTCCAACACTATACAAAAAAACATAAAGTTGAAGCCTAAAAAAAAACAAAAAGAGAGTCATTTCCTACGTCTTGTTTATCCAGCTGCTATCAGTCATGCGACTCTTTATACTTGGCATGCTTGGCCATCCCTGACTTCCTCTCATGCATGTTTGCAACCGTTTTCACTTCTCCAACTGCAGAATATTTTCATGCGTAGTTACATTTAAAGGATATATAGCTAGTATGGACAAGAGAGAAACTAGACTTTTGTTTACCTTTTGGCGAAGTAGAGCATTAGGAATGACTATGTGACGAAGGAATCAAGTAAGGGAAGAGACAATATCCTCATATAAGATAAGTACTACAAAAATCGTAATGTTGAGAGTTAGTTACTAACCAAAGAACATGGCCGCCACCATCAAAAACTTCCACTGACACCAACATAGGTGAGGTCTATTTTTCTCTCCTCCTGAAAGTAGAAAGGATCAATTGGCACTGGTTAGTTCTCCAATCTCTTAAAAAAAAACCAAAAATGGACCATGAATCAAACATATATGTATTTACGGTGATATTTTTTATCGGTGTATCATAAATCTAGGTTGCATAGACACGAACACAAAACAAATTTGGGATATATCATTTCTAGAAATTTTGGTATATTGATAAAGCAAAGATACAGTTCCAATATCAAGGCGAGAGTCTGAAGTGACTCCTTCAGCAATCTATGTGCTTGAAATTTTGGGATATGGATAAAGCAAAGATACAGCACCATACAATCAGAACAAAACAATACATACTTGGAACATAAATAGAAACAAAAGTTAAAAAACTAATAATATGAGACAAGAAATAAGAGCTCAAGGAGTATACCTGAGCAGAAATGACATGAGTGATAGTATATACACGGTTTTTGTACTGAATTGCCTCCACAAAAAAATTCATTAGACGTGTAATAAGAGTTCAAATGGAAATTTCTATTATAAGACTTAACTTACATGTAACTACCAATTAAATTGAAATGTTACTGACCAAGCATGTAAGCATCAATAAGAAAATCCTGTAATATCATAAGACCTAAGCTGGTGTCTAGAGGGAGCCTTGTAGTCCACCAAATAGTAAAGCTTTTATTATAAAATTTTTGTCCTCAAGTGACTACAATTGGACTACATATAGCTTACAATTTTGATGGACGAAAGATAAACCTTAACTAAAGATTTTTTTTAAAAAAAAAAAATCCTAAAATAAATAAATAAAAATTTCTAAAATAAGATAAAGGAACTTTCTATAAGCCAACGTGACAATCTTTATTCGTGATAAAGATTTAAAAAAACAAAATTCTGAAATATATTCTAGTGGCCGTCCCCGCGCACCACGACCTCGGTCATTCCAACCTCTCCCCTCTTCCGTGCCTCGAGCTGTCGCTGGGTCGATTTGTAGTAAATTGCATACAATATCAGCTGAGCCGTTGCAAACAAAAATCCGACACCATTCGGAATCTGCAACAAAACAAGCAAATTGTTTGTTAGTCTTATGTAGTTGATCTTGGGGCCTTAAAGTACAGAGCAGATCCGTTGTTTCCTATCTATTTTGTCCTGTCATGTCTCGTCTCTATTACATGCGAGTCAGAATAGAATTTGGAAATAGATATAAAAATAGATGGTCCATATGTAATAAAGGGAGGAATAGAGTTTGACATAATAGAGAGGGGGTGGACAGCTGAGAGAGAATGAGAATGAGAATCCTTACAAAAACGTTAATATCGAAACGGAGGAGTGCATAAATGGTCCAGCAAGCGCCATTGAAGAAAGATGCAACGGAGAGGTAGAGAGGCATGTACTCCACACTCTTCGTCTGGATAACCAATTTCTGCACATAAATATCATTATAACTCTATTGATCAGTAATAATTCCTCGGCATTCGTAAAAAAAAATAATGCAAAAAAGCTCACACATATACTCACCATGACAGACAACGGAGCACCGTACATCATGATGCAGAAGACGATGCAGACGGCCCCGACGATGCTCGACCTGCGGTCGACGGAGGGGAAGAGGGAGATGACGAGGACGCCGAAGAGCGCGGCGAAGGCCACCTCGGCGAGCAGCACGGCGATGACCTTCATCCTCGTGGGTCCGGTGGAGCAGATGAGGTAGACGGCTATGTATAGGAGCTCTATGACCACGCCCGTGCCATTGATGGTCAGAACCAGGGTGCTGTTTGGGTGCACTATGGGCAGCCCATACAGGACCCAGAGCATGCAATTGAGGAGGGTGGCTAGGTATGGTATCGCTGAGAATTGTTCCACGTCTCTGTTCTTCCAGATCTTGATGAAAGTTGGGCTGCAGTGATCATATATCATTAACTGTAACAAAGAATATTAATCTAGCATGGGTAGATATGAGTCGCGCATGCTTACAGTGGTGATAAGAACAGCACCATAGAGATTCCATTTCCTGCACATAAGAGATAATTGGCACATATATCATTTCCCTCATTATTGTATATATATCCAGCAGGAATAAATTTATGGATCCTTCTATTTGGACCGCAGCTATTGCCCACGGATCGGTCCACAGGACTACGTGGCGGCCTCCCACTGACCGAGGGTCTGGTGGTGGGGGCAGTGAACTGCTGCCACGTAGCCACGCGGACCAATCCGCGGACAAAACCCGTGGTCCGCTAAGCATTTCCTAAATTTCTTCCTTCTTAATTAAAACAATTATTCCCAGGTTACTAAAGAAGATTACTCCTGTAATATGATGGTAGATAAACTATCATAGTCATAAACCTGAAGGACATCGGTATCTTACTAAATACTAAAGGAAACAGGAGGAAAGTTTATAATTAGTCCTCGACAAGTGTTAGTGGTAGTAGGTTTACTGACAGGGCCGGATCAGGGATAAGTCTAATAAGACTTCGAGTTTGGACAACTCTCCTCCATAGGACAATTGATCCCTAAGGCCATTTAGTTTTCTTAGTTCCAAATCTAACTTAAATCTATATTTTTTCAATAGGAATGAAGGACAACAAAAATAATTAGCTCCAGTTAAGACAACCGAACAGGCCAGGTCAGCCCTATTGATATTAATTTCAACCTTGCCAAAAATGGAAATCAAGAAAAAATGATAGCGAATTAATAAGAGAGATTGTTGTAGTACCCACCTACAATACCAAAGATAGTTCGAAGCTCCTCGGTGGAAACCATCGTTAATTAGACAAAGAGAGAAGGAAAGACACTTGTGAAGAGAGAAAGAGAGAGAGAGAGAGAGAGAGAGTATGGAATATTGATATTTAGAGGAGGAGTGGTCTCTTTATATAGGAAGGACTGAAGAATAGAGGTTGGTTTCTCTCACACTCTCTCCTCCTTGTTTCTCTCTAATGTAATTCTTAATTAGGACATTTTAGAACATGGTGCAATTTGGTGCATGCACGTAGAGAGGAATGGAAACACTTGTAGGTCATGTGTAGCTGACATGTAGGCTTAGATCCATGTTTATTGATCAATGCTGACTATCCCCATCAAGATCTGGTATCCGAAATACTAGTTCTGTGTTTGTTTTCCGGACAAACCGTAGTAAAGTTGTCTAATGGTTTGCCACAAATATATATATGTTCCTTGACATATTAGTTTAACTCTCATGTTTGGTTAGGACATTTGTTGATTTTGTTCCGAATGAGGTTATGGTATATATTCCCAAACAACAAACTAAGCTTTTAATTTTGGTGATACATGTAATTACTAGAAGAGATGTGTGCTAGTGTTTGAGCAAATCAAACAGCTGAGAAAATCCAAAATCTACCTAAACTTTCCGTAAAATATCTGCTCAAAATCCTGAAATTCATACAATTTTAGTCAAATTTGGAAGATTTGAATGCTACCAACTTCGCGACAAACTGGCCTAATGATCAAGGGATTCTCTACAGATAGTTGTAATTTCAAATTGCAATGTCACACACACATTACTTAATTCCCTTCTGGACTAACTTTTGACATTGCAGTTTCTTAATTAACTCGACTTTCTCGACTAACTTTTGACAGTTTCGTCTACATAGTAAGGCCAAGATAGACGCAAAGAACTCAAGATCGTAGCAGTGATTTGAAGCCATAGGACACCCATGCATGCCATGCATGATAATTCATTCCAATTTGTAAATGAGTCACCTGTGATGATAACTGATCCTTAGACTTGATGACATTTAGAAGAGTGCAGAAATTAAGTATCTATTGCATTATATATTCCGGTATATATGTGTAGTTGTTCATGATAAATAAGTATCATTTGCATATTGAAGATCTTATATATATATATATATATATATATATATATATATATATATATATATATATATATACACTCTCTCAAGACAATCTTTTCCATCTGGACATGATGACACATGAGCGTAAGCCGCGTCCGTGCAAGACCATGATCCGAACAGACGATAAAATAACTAAGCCACAGAGTCGCACAGATAGTCCGAGTGCAGCGAATAAGAAATGTACAGGTGATTGGTAACAAGCTCACAGTGTCGTCTGTCACGCCCCGATCTCCCGCAGGCAAATCGGCCGTTCCCGCTAGGCGGGAATCACCCTCGCCAGCGCTCCCGCGGAACGATCGCTTGACCCATCCGGGCGTGATGCCGCACGAGCGTGATCCACGCCCGTGCAAGGCCATGGTTCATTGGCTGGCGACAAGAGTTCTAAGCCACAGAGTCGCACAGATTATCCGAGTGCAGCGGAGTCATGAACGCATAGGCGATCGGTAACAGGTTCACTGAGTTGACAATATAGCGGAAGCATTGAAACACAAGTTGAAGTAAAGCAAGCTCTTTTATTGATATGAACAAGTGTTACAGGCGGCGTATAGCCGAGATTATAAGTCGCTCAAGCCTCTCTCTCTGAAACAGTAAAAGCGTGCCAAGTGGCTACATTTGTGGAATGATTGTTCAGGCGATGTTCAGGCGACGCTCCAACATTATGTCTTGTATATGTGCTTCAGTTCCGGACGCACCGTTGCTTCGGAGTGATCTCCACGTCTTAGCACGCACGTAGGAGGCATCCGCACTGAACGAGGTTCTCCCGTACCCTGCAAACAAACTGGTGGATTATCAGTACATTGAATGCACTGGTGGGGAAGCTACTCGCCCGCTCGACAAATCCAAACACGTAATACAGGTTCCGTGCACCAACTATTAAGTTGTCTTTCTAGTTGCCTTAGGATCAATTTCATGCAAATATTGAATAGCCTAACGTGTCGGGCAGTGCGCCGTGCAACATGAGAGAAAATACGGCGGGACTTACCAACTTACAATCTCCTTCCCTATCCAAGGCAAACATTGAGGCAAACATTATTAGTTCAAGCACGGCAAGTATAAGCATTCAGGAGCATAGCATATGCAAACACGAGGGTCATTTTAACATGATCGTTCAGGTGTTCAGTTGTTTCTTGATGCGATACAATGACTCGCACGCGGGTAGCCGCTAAGCGAGGATGACTTATCTATATGAACACGAGTCGCTGGCAAAGCCATTTAGGACCGTTTAGTCTTTGAACAAGGATGGTATGCAACGAAGCACGTGAGGTGCTACACGCCATCCTGTCCGCACGTGAGACTATCGTGAAGTTCCATCAAGATCGGATCGGTCCCAGTGCCCCGGTGACCGCCCGTGGAACAAGATCCGAAGATCACATTTTTACAAGTTGTCCGCGACATGCAGGTCAGGATCAGTTTCAAATCCACAACTTGAATGATAATCCATGATTCATGATATGAGCGAGCGTTTGCTCCAAGAGCTGAGATTCGTTCGTTACATGACGTGATTCTCATTCAGATATAAACTTGATGTGATTATCATTCAGTTGTCACGTTAAAGGATTCATGTTCAGTATTCGTTACCTTGATGCGTGCCCCTGGTTCGGGGATTGCCTTGGTGACCCAACGGTCCCGGATACTTGCAGGTTCATTCAGGCACAGAACGACTACGTAGTAGTCTTCCGGGGTTTGGATGAAAATATGGCAATATTACAAGCAGACAAGCATGCGTTTCTAAGGAACATAAGCAGCACGTTTGCTCGGGCCCGAAGGTAAACCGAGAGTTAGATCGTTAGGGGACTTGGCATGCGAGGGTCTGAATACAAGCAGTATTTCAATTTCCATGTTCTAGCATAAGCAATACGAGTTGGGATTATTCCCTTAGCTAGGTGCGTTGGATTTATTAGCATGCAGGGGGTGAATCACCTAGCGACTAGCATGAATATTCCAGATTTTATGTGTGCTGGCTAAGCAAAGACAAGTTCACCGTAGCCACCCACCTTAGCGATGATTCGCCTCGGTAGAGCGATACGTCAAGCGAGCCTCTGAAAGCCTTAGCTGGATCCTGTAGGGACAAGTCTGGATATCCTTTGCTTCTCGTTTGAGGCAAAGCGGGTCAGGACAGTTGTACTTTTTCCATTTGAGACGGTAGTCCGCTTGAACAGAACGGGGTATTACATCCTACCCAACTCAGAAAAAGTCTCGTCCTCGAGACCTACTGAGGACAAGCAGTAATCTAGGGTTGAGGCAATCCTAGACAAGTCGTTGTACTTGTTCATTTGGATATTCACTTGCACAAGCTTCGAAATTAGCATATCGCTTAGACTGGATCGTGCGCACTTTCGAAGGGCCCCTCTAGCGTGAACACGTCAACCAGCTTAGTGATAGCGAAGTCTTAGCACTCGAGTTTCACCTTTCTTAAGTCTTGGATGGTGCACTAGTTCAAGGCGTCCCTCGAATAGATGCATTCAACCAAACTTAGAGTTAGTGAAAATCGAACAAGATACTAGCGATACTCTCAAGGGTTCGCACAGGTTGGCACAAAGGCCACTCGCAGCACAGCAACATACAAGCAAGCATATCATTCAAAATGTATTTTGAAAGTATTTAGACTTATTGTTGGAATATCCCATCGAGGCATTGAGAGAGAGCGTGCACATAACCCACGAACGAGCTTTCGAAACAGAGATATCGAATCGAAGTCCAAAGGCGTAGAAGCCAGGCTCTGATACCAACATGTCACATCCCGATCTCCCGCAGGCAAATCGATCGTTCCCGCTAGGCGGGAATCACCCTCGCCAGCGCTCCCGCAGAACGATCGCTTGACCCATCCGGGCGTGATGCCGCACGAGCGTGATCCACGCCCGTGCAAGGCCATGGTTCATTGGCTGGCGACAAGAGTTCTAAGCCACAGAGTCGCACAGATTGTCCGAGTGCAGCGGAGTCATGAACGCATAGGCGATCGGTAACAGGTTCACTGAGTTGACAATATAGCGAAAGCATTGAAACACAAGTTGAAGTAAAATAAGCTCTTTTATTGATATGAACAAGTGTTACAGGCGGCGTATAGCCGAGATTATAAGTCGCTCAAGCCTCTCTCTCTGAAACAGTAAAAGCGTGCCAAGTGGCTACATTTGTGGAATGATTGTTCAGGCGATATTCAGGCGACGCTCCAACATTATGTCTTGTATATGTGCTTCAGTTTCGGACGCACCGTTGCTTCGGAGTGATCTCCACGCCTTAGCACACACGTAGGAGGCATCCGCACCGAACGAGGTTCTCCCGCACCCTGCATACAAACTGGTGGATTATCAGTACATTGAATGCACTGGTGGGGAAGCTACTCGTCCGCTCGACAAATCCAAACACGTAATACAGGTTCCGTGCACCAACTATTAAGTTGTCTTTCTAGTTGCCTTAGGATCAGTTTCATGCAAATATTGAATAGCCTAACGTGTCGGTCAGTGCGCCGTGCAACATGAGAGGAAACACGGCGAGACTTACCAACTTACCATCTCCTTCCCTGTCCAAGGCAAACATTGAGGCAAACATTATTAGTTCAAACACGGCAAGTATAAGCATTCAGGGACATAGCATATGCAAACACGAGGGTCGTTTTAACATGATCGTTCAGGTGTTCAGTTATTTCTTGATGCGATGCAATAACTCGCACGCGGGTAGCCGCTAAGCGAGGATGACTTATCTATATGAACACGAGTCGCTAGCAAAGCCATTTAGGACCGTTTAGTCTTTGAACAAGAATGGTATGCAATGAAGCACGTGAGGTGCTACAAGCCATCCTGTCCGTACGTGAGACTATTGTGAAGTTCCATCCGGATCGGATCGGTCCCAGTGCCCCGGTGACCGCCCGTGGAACAAGATCCGAAGATCACCTTTTTACAAGTTGTCTGCGACATGCAGATCAGGGTCAGTTTCAAATCCACAACTTGAATGATAATCCATGATTCGTGATCTGAACGAGCGTTTGCTCCAAGAGCTGAGATTCATTCGTTACATGACGTGATTCTCATTCAGATATAAACTTGATGTGATTATCATTCAGTTGTCACGTTAAAGGATTCACGTTCAGTATTCGTTACCCTGATGCGTGCCCCTGGTTCGGGGATTGCCTTGGCGACCCAACGGTCCCGGATACTTGCAGGTTCATTCAGGCACGGAACGACTACGTAGTAGTCTCCCGGGGTTTGGATAAAAACATGGCAATATTACAAGCAGACAAGCATGCGTTTCTAAGGAACATAAGCAGCACGTTTGCTCAGGCCCGAAGGTAAACCGAGAGTTAGATCGTTAGGGGACTTGGCATGCGAGGGTCTGAATACAAGCAGTATTTCAATTTTCATGTTCTAGCATAAGCAATACGAGTTGGGATTATTTCCTTAGCTAGGTGCGTTGGATTTATTAGCATGCAGGGGGTGAATCACCTAGCGACTAGCATGAATATTCCAGATTTTATGTGTGCTGGCTAAGCAAAGATAAGTTCACCGTAGCCACCCACCTTAGCGATGATTCGCCTCGGTAGAGCGATACGTCAAGCGAGCCTCTGAAAGCCTTAGCTGGATCCTGTAGGGACAAGTCTGGATATCCTTTGCTTCTCGTTTGAGGCAAAACGGGTCGGGACAGTTGCACTTTTGCCGTTTGAGACGGCAGTCCGCTTGAACGGAACGGGGTGTTACATCGTCAATAGCAGAAGTATTGAATAACACAAATATAGAAGTAAAACAAGCTCTTTATTGATATTGAACAAGTGTTACAAGCGGCGCTTGGCCGAGATTACAAGTCGCTCAAGCCTCTCTTGGAAACGATAAAAGCGTGCCAACTTGCTACATTTGTGGAATGATACATAGGCGATGTTCCAAAATTATGTCTTGTATATGTGCTTCAGCTCCGGACGCAACGCTCCAAGGCTCTAGAGTGAACTCCACGCCTTAGAACGCACGAAGGGGATTTCTGCACCGAACGAGGTTTTCTCTCACCCTGCAAGCAATCTGGTTGGTTATCAGTATATGAATGCACTGGTGGGGAGACTTCTCGCCCGCTCGACAAATTCAAACACGTTATAAAGGTTCCGTACACCATCTATTAAGTTATCTTTCTAATCTTGTCTTAGGATCAGTTTTATGGCATAATGAAAAGCCTAACTCGTATGGCAGTGCGTCGTGCGATATAAAGGAACACGACGAGACTTACCAATTGACCATTTGTCCTTCCCTGTCCAAGGCAACCAAATTAAACCAAACACGAGCATTTATAATGAGAACCAGGGGCAATATCATAAGCAAACACAAGTGTCGTGAGCGAGGTCCTGTTTCAGGTGCACGAGTTATACAGATTATCAGGTGTGTTGCAGAAGATGTTCAAGTGTTCCATATATACAAGTGTGTTATACTCATATCCGTTCAGGTATTTTTGATTACTGGATACGATGCAATGACTTGCACGCGAATTGCCGCTAAGCGAGAATATCTTATCTATATGAACATAAGTCGCTGGCATAGCCATAAAGAACGAGTTATAGTCATTGACGAGGATGAAATGCAACGAAAGTACATGGTGCGCTAAAAGTCATCCCGTCCAACACATGAGACTATCAGTCTTATAGCGAGAATGGTGCAGCGTGAAGCGCGTACACCATCCTGCTACACATGATTAAGACTGCATGAGTTCCATCCGGATCGGATCGGCCCTGTCACGCCCCGATTTCGTCTAACCGATAATCGTCCCAGGGGCGCGATGCCGTGCACGCGTAGGGCGCGCGTGCACCAGGCCTTAGGCATAAGGATATTCTTTAGATCAATGCAACAGAGTAGACAAATAAGATAACACAAGGTTGAGGCATAGAAAAGTTTCTCTTTTATTTATAATGAACATCTTGTTACATTGCTTGACTCAAAAGTATAAAATGCCCCACGGGCTTACAAACTTGGACGCAAAATGAGATAGCCGATCCATACATTATGTCCCTTTACATAGTTTCAAAACACAAAACTCCTTGGGTGCGTGTAAGCACCATCGCCTTAGCGTTATTTCCGCAACGGGAGAGAGAGGGGAAGGCTTCTAGCTTGAGCCTCCAAAAGTCTTGGCCACGACCCGCCAAGAATCTCTAAAGTTCGGAGAGAGCTTCCGCTCCTCGCCGCGTTGCCTTGCGCCGGGGAACCTGCTACAACGAGGGTCAGTACTTCGAAAAGTACTGGTGAAGGCTAGCTGCTCAACTTTACCAAGCTCTTTAGATGCGTTTTAAATGAACATGCAACATTTATGTGTTTATGTGACTTTCTATTCTTGCCTAGATCAGATTTTATTTAGCAGATATGCAAGAACAAAATAACATAACTTCACATGCCACCGTTCGGTGACTTTACCTGTCCCGTCTGAACCACCTGTACAACTTACCATAGCCTTCCCTGTCACGAAGACATAGTTAGTCTGCACAGTTTAAATATACACAACATCTTTCTTTGTTGTTTAGGAGCCATCATGGGTTTAGTCTGGGCTGGCGGCGACGCTTGCAGCGCGGGTAGCTAGCCCCGCTACAATTCCCCGCTCCCAGGACTAAGAAAGTAGATTCCGCCCGGGTCGAAACGGCCCGGTGCCCCGGTAACCGCTCGCAGGAACCTGGATCCCTTGTGCACAAGAATTCCCATGACCATTTCTATGAACTCTACATCATAGATTTACTTACTAGCCATTTAAAGAACATCATGAACGAAACTGCTTTACTGTACTGTCACCATTAACCAACAGTTATATAAAATAACATGCAGCAGTTTATAGAAGAACACCTTGAACTTATAAAAGAGCACTTTAAACTATCAATAAATACCAACCCATTAAACATCCAACGACCATGCATGCATCAATGAATTTATGCAAGGTTTTATATGACAAGCAATGGGTGTTCCAAGCCTACTTCTTATCTTATCTTGTTATCCAACTTATTACTTAAGTGGTGTCGTTTGATTGAATGCACAACTGAGTCAATTTTATTATGAACGGAGCCCTTGGAAAGAAGGTGCTTATCGAAATAGAGCCACTCACACGTTGGTTGTATAGGACGAAGGAGTAGAGATCCCTAAGACTCCGCTCGCGCGTCGTCTACACGATCACCTGCACGCACCAACGGATGATCAATACCTCCTGCTTCGGTCTCCAAGGCTCGATACGAAATGCGAAATCCTAAGAACGAAAACAATGAAGTTCATCGAAACCGTTCAAGAAAACGCAAGTCCTAAAACCGACAAGTACGAAACCAAGCGGCAATCGAAAACGGGCAAGGAAAACCAACACAACGGAAAGGCCTCTCTCTACTCTGCCGCCGAGTCCTTCCTTGAGGCACGATCCATTGATTATGGGACCTGATTCCGAAGAAACCAATCCATAACGAGGAAAGGATCTTGATTCAATCTGTCCCGTTCGGACGGTCGTAAGTATTTCTTGGCCGCGCTCCCCGAGCAGGGGGAACGGGACGAACGGGGCGTTATATCATAACCATCTAATAGGAAGTTTCGTCCCGAAACTTAAGAATAGAGCCTACCACTAAGGAATAATGAGGGAAATTTTTCCTTCATATCAGATTCAAGTTCCCAGGTCGACTCCTCGACCGAGTGGTTTCGCCACAGTACGCGCACTAGCGAGACATTCGGTTCCGTAACTGCTTCTTTTCACGATTCAAAATTTAGACAGGCTCTGCCGCGTACGACAAGTCCGCTTGCAGATTCAACTGACCCAAGTCGACTACGCAACTTAGCAAGTAAGATTTCCATGTTCTATACGATAATAAGGCGGGGTTATCCCCCTTCGCTATGTGCGTTTATCTCTTTTATTAGCATGCAAAGGTTATCGCCTGTAAACTAGCACGTAACATTCATTTTCTTAGTGTGCGGCTAAGTAGAGACAGGTTCACCCCGGGTCACCTACCTTAGCGATGTATCGCATCGGTCGAGCTAGACTCCGGACGCGTTTCTGATAGCCTAAGTCTGACTCCATTAAAGACCCCAGCATGAAAGCCTTTGCATCGAACGAGCCATCTCGCTGAGCAAGGCGGTTGAATAGCTACACTTGTGCCGTTTGAATCGGCCCTCCGGGTTGAGCGGAGCGGGTTGTTACCTCATATACCACTCAGAACAAGTTCCGTCCTCGAGACTTCCTGAGCGCAACTCGTGCCATCGCATAACTTCTAAACCACTCTATACATCTCGTCTTATCCTTCCAGGACTGTCTCAATACTACAATCATCTATTTTCTCACCATGCGTTACGCCAATGTTGGCCAATTCTCATCGAACGACTTTATCGTTCAATGCTATCGAGTTATACTCAACTCGATCGTTGCACGTCCATCTCAAAATCTACTGCACCTAGCGCAGGGCTGTATTACCCAAGCACATGGTATTCTATAACTCAACGGGCACTTATAACTCATAGTTGGGTGGACTTGCCCAACTAGTTATGTTATCGCCATAGGAACCCAACACAATTGAGCCTATTACTTGACGTTGCCTATCGAAACCCGTCGTTACGCCTAACCCAAAAGCTCGAATCTCGACAATTTTTCAATCTCGTTTTTGCATCAAATCTCTCTGAGTCACCGTCCAATCTCACTAAATAAATTCGCACCCAATCACCAACTTTTTCTGACTCAATCTATATTGCGCCTTAGCGCAGAGCTAAATTGCCTACCTGGGGTACGCTCAAGTCCTTCGCACCTTTGGCTCAATCGAACTTAACTTTCTATTCGTTTTTACTCGTTCCGTTCGCCAGAGTGCTTAATCATTTTATCCGAATGATCTATTCGTTCAACTATTGCATCCCCAAACTCAGTCTCGTACTGCGCCTTAGCGCAGAACTATCCCGGTAGCACGAGGAACGATATAATCTTTCCTCTATGAAAATTTAGGTTGAGGCTAAATCATTTCAGTTGCCATACTCATCCATGCGAATCCGAACATTTTCCTTTGCAGCTGCATCCGAGTTATGCATATCGCTAAGTTTGGATCGTACCCATATTCAAGGCGTCCCCCAAATATGTGTATTTCAACCAAGCTCAGTGACAGCTAAGTCTGACAAGCTACTCATGAAAATCTTTTGAAACGCAGATCGTCCTGCTATATGAATGACCGAACTCTTGTTCGATCCAGCTATTGTCTTATCCTTTACCGTCGCGTAACCTATCCAACCAAATCAATTATCACCCGAGTCCTATCTTGTATTACGTTTGTTTCAACGCGAACGTTGCTAGTGTATATTCCCAATTCCAAATTCTAACTCTAAGTCTTGTTGCCCAGTTCTATCATTCTTCCCGAACGATACACTGAAGTCAGCCACTCGAGTTTAACTCAAGGCATAGGGTCGTCTGCCTAGTCCCTAGGCCAGCACACACAGTCATAGGTACAACTCAAGTTTGCGACTCATCGCGCAACCGTGTTGCACAACGCTCGCCCCAAACACCCTAAGGTCAAACCATTGTTCCTTTACACGGGTATTCTACCCAAGCTCGTTTCACTCAGATTTCTAAACATCGAGCACAGATCACCCTATCACACCAACACGCTCGTTCAACCGAACCCACGATACGCCCACGTTTCAGGGTTAACCTATCGATTCGCACATACTATCTCTTTCATCTCGTTTAATAGGATTCACCAATCCATCATTTTCTACGCTTGTATCACTAAGCCACAATTCCATTATAAACCATCGATGTATATCATGAACTCTAAGTCGTCCAGCACGATCTACGTATCCGTTCATGAAAACGTCCAACATCTCTTACTTTACGTTTCTAGACTAACTCCTCAAGAAAAATCCTTAGACTCATTTTCTTAGTCTACTCTTAGCATTCCTCAAACAACTAAGATCAATTCCCAAACCCAAGTCTATCCCATTGATATGTTCCATTCATCGAGTTCATTTTTTGGAATAATCACCGAACCTGTTCTCTTGAGTTTGCTTATCCCTACCGTACGTGAAATCACCACGTCGACGCTCCCGCAGAATAATCGTTCTCGCTGGGACAGATTTCGAATGTTATCTCTCTGAACTTGATTTCAAGATCGTTCTTCCAAACTCCAAGCCAAATCTATTACCGCTTAACTCAATCCATCAAAATCATAATTCTTTACTAACTTGCCTCAATCCATACTATTTTCCAACCATTGTTATGGTCTAAATCTCCCAAAATTTGAAATTATCGCATTCATACTCAAACCGAATTCTATCGAGCGATATCCTACTCAAATCCAAATTTTTTTCCATGCACGTTATCATTCGTTCGCGCCATTATTTTCAATCGCACCACTCCGATCGCATCTCCGATTATTCAATCTCGACTCAAGTTTTAAATTCACTTGTTTCAACTCAAATCGCTCGTACAATCCCCTAAGTCTTTTCCGACCATGATATCGATTTCCAATTGCCCTGAATTTCTATTCGTTGTAAGCCTTATCCCTTATTCAACTTATTATAACTCGTTCGAACCAAACATTGCATGCTTTCTCCGAGTTCGTTTACTTGCTAGGCACTATTTATTTATACTAAGGCTTTACCCAATCTCGTCGCTTGTCGCTAGACTCGCTTAACTCTCCGAATCCATGACTTCGTTCAAGCATTTCTAAGCCAACAAATACATCACTCAGGGTTCGAGTTATACTCCTTGAATCTTTACAACTCATTATATCCACAAATTGCATAATCGAACAGGGGACATATCGCATACACTACTCAGGAATTGAGTCATCCTAATAACTCCTGATTCGCGTTCGCATCCTACAGTCGTATGCCCAATTCGTTCCTTAGAACTCCCACACAGTCCCTATTTATCGCCTTAGCGATCTTAGACTCGTACACACCTGTATTCATAGTCCTCTATACAGACTATGCTTCAAATCATAACTTATCGTTATGAATAACCGTCCAACTATTTTCGAAAATTCCCTACACGATTCCCGTTACTCGCCTTAGCGGCAATTCGATAACGTCTCTATCGATTTCCCTCCAAGTCAACTTTATTCTCATTCCAACGATACTCAAATCTCGCTGCAACACACTAGCACCAAGGGTCTTGGTGCACGATACTTAACATAATTTGGCCAAAAGGCTATGTGCATAGACCACTGTCTGAACGATATTCTTATCTCGCACTCTACTCGTTTGGTGTTTTCATATAGACATATAACTTGCCGATTACAACACAAGTCTCCTCTCAGAACATCCTCTATGAGTTGGGACAAAAGCCCTCACATCATAATCCCGTCCAAGCAATCGTATAATTCCCACGCACTTTTCAAAATATTTAGACTTATTGTATGGAACGCATCTCATTTTGGCCAAGCGAATTCAAGGGTCTACTCGGAAGGAACAAGGTCCTCTTTAGAAACTTTTCTTTATGAGATCAAAGGATCTGAAGCATGCTCTGATACCAATATGTCACGCCCCGATTTCGTCTAACCGATAATCGTCCCAGGGGCGCAATGCCGTGCACGCGTAGGGCGCGCGTGCACCAGGCCTTAGGCATAAGGATATTCTTTAGATCAATGCAACAGAGTAGACAAATAAGATAACACAAGGTTGAGGCATAGAAAAGTTTCTCTTTTATTTATAATGAACATCTTGTTACATTGCTTGACTCAAAAGTATAAAATGCCCCACGGGCTTACAAACTTGGACGCAAAATGAGATAGCCGATCCATACATTATGTCCCTTTACATAGTTTCAAAACACAAAACTCCTTGGGTGCGTGTAAGCACCATCGCCTTAGCGTTATTTCCGCAACGGAAGAGAGAGGGGAAGGCTTCTAGCTTGAGCCTCCAAAAGTCTTGGCCACGACCCGCCAAGAATCTCTAAAGTTCGGAGAGAGCTTCCGCTCCTCGCCGCGTTGCCTTGCGCCGGGGAACCTGCTACAACGAGGGTCAGTACTTCGAAAAGTACTGGTGAAGGCTAGCTGCTCAACTTTACC
Organism: Iris macrosiphon; assembly: GCA_036927795.1. NCBI lineage: Eukaryota > Viridiplantae > Streptophyta > Magnoliopsida > Asparagales > Iridaceae > Iris > Iris macrosiphon. The sequence continues at coordinate 187,097,480 of JAYESA010000011.1, forward strand.
AAGCTCTTTAGATGCGTTTTAAATGAACATGCAACATTTATGTGTTTATGTGACTTTCTATTCTTGCCTAGATCAGATTTTATTTAGCAGATATGCAAGAACAAAATAACATAACTTCACATGCCACCGTTCGGTGACTTTACCTGTCCCGTCTGAACCACCTGTACAACTTACCATAGCCTTCCCTGTCACGAAGACATAGTTAGTCTGCACAGTTTAAATATACACAACATCTTTCTTTGTTGTTTAGGAGCCATCATGGGTTTAGTCTGGGCTGGCGGCGACGCTTGCAGCGCGGGTAGCTAGCCCCGCTACAATTCCCCGCTCCCAGGACTAAGAAAGTAGATTCCGCCCGGGTCGAAACGGCCCGGTGCCCCGGTAACCGCTCGCAGGAACCTGGATCCCTTGTGCACAAGAATTCCCATGACCATTTCTATGAACTCTACATCATAGATTTACTTACTAGCCATTTAAAGAATATCATGAACGAAACTGCTTTACTGTACTGTCACCATTAACCAACAGTTATATAAAATAACATGCAGCAGTTTATAGAAGAACACCTTGAACTTATAAAAGAGCACTTTGAACTATCAATAAATACCAACCCATTAAACATCCAACGACCATGCATGCATCAATGAATTTATGCAAGGTTTTATATGACAAGCAATGGGTGTTCCAAGCCTACTTCTTATCTTATCTTGTTATCCAACTTATTACTTAAGTGGTGTCGTTTGATTGAATGCACAACTGAGTCAATTTTATTATGAACGGAGCCCTTGGAAAGAAGGTGCTTATCGAAATAGAGCCACTCACACGTTGGTTGTATAGGACGAAGGAGTAGAGATCCCTAAGACTCCGCTCGCGCGTCGTCTACACGATCACCTGCACGCACCAACGGATGATCAATACCTCCTGCTTCGGTCTCCAAGGCTCGATACGAAATGCGAAATCCTAAGAACGAAAACAATGAAGTTCATCGAAACCGTTCAAGAAAATGCAAGTCCTAAAACCGACAAGTACGAAACCAAGCGGCAATCAAAAACGGGCAAGGAAAACCAACACAACGGAAAGGCCTCTCTCTACTCTGCCGCCGAGTCCTTCCTTGAGGCACGATCCATTGATTATGGGACCTGATTCCGAAGAAACCAATCCATAACGAGGAAAGGATCTTGATTCAATCTGTCCCATTCGGACGGTCGTAAGTATTTCTTGGCCGCGCTCCCCGAGCAGGGGGAACGGGACGAACGGGGCGTTACAGGCCCCGGTGCCCCGGAGATCGTCCGTGGAACGAGATCCAAAAATCCTCCTTGTTTCCAAGTTGTCCGCGAGATACAAGTAGTGGTCTTCCAGATTCATGAGATGCACGAGATTCATGACATGCTTATATCTTGATTCTTTCTCTGAACGAGTATTCTCCATGAGCTATATTTCTTGCTTTACTTGACCTGATTTTCGTTCAATGTTCAACTTGACTTGATGCATTCTCCTGGTTCGGAGACTGCCTTAGCGACCTAACGGTCCCGGATACTTGCAGGTTCATATTGTACAGAAGAACTATTTGATAATCTTCTGGCTAATTAGATGCATGCACGATACGGATAGTGTTACTTGATTGTGGCATAAATTATGTGACAAGCATTAAAATGAGGCAACCAGTATAAGTTAACATATAAGCAAGCAAGCATTGCATTTGTGTAAACATAAGCATATACGTTTGGCACGGGTCTAAGGGTAAAGCGAGGAGTAAAATCGTAAGGGACATACCGAGCGACATAATCTAAGGACGTGCAGTATAAACAAGTGAACAATGCACAACAGAGAGTATATAATGATCTACTCGAGGCATAGAGGGATCAACTTGAACAAGGCAAAGGTAGCATGCGAGGGTCCATTTATAAGCAAAGTTTTATTTCCATGTTATAACACAAGTAATACAAGTTAAGATTATTTCCTTGGCTAGGTGCGTTGTATTCTTTATTAGCATGCAAGGGGTGATTCACCTAGCGACTAGCATGTATCGTCCATATTTTAAGTGTGCTGGTTAAGCAAAGACAAGTTCATCATAGCCACCCACCTTAGTGATGATTCGCCTCGGTCGAGCGATACTCTGAGAGAGCCTTTGAAAGTTTAAGTCTGAACTCCTGAAGGGCCAAGTCTAGAATTTTTTTGCCTCAAACGAGTCTTCTCACTGAGCAAAGTGGGTCAGATCATTGCACTTATGCCGTTTGAATCGGTTGTCCTCTTGAGCGGAACATGTCGTTACATTATACACCACTCAGAAAAAAGTCTCGTCCTCAAGACTTTCTGAGTGCAAATCGTTCTATCGTATTATCGAATCTATCCCAAGCGTAGCGATCGGTACCACTAGATCCGTTCGAACATAATTTTCTACTCTTTTCTTATCCCGTATCGCGTGTATGATGGGTCTGTCTTATTGAATGACTCTATCTTTCAATCCAAGCGCTAACTTGGTCTCTATTGTGCCTTAGCGCGGAACATATATCGCTTAACGCGGGATACGTTACAATCCATCTTAAATGACGATCTAAGGTTGAGACAAACTTATCCAAGTCGTTATACTCGTTCATGCGAATCTAACATATTCACTTGCACTAGCATTCGAGATCATCATATCGTAATTCTGGATCGTGCACATATTCAAAGCGTCCTTCAAACATATGCATGTTAACCAACTTAGTGATAGTGAAGTCTTTGCACTCGAGTTCAACATATCACATGGTCTTGGATCGTGCACACGTTCAAGGCGTCCCTCAAACATATGCATTCAACCAAACTTAGTGATAGTGAATTCGGATAAGCTACTTGCGAAAATCTCAAGGGTTCTCGTCTTATGAATCACAATGATACTTTCGACGGGGTCACTAAAATTCTAAGTCATTTTTATTCCAACTCAAATCAAGTTTTGCACTACCATTAAGTACAATCTATCCGATCAACCGACTAGAGTCTATGCCCTATCGTACATTTCGTTCGGGTCAAACATAGCACACACTTACCGTTCCATGTCTAACACTAAGTCTTGATGCCCCAGTTCTATGGCTTGTTTAAGCAATATACTAAGGTCGGTCACACAAGTTCTTTCACTCGGTACAGGATCATCTGCCTAATTACTAGGTCATCTCACAAGGTCATATGTACAAGTTCAAGCATACGATTCATCGTGTAAATTTGTCGTACGATGCTCGCCCCAATTTCTAAGGTCAAACCATTGTTCATTTGCATGGGATATTCTACCCAAGCTCGTTTTACTCAGATTTTTAAACATCGAGCACAGATCATCCTACACACAATAATACATTCATTTGTACAAGGTTCGAGTTTGTTCGGTCAAATCCATGATATATCCAAAAGATACATGACAAGCCTAGCAATTCACATAGTCTATCTCCTTGAGTATGTTTGATAGAACTCATATATCAATTTCTAAGTCTAGACCACCAAGCCATTATTTAGTTCTAAACCTTTGATTATAACTCCAAATCGTCCAACAAGATTTATGTATCCGTTCACGAAATCATCAAGCGTGACTTACTCCAGGTTCTAGGCTAACTTATCCTTGAAATACTTCCGATTCACTTGCTTTACCCTTCCTATTGATCAGGAATAACTGTATGCTTTATGTTTCCTATCCAAAAGATCAATATGTCTGTTTTATTTGAACGAGATGCCTGCTTGACATTCATGTCACTATAAACTGTAATTGACCCTAAAGAAACATATCAAGATCACATTTAAGAATATTCCTATCACATTATTACTTAGTATTAATTTTTGGAGAGTGGGGTCAGCCCTCTCGTCGGTACATGTGGAGTACTAACCTACGTATGTGGACAATATTTCAGGTTCACAGGTACGTGGACGCAGCTTGACAAGTCTTGAGGCATCTCAGGACTGTTGGAGGTGAAAAAGCTCTTCTCCTGGAGACGATAACTTCTGCCATACATGGCATAATATATGAAATGAGGAAAGAGTTGTACCAGTGATATTGTAAGCCAAGTTGGCAAAGTTCATTGTAAGCCTAGATGGCGTATACTTCAAGTTGGCTTTTGAGAGCCTTGCAATCCATTCAATATCAAAAAAAAGATATTTTCTAGTGTGACTTCAATTTGTCTGCTTTCTGGTCACTACCATATTTTCTAGAAAAGGATATTTTGGTCATTTTATAATTAATTAAATTTTGTGCATGTTGAATATTTATTTATTATATTATTTATTTATTGTAGATGTTATATTTGATTTTAGACTTGTGTTAATGGACCTAACTAGATTAAACTAGACTCATTGTCACGCCCCAGTCCAAAAAATACGTAGGACTAGGACACGTAAGCATGCCAGCCGCATGGATATGGCAACTCCAATATATGGAAACCAAATTCATACGTACGCTGTAATATGAATATAAAATCCATAAGTGGTATAAAATGTAATACAAGTCACAGGTTATAATCTAAATCTCATCCACCAAAACCATATAGAAATAAATAACCAGTATCTATGAAATTAGATCTCAATAAGAAGTATCTAAAGATGATAGTTTGGTGGAAACAAATCCACTACCAACTCAAATGGGAAAAGTAAATACAATATAAGTACAACTCACTCAAACTATATAAGTACCAGCTACCAATCACGGCTCGAAGAGAAGACATCCACGAAGCTTCTATATCCTTCCAATCTGCGCTCCTGCAATTACTCAAGAGCAGGTACACCTGGCAGCGGACCAGGTCCTCAGAGGGACATAACAAGTATACTTAAACACATGCCAATAAAGTACTGAAATAAATATCCAATGGGTCGCCTAACCGTCTAAGTGAATGCAGTTAAGAACAACTTTCCCCACAAGTGAGCTATCTGGCTGAAAACTGGGATTTGGCATAGTTCTCTTTTGAAGATCCAGGGGCCTAAAAGGCACGTCGTCTTTTGAACGCCGGTGGCCCGCCTGATAGTACATAATATATAGTGGTCATCATGACCCGTATCTCCAGCGGAGAATCCGGGCGTACAGGAGAAAAAGTGTAAAGGAGCTCAAATGCGGTACTTGTTGTTCTCCCCACCCCATGCTCTAAGCATGTCATATCCATGACACGATTTGGTCCATAGCCTATTCTTAGTACCCCTAGCCCAATCCTGCAACCAAACAAGGACAAGGATGGGACCACCGTACTACAATAGGCTATGTCCATGGACCTCTAATAACTGCCAAGTCTACTAGCATGCAAAGTTTCTAACAGCAGTTATTCCTAACGCACGTCCCACACGTACCGATGATCAGTCAATACGTGCGTCCGTGATCTATATGAGACTCACAACTCGTATAAAAATATGTGTCACAGTCAAATGAAACCTAATGGTGCTACATGATAATGGGGTAGTCTTATGAACAAGGTCAATGCAATACATAAATAAAAATCTATCGCGACGTCACCGCCGCGAGCATTTTATATAACAATTAAAATATATGAACTAAGGACAGAAAATAAAGATGCATGCAACATATGGAATATAAATAACAGTACAATGGCAATGTATACTTGCCTGGCAAGAATCTGTAAAGTGTACGCGCCCAAATGTCCAATACACAGGACCAGAAGCTATGGCCACAGAACAAATGTCTCCGGATGCTGAAATAGATATCACCAATATTTCTAGAATAAGCAAAATAGCTAAAAACCACTTCCCTTTCGTCCAAATTGGACACAGGGACAAAATGGTAATTTTGAGTAAAAGTGGGGTCCACACGTGGCCCACTTTGCACCGAAAAGCGTGCCGAGGGTAACAGTCTCTAAATGGGATAAACTATGGGTCAAACAATTCTAGATGTCAATACGAACCCAACGGTATGTCCAAATGTGGATTCCGATGAGCCGAACCTAATTTTGTCCAAAAAGTCAACTGTGGGGCCCGCCAATTGGCGATCTGGTCAACCGTCTCAGAAATGCTTAAAAATTGGTTCACAGGACCAGCGCGTTACCACGAGTCCAGTGGCGTAAGTTTTGTCACAATCTGACAAGCGTGCACAAAATACGCGCGAGTTCCACAAAAGTTACGACACAAAATGTGTCCGCGGACACGGCCTGATTCCGGCGCGTACACGCATCCGAATCAGTCTTCACAAATTTTCACGTGTCCAATTATGCTGCGTGCACCATTCGGTACACTTGGCACACGGCGGGGTGGTCCCGTTTGGCGGAGCGCGCTCCGTTTTCCAACTTTTGGAAAACCGGAAAAAATGGGTGTGCACAGTTTTGTGACGAATATAACTATGTCCACAGCAACTATTAGCCAAGGGTTATTTTATAGAAATTAAACTAGGTCAGGTAATCTACAGGTATCAAAAAGAATCATCGAATTTGGATCTCTGTGGTGGGAGATACGAACTCGACAATATGGGTGGTCATCGCAAGTTTCTGCGATTTCAGAATTGGGTAAGTCCGGCCAACTTGGGCACTGTTTTTCACCTAGGGACACACGTTTTTCGAGGTTGGCTATAAAACAAATATTGGAGAGGGTTAAGGGATGATCATACCTATGAAAACGGAACAGCATTTGGTCGAGCGAGTCGACGGAAAATCACTCTGGAACGAAGGTGCTACGAGTGGGAATCTGCAGGGCGCGAGGTCGGAGTCGACGGGATGGTTGGATGGCTTAGCGGGGCTTCTCTGGCTGCGGTGACGGCTCTATATGGGAAGAGGAAGTCTGGAGTTTCTAGGTTAGGGTTTTAGAGGGCTATTATATATATATACTATATATATTAGGAGAGAGAGGGGGTTAATTGGATTGCGGGTTGGAACTATCCGCGGGTTGAATAGGAAGGTCGGGTGAAGTGGGCGCTGAAGGGGGGTCAATGTGGGCGGGTGATCAGGTTTTTAGCACAGCAAGTTTCTAAGTGTCCAAGCAAATGCAAAAGTGCTTGTTTGCTTGCTAAACTTAGTTATTATTATATTATTATTATTAAATTAATAAATTCTTTTCTTTTCTTTTCTTTTCCTTTCTTTAAATATATATATATACATATATATTTGTATATATAAATATATATATATATATATATATATATATATATATTTGCACATAAGAAAATTTATATATTAGGGTATTGCACATCGTTAGGCTAGCAACTGCTCAAGGGGTCCCCTACATGGAATAAATTTCAAAAAATTCCTGAAAGTCCCATAAGTCATCTAAGTGCCCGAACACCTAAAATAAAAATTATTAAAAATCTATTTCTCCTATTTAGACCTAATTACTATAATTTAATTAATAATTAGTAAATAAAAGGGGTATATACGATTTTCTAGGATGGGGGTTTTACATTCTACCCAACTTGTAAAAATTTCGTCCTCGAAATTAAAATTAAGCCACGATAGAATGCAATGATGGTATAAGATTTACATTGTTTAAAATGCAAGGCTAGGTTTAAAGGGGTGGGCGATGTATACACGTTGCACTTCCCGAAAAAAAATCATGAAAAAATCCATATGAGCGAAAAATAGGTTTCTTCTTGTGTCATGTCCAATGGTGTGGACACATAAACGCTCTTTTGCATAAGATGATGGGCATGTCTAGGATGAGGGTGTAGAATTTGTAGGAAGGCAGTGGCTAGTGTAGTGCTCCAATTATCGGAGCACGATAAGGGCATTAAGTGATACAATATTGCAAAATTAAATAAAATACTGTGTTCTACTTCTAACTGGATTCAAGCTAACCTTAGTCTCACTAACTCGACCAAGTAGGTCAAATTTTTAGGTGAGGGAGTTTCACAATTCAGCCAACTTAAAACAATGTTGTCCTCAAAATTGAAATAAGGCAGAATCGGTTAATCTTTTATGTACAATAAGGCAAGTCAGTCGCAATCTTCTTGCGATAACTAAAATCCTGATCATATCCGTTGCAATCACTTCTAGGTTAAGATGACCACTGCTCCAATCAAAATTTAACCTATGGTTATCTCTTCTCCCCTTGTTTCAAATTATCCATATCCACATAACATCTCCAAGATTTACATACGCATATAACTTTTACCTCACGATCTCTAACTATCATAATCTCCTTTAGAAGTGGTTTGAGTCCAATATATTCCCATTTTTACTTCTTTTTTTTTTTTTGCCTCAACTCTTTAAATTCCATTCACATCCTCATTATTTCCAATAGGTCGTCCAACCAAGATTTTAATTCTTAATTCAAATCACCAAATTGAAAATAATTTAAATGCAGTCCACCAATATTCAAGTCTGAAATTCTATATTTATCCTCTAAATTCAAATTGGTGATTCTACCTTCATTGTTCAAAAATTTAACTCATGCACTTAAGGTATAAATATTGGGTCCTCAATATCAATTCATTGATCCTCATCATCTTAGTCACCCTTCTAAATTTCTCAAAATTACAACGGCTTGAACCTCTCCCAATCTAATCTTACTCGATCATAATCTTAGAAGAAATTCCTCCCGATTGACAATGCACTACTACCCAACTTAGAGTTTATCCACCTATCACCTAAGGCTATATACCTTAAGAAAATATCTCTTAATTTATTTACTCATGTCGTTCAATCCTCGAAACTTCAACGCCGATCATATCACATATGATATGTCCTTAATTACGAAAGAATAATCCTCAAGTATGTGATCGGCCTATGGGTATATCTAGTACTCTCTGCGTATCAATTCATACCAAGCACGAGACTTCGTCTTTCCGAAATAAGGGAAGACGAAGATCAATAATAAAGAGTTCAAGGGAGTGGTAATAGAATGGAAGTATTGGGATCAAGGTGTTTAAAGAATTCAATTGGGAATTGTTAAAGCAGTTGTGGATTAAAATCCTATTTTGGTAGTTCCTGTTCACATGCTCGTATTAGTACAGTCATGTAACCGATACGATATGTCAGACATGTCTAGGGCAAGTATATTCGTCTACTAATCACTACATATCTCAATCCACGTAAAGTAGCGTTACGAAGGGCGAATCGAGCGCACTAAGGTTAGCTAGACCTTCATACACTGATTCTGAAATGTATTAGTGTAGTACTCCAATAATACATGTCATGAACAAGCTCGATAAAGAATAAGCTTGCAAAACTAGACTATAATAGCAGCATAAGTCAAGGTAGTACAGAAAATATAACGCTGGATTATGATGAGAGAAGTTACAAATAATTCAAGTTGCAAAAACAAAACAACATAAGCAACAATAACAAAAGACTCTACAATCTCTACAGTTATCATATTAATTCCTTGTCTAAGTCGATAGTCGACAAAGTAGGGGTATGAGCCTCTAAGTTTTATAGTCTGAATAAATACTATCATCTTATGTTAGCATACAATTAATGCCATTCAGTTACACTTCATCAATGGATCACAAGGGCTATATGATACTAGGTGGTGAGGTATACTACCCAACTTATAAGAATTAAACTAATACTGTACAGTCTTTAAGAGGATCCTGCAAAATAATCTTGCACATGTAAATAAAACAGAAACTCTCATTAGGGTATATGAGGAAAGATCTTGGTATTGATTAGGGTATCCTTTTTATGTAGGTAATGGTCATCCTAAATCTTAGTCATAGCACTTATAAGCAAGTGTCAATGGTAAAGATAGAAGAGTTACTGGCCGTTTAAGGAGGAAGGGTCTAACTTGTATCGAGGTGAGGGTACAAATTACGCGATTTAAAACTAAGGGTTAATCATTGGTCACAATCTACAAGACAACTTAAACTTATCAAGTTCTAACTGCCAAGCATAAAAAAAAAATTCACACTCAAGGCTACAACTATAATCCTAGCAAACTATGAGCCCTTAACAAAGAATAAAGTTACTTGGCCTACTATCCGAAGTGTCAGATGGCACGAGTTGAAGGATAAAGAAAAGAAGAACATGCTTAGTCGTCGTACAAATAGCGAGTGCTAGGGTTTCAGGGAAACAAATATATGAAATAAAATAGAGAGGCTATAGATAATGTCAAGGTTTTCTAAGGGGAGATGCTACGCTACTCTCTGTGTTTACGGTATGTTCAAAAAACTACTATATTCAATGCTCTTGGCTTCCTAAAGTGTTGTCTACTAATAACAAGACAATGATATAAGTTTATAGTTCCAATATCATCTAACTATGAAGGTTAGGTTCAGTCCAAACATTAAGTTTTGGTTTTCTATGGGTTCCTCAATGCTAGGGGCAACCATTATGGTAACCTTCTAACTAACTCTAGTAGTGTCTATACTACTCTCAAGTCCTCATAATACATCCGGGTAATGGTAAACCAATTATAGGGATAAGGGATTCTAGGGTCCGCTAGATATTCTAAACTTAGTGGTGTATCTATAACCTCGTTGTATTCTAAATAGGTGTGCTACTCTAATTATCATCTAACAACAGGAACTTCTATATTCTAGGAAAAGGCTATACTTAAGAACTATTTGGGAAGCACATGAATCAAGCATGATGCAATTGTTCAAATAGAATAAATAGGAGGAAGATGAATCATAGTCAATGTGGATGAGATCCTATACTCTAGTCCTAGGTGCAGGCTTGTTCGGTACAGTAACGTAACCGAGACAATATGCTCTTGACCTGCATGGGCCACCACAAAAACATGTCACGCCCCAGTCCCAAAAATACGTAGGACTAGGACATGTAAGCATGCCAGCCGCATGGATATGGCAACTCCAATATATGGAAACCAAATCCATACGTACGCTGTAATATGAATATAAAATCCACAAGTGGTATAAAATGTAATACAAGTCACAGGTTATAATCTAAATCTCATCCACCAAAACCATATAAAAATAAATAACCAGTATCTATGAAATTAGATCTCAATAAGAAGTATCTAAAGATGATAGTTGGGTGAAAACAAATCCACTACCAACTCAAATAGGAAAAGTAAATACAATATAAGTACAACTCACTCAAACAATATAAGTACCAGCTACCAATCACGGCTCGAAGAGAAGACATCCACGAAGCTTCTATATCCTTCCAATCTGCGCTCCTGCAATTACTCAAGAGCAGGTACACCTGGCAGCGGACCAGGTCCTCAGAGGGACATAACAAGTATACTTAAACACATGCCAATAAAGTACTGAAATAAATATCCAATGGATCGCCTAACCGTCTAAGTGAATGCAGTTAAGAACAACTTTCCCCACAAGTGAGCTATCTGGCTGAAAACTGGGATTTGGCATAGTTCTCTTTTGAAGATCCAGGGGCCTAAAAGGCACGTCGTCTTTTGAACGCCGGTGGCCCGCCTGATAGTACATAATATATAGTGGTCATCATGACCCGTATCTCCAGCGGAGAATCCGGACGTACAGGAGAAAAAGTGTAAAGGAGCTCAAATGCGGTACTTGTTGTTCTCCCCACCCCATGCTCTAAGCATGTCATATCCATGACACGATTTGGTCCATAGCCTATTCTTAGTACCCTAGCCCAATCCTGCAACCAAACAAGGACAAGGATGGGACCACCGTACTACAATAGGCTATGTCCATGGACCTCTAATAACTGCCAAGTCTACTAGCATACAAAGTTTCTAACAGCAGTTATTCCTAACGCACGTCCCACACGTACCGATGATCAGTCAATACGTGCGTCCGTGATCTATATGAGACTCATAACTCGTATAAAAATATGTGTCACAGTCAAATGAAACCTAATAGTGCTACATGATAATGGGGTAGTCTCATGAACAAGGTCAATGCAATACATAAATAAAAACCTATCGCGACGTCACCGTCGCGAGCATTTTATATAACAATTAAAATATATGAACTAAGGACAGAAAATAAAGATGCATGCAACATATGGAATATAAATAACAGTACAATGGCAAGGTATACTTGTCTGGCAAGAATCTGTAAAGTGTACGCGCCCAAATGTCCAATACACAGGACCAGAAGCTATGGCCACAGAACAAATGTCTCCGGATGCTGAAATAGATATCACCAAAATTTCTAGAATAAGCAAAATAGCTAAAAAGCACTTCCCTTTCGTCTAAATTGGACACAGGGGCAAAATGGTAATTTCGGATAAAAGTGGGGTCCACACGTGGCCCACTTTGCACCGAAAAGCGTGCCGAGGGTAACAATCTCTAAATGGGACAAACTATGGGTCAAACAACTCTAGATGTCAATACGAACCCAACGGTATGTCCAAATGTGGATTCCGATGAGCCGAACCTAATTTTGTCCAAAAAGTCAACTGTGGGGCCCGCCAATTGGCGATCTGGTCAACCATCTCATAAATGCGTAAAAATTGGGTCACAGGACCAGCGCGTTACCACGAGTCCAGTGGCGCAAGTTTTGTCACAATCTGACAAGCATGCACAAAATACGCGCGAGTTCCACAAAAGTTACGACACGAAATGTGTCCGCGGATACACGGCCTGATTCCGGCGCGTACACGCGTCCGAATCAGTCTCCATGAATTTTTACGTGTCCAATTATGCTACGTGCACCATTCGGTACACTTGGCACACGGCGGGACGGTCCCGTTTGGCGGGGCGCGCTCCGTTTTCTAACTTTTGGAAAACCGGAAAAAGTGGGTGTGCGCAGTTTTGTGACGAATATAACTATGTCCACAGCAACTATTAGCCTAGGGTTATTTTATAAAAATTAAACTAGGTCAGGTAATCTACAGGTATCAAAAAGAATCATCGAATTCGGATCTCTGTGGTGGGAGATACGAACTCGACAATATGGGTGGTCATCGCAAGTTTCTGCGATTTCAGAATTGGGTAAGTCCGGCCAACTTGGGCGCTATTTTTCACCTAGGGGCACACGTTTTTCGATGTTGGCTATAAAACAAATATTGGAGAGGGTTAAGGGATGATCATACCTATGAAAACGGAACAACATTTGGTCGAGCGAGTCGACGGAAAATCACTCTGGAGCGAAGGTGCTACGAGTGGGAATCTGCAGGGTGCGAGGTCGGAGTCGACGGGATGGTTGGATGGCTTGGCGGGGCTTCTCTGGCTGCGGTGATGGCTCTAGATGGGAATAGGAAGTCTGGAGTTTCTAGGTTAGGGTTTTAGAGGGCTATTATATATATATACTATATATATTAGGAGAGAGAGGGGGTTAATTGGATTGCGGGTTGGAACTATCCGCAGGTTGAATAGGAAGGTCGGGTGAAGTGGGCGCTGAAGGGGGTCAATGTGGGCGGGTGATCAGGTTTTTAGCACAGCAAGTTTCTAAGTGTCCAAGCAAATGCAAAAGTGCTTGTTTGCTTGCTAAACTTAGTTATTATTATATTATTATTATTAAATTAATAAATTCTTTTCTTTTCTTTTCTTTTCCTTTCTTTAAATATATATATATACATATATATTTTTATATATAAATAAATATATATATATATATATATTTGCACATAAGAAAATTTATATATTAGGGTATTGCACATCGTTAGGCTAGCAACTGCTCTAGGGGTCCCCTATATGGAATAAATTTCGAAAAATTCCTCAAGGTCCCATAAGTCATCTAAGTGCCCGAACACCTAAAATAAAAATTATTAAAAATCTATTTCTCCTATTTAGACCTAATTACTATAATTTAATTAATAATTAGTAAATAAAAGGGGTATATACGATTTTCTAGGAAGGGGGTTTTACACTCATGGACCAATATTTAATTCTAGTTAGTTTGAGCCCAACAAACAATCTCAATAGTTAGCTCATTCATTAGGAGGATGACTTAATTAGTTAAACAAATTGGATTAGAACATTCATTCCTTAATTAAATCCTTTATGATAAGACCTAAGGGGTATTGTGGACTTTTTATGTTAACTTGGAGTAGGGGCAAGGCCGGCCACATAGGAGAGGAGAGAGACTCTCTCTTCATTCATTCATTCCAATTCTAGCTCATCTAAATTCCTTCATCCCTACACCAAAATCTACCTGTAGTGCCTCAAATCCCGATCCGACCGGGATGTGCACTATATAATTGGGCTTGTGGCTAGTCCGTCAGAGTATGCTTAGATCTTCGGCATCTTATTGCCACGGACGAAATACGATGATCCTTTCCAACTCATGGAAAGGCCTCTATTGAAACGAGTCCAATAGTTTTCGTGTTTGGTTGCTTGGTTTTCTTGATTGCCGCTTTGGGATTTGATTTGGTGTTGCTTTCGAGTTGCTTGGTTTTCGCTGTTGGTTTTATTGATTGGAGCTTGAATTTTGGGGAGTTCGACAAGGAAGGATAGGCAAGAATTCTAACTCGGTGCTCGTGCTGTTGCAGGTCCGCGTAACTAACGTTTGATCGTCGCTAGGCGGGATTCCTTGTTTCCGCAACTTTTTCCTTAACCAGTGAGTGGTTTGGTCCCTTCTTTCCTACTTCTTCACGCCAATATCTCTAATGTTTCAAACGTTCACTCGATGATGCCCGGTTGGACGCCTAGGAAATGCTTAGCCACAATGCATGCCAGCCACTAAGAAAGGAACATGGGAATTGTAGACTAATTTTTACTATATGCTTGCACACCTTATAATTCGGGTTGGTTGGAAAGGGAATTTGGTTGTTGGTTACGGCCTGGTGCCTCGGATAGAGTTTGGACCCATGGGATATCAAAATCGGAACACCGCATTGAGAAAATATGAACTGTTGCATAAGATATATATATTGCTGCTTTACTTCATCTGTTTAATTCGATGCATTGTGTGAGATATAAAATGTTCATGCATTTGCATGGTCTGGGACAACTTGTGCACAAGGTTTATCATTTCCTCGAAACGGCTTTCCGGGGCACTGGAACCGTATCGATCCGGAGGGAAATATTGATTCGTGTTCGTCACGATGCATTGCGGGACCTCCAGCGAGGCTTGCTACCCGGGCTGATAGGGCGCGCCGTTAATGCTTGGAATATGTCCCTAAGGTGTCGATCACACCAATGACCGCATAGAATAGAACACATGCTAATTTATTGTCTTGTGCAGATGGTAAGTATACTTGTGTTTCGTTGCAGGGAAGGCGTGCATCGGTTGAGTAAGCAATCGATGCACTGGTTGGATTCAATGCTATTTTCATTTCTATCAAAATATGCAACTGATATGAATTGAATTCACTTGCTTCTTTATAGAAGTAATCTTAATGCATGATCGCCCCTAATAAGCTAGTGTCGATTTAGTCGAGTGGGATTCATCCCGCTCACCAGTACAAGTTGAGTACTGACCCACGTTGTGGGCAACTATTTCAGGCACTCAGACGGTGCAACGCTAGTGGATAGACGAAGAGGCGTTAGGAGCACCTCTATTTTGAAGTATAGTTGAAGTCAGATCATTTTGGAGGCTTGGACTTTCAACCTATACAAGGGCGTAATGTATGGACGACGGGGACTATCTGATGGAGCGCGCCCTGTATTTTGAGTTATCTTTTCTAATGTAATTCAAGTAGCCGAGAAGGCGCATCAATGTAGACTCTATGTAAATTACTCTGAATTATCAATGAAAAAGCATATTTTCTTCCTGCACTTGTGTTCAATTATCTGTGAATGTGTTTTCTAAATTGTGTTTCAAAGTGGGTTCCTATAACTGCAAGTTCTTGCCTTGTACGAGCGCAACTCCAGGCTCGTACGGCATCACGCCCCAGCGAGGACGAATCGGTTCCGTGAAGGATCCAGTGAGGACGATTGACCCTTTTGGGATCGGGGCGTGACACTACCCAAATTCTTTTCCAATTTTTTCTCTACTCATCATTGGAGGCTATTGGAACAAGGAGGAGGCAAGGATCTACAAGTTGAAGGCTCTTGACACTCAATTTGAGATTTATATTAGGAATCCATCTTCCAATAGGTATAATTTAGTTTTCTCTCTAATTAGACTCTAAATTTATAATTTAATCATTAGGAACATTCCCATGTACTTGTAACACTCCGTTCGTCCCGTTCCCCCTGCTCGGGGAGCGCGGCCAAGAAATACTTACGACCGTTCGAACGGGACAGATTGAATCAAGATCCTTTCCTCGTTATGGATTGGTTTCTTCAGAATCAGGTCCCATAATCAATGGATCGTGCCTCAAGGAAGGACTCGGCGGCAGAGTAGAGAGAGGCCTTTCCGTTGTGTTGGTTTTCCTTGCCCGTTTTTGATTGCCGTTTGGTTGCGAACTTGTTGGTTTTAGGACTTGCGTTTTCTTGAACGGTTTCAATGGATTTCATTGTTTTCGTTCTTAGGATTTCGTATTTCGTATCGAGCCTTGGAGATCGAAGCAGGAGGTATTGATCATCCGTTGGTGCGTGCAGGTGATCGTGTAGACGACGCGCGAGCGGAGTCTTAGGGATCTCTGCTTCTTCTTCCTATGCAACCGACTGTGTGAGTGGCTCTATTTCGATAAGCACCTTCTTTCCAAGGGCTCCGTTCATAATAAAATTGACTCAGATGTGCATTCAATCAAACGACACCACTTAAGTAATAAGTTGGACAACAAGATAAGATAAGAAGTAGGCTTGGAACACCCATTGCTTGTCATATAAAAACCTTACATAATTTTATTGATGCATGCATGGTCGTTGGATGTTTAATGGGTTGGTATTTATTGATAGTTCAAAGTGCTCTTCAATAAGTTCAAAGTGTTCTTCTATAAACTGCTGCATGTTATTTCATATAACTGTTGGTTGATTGTGATAGTACAGTAAAGCAGTTTCGTACGTGATGTTCTTTAACATTGGCTAGTAAGTAAATCTATGAGGTAGAGTCATAGATATGGTCATGGGAATTCTTGTGCACAGGGGATCCAGGTTCCTGCGGACGGTTACCGGGGCACCGGGCCGTTCCGACCCGGGCGGAATCTACTTTCTTAGTACTGGGAGCGGGGAATTGTAGCGGGGCTAGCTACCCGCGCTGCAAGCGTCGCCGCCAGCCCAGACTAAACCCATGATGGCTAGTAGAACAACAAAGAAAGATGTTGTGTATATTTAAACTGTGCAGACTAACTATGTCTTCGTGACAGGAAAGGCTATGGTAAGTTGTACAGGTGGTTCAGACGGGACAGGTAAAGTCACCGAACGGTGGCATGTGAAGTTATGTTATTTTGTTCTTGCATACCTGCTAAATGAAATCTGAACTAGGCAAGAATAGAAACTCACCTAAGAACATAAATGTTGCATGTTCATTTAAACTCATCTAAAGAGCTTGGTAAAGTTGAGCAGCTAGCCTTTACCAGTACTTTTCGAAGTACTGACCCTCGTTGTAGCAGGTTTCCCGGCGCAAGACAACGCGGCGAGGAGCTGAAGCTCTCTCTCCGGACCCTTTTGGGATTCTTGGCGGGTCGTGGCCAAGACTTTGGAGGCTCAAAGCTAGAAGCCTTCCTCTCTCTCCCGTTGCGGAAATGGCGCTAAGCGATGGTGCTTCCCCGCACCCAAGGTGTTTTGTGTTTGAAGCTATGTAAAGGGACATAATATATGGATCGGCTATCTCATTTTGCGTCCAAGTTTGTAAGCCCGTGGGGCATTTTATACTTTTGAGTCAAGCAATGTAACAAGATGTTCATTATAAATAAAAGGGAAACTTTTCTATGCCTCAACCTTGTGTTATCTTATTTGTCTACTCTGTTGCATTGTTCTAAAGAATATCCTTATGCCTAAGGCCTGGTGCACGCGCGCCCTACGCGTGCACGGCATCGCGCCCCTGGGACGATTATCGGTTAGACGAAATCGGGGCGTGACAGTACTAAGGCTACCCATAGAAAATGAAATTAGGTTCATAGGAGGCCTATGGAGAAAATTATATGGTATTTTTTTATCAATTTTGAGAGAATTTCGAGATTGACACATCTTGTATTTGTCAATAGGTTAATTAGACCAAATTGAAATATGTTTGGTTGTGTGAGACTAGTGTCGTGTTCATAATTGGATACGTGTAGGTCGTATCACGATAATTTGGCGATACGGGTTGATTTGGGGATTTTTTTCCGATACGTGGGTTTGAGCATGTCATATTTTGACACGGGCACGTAGATGAGTAGCTCACACTTCGTTTTACTTTTAATTGTGATTCTAGACTTGCTCGTGTCCTTCGGGATACGTTTGGTGGTGTGGCAGAACCGTATCGCAAGCGTATCATAGATTGAGTGTGATACGGGTGCGGTGCACTCCACGTGTTTAATATTTTGCATTCTAATTTAATTTACCTTGGTTATAACTATTAGAGTATTGTATTTATAGTTGTTATATATATATATATATATATATATATATATATATATATATATATATATATATATCAACACTAATAGTGCTAAGGGGTTCGGATAAGCAGCAATAAGAAGCAACAGCAGCAGTAAGCAGCAGCACTAGTAAGAAGCAGTAGTAGCAGCAGTGTGAACAAGCAGTAAACAGCAATAGCAGCAAGAAGCAGCAGCAGTACTGTGAACAAGCAGTAAGCAGCAGCAGCAGCAATAAGCAGCAACAACAGCAGCAGCAGCAATAAGCAGCAACAACAGCAGCAGTATGAAGCACAGCAGTGCATTAGAGATTAGGACGTATGTATCAGTTAAAGTTAAGTTAGTTAATATTGTTAGTTATATATATATATATATATATATATATATACACTAGTTAGCATAAGTATTAGTATTGGTTAATATTATTTCTAGTTTACCTTGAGATACACCAAGGTAATGTCAAGTTATTGGCTCATCCTCAATAAACAAAAGAAATAAGACGAGGTTTATACGAAACCCGCTCTTAGGTTCACAAAAAAGAAGTACAATTAATCCTATACGAGGATGTCGAGTATAATTTTTTAATCTGGGTAAATATTGCTATAGGAGTCTGATCTGCAGTCGATCACTTTGTCCCTTAGACCACACGATGATGAAGAAGTGCCGTAGAAGACATAAAAGCAGCTTCGAAGGTTGCTAAAGAGAGTGGATGCTCGATGCCAAAGTCGTCGATCACTACTCTTTGCCTGAGCTCTGGATTCTTCTCTCTCAAAGACTCTTCGACTCTTAGTTCCTTGACCTTCTCTCTTGATCTTGGAATCTTTGACCTTGGTTCTGACCTGTTTTCTCCACCTCTGGATTTTTTGACCTTGAAATCTGCTACCCTGGACCTCTGTCAATAGAGGTCTCTATTTATAGAGTTTTAGTGACAGTGACCACTCAGTCGGCGTAGAAGCCGGGTAGTAGAAAGTATAGCACCCTTTTACGCGATGGTTATAATAACCGTTGCCCACGTGTAAATAACCTTTTGAATGAGCTTGTGACGCGTGTCCCATTAAGAGACAATTCGTATAACTGCTGCGAAGATCACGACATAAAAGCCACGTAGGTAGTTATCCCTTGTGTAGAAAAGGCTGACGTAGAAGCCAATAACTGTCACCATGGTGTAGAAGCCAAAGAGTTATCAAACCGACATAGAAGCCGAGTAGGAGTAGAAGCCGAGTAGGCATAGAAGCCGAGTGGGCGTAGAAGCCGAGTGGGCGTAGAAGCCGAGTAGGCATAGAAGCCGAGTAGGCGTAGAAGATAGCTGATCCTCCTCCCTTGACTGAGGCTTGAGCGAATTCTGGACCGAATAGCTTTAATACGCACTGATGCAAATATAGCCTAAGTTGGCGTATTTCAAGGAGATAACGTACATCGTGCTCCCATAGCTGAGAATAGCCTGATGGCGTAATGTGCAAAAGTGATGATGTGGACGTCTTGGCCGAAATTACGGCTTTTGGAGATATAATCAAATCTCTTGCATTAAATGCAGAGATCTGCCATCATCCCGCGCATTAAATGCAGAGGCGTGTCTTGAAGATCTGCCACCATTCTGCGCATTAAATGCAGAGACGTGTCTCGAGAATTTGCCATCATTTTGCGTATTAAATGCAGAGACGTGCCTCGAGGATTTGCCATCATTCCGCGCATTAAATGCAGAGACGTGCCTCGAGGATTTGCCATCATTTCGCACATTAAATGCAGAGACGTGCCTCGAGCCCTGTACGAAGAGCAGCTTTTGACGTGGCAGCCTGTTAGTCTTCTGTGGAGCGTAAACAGCTCACATCTGCCTGTGTAAAACTAGGCAGCGTATTCCCTTGTATGCGTAAAAGCAGTTTACGCCAAGGAAATGGCACTAAATGACAGTCTGGGTCGCTGTGCCGCGCCATCATTATAGCCGTCGTCTGGGTAGTCGTGCAGTACTCTTTGTCAGGTTCACTGCATGATTTGACAGGTTCATTTCAAGGAATACGAAGCGTTCCTCGTACACTTCAATGCTGCATTAAAAGCGGATAAGTTTTACGCCATAAAGGCGATGTAGCACCCTTTTTACGCTGAAGCAGCCTGGATATACTGCATTATGCGGATAGTCCTTGAGCTTATATTTTACGCTGTACTTAGCGGAAAAGCTCTGTTGTACGCTTATGGCTCTGAAGTCATCTTTTTACGCTGCCCAGCACCAACATGCTGCGTATAGCTATCCAGCGTATTTTTCATGCTTCTACACTCAAGGTATTGGGTTTGTGTATCAAGAGGGGTGTGTAGGTGGTGTGATACCGTATTGGCTCAAAGCCAAGGTATCCACTTAGCATTAGTTTAGCTAGGGATACTATATGTTTTCATCTTGTATATATATATATTATTGTATTTTCATATCTAATAATTTACGTATCTTATGCTACGGTATAGTGTCGATACTCTAGTATCCTAACATAGCTAGTATAGCCTAGATATATAGTGTATGGACCCAATATCCTAGAGATTGACTCAAACAACTTAAAAATAGCTACTTTGGCCAAGTTTGACTAGTTTGACCTGGAGTTGACCTAGTTTGACTGTTTTGACCTAGAAATGACTTTATGACCTAGAATTTGACTAGTGTAACTTATTTTTATTCCAAAATCTTGTATTGATATAATATTCCATATTTAGGTCTTCAAGGCACCGTTTTAGAAATCTTTGATACTGTTCACCGAATTCCAGGTAAGTACATTCTTTGATAGTTTCTCATTTATGATATCCCCTATGTTTCTTGTATTTAGTGTATATATTCTTGATTTTTTGACACGATGGTTACATGGATTGGTATATCTGGATCTCATCATGATATATTATTCCTTGATATTTATGGTGTATAGCCTTGTTCCTCGTTCTTCTTGTACATGTATATACATTGATTCTTGGGGAGACTAGCTACCAATCCATTGAATCCCGTGTCATAACGTACCATGGTTGGATCTACTATACCAGTCGGGGCGGGGAGTATTAGTGTAGATATGTAATCATACCCTCCTTATACATGTCTTGTTCCTTGTGAGTGTTAATCATACACCGCACATATGATTAACCAGGCCCTAATCCTTGTACAAGTTCCCAAGCCGATCACATGTTGAAGCTGGTACTCACTCACTTAGTAGTAGTCTTTCTTGCTCATTTCTATGATCCTCATTCTTGTATTTATCTCCAGTATTCCTATTTTGCATATCTCTTGTACCTGTATATTACATCTTGTATATTCGCTCTATTTACTGTTACATAGTTTATATCATTCATTGGAACTGCTGTTAGAAATGTACTTTGCTCCTTTCCTGACTGGATATTTTTTTCCAGATGACACTGAGGAGTGGTATCCCACTCACTATGGGCCTCAGGACGTAGTTGGCTTAGAGCCAAAGACTTTGGCTCAGGAGGGTCTCATCCTGGTTTTGTCTCCAGCACTTTGTTATTAGTATTTCTTTATATGACCCATTGGATATTATTTTGTCATGTGAGTTATATTTGACTCTTCAGTTCTTTATATCATATTCGTGCGATTGTTTCATCTTATAGATCTTTGATTGAGTATTCATATTTCATCAGTGGCATTATTATATCTTGATTGCTAGATAGATAGTTTACCTAAACAGCTTTCTACTACCGATGATGCGGCGTAGGCTGGACGTTGTTCACTACTCGTGCCCCTACACCGGGTGCGGGTCGCGACATTTCTTCTACTGTAATATTATTGTTTCTGAGATATATCAAAGATTATTTTATCTTCTTGCCTTGTACAAGCGTAATCCCAGGCTTGTACGATATCACGCTTTGATGAGGACAATTTTCCGTGGGAGCGTTGGTGTGGTGATCTCACATCCAGTGAAGGTAATCGATCCTGCGGGAGATCGGGGCGTGACACCCCCCATGCCATGGCGGTTGCCGCACGCGCAGCAGCACCCCCCCCCCTCTTTCTCTGCATGCGCATCACCCCGCGCGCTGCTCGCCAAGTCCTCTGCCTGAGCTGCGGGGTGCAGCGGCAAAGAGGCGGCATCAGCGTGGGGGCCATGTGTCACTCCCCAGTCCCAAAATATCGGGGACTGGACACGTGGCAATGGCCAGCAACACGCACCGATGGACAAACCCAATTTAATGGATCCATCGGGGCATACTTAAGCTGTATTACAATAGTCAGGGTTTACTAATCTCATCCACAGAATAAACACAGATATAACAATAGAAAGTATTAAACAACATCCAGTCAAAAGTAAATAAAATCGGGGAACAACCCGATATTAAGTCTGTTACAAAAGTTCTTTTAAACAGAAATAAAAGAGTTTAATTTGCCAATAAAAACTGAGCATGGCGAAGCAGTTGTTCAGGAGAATTCCTCAGCGATCACCTCATCCTCAAGTTCTGGTGCTGCTCCGAGAAGTGCTCATGTTCCGTACACCTCAGGGTAGATCTCGTCTGCTAAATCTGGGGACATAATCCATTCCAGGTCCTCAGGGGACATAGCAAGGTACAGAAAATACAAGCCAAAATAAATGCAGTGTAGCAAATAAATGAAACAATAGGGTAAACTATATAACCAGGCTAAGTGAAAATGCAAGATGAGAGTTTTAGTTATACTCAGGCTGAGACTACTACAGGATCAGTGTCAAAGAAACCATAGCAGTATTTTTTCGAAGGGCCAGAACTTGCGCCAAAGCTCTGTATCAGAGACTAAGACACCTCCAGATGACAATAATTATGATATAATCAGCCTTGATATGGTAATACTCTCCCCACCCAATGTAATCTCACGTCACAGTTCACAATGTTCATGTTACGCAAGATTAAACTAATGCAATAAGTCAGGATAAAATCTAAGCATGTAAAGATGTCATAAACCTGTATCCTATACAGAATCACCTTGAATATTTCAGGAAGATTCTGTCTCATGATTCGTGTCAAGTGTCCTGGATATAATGTACTTGATATGGCAAGTACGAGAATATAAATGTCACGATATCCATCTCTAGTTGACCTTACACAACCCCGCGTACGGTATTGGCACCCGACTATTAATCGGAAGCTAAGTAAGTCACACGGCCCTAGGGTTGAACATGTACAACAGTCACAGAAAATAAATCAAGAGAACAAAATGAATCAATATACTGCAATTTATGGCAAGCTACACTTGCCTGGGTTTTCGGCTCAAATTGTCGCTCTGGCTTCAGCGGAGATTGCAGGCAGTACTCCGGTTGCTGAAATAGACATCACCATCAGATCCAGAAAATATTAATAAGCTAGAAACGCCTGTCCTTGAGTCCAATTTGAAGACAAGGACAAAAATGACATTTCGGGTCAAGGCGGGGTCCACATATAGGCCGCTTTGCACCAAAAAATGCGTCAGGGTCAAAGTTCTCCAAATCTGTCCAACTTAGTGTTAACAGGTCAGGAACGATGATACAAACCCAACGGAACTTCTAGAATTAGATTCCGATAAGCCGATCACAAAATCGTCCGTCAAGTGGAACCTGTGGGGCCCACGACACGCGATTTTGTCAACGTTCTCAGAATCGAACCAAACTTAGCTCACAAGACCAGCGTATTGCTACGAGTCCGATGGCGCAAGTTTTGTCTCGATTCGACGTGTGTACACTAAGTTACAGCGAGAACCAGAAAGGACGGATACGGGACGATGTCCGCGGATACGTATTGATTCCGGTGTGCACGCACATCCGAATCAACTTCTGCGAAATCTCGCACGTCCGTATCGACGACGCGCACGTATCTGTGAAGACCGCACGCGACCAAGTCATCCCGTTTGGCGGGACGTACTCAGTTCCGGGGTGAAACAGTGCGTTTATTTTTCCTGTTTTTGGATCGCGGTTCGCGATCACCACAGGTCGCGATGCACCGAGCGGTTTGCATGGGCACCGAGGGGGTCACGCAGGGTTCGCGATGCAACAGACGGAATTGAAAACGGGGCAGCGAGTAGAGAGATATGGGTACCTGAACAGGGTTCCAAAAACCTGAATTCTTCGTGTCCGACACGTATCCGACACGTGTCAGGGTGCTGTGTCCGATCAGAGGCGGCTGTGTCCGTGTCCTCCCTAGGGCATCTGATTGCTGGAGTGTCGCCGGAGTCGGCTGGCCACGGCGGGGCGAGCTGTTCGACTCGGGTCTTCCGGCGACTGGGCGGAGCGGCCGGCGAGCTCGGGGCTGGCCTGCGGGTGCTAGGGAGAGGAGGAAGGAGGTGGTCGACGGGCTGGAGGCTGGCGGATCTGGAGGCGGCAGCGCTGGGAGGTGCTCGGGGAGAGGGTTCGTCGGTGGAGGGGCTGAGGCGGGAGGCGGAGGGTTCACCGAGGGAGACGACGGCAGGGCGAAGGTCCGGCACGGTGAGGTCGAGGGGAGCAGGGAAGGAGGTGAGTGGCTAGGGCTTTAAATAGGGAGGAGGAAGAAGCTGGTGGGGCAGTGCGGTGAGGGAGAGGAAGAGGGTGCGACGGCGGACGTTCGGGGCTGCGCACGGCGGGGAGGAGGGAGCGTTGCGGCTGTGCACGACGTCTGTGTGCGTCGGGGAGGGGGGGAGTCACTGGGCTGCACGCGTCGGGGAGGATCGGTGGGGCTGCGGGAGCCGGTTGGCTGAGGGAGGGGTTTGGGGGAAAGAAATGGAAAATAGATATTTTTGTCCAAAAAAATTGATCAAATGCGTTGACCGTGAGTGTGTGACGATTTCCGTCAAAAGTGGGAGGTTTCGTGATTTATGGTAAAACAGTATGGTACACATTGAAATATGCTAAATAAATTGGAGTGTAACTCAAATTTTCTCTTTCTCTTTCTTTTTTTCTTTTTTTTATTTATACCCTAAAGATCAGAACAAGGCAACAACCAACACTAAAAAACAGATAAGGAATAAAGGAAACCAAACATAAAATTTTAGAATCTAAACTTTCCAATTGAACATGTCAGCACTTAAATTAGTATTTTGATGGATGCTATGAACTTTTTTTAATGATTTCACTTCACAACATTATGTCAGTCACACTTAGACTTAACACTCACATACGAGACAATGCTAAGGGTACTATAAAGTTGAGACATAATAATTTTTGCAGTTCCGGAGTACCAAAATTTTGACAGTAACATATATATTTAGTATTGTTAAACAGTAACATTTATATTTAGCATTGTTAAAATTAACAGTCATATAGTCAAAAAATTTGTTTTTAAGACTTTAATATTTT
This sequence comes from Iris macrosiphon, assembly GCA_036927795.1. Taxonomy (NCBI): domain Eukaryota; kingdom Viridiplantae; phylum Streptophyta; class Magnoliopsida; order Asparagales; family Iridaceae; genus Iris; species Iris macrosiphon. The sequence goes on from JAYESA010000011.1 coordinate 187,122,903, forward strand.
TGACAGTGTTGATCACAAAGTATTGCTAAAAAATTGAAAGACATGTCCCTAACAAACTTTCTAGTGCCCTTACCATGGACCGACATACTATGTCCATAACGACTTATGACCATTCTACACTTAAACAAAATTAATCACCTAACATTAGTGTTGGGAAATTTTAAAGATCTAACCGTCCCTTTCAAAAAAAATTATAATAGTTACGAAAAATTTCAGCCAGAGCAAAATAGTTTCCTATATTTACAATAAAAATATTAAATTTTCCAAATTTACTATGGAAGCATCAAAACGCCCTTTGTAAAGGTGTTTTATATTTTTCCGTTAACGAAAAAATATATATATAGGTAAAATTTTGAAAAAAAAAAAAATTATATATAGGTAAAACGTCTTTACAAAGGGCGTCTCTCTCCTCTCTCCTCTCCGCCCGCTCCCCTCTCTCTCCTCCAGCCGTCCTTCGAGCGGCTGGTCTCGGAAATAGTCCGACGGGACGACATCGGTGCGGTCTGCATCCTGGCGGACATGTACTTGGGGTGGACCGTCGAGACCACGAATTAGCTGGTTTTCTCTGTCCTTCCAATCCAGAGGCCTCCTGGTGAACACCGCGGCCGAGTTCGAGAACCGCGACCGAGTTCGAGGAAGAAGGCATAAGATTGTTGCGAAGGAGCCCCGCGCTTCCGGCTTGGGCCGTCGGACCGCTGGTCTGGCAGCGGCGGCCTCCCAAGGCAGCGGCGGACGGAGGCGGCTGCATCGAGTGGCTGGAGCAGCACCCGCCGGCTTCGGTTCTCTACGTCTCGTTCGGCTCCCAGAACGCGCTCATGCCCTCCCAAATGATGGAGCTTGTCATGGGGCTAGAGGCGAGCGGCAGGCCGTTCGTCTGGGCAATCGGGCCACCTCTCGAGTTTGTTACCACCCCATTTCCAGAGCCGGATATTTTTTTTATTTTTAATTTAGTTAATTGTGCATTATTTTTATTAATTGTATTTATAATTAATTAATGATTGTATTATATTTTTATTGTTTGTTTTAGGATTTTGGCTAGTCTGGACCCATGTCAGACCCAAGTGGACCCATGTCCGACCCAGCCCGCACCCTTGTGAGAATTATTTTGGGGCTTAGAAATATTTATTTTATTTTTAGAAGGTTAGTGGGAGAGATTTGGAGTTAGTTTGAGTGTTTTTGGAACCCGGAACCCAAAACCAAGAGTTAGGAGGGCATTTTGGGTATTTTTGAGACTTGTAAACCCTATTACATGTGAGACCCGACCCATTCAGCCCCCATTCCCACCCGTGGCCAGCAGGGAGCAGCCCCTCTCTCCCTTTTTGTTCATTCAACTTCTTCTTCTTCTTCTTCTTCTTCTTCTTCTTCACATTCTACTTCTTCTTTCTTCTTCTTTCTTCTCCAAAGTAAGTTCTTCTTCACTTTTCTTCCTTCTTTCTTCCATTTCTTCTTCCTTACTTGAACCCTAACCTTGCATTTTCCCTAACCTAGGTGGGTAGAGCCTAGATTTGGTGTTGGAGCTTGGATTTGAGGCTTGGAGCTTGAGGGAGGTGGATTTGGAGCATTCTTGAGATTTTGGCTTGGGATTCCAACTCCCAAGAGGTAAAACCCTAAATTTCCCCTTGTAATTACTCTTATATAGTGTAATTAATAGTTTAGAACCTTCCTAGACCCTTAGGCTACCCGTGGGAGGAAGTTGGAACTAGTTGGGTAGTGTTTGGAGACTTTAACACTAGGTTTTGTGTCAATTTCGGATGGAATCCGAATTTGATCCAATTTTGGGTGATGCCCTAGGTTAGACGGACCTAGGTAGACGTTGTCGGGTGTCTTGAGGGTGAGTGCGTGTCTCCGTTCAGACACGGGAAGCCGTGTCGCGAAGAAACGGACGTTTCGGACGAAATTGGGGCTTTTCGTCGTCGCCGATTCTAAGTGCGTGTGCGTTTCCGCCACGGACCTAGAATCGATGTGGGAGCACATTTTCTAGGATTTAGACATCGTTTAGAGCGTGTGGATAAATTTTGGGCCGATTCCGAGTTCGTTTGGTGTACTTTTCAGGAGATTTTTCGAGCCGCGCACCACGTGTTCGTCGAAATGACCGAACGGTATTTCGACTTGGTTTCCTCGTTTCGGGCTTGTGCGCGCGTTGGGTTAGTATCGAGGAGCGTGTGCTAGAGTTTTTGAGTTATATTTTATATATTTTAGGGTGTTGGTGAGTGTCGGGGTCGTTGGGCGTGAGTGGGGCGTGTGGTTTGTGTGTTGTTGTGTGTTGTGTTGTGTTAGTGTATATGTATATATATATATATATATATATATATATATATATATATATATATATATATATATATATATATTTATATGTATGTGTGTTGTGTATATATATTTATATATATATATGAGTGTATTTATATCTATGTGCTTGTGTGTGTATATGTCTATGTGTGTATATATATATATATATATATATGTATATGTGTAAGTGTGCTTGTGTGTGCATATGTATATATATATTTATTTGAGTATGCGTATATATATATATGTATCTTAGAGTGTGTGTGTGTATTGATGTGTATATATATATATATTTGTATGTGTGTATATATATATATTAATATAGGTATTTATATATATATATAGCTATGTATATATTTGTGTGTGAGTGTGTGTATTAGTGTGTTAGTGAGTGTGTTAGAATAGATATAAGTGTATATATATATATAGGTATCTAGTGGTATATATATGGTTATATATGTGTATATATATATATATTTAGAGGGAGTTATATATATATATATATATATATATATATATATATATATATATATATATATATATATATATATAGGAGTGTGTGTGTGTGTGTGTGTTGTAGCTAGAGGGGGGGGGGTTCAGCCAACTGCAGAAGGAGCAGCAGCTGCTGCCCCCAACAGCAGCAGCAACAAGGGGCAGCAGCAGCAGCCATTTGAAGCTGCAGCAGCAGCAGTACCATGAGCAGTAGCAGCAGCAAAGCGAAGCACAGCAGCAGCAGCAGTAGCATGGAGCAGCAGCGGGGTTAGCAAGTATGCAGGGGTAGTGAGAGCTAGTGAGGGAGAGTGAGAGATTGATATATATATATATATATATATATATATATATATATATATATATATATATATATATATATATATATATATATATATAGGTAGATGGATGGATAAATAGGTAAGATAACTTATTAGATAGTTAGATAGTTAAATGGCTAGGTAAATAGATAGCTAGCTAGATTAGAATAGATAAGATAGATAGATAGATTATAGTTAGCTATTAGTTAGTATTATAGATAGATAGCTAAGTAGATAATTACTAGAATAGATAATTAGATATATATATAAGTAGATGCATAGGTAGATACCTATATCTATGGATAGATAAATAGGTAGATAAGATAAATAGATAGTTAGAGGGCTAGATTAATAGATAGATAGCTAGGTATTTAGATAGATGGATACTAGATAGGTAGATAGCTAGATACTTAGATATACCTATCTAGGATATAGATATCTATATGCCTATAAGTTATATATATATGGGTATAGGTAAGATAATGGGTATTCGGGTATATGTGTGTGGATATCTATATATATAGGTATATACATACTTAGATATATATAAATATGGTAGATATCTATACTACCTAGCCTAGATTAATAACTAGGTGCATAATTAGTAGCTAGATAGCTAGTTAGAGGGGTTTTAGAGCGAAACCTCAATACCTTGAAATACCGAGGTATTTCAATACCTTAAGATAACCAAGGTATTGGGTTTCAAGCGGGGTTTTTGAGCAATAGCCTAGGAATAGTATTGGAGTGATTTTTATATGCTTATGTGTATATATTTACGCGTGCTAGCATAGGTTTTAGCGGGTTTAGGCGGGGTATATAGCGTAGGTTGAGGTATCGGATACCGAGGGTATCCCGGTATCTCAAGGAGGCGAGTTTGTGAGTTTTCTAGCTTAATGAGCTCGGTTTGACCTAGAATTTCAGGAGCACCCTAGTTTGACCCAGACTTGACCGTAGTTGACTCGGTTGGCCGCCAAAGTCAACTTTTGACCTAGTTTTGACCCAGGGTTGACTTTTTGGACCCAGAGTTGACTTTTTGACCCAGATTTTACCGGTTTGACCCGTTTGACCTAGAACGACCCTAGAAGCCTATTTTTAGTTATTTTATATCTGTTTAACTCTTTAGAACCCTGTTTAACCTTACTTTTCGTATTAGGTCCTTGCGATACCGGTTCGGATCGCCAGTTGCTCAGGACGTCAGGCGAGTACATTCTCTGATAGTTTTCATTATCTGATGATTATTATGATTCAGCTTCTAGTATAGTATCATATGATTATTCTGGCACAACACGGGACACTGACTGGTATTTCTGGATTCATTTACTTGCGACACCTACATTTCATGTTTTTGGCCTCTATTCTGGAATCACTACTGGCATCACTACAGGCATCACTACAGGCATCATTCATGTTCAGGCTGGACTCATCTTGATTTGCGTGTCGGGTCTTGGATCCACTTGTATTAGTCGGGGCGGAGAAATACTCGAGTAGACATGTAAATATTCCTATCTGGCATCATCAGGAATCACTTCCTCTGGTCTAATCTGGAATGATAGCAGCCGCGCACCCAGTGCGCGGTGAGCCGTACTTACCCCTAGCCATTTACATGTCGAAACAAGTATTTCAAAGACACCGAGTTCATTCTTTATAGTCTGGACTCTCATGCATTTCTTGACTTGTCTCACTTACATGTTTCTGGACTTGACTCACTACATATTTTTCATGCTGGACTCACTACACGTTCATGTGCACGGACTTGATCTTAGCTTAGATTTTCTGTATCTTGCAGTTATTACTATCTTGCTCTGATATCCATGCATCTTTACCTTTATGCACCAGTGACTTACATATTTCCTTGTTTCATACTTGCTCCATTTTTCTTGCTACTTGCTATAACTGTTTTATAGTTTTTATCATTTAAATGGAACTGCTGTTAGAGATGTACTTGCTCCAGTCCTGACTGGACATATTTTTCAGAGTATCCGGAGGATTGGTGTCCGACGTTTTATGGACCTGAGCCTGTCGATGGTGCAGACAGGGACCCTCTAGTTTAGGAGTGATTTCCGGGTTGGTAGCCGGGATCACTGAGACCTTGCTATTGTTTTTATTAGCTTTTAGCACCGGATTTGTCTCCGGTTTTGGATTGAGACCTTGTTTGTATATTATTTTGGATGATGTATTATTATTATTGATGTTGTGGTTGTTGTAGTAGTTGTTGTTGGTTAGACTTTATAGTTGTTAGATCTCTGTGTTATCTTATCGTGCTTAGATTCGTGATTGAGTATATTGTGATTATCATTATGATATTGCTCCTCCGTTTGGAGTTGAGATCTTGACAGGTTTATATATTGTTTGTGTGGTTGTCCTCCTTTTGGAGAGGTCATGGCCGATTTTTGTGTGAGATTATTATCTAGATAGTTGACCTAGACAGCGTTCTACCGCCGATGCTGCGGCATAGGCTGGACGTACCCACGACTCATACCCGATTTTCCGGGTGCGGGTCGTGACAGGGTTCGACAAGGAGGGCGAGGGGTTCAGAGCCGAATGGCTGCCGGAAGGGTTCGAGCTCAGGATGAGAGAGAGAGAGAGGAGCGGGAGAGAAGAGCGGAGAGAGAGAGAGAGAGAGAGAGAGAGAGAGAGAGAGAGAGGAGAGGAGAGGAGAGGAGAGGAGAGAAGAGCGGAGAGGGGAGAGAGAGAGAGAGGAGCGGGAGAGAAGAGCGGAGAGGGGAGAGAGAGAGAGAGAGAAGAGCGGGTGCAACATATCACAGTGAGAGGAGAAGAGAGAGTGTGAGGGAGGGAGAGGAGAGAGGAAATAGGAGAGAGGAGAGAGGTTCCCGCAGAAAAAGAAAAAAATTAATATGTAAAACGTCATTGTGAAGGGCGTTTTTCCTAGGAAAAACGTCCTTCACAAGGGCATTTTCTATATTATATTTTTTTTCCGGAGAGAGAGAGAGAGAGAGAGAGAGGAGAGAGTAGAGAGAGGGTTTAAAAAATAAAAATAAAATGTAAAACGTTCTTGTGAAGGACGTTTTACCTTATTTTAATTTTTTTTTTCTCCGGTGAGAGTGTGAGAGAGAGAGAGGGGAGAGAGGAGAGAGGTTTAAAAAATTAATAAAAAATATAAAACGTCCTTACAAAGGACGTTTTATGTATATATATTTTTTATTTTTTATTTTTTTATTTTCTTCGTTAACGGAGTTAACAATAATTAACGGGGAAACATAAAACGTCCTTTGTAAGAACGTTTTGATACTTCCACAGAAAATTTTAAAACTTTAATACTTTTATTGTAAATTTATCAAAATATTTTGCTTAGGTGAAATTTTCCGTAATAGTTATGAAGTTTGATGTTTATTTTATTAAAGAGAATTTTTTTTAAGGAAAGATGTGTGAAAATCAAGCTTTTATTGATGTAGAACTCGGGACAGGCACTCAACTTCAATTAGAGTTCAAGAATACATTAGAGTGTAGTGTTAACAAGAAGAGTCCACAGTCCACACACGTCCATAAGACCAAAACACAAACACAAATTAAGTATAAACCGCTGCAACAGAAACCCACCCCATACAAATCCCCCCTTCCTCCCCTAGCTCCACTATTGTAACCACCGCCCAAAAAACAAACCCCACTTTTCTAATGTCCCCCGCGAAGGACCACACCGCCGCCGACCGCCGCCAGCGCCACCACCGCCGCCGCGTCCTCCACAATTTTTCCTTCCCGAACCAGGTCAGCTGGGGCTCCAGGAGGCTCCTCCGCTGCAAGAGTCCCGTCACCGCCGCCGCCGCCGCCGCTGCCTCTGCCGCCGCCACGGAGAGTCCGATCACCGCCCCATCCTCGGAGGCCCCGGCGCCGTGGAACCTGAGGACGCGGCGGTCTACGTGCGACTCCCCGGCGGCGGCGGCGGCGGTGGAAGCTCCGCCGGAGCAGAACCCTAACCCTAAGGAGAAGGGGAGGGCGGATTTCTCGGTGGAGCTTTCGTTCGAGGAAATCGAGGAGGATTTTGTCCGGATGAAGGGGAGGAAGCCCTACCGGAGGCCGAAGAAGAGGCCGAGGAGCGTCCAGAAGAAGCTTGACGTGAGTTCATAGTAACATCAGTGGCAAAAAAAACTGACCTTTAGGTTAATTTTTGTGTTTAAAATCATTAGGAAAAATAGTTATGATTTTTGTAATTTTAGGCTATTTTCATGTTTAAATTAGTATGGAAAATTATGACTTTTTTAGCTTATTTCTTGGTTTGTAGGCTTTTAGGCTAACTTTTTTGTTTAATTCAGTGGGAAAATGGATATGATTTTTAGCTATTTTTCTGCCTTTTGGGGGGCTAATTTTTTTTCCCCTCTTTTTGTAGTCGCTTTTTCCTGGTTTATGGCTGGAGGAGATCACCGCAGATTCCTACAAAACCAATGATTGAAAGAGAGGTAATTATATTCTTTCCTACTATCTACGAAGTGGTTAGGTTAGTAGAAGCAAGAACTATGGAGTTTTATTGTGGGGGAAGTTTTTGTTTATGTATATGTATATATATATATATATATGAATGATGATGACAATGATGTTATTACTGCTTCAGTCTTTTGTGGGTTTTTGTTGGAGTGGTATTGTAAAAAAAGGGTTTGTGGTATGTAATTACCTGAAAATTTACAAACCTCTAGTGTTCACCTTTTGGTATACGTTGTGCAAGTTTTATAAGTTTGGTTACTTTTGCTCGAGATGGTTTTTCGTTCTCAATGGGTGGCTTAGGAAGCAGTGACTGTATGAAAATCAGTACTGACCGTGGTGTTGCATATATGTGGAGAAGACATAGATGCGCCCCTAGATACACTAGAACACGCCAAAATAGTTGCCGCATTAGGGTCGCCGTGTGCGTTTCGTATCGTCTTTTGTGTATGTGTCGACGAATGTGCTATATAGGGAAAATGGTTCTTTCTTGATTTTTTTTTTTTTTTACTACACTTGTAACTAGATACCTTGGTTGGTTGGTTAGTTGTGTTTGGAGTAAATGGTAGACCTTGAAAGTTTTGATACAGAAGTTGTGAAGGATTTGAGATGTTAGACGGTTGTTGTTACCTGCACAACAAAAGACGATTTTTATAGCGATTTAGCCAGTAGATTTAGTTATGCTTTTGAACCAAGAGAGGTAAGGAATCTAGAGCTTGGTAGATGAATGTTTGTAGGTTTTTGTCTGGCTAACATACATGTTTGTTGGAATGGAGTGATGGTTCTCAGAAGTGAAGATGATACATAGCATAGGATTCTCTTGTTTAATTATATATAAGAGCTTCATTTTGAAACTCTTGTTGATTCATAAGTTCTCTTCATAATTGGTTTGGACCAACTCTCAAATAGTTTAGGCAAGCTATCCTAACAATCTAATTGAGGCAGGTGTGAGAGATGATAACAGTAGCGGTGAAAACTATCAATTTAATCCTGAAAATGATCTCTTCAATCTTCCTTAAGCTCCAGGTAGCTTAAGAAGATGATGGGTCTTTTGAATACTTGAATCCTTATCAATCTAACAAAACTTCCAGAAGTTCCTAAATTGAATCTCACCGAAAACTAACTCGAAATGCAAACCAGTTTATGATGTGAAGTTTCAGAGCCGCTCATATGTCTGCTCATGTGGTTTAGTTGGATTGAATCCCTGGGCAAACAGACCAAACCTTAGTTTAGCTGGATTGAACCGCAATGTTTCTAGTAGCTTTGTTGTCAGCTCTTTTTGTTTATACTTTCTTCTGCACTTTTTCGACCACTTGTTGGCATGCCTTTACCTTCCAGTTCCTCTCTTGTTGGGGACTGCTGTTTGCTTTTCTTTACATAGTTTTTAATCCATGTTTGATATATAACAATGTGAGTGAATCTTCCAGAACTGTTTGCACAATAGTATTAATGTGAGGTTGTCATTGCAAATAGAACAGTTTACAGGCCAATGAATGAGTTCAGCTCTTCAGTATTATTTTGTAAACAGATGATTTCCATCAGTTTTTATCCTTGGAATAAAATGTTTATACAAGTTTCATATGTGTAACCATTCATATAGAAACAAATGAAGCATGGGAATTTTTACTACCTGAAAATTATTGGTAACCAACAGGCAATGAAGTCGGTTTAAGTCTGAAGTGTTGGGTATTCATTGTTGTCCAATTGAAGTAGCAGCTGCAGCACATATAACTACACATTATTATGTCCTGAAAGATGATACAAAAAGTAATTTCTTGTCAAGTGCTAGCCAGTATCTTTTCTGAAAGAGATTCTCTCAGTACTATATGTAGGTACAACGTGAATGTTTGTGTATTACAAATTAGTACTCTAGTTACATGGAAACTTGCTACTAATGTTCTCAAAGTTTGCATATTCATCCATGGTGATAGTTTTTTAAGTTAGCTTGGTTTTGGTTTTATTTGGATTTGGAATTTGGAAGGATGAACATAGTTTACAGTATCGGCCGATACCGATCCGATACGGCCGATACCGATACAGTTTGGCATGTCCCGATCCTATACCGACTGATACCTGATACTGATCGATACCGGCATTAGAGGTCACTTTTCCGGTCAATTCGACAAAAAAAATTGAATAAAAAAGACCAATTAGTAAGGGTGTAAAAGCATAGTGAGGTTGTAAAAGCATATAAAAGAGAAAAACTTATATATCGCATGTAAATCAATCGACAAGGGTGACTACTCTTTCATTCAATTTCAAAAATACTAAGAAACAACACCGAAAATACTTAAAATTATGCATAAATGTAAGAAATATATTTTCTAAAATGTTAATAATTTACTACTAGTTATTTGCTTTCCGATACCAAAAAATCCGATACTCCGATCTGAAACCGCCGATACTACCGATACCACCGATCCCGATACTCATAGGAATGGTCCGATACCGATACTTTGAACCTTGGGATGAACAAATGATCTCAGCATTAGGCTTTTCTTTGGATAGTATATATTCTGGTAAAAATATGTATGCATAGTATCTTCTTATTTTTAAGAAGCTAAGTCATAGTTTTGCTGATCGGGTATCGGTTCATTCTTGCTTCTCTAAAGAGAGTTTGTTACTACATATATTGGTTCATGTGTCTTGAGTAATGGTGGACCTAAAAGCTATCATTGAGAAGTTACATAGAATGTTGAGATGCTAGACTGTTGTTATACCTGAAGCACAGAAGACAGTTTTACAGTACAGCAAATCGAGCTCAGATGCATTTGGTTATGCTTATGGAGTAAGACTGGACTAAGAGAGAGAATGGACGATTTTATTTGGAGAATCGATAATGGTTGTTGTGCGCTTTTCCTGGCTGACTATATAGTAGGGATGTGTTGGAATATGATGTTTTTCAGATGAAAGTCGAAAGTCAATAGTGAAGATGAGATACTACATAATATATAAGAATTTCATTATGAAACTTATATTGATCCATGAGATTTTTAACTATTAGCAAAAGCAGAAAAAAGAGGAACTCTTAAATTTGTAAGAAACTATGATAAGTTTGTTTCTCACTGAACCCTCTAGTACTGAGCTAACTCTGGAGCAATTTTATCGATGATAAGTGCAAGGAGCTATTAAACTAGCAATGACAAGTATCTATCTAGTCCAGAAATCAATCTATTAAATCTTTCATAGACTCCATGCCATGAAAGAATATGGCAGTTCTTGAATAGCCATAATGATATTATTCTTAATCCACCCTAAAATTTCAGAAATTCCTAGAATGAATTACTCAGAACTACTTGAAAGGAACTCACAAACACCTATGTGCTGCTTCAGCTTGTACCGCCTGAACAGCAAATCTGCCACCTCACTGACTGAACTCGTTGTTCTGTCATACCAAACCTTGTGTGTTGATGTTTTGCTTTGTACTCTTGTTCCTTGTTCTCCACTTTGGTGGCAATAATGACTTCAAAGTTCAAACCCCAATTTTGCTTGTGTGGAGGAATGTAGATAGCTTCCTTTTAACATTAGATTCAGGATGTGGACAAAATCCCCCTTGAGGAAATCGAGGAGGTTTTCGTCCGGATCAAGGGGAGGAAGCCCTACCGAAGGCGGAAGAAGAGGCTGAGGAACATCCAGAAGAAACTCGATGGGAGTTCATACTAACATCAGTGGCAAAAAAAAATTTCTGATTTTTAGCTTATTTTTGTGTTTAAAATCAGGAGATCTCAGATCAATTCCATTGAGAAACTTATGTTGATTCATAAGATCTCTTTATAATTGGTGGGTTGGACTGACCCTCAAATACTTTAAGCAAGCTATATCTTAACAATAGTTTGCAGTATCGGCCGATACCGATATCGATCCGATACGGCCGATACCGATACGGTTTGACACCGACCGATACCGAATTTTGGGATCTCTTTTCCAGTCAACTCGACAAAGAAAATTTAAAGAAAAAGACCATTACGCAAGGATGTAAATGCATGTAAAAGAATAGAACTTATCCATCGCAAGCAAATCATTCGGCAATGGCGAGTACTATTTCAAAACTTCTAAGAAACAACATAAAAATTACTTAAACTTATGCTTAAATGTATCAAAAAAATTGTAATTTTTTCATAATTTATTAATAACTATTTACTTTCCGATACCCCCCCAAAAAAAAAAAAAATCCAAAACTGCCGATATTGTCTATACGGTCGATCCCGATTCTCTTATGATGTTATGATACTGATTTCAATACCGATAGTGCTAACCTAGATCTTAACAATCTAATTGAGGCACACTGTGAGGGATGATAACAGAGTACCAATGGGAACTATCAATTTAATACAGAAACCAATCTCCTTAGACTCCAGGCTCCTAAAGAAGATGGTAAGGCTTGAATACTTGATTCCTCAATCTAAATTGAATCTCAGTGAAAACTAACTCGAGAGCACATCCAGTTTATGATGTGGACTTTCAGATTGACTAATCTGTCTACTCGTGGTGGTGTAATTGGAATGAGCCCTATGTGAACATACCAAACCTTCGTTTTGCTGGACTCAAACCACAATGTTTCTAGTACCTTTGTTATCCATTATTTTCCTTTATAATTTCTTCTGCACATTTTTCGAGGACTTTATGGCAACGATGCATTTACCTTCCAATTCCTCTCTTGCACAACAATGCTGTTAGCTTTCCTTCACATCAATAGCTTTTAACTCATGTTTCCTATTTAACAATGTGAGTGAATCTACATTAAACTGTTTGCAGAATAGTATTAGGAGGAGGTTGCCATTGCAAACATAACAGTTTCCAGGCCAATGAATGGCTTCAGCTGTTCAGTATTCTTTTGTATACAGATCCATTTCTGTCAGCTTCTATCCTTACAATAAAACGTCTAATGCAATTTTCATATCAGTAATATGCAAACATTCCTATTAAGCGAAGCGTAATGATTCATACTACCGGAAAATTGTTGCTAACAGACAGGCAATAGAGTTGGTTTAAGTCAAGTATTGGGTGTTTAATTGTGGTAGCAGATGCAGCACATATAATTACACACTGTTGTGTCCCGAAAGATGATACAGAAGTAACTTCTTGTCAAATTCTAGCATCTTTTCTGAACGAACACCTTGGACACGTAGTCACTTGGCATATGTGTACATATTGACCCTACCTGGTCTTTGTGTAAGTGGAAGGCTCCTGGCACTGAGACACCTACAACATAGATGTTTGTGTATTACAAAAGTAGTTATCTAATTACATGGAAATGTGCTACTAGTGTTCTTGATTTTTGCATGTTCATTTGCGGTGCAAGTTTTATAAGTTTGGGTGTTTTGGTTTTGATTTTGATTTTGATTTCATTTTTGTTTGGTGCGTGGCAGTATGGATAAAAATTATGGGCAGCATAATGTAGGTTTTTGGTGGATAATAATATTCTGGTAAAAAGAATTATGAATGCATAGTCTCATCTTATTAGTAAGAAGCTAAACCATAGTTTTCCCAATAGGGGATTGCTTCATATTTTATTCTCTAAAGAGTGTCACTGGATATATTGGTTCTCGTGACTGGAATAATGAGAGTAACTGAAAGCTTGCGATTGAGAAGTTACCATAGTGTTACGATGCTAGACTGTTATCATACTTTTTTTCTTAATATTTAAGAATTCCATTGAGAAACGTTTATTGATTCATAAGATCTCTTGAAGCCTTGGGAAAAGGGAAGTCAGAGGATCTCTCTTGAAGTTCAATTATGATATAGTTTGTTTCTTGGTGAACCCTCTAGCAGTAAGAAAACTCTTAAGAGCAATTATGTTGATGCAAAGTGCAAGAAGCTTTGGGAGCTGATCTAGTTCAGAAACCAATCTATTAAATCTTTCACAACTCAAATGTCAAAAAAGAATTGGACATTTCATGAATGACCATAATGATTTTATACCTAATCCTACCTAAAATTTTCGAGATTCCTAGAGTGAATCACTCAAACTACGTGAAAGGAACTCATAAACACCCAAGTGTTGATGTGGCATTTCTGTGGTACTGCCTGATCGCTGGCTGAACTCACTGTCACACCAAACGTTATGTTTGTTTTGTACTCTTTTTCTTCTCCAATTTGGTGGCAAAAATGACTTCCAATCCCTGGAGGAATGTAGTTAGCTTACTTTTCTTCTCCAGAGTCGTTATGAAAATGAAGTGTTTACAAAACTTCACAGGAGACTTTTTCAAGACAGTAGTAGAGAAGGTTGTCATTGCTAACAAAACTCTTCCATTTTTCAAGCCAATCTTCACTATATCTTTTCAAGACTAGTAAAGAATGTTGTCATTGCCATTTTCTTGTGTCCATCTAATAAAACGTTATATAATATCTATAAAAGTTCTAGCACAACATCATAAGTAAAAGAATCAGGACTATATATCGAAGAAATGTAGGTATATTGTTCAATTCTGAAGTCTTGAGTAATCATATGCTGTACAATTGAGAACGCATGTACTTATTATTAATGTAACTTTAAGTTGCATTTTCAACATTGGAACTTTATGAAATTCTTGATGACTTCATGCCCAAACTTCTCATATTGGTAATGTGAACAACTATTGCTGTTCCATTTTTTGCAAGTTTAGCTTCATATCCTGTGTAAATTCAATTAACAATTCCACGTTTTACGTTGTAACTTCCAGAGATCCGCAGAAACTATCATTCTTATCATTTACAGTTTAATATCAGTAACTAGTTCTTGTTGGTAAGGACAAGTTGGTGCCCATACTGATTATCCTGATGAATGAAAACAGAATGTAGTCATATTCGCATTTTGTACTCCTTAGACCACAGATGTTGTACCTTAATGCAATTAGAGTTGCTTTGTAGGTTGGACTTGTTGCGGTTAGTTTTAAGTAACTAGTTAATTGTGCTAATTAAAGATAGAGATATCATTCTCTCTCTCTCTCTCTCTCTCTCTCTCTCTTTATGATCTTTTAAGATCTCGTTGCAATCTTCTGCCAATGACTATTATAAAAGACATTAAGAAGACACCTTGAAGGGGTTTAACCCCCATAATTACTCTCCTCTCATTTCTCAGTTAATATTTGACTGCAACACGTTCAGCCGATCTTGAAGAATCGACGAACCAAGGTATGTCCAAGTAGTCTATTGATTTTAGATTAGTGTCATTTTTTAAAGATATGTAAGCCTCACTGTCGTCCCCATGGCCAACGAACCGTTAGCCAGAAATGGTTTAGATTAGGCATCTTATGATCTAACAAATGTATTTTTTTATTCAAATATGTTCTGCCATTCTCCATGAACAACGATACATTAACCAGCAATGGCTTAGATATTTTTTTTAGATCTGTCGAATCATAGCCAAACATGGCTTATCCATAAGTACTCTCGTGTTTTGATTAAACATCATCAGTGTCTCTGATGCTAAGAACCGGTAATCGCTTGGCATTATCGTAGGCGAGGCTAACCACTGGCCAAGGCTTCGTCTTGATGTCAGCGTCAACTTCGCCTGAAGTGAAGGTAAGAACATGAAAAAGCCCACCATCGCTATGGGCAAGCCAGCGGTTAGACCACCATCAGCATCGCCAGAAGCAGCGAGCATAACTTCGCCATAAGCGAAGTTACCAGTAAGGCTAGTCTTGCTGTAGTCAAGGTTACAAACGGACAAAGACTAGCCGCAAGGCAAGACACGTCACATCAGCTCCATCAGAAGCAAAAAAAAACTTCTTCTCTGTAGGCGATACTTATAGAATGCCTAACCTCGCGTGTTGCTAGCATAGCTGCATTGATGCCAGAAGCAAACTTAATAAAATGATAGAGGTCTTAGCCTCGTTGTATCGCGAGCGTGCGTCACCACAACGATAACTTCTCTAGAACATATCCTCACATCATCGCTGCATCATAATAGCACTGTTTGAAGGAAAGCTTAAATTTTTGCTAAGACATTAGCCTTAGCCTCGTCATACGGCAGAGCCCTGTCGAATGAGAGCATCACCTTAATCAAAGTTAAAATTTAGCGAAGGCATATCCTCACCGTAAGGCATAGTTCTGCCAGAACCGAAGTTAACAAAGTCTTGCCTCGCAACCTCATTAGCTTCCTTCACTAGACGAAAAACTAATTATTGGACGAGGTGCCTCGTTGTTGTTTCGTTAGCTTCACTTTGGCAAAGCTACAGATTGGCAGAGGTCTAGCTTCATCGCCGAAAGCAAAGCCAAAGGTCTAGTTATGACGTTTCGTGCTACAAATTGTCGGAGGACACAACTTCATCTTAAGCAAAGCTCATACTTGGTAGAGGTAATAATTTTGTTCTAATGCCAGCAACATAGCTTCGCTTGAAGAAATCTACTAATTGGCAGAGGCCTAGCCTCGACGCATATTAGCAGCGACGTCAATATGCTTGACACATATTATACGCGCCGTGCAAATTGAATCTGAAGGTCCTAATATGACTAGAACATGTAGTTTCCTAATTAAACATTGCATGTTGAGAACTCAGAAATTCTCATATCCTTGTTTGTGGATATTTTATTTGTAGAACATACCTGACCAAGTGAGATTATTGTTATCCAAGTTCATTCGTACCCATACTACATGGGAAATAACTGACTTCTACCAAGAAGAGTAGACATAGAATGCACTGAGGTGCCAAAATATCTTAATTTCATTTCTAGAATAAAGTGATTTTTTTTTTATTTGAATATTTTTTATTCGATAAAAAAATTGGATGATTAATTGAATTCTATTTCACATATGTGACCAATTCAATTAATTTGCGCTCAAGTATGGAAAGTCGGAAAATTATATTTCTTTTGTTTGTTGACTGTACGACTATACACATTATTTTTCATGATCGAAAATATTTCTCTAACTTTATATTGAAGCACAATACTATGAAACCCTATCACACCTATCTAACGTGATAGAGGGACACGTCGTAGTCAATTTGATGTTGTCCAACAATACTGAATTTACCATTAAAGAGCTCTTACATTCTCCCTGTTGCAAAAGAACATTGGTGAGTATATTAACATGACTTCCAATATATATATATATATATATATATATATATATATATATATATATATATATATATAGACCGGAAGTGTATATTGGAAAAGATATACCACCTTCATAATGGTTTATATCAAAACAATCATTCGAGCCATAAATGTCCATCACGTGACCGATCCTTCTTCATTTTAAGTTGAGCACGTTCATGATTTGGTATGACCATCTGGGTCACCCTGATCGATACGATGTGTTGTATCGTCAGTTTTATGCATGGGCATCACCTTACCAACAATAAGAATTTCGCGTATCTAGTATGCTTTGCCAAAGTATTTTCATTAGAGAAGTAAATATTAGGTCGTCCCCTGGAAAGATAAATATGGATCCTTCCTCTCGTCTTCAGTGGATTCAGAGGGGTATTTGTATATCAATCCAACCAACATTTGGACTGTTTAATTATTTTATGGTGTTAGTTAAGCACATTTGGACTACGAGCAAGGTTGTGAAAAGCGCTAGGCGCTAGTCGGACGGGTACTCGTCGCCTAGCGTTTAGTCCGCCTAGGCGGACGCCTATATCTAGGCAGTTTAAAAATATCCCAAAATCTACTGAAATTTGCAAAAATTGTCCATAAAATCTCAAAACATGTACAGCCGGATGTCGAAGAGAATTAGGCAGACGCTTAGGCGGCTATCGAACGGACACCAAGAGCCTAGCGCCTAGGCAGCTTCCTAGACCACATTTTAGAACACTGACTACGAGTGAGTTTTCTTCTATCAATGTTGTCCCGACGACAACCTTTGAAGATGATGTCACATGTATTAACCAGATGAAGCGAGACAACACCAAGCATATTGTGTCGAATTTTTTTTTCTCTTGTCAACAACAATAGCATCAGAAGGTTGAAGTCAAACATATTCGAACTTAGGACAACCTTGCCGACTTGTTGTACAAAGTCATTTCCAAAATTCACTATTCCGAAGTTTGTTCAAGAAAAATTGGTTTGCATAAATTGTCTGAATTGCAACGCTCGTAATTTATTTGGAATAAAATATCAAAATCGGTAGGAATATCCAGATATATATTCACTTGACATTACTATACTCTTTTTTCCAATAACTTTCAATTTTTTCAATGGATTTTGTTATCCTAAAAAGGTTTTAACAAGGCATTTAATCTTTAGATATTTTCACGTCCTGAAGACGTATCGACATCGACTTGCTTTTGCTCTTTAATTGCGTTTTTTTCACTGGATTTTCCAATCAAAGTTTTGGTAACGTTAATTCTTGTTTGTATATTCCCATAAACTCTCGTTAGTATCAAATACTGACAAAACTGACTTCATCTATTGACCAAAAACTAATTGTGGTCATTTCTTGAGTTATGCGTACTCAATGGATAGTGTTATAGTTAATTTTGAGGCATATCCAATGAGGATTTCTAAAAATGAGTTTATATTCTAATTGACATCGTATTTTAAGGACATTTTTATCCTAATTGACAGAGTTTTTAAATAGAAATTGTACCAAAAAAATACTCTCCAATGTTTCTCAATTTCTATCCTACATAGCAGAAAATAAAAACGTCAATTTAATGATTTAGTTGAAGAATTTCTATGAGAGTCTCTTCATGTAAAAAAATTCATAGAAATTCACCATACCACATAAGTGTCACGTAGAACGCAAATTAGGATGAAAACCACTGTTGGAAGAAGAAAAATCAAAAAAGTAATTTTACCATAGAAATAGGAAAAATAGAAATCCCCATTGGAGATGACCTAACTAACTAATTGATTGTGACAACTAAAAATAGAGATATATTTCTCTTTATGATCTCATTGTAATCTTCTGTTAAGCCAAAATGACTATTATAAATAGACGTTGTGAAAACCTCTTGAAAGAGTTCAGTCACCATAAATTATTCACTCATTTCTTACTACAGCGTTCTGTTATTCATCTTCTTAAATGGAAAAAAAAAAATTGGGTTTCCACCCTTATAGAGTGTAATAGTGGATCCAAATTGGATTGCACTTTGTTTTTAAGTCTTTAATCTTGTTTGCTAGTAGTAATTCCGTTGAGATCCAACTTACGTTATATGTATGGACACCATAGAACTTGCAAGTCACGTCCACGCCTCATGACTAGAAGCAACATCGAACACTTGGTATTTACCAGATCATGACTTTATTGCCATAACTCATTAAATCTTCTACAGGTAGCAAGTCCTTGTCTATTTACATACTTTGGAAACTGTAAAGCTACTTATTTATCAAGGAGTCCCTATGTTAACTTTGGAGTTAATCTGAAGGATTATAAGATCAGCATTGATTGTCCTTTCTCCATTTTCACTTATTCCATTTCATCTATGACTAATATTAAGTCGTATCCCACATGTTCTGCAAGAGACCATGCTACTGATCTCCATAAATGGCACCACTTGCAAGAAGAGTAGTACTAAAAGAATCTCTCTGTTGATGATTTCTTAATCACATAAACATTTGGTCACATGTGAGCAGGCAAAAAATCTATAACATAAGTTTGGGCCTAATCTTGGGTCCAGTCTTCTTCTTTTCCTTGTAGATGTAGTCTTAGAGCTAGTCGTCGTCTTCTTCTTTTTTTGGACTGTAGGAGCAGACCATAAGAGTAGTTTAAAAAAAGTGTAGGAACAGTGAACCCCAAACTCGCCTATGCAGTGAGACAACTCGGTCAAGGATATCGATGTCGAGTGTTCAACCACCAGACATTCTATATGTTTGTGTACTGAAATGTACAGGAACTAGTCTTTTTAAGTGAATCAAATTGGATCAGAATCCAATTTTGCAGCACTATCTTGGTTGGGAACTCGGACACAGATGCCTGGAATTCAGACACAGATGCAGTATACCTGTGTCTGCAATAATCAGGCTTTCTAGTCTACAGGCTTTATGGTGGTCATGTGGCGTGGGCCTCATGACTAGACCTATCACTTTGAATTTGAACACCTATCAGAAGGAAAAGGAAAGAACAAATCAATTTTTTACTTATTGCAGAGACCTCATGCTTCTTGAGATCCCATGAGACTGTGTCGAAAATTATTCCTTCTTTTCGTAGGGTTGGTTGCCGGTAGCAGTTTCGACATACCAGTGCTTCTTTTAATGTATGTCTGGTTTGTTCTTGCTAGAAAAATACATATAAATCTTGCCACTTACAATTTACTGTTCTATTATGTTACTTATATTTCTATATTTGCTCCAAAATGAGAATTTAAGTTTCGAACATAATCACCTGAGTGGGAACAAGATTACGTAGGAGGGAGTCCTAATGTGGGCAACTCTCGTAATGCCAGTACAAATATAGAAAATTCTATCAAAAAATTTGATATATATTTTTTGACGAATCTCTCTTTTTTACGATATTTAAGTCTGTCTCAGGTCACTACCAGAATAAGTCAAATTAGCGACGCCCAAAAACGTCGCTAAATAACAAAAAAACGTCGCTAAAAACTTTTAGCGACGTAATTAGCGACGTTTTAACGCAGTCGGAAAAAACCAAGTCGCCAAAAGGAAAAACGTCGCTAAACGTCGCTATGCCGACGTATTTTAGCGACTTTATTGTGTCGCTAAATTTAGCGACGTTTAGCGACTCCGCGTCACTAAATAGCGACGTTTATTAAAGTCGCTAAACGTCGCTAATTAGCGACTTATATAGCGACGTAACAGCGACGTCATTAATGACCTGGCAGTACTGCCATGTCAGCAATTTGCGACGTACAGCGACATATTTAGCGACGTTTAGCGACGTCTTTAGCGACGGCTAATTACACGTCGCTAATTAGCGACTTTTTTAGCGACTTATAGTAACGTCGCTAGACGTCGCTAAACGTCACTAAATACGTCGCTAAAGTACAAAAAAAATTAAAAAAAAACCTGAATTGTTCCAAACTATTATTCCTGCAATTTATAAATTTCTAATTAAAAATATACCCGGAGCAACTCTCCGTTGAATTCTATGGGTTTGTCGACCCCTTCGGTGGAACACTCAACACCGGATTAACAATATTGAATATGAATAAAAGTATCACAGTCATATAATTAATACACACAAATATTATAGACAGACAATAAAAGTATCACAGTCACACAAAATGGGCATAAACAGCATCACAGTAACACAAAATGGGCATAAACAGCATCACACTCACACAAAATGGACATAAACAGCATCACATAATATATAAGTATCAGAGTATGACAGTAACACAAAATGCATAATATATAAGTATATGAAACATTATAGTATCAATCTCGAGGATTTCCAAAATGGGGCAGATACCAGTCCCTCAAATACTGCGCATAAGCAGCGTTTATGTTATCAAGCTCCGCTATGGGTGCTGGGTGACTGGAACTCCCCGTCTGAGATACAGCCGCGATAGGTGCTGGGTGACTGGAACTCCCCGCAGGTGGTATCTCTTCCTCCTTAACAGTAGTCGGCATCACTTCCTCCTTAACAGTAGGAGGCATAACTTCCTCCTTAACAGTAGGAGGTGTCGCTCTCTTGGGTGCCATCTGGTAAGATAGATGAAAACAAAGAATTAGCTATTGGACCGGAACGGAAGAATTAGATGATTATGTAGCAGTATAGATCATTCTAAAGCTTACATCTACCCTAAAACACATGGACACTTGCACTCACTCAAAGCTACTGATACTTCTCAAGTAGATTATAGCCAAACCAATAATATGAAATCAAATTTTAATAATCATTCTAAAGCTTACAAAAAAAAAAAAGTGTCAAGATCAAATTGACTATTCTTAATTATTCATAGATATGTGTCCCTGTTACATATGATGCATGTTAACAATAACTCCACCTAACACACCACACATTTTACACAGAACGAACAGTTCTCAGTTTGCAACTTTTGTTGGATACAAACCACAAGACTGTTATCAGACTGTTCACATTCAGCTAACAAACATCAATAAAAATACACCTATAAAAGTTCCCCATTTTGTTACCATCTTTTTTTTTTTTGAGATGCCCGACGATACGTACGATACTTTACGCTACGTTGCATGTCATTTGGGCCCACTATCCCCCACACCATCTACAATTTGTGGAAACCAAAATAATCACAATGAAACAAATAAATCCGAATCCATGAAATACAATCTCACTCGTGCAACTCAGTGTCAATCACTCATGTGCAACTCATAGTGTCAAGATCATATAAAAAGTAAATAGAACATTACTATAGAAATTAAAAAGTAATGGTAGCAACCAGTGTAAAGCATTTACCCGGATGACGTAGACATGAAATAGGTTCAAATGCTTACTACTCACAACTGGGCCCAAACACAGAAATAAATATCACCATTGAATCCGGATAATGCCAAATAGATAAAAATCATATAAAATTTCATCGGATCACTGCAATGAAAAGGAATGCAGTAAATATTCTAAATTTATATGTGATCATCAATAACGGATGGACCAGAAACTCATTTGGATATGCATAACCTGAGTAAGAAATTTATTTTTTGCATCTACAAACACGATCAAACAGTCAAAAGAGAACAATAACCGGTGCTGATACACGTCGTCTTGTCTATTATACCAATGTAGAAGAACAATAAACCTAACATTATATATATATATATATATATATATATATATATATATATATATATATATATATATATATACACACCCGTATTTTAGATTTTTTGTATCCCCAAACATTCTTATGCTTATAACTATTGGATCTTATTTAAGTCATCTAATATTAACTATTGGATCTTGTTTAAGTCATCTATATATATATGGTTTCAGGTTCTTTAAGTAATCCGACACATGAATCCGAATCCAACCTGATTTTTGCACCGGGCTCGGGTTTAACCCGGCCTAGTTGCACCGCTACTTCTTAACAACAACAAATAAAAATCTTCATACAACAAACTCGGGAACAATTCGCAAAGCATTCAGAAAAAAAGAATAGTTATCAATCTACACACTTCTACATTCATGCTATATTATTTAATGGGATAAATTACAGGATACACTAATGTGCATCATATTTTATAGTGCCACTTCTTAATAAAGTTTACACAGTTTTTACACATTTCACCACTGTTTTGGTTTCCACAAATATATAGTGCAACATATCAAACTGATTACACCATTATATCAGCAAATAGAGTACAATATAGATTATACAGAAATATTTTCCAATACATCAGCAAATATAGATTACATTATAGAGTACACAGAAATATTTCCCAAAAATAATGGCTGGGATAGTTCCGACCTAGATACATAGTTTGGCATACTTACATAACGTGCCACTAAGAACCATGTGTAAAAAAAATCATAAACAATAAGACTAACAACACTGTAAGGTACAGACAGTAGACACATAAGAAACATGTCCAAAATATGAACTTATCTGAAATGCGGAATAACAAGATGGATTAGTGACGACAACAAATTAAAAGTAAGGTTTCAAGCATCGGCCAAACCCGATACTGAATCAGTCCAAACTGAATGATTCAAAACTGCTGAAACAGATCGATTCTGAAAACCACAATTGAATACAAGCAAAGCAAACCCTAACCCTAATCCTAACCCCAGGTCAAAAAACCTAACCCTAACCCTAACCCTAACCCTAAACCTAACCCCTGCGTCTGTGTGTGTGTGTCGTGTGTGTGTCGTGTTTGTGTGTGTGTTTGTGTGTGTGTCGTGTATGTGTGTCGTGTGTGTGTGTGTCTGCGTCTGTGTGTGTGTGTCGTGTGTGTCTGTGTGCGTGTGTCGTGTCTGTGTGCGTGTGTCGTGTCTGTCAAGTGTGTCTTGTGTCAGTGTCACATGAGAGAGAGAGAGAGAGAGAGAGAGATTACCTAGAGCTCGAGGAGGAGGAGGGGGAAGCCGGAGTAGACGCAGCCGTGGAAACCCGGTCGCCGGAGAGGGGGGGGGCGGGGGAAATCGAAACGTTTCGAAATTTTCGACGAAATTTTTGACAGACGGAGAAAAGAAAACCGAGCCCTAATTAAACAAAAATTAGCGACGTTTAGCGACGTCACATAAAAACGTCGCTAAAATTAAAATTAGCGACGCAAATGAAGTCGCTAAATACGTTGCTAAATTTTTTTGATATATACGTCGCTAATTACGACGCTAAACGTCGCTAAATCAGATATATTAGCGACGTTTAGCGACCTTAATTGAACTTATAGCGACTATTCTTTTAAAATCTTAATAAAAGTCGCTAAACGTCGCTAAATGTCGCCATTTAGCGACGCCTAGCGACTCTTTTTACAGAGTCGCTAATTTAGCGACGTTTTAACTAGACGTCGCTAAAATACGTCGCTAATACCGCTTATTCTAGTAGTGGGTGGATGAGAGAAAACTCCATAATGGGTGACTATTATTATACTGTCTGTAGCATAAGACTACAACAAGTGTTCAAGAAATTGGAGCCGAACAAATTAGCCTCGACTCGACGAACGAGCAGACAAATCAGCTGGGGGCAAGAAGCAGAGTTGACGAATATGTCTATTACCTATAGACTGGTGATAATAAATACACTTGGAACTAGTCCAGGATTAGGACTAGCCTATTAATGAATAAAATTTACTCGTACTAATCCAAAAGTTTACTCATATTAGCCCAAACATTAAACTCTCCGCCTCCTCTCCCGTCCTCCACCGCCGCCTCCTGTTGCCGCCTCCTCCTCCTCCCCCACCTCCCGCCGCCTCCTTCCCCTCCCGCTCCTCCGTCTCGTACCCCCTTTCGGTGCTCGACTACCTCGGCACCCCCGGCGTCCGTCGCTCCTCTCTTCCCTCCTTCCTCCGCCGCTACCACCAGATCCTTCACTCCAGCGTCATGGAGGACTGTCAAAATTTTGACAGTCCTAATTTTTTAGACAGCCAGTAAAATGCATTTAAATGCAACCTAAAACCAGTAACAAATAAGTTAATTTCAACAAACCATATCTGATCCTTTTACTAACTGAATATTGTATAGTCACATAGACATTGGTCAGATGACATGAATAATAGCACAATCACAATGAAAAATAACAGCACACAAGAAATCAAAAAAGAAGAAGAAAAAATGGAAGGACTGTCAAAATTTGACATATATGTTAATTTTTTAGGACTGTCAAAATTTTAACAGTTCTACCAATTGGAAGGACTGTCAAAATTTTGACAGTCCTAAAAATTCAACATATATTTCTAAGACTGTCAAAATTTTAACAGGCCTACCAATTGGAAGGACTGTCAAAATTTTGACAGTCCTAACAATGGATAGGACTGTCAAAGTTTTGACAGTCCTGCAAATTTGAAGGACTGTCAAAATTTTCACAGTCCTAACAATTGGTAGGACTGTTAAAATTTTGACAGTCCTGATTATAAAAAAATCAAAAGTGAACAACTCCGAATAAATTTTGGAAGTGACAAGCTTGTAATTACCAATAATAAATATTTGGACAGTTCTGAGTAATTTTAGTAGTGCACTTATCAACAGCCTACTTATATTAGGTCTCATATATATTGTCACTTCCCCGTAAAGCTCACTTCAGGATTCAGTACCAAGAGCTAGCTACAGAGAGCCCTCTTCAATCACTCATCAATAGTTAACGTCCTTTACCCCTTTTGCATTAAAATGTATGGCAATAACAGTGGACCTTCTTCTTCTTCTTCTCCGCCTTTCTTACTCTTCTATCAAAACAAAAAGCACAAAATGACATTCAGTAACAAACAACAACAACAACAGTAAATATTTCTTGTCAAAACTTTTTGGTGTATGATGTGGACACAACGCATACTATATACATGAAAACTGTAAAGTCAAAATATCTTAAATGTAGTACAAAATCTTGAAAGGTTCAACCAGAAGACTTGGCAAGAACCAAGAACTGTTCTTTGTACACCCAAGCCCTCCAAGATTTGCATTTTAAGATCTCTCTCCTGTATAATTTTAGAAATTTAGTGACACGCAACTAGGAAAATTTTATGAGTTCATTTTCTCTCATTCACTAAAACTAGAGTGTATGTTTACTATTCCACTTAAAAATTGTTATATGGCAAATCAATCCAAACCGAAACCACTTTAGGAGTGGTTTGATGATCATACACACTAGTTTTGACTAGTGGTTTGACACGTGACAACTTTTGAATGGAAGAATAAACATACACTCTCGTTTCGATGGATGAATGGACTCAAATTCCAGTGTTTCGTGATACTTAGATAATAAATTTGAGGTAATATATAGATAATGAATTCCGCACCATGAGTTATTGGATAATAAATTTTAGTAATGCAGGTTCAGAGATTCTGAGAATGATCATATGGATATACTGAGAGGTAATATATAGACTATTATTATACTACTCTCTTTGGCATCATAGTAATGCAGGTATGTGACCGCTGGCAAAGTAGCAAAGTCCTATTGACGAAAATTTCGGTCGGTGGCGGGTCCAAGCAAATGGGAGGAGGGAAGGCAATGGGATCGTGCCACGTGGCCAGCGGTCACGGACTGCAGATCATATATCATTTTCCAAATTTATAATATGATGAGAGATGAAAACCAAAATAATTACAGAGGAATGGTCAGAAATGGTAGAAAAAGGGATTATTTTGTATAAGGGTATCGAAATTAGGATCTAATTAGACTTTTGGTACTGGATTTATCCGTTTTAGACTTTGAATACTTAAATTTTTTTTAGTGACGCATTTTTGTGACGAAATTGGACTTTCAATAACAAAGTGAGTATTTTAATGACGAATGTTCGTCACAAAATGTGTCACTAAAAAAATTTGAGTACCCAAAACAGACAAATTCTGTACCCAAAGTCTAATTAGATCTTAAACCTGGTATCCTTATAAAAAATAATCCTTAAAAAAAAAAAAAAAAAAAAAAAAAAACCCGGGGGGAATTAACCCCACGTAGAAGGAGAAAGTTCTCATAGTAAAACATCCCAAGGAACAAAAGGCAGCAGGAAACCTGTGTGTGTTTTGGAGGGGGGGGGGGGGGGGCGTGGGGGGGGGGGGGGGGGGGGGTTTGGGGAGGTGGGGTTGCGTGGGGGCTCCTACCACTGTCCCCTGATCCCTGAGCATCCTTCCCCTGATATGGTCAATTTCTCATCACACACAAAACCCTCAAACCATAGAGAAAGAACAATGCCCAAGTATAACAAGAACAAGAAATCTGAACTTTCAGGTCGGATTTTTTTTTTTTCTTTTTCTTTTTTTTTCCTTTTTCATAGAGATCCGACAATGAATGTTTTATACTGGATGTTTGCGCAAACCCTGAGGCAGTGAAAATATTATAACGAAGAACAATGCTCCATAGACACATAGACACAAAAAACACATAATATTTACAAACCAAATCTCCATCAGATGGACGACCTCCTTCCATTTCGTTCAATTAATTTCCATGTTCTTCTCCCCACAACTACAAAGCAAATACTCGAAGAAGCTAGCCCTACTACTGCGACCACCACCAGAGCCGCCGCCACTGCTGCTGTTGCTGCTACTGCCGCTGCCACTGCTCCCGCCCCTGGGAATAAAGGGAGCCGGCACGTTGATCACCGGGTTGATTCTAACCCCGTTCCCGCACGACGTCACTCTGCGGTCGCCGCGGTAGTAGTAGGCCTTGGCGCTGGAGCTGGAGCTCGACTCGCTCGGGGACTTCCAGAACCTGCTAGATGCTCTCGCTTCCTGCGCCGGCCTGCGGCTAGTCTTGGATGGGTAGTACTGCTGCTGCAGGTTCTGGTTAAGGTTGCATCCCGTTGACTTGCTCCGCGGGATCAACTGGCCGCCAGTGCTAGTGCTAGTGCTGCTGCTGCTGACACTGCTGCTCCTGCCGATATTGAGCTGCTTGTTGTTGTTGCATGAAGCAGTGTTGGGTTTCGGAAGTTGAGGTGGCAGCTGCGTGGAGTAGAGGGGGAGGAGGATGCCTTGCGAGAAGAGCATGTCGGCGGGTGTAGACGAGGCTTCGTAGCTCGTGCTGAAGTCGAACTCCGCGGACGCAGATGGATCGATGGGGCCGAGGCTGTCGTCGATGCGGAAGCTTGAGCCGCTGAAGGTCGGAGAATGGGAGAAGGAAACCCTTGGGCTCAACTCCATTGCCATCGACAGACACTGAATAATGAGCTACTGAACGAAGAAATAAAGGACTCTCTCTCTCTCTCTCTCTCTCTCTCTCTCTCTCTCTCTGTCTTGGTCTAACCCACCGACCGGGTCAGTTCTTTGGCGTGCGGGTACGCTCTCTACATTTAAAACTCAGCAACTTTCTTATTTTCCAAGTTTTTTTTTTTTACTTATTTTAGAATAATCTTCGGTGACTGAAATGTGGACCCAGTGGCCGCAACTATCGACTTGGCTCTGGAACCGTCACGCTCGTGTGTCAATGAGCCAAGATCAGACACGGACATACAACAACGACATATAACGGTGGGGGCCAGATAATATTTCTAACGTTGCATTATTAGAAGCCTCCTAATACTAACATTAGCAAATTTCAGTCTTTCTTTCTTTTTCTTTTTCTTTTTCTTTTTCCGTCACCCACATTGGCGTCCATGTTTATCATTTTAATGTTTTTGAATCATTAACGTTTAGAAGTTGCTGGTACAGTTCTTAATTTCCAGTTCTTTTCCAAATCGAAAAATTTCCTTCAGAGCAATGAATATTGTAAAATTTACAATAAAAACATTCGATTTTAAAAATTTTCAATAAAAGCATCAGAACGTCCTTTCTAAGGACGTTTTACACATTTTTATCCACTCTGTTACGAACTTCCGTTAGAAAAGTATATATATATATTCTACTATATAATAAGGAAAGTAGGCTTCACCGTGGAAGTTTTCTTTCCAAAAATGTCTTTCATTATATTTACTAATTAAAAATAATACCTACAAATCACTGACAACCATTTAAGAGATGCATTAATATAATACGGAAATCGAAGAATGCTACTTGCTAAGTCTTCTAAGCTATTACCAAGGAATTTGAAGGGTTGAACCATTAACCTATATAATTAAGCAGTAGAGTTAAACTAACTCATCAAAATCATCGATTCCAAGATACGTGCAAAGCACGTGCATATATACTAGTATATATATATATATATATATATATATATATATATATATAATAGGAAAACGTCCTTTGGAAAGACATTTTTTCTAGAAAAAACGTCCTTCCTAGGAGCGTTTTCCTTCTCTCTCTCTCTTCACTCTCTCTCCTTCTCTCACTCACACTCTCTCTCTTCTCTCTTCTCTCTCTCACTCGCTCATTCACTCACTCTCTCTCTTCTCTCTTCTCTCTTCTCTCTTCTCTCTTCTCTCTTCTCTTTCTCACTCACTCTCTCTCTTCTCTCTTCTCTCTCTGTTCACTCTCCCCACCCTTACTCGCTCCTCCGGCTCCCTCACCGAAGACGACCTCTTCGAGCCCGTCTCCCTCCGCGACCTCTCCCACCACAATGTCGTCGCTCTTGCCGCCTCTCCCGACTCGCCAACGCCCTCCTCCCCTCCCCACTTCACCCCCCCCCCCCCCCCCCCCCCCCCCCGCCGACGTCCCTTCCGACCTCCTCCACCTCATCGATTCCGCCATCATGGGCGCCGACACTACCCTCTCCAGACTGAAATCCCTCGTCTCCGCCGACCCCGACGCCACCGTCGTCGACTCCCTCCTCTCCACCATGTCCGGCGGCGCCGACATCGCCTCCCCCTTTGTCATGCAGAGCTCCCGCGCCGCCCTCGCCGCCGTCGAGATCCTCCCCTCCCTCCCCTGCTCCGGCGACTCCGACCTCTACCTCTGCCCCAGGACTCGCATGGCCTACGGCCTCTTCTCCGTCCTCCGCGCCTGCGAGCGCAACCGCGCCATGTGCTCCTCCTCGGGCCTGCTCACCGCGCTCCTCGGCTCCGCCGAGACGATCTTCACGGAGGAGAGAGAGTGAGAGTGAGAGAGAAAGAGAAGAGAGTGAGAGAGAGGAGAGAGAGAGAGAGACTGGACGGGTGAGTGAGTGAGAGAGAGTGGACGGGTGAGAGGAGCGAATGGGTGTGAGAGAGAGACAGAGGAGAAGAGGGATGAGAGAGTGTGAGTGAGAGAGAGGAGAGAGAAAAGTAAAAAAAAAAATTTAAAAAAGAAAAAGAAAACGTCTTAGGAAGGACGTTTTTCTGTTCTTCCAAAGGACGTTTTCCTATTTATATATATTTTTTTACTTTTCTCTTTACTTTTCTAACGGAGTTTTTTACTTTTTTCGTTAGAAAAACGTAAAACGTCTTTAGAAAGGACGTTCTGATATTGTTACTGCAAATTTTTTAAATTTAATGCTTTGATTAAAAAAATTTTAATTTTTGTTGCTCTGAGCGAAATTTTCCGTTTCCAAATACAACTGACTAGCTAGCTAGGTTCACCTTAATGACCAAGAAAAGAGATCTATGGCTGTATAATGTTTTTGAATCATTGACGTTTAGAAGTTGCTGGTAGTTTCTTTCCAGTTGTTTTTCAAATACAAATGACTAGCTAGGTTCACGTTTAGAAGGTGGGAGAAGGGGATTACTGACGGGAGAAGGAACCCTTGGCCTCGACTGCCCATTGCCATAGGTGGAAAAACTTTGAAACTGATGGTACAACCACTATATGACATATGGTTCGTTAAGCACAATACTAAATATATATATATATATATATATATATATATATATATATATACACACACGGTTCAAAAATGAGTCGTCTAAACTATCAGTAAATACTCAACCAATTAAATTTTAAAAAAAATTATGGAAGAGAAATAAGACCTTAAACCAACGAAACTTCTATCTTATCCATCAAAATCGTTAATAAATACTCAACCAATTTAATTAACGAAAAAAACTAACGAAAGATTAAAAAAAAATTAAAACCAAATTTTTTCTCATCATTTGTAACCCAATTTTTTCTTCCATAATAAATTATAATTAAAATATTTGTAAATATCTAAACTATTTTGCAATAATATAAAAAAAATCTTTTACGTGCAACATACCGTAAAATAAAAAATTCTAATATTATTATAATTTTTTAAATATTAAATATATTTTATTTATAATTTATTATGGATATATTTCTATTTTTTATAAAAAGTCTTGAAAATGCTAGTTATCTAAGTTGTACAAATATTCTCACGTAATAAAAAATTAAATCAATTTTAATTAATTGTTTAACTACATCATATTATATAATTATAATCAAATACTTATTTTAGTTCATATGGTTAAGGTGTGAGGTATTTTTTTTTGTTGATCAAGTTTGATTTCGGTCCTCTGATTATATATATAAGAGGTTAGTATTCTTTTCTTTGCATTAACTACTTCTCATGTTCAAGGGTAAAATCGTCATCACATCCGCTTGCGCGGAAAAGTTTTAAATTGGTAAGGTAAGTAAATATAGTTGGGCTTATTCAAAGTTTTTATTAATGAAATAAGAAATCAGCAATTCTGGGAGGTTAAGTAATAAGAAAGCAGGAGTTGGTATAAGAAAAAAGTTTTAAATTGGCAAGATATGTAATTATAGATGGGCTTATTCAAAACTATATTAATGTAATAAGAAATCAGCAACTCTAGAGGAGGTTAAGTAATAAGAAATCAGCAGTTGGTATAAGAAATAGATTAGAACACAAAATGAAGGTAGTATTTTACAACGTTTTCTTGACCCTGAATGCTTTTAATCAATTTCAAGTGACAAATATTGAGAGAAGCAGACTGACGGCTTTCGTACCGGGTGCCAAATTAACCGCCCTACATATTCTCTGTCATATTTTTATTCTCCCTATGACGTGGACCTCCAACTGATTTATAAAAATTAAAAAAAAAAATTAGGAAGAGAGAGAGAGAGAGGGAATAAAAATATAAGACATAATATTGGACAGCAGATTTGTTCTCTCCGTACCGTGATGTTGTCGTATTACATCTGCGATTACGATGACATGATTAGGATATTTCTATTTATTTTAGTTGTTAGAGCGTAATCTATCTGTTGGAAAATTTAAGGTGATAATCATAACATATAATTTTATTTCAAGGAAAACAGTTATATGAAATTGCATAGAAAAGAAAAAAAAAATTACAAATAAAAGACCCTTGCGCCAGACTGACGCCAAAAAAAAAAAAAAACTTGGTGCCAGTGTGACTGGCGCCAAACTTAAATTTTTTAGTTTGGCTCAAGTGCAACTGGTGCTAGGTTTTTTTTTCTTCTATTGCCTCACCCCCTCTTGCTTCGGGTCGCCATGCGCGTGTTTTGGGGGACCGAATTCGGAGCTAGTCGCTGGTCGTCATGCACGTGTTTTGGCACGACGACGTGGGTCGGTCGGACCCGGAGCAAGATGGGGGAGGCAATATAAAAAAATGTTGAAAAATAAGTGCGAAAACCGTTCCCCAAACCAGAGAGTACCTGCGAGAGAACCGAGCAAAACGCACAAACCAAAAACGCCAAACACAAATCGCAAACACAAAGATTTTTGACGTGGAAAATTCTTGCGAGAAAAATCACGGGACGATCGGAGTCCAACCCTGAAAAGCCTCAACTAATGGAATAAGAAATACACCGACTCCTTACAAACTTCTCACCGATCCAAACGGATCACCACAACTCTTTTGGAACAGAAAATAGATTATAACCACGAAGAAGAAATACAACGAGAAATACCCGAAATTGATCTCCTTCTTCTAAACGACCTTCAATCCTTCTTTCTCCTCTCCAATGTTGCAATGACACTCTTGCCTCATTTTCTCTCCTTGTTGCTATTTTTTTTTTAGTGAAAGATATCTATTTTAGGGCCAGGAGACACCTATATATAGCCTCTAACCCACAACTAGCATTCCTATTATAGATAGGAATATCCAATCCAAATCCAAATTCATTGACATATTCCTATTATATGTAAGAATATCCAATCCAAATCCATTGAGATATTCCTATTATATTTAGGAATATCTAATCCAAATAAATTGAGGTATTCCTATTATATGTAGAAATACTCAATCCTACTCCGGGGTATTTTCTACATAGGTTGGGAACCCCATCCACTCCAACAAATCTCCCCCTTCACAACTATGTGGAGGGGGTCGTCATCTCGACGATCCGCCTACAGTACTCAAATTTTTCTCTTGGTAGAACATTTGTGAACATATATGCTCCATTGTCATCTGTATGAACCTTCTCAAGCGTCCGCTTCCTTCTTATCAACCATATCCCGTATCCAATGATACCGGGTATCAATGTGCTTGGACCGGCTATAAAATATCTGGTTCTTCACAAGGTGAATAACACTCCGACTATCGCAAAGCAAAGGATACAAGATGCATAAGTAGAAAGAATATACAATACAAGTGAACATGCAATAGGCACAATAAAGCTGGAAGTAAATACAAGAATAACTGCAAGTAGAGAACAAGAAATACTAACTATGTGTTTTAGAGTGCGAGTTCGTTATGTGATCGGCTTAGGTTGCACATGAGGTATATAGGTAACTCCATTATACGTGAGGTGTATAATCGATATGCACATGAGATCAAGAGGGCTTTGATCACATAACCAACTCCTACTCCCCCTTCCCAACCAATACTCATAGATCCAATCACGACATGTTACGTACATGATCACGATAGTCACACTAGCACACGAAATAGTGGATGCACAAGAAGCACATGAAAGTCAATACCCGATGCACACGATAAAATACATGTCATTAGGTACCCGTTGCACAAGGTAGGGGATAACACCTCCTAACGGGATCCATATAGCACCAGTCCGTGAAATCACTCTGTCGGGAATCAATGTATACTAATCTAGAACATGCATATATACAATATTATGAATTGAAAACAATCAGAGAAATGTACTCGCCTGAAGTCCTGAGCAAAGTGTGTCTCTCGATGCCCAAGCTGGTGTCTCACAATCTATATATGATATGTTGCATCAATACAAGGTTCAATAATAAAAATAACTGATGTTGATGCAATTCTAGGTCGATATGCCATTTCTAAGTCAAACCAATGCATTCTAGGTTGCAAGAGTCTAATGCTAAGTCACTAAGTCGATATACTATGAAACTATGCTAAGCTAGCTAAGCTAACACACAATCGAGCATTCAAGAAGCCGTATCCTAAGATACGCAGGTTTTCTAATATGAAAATAGTTTATATATATATACATAAGTCACATATAATAATAATATCTCAAAATAATTTAATTTGGATACCGTGGCCTTGCACCAACGCGTATCGCAACTACTTCGATACCCAAGCTCAATATCTTGGATATCGACACAAAGCTTTGGTGATACCTTGGTGCCCCAAGGTAACCCAACTAAGAAAATACGTAACCAAGCTAATGCTAGCTAACTATGCTTATAACTAACTATTATAGGATAACAATTTATACAATATATACATATCTCAAACTAATACATTAAATATAAGTTAACACTAAGATATACTCATCAATATGATATAAACTAACTACAATACCAATATACTAATCCCACTGATACTAACTGACCAAAACCTTGATAAATCACACCCAAGTAATTGTTCATATAACTATTAACTAACTAACTCTAATAACTTGACTAAACCTAACCTTCCTGATACGAATTAAACTAATACCCAATACCTAGACATTTATCTAACTTACACTAATATACCTATTACATTAACTATCCAAACATCACTTCCTCATAACCCAACACCCAACTACCAATTAGACTGAACACGAAACCCAAACACTAAAACTGCACAGTGAAAGAAATCCGAGACTGTGCTCGGGTTGCACAGAAAATATACTGATACATGCAGTGGAGCTGCACAGGAACTGCTGAACCCGATACTGTGCCCTCGGTGCAGGGCACAGCAGCCCCAAGCTCTCTGCCACTGCTCGGTTGCACAGCAGGGAATTTCTGCTGTTACTGTTAGCTTCGGCAGCTGCTGTCTTCAGGTAAATCCTGTAGCAGTTGCACAGTTATGTGCCACTGCACAATCATCCTTCCTAAGTCCCTGTCTTCAGGTAAATGAGTCTTCAGGTAGGTGAGTCTTCGGGTATGCTTCAGGTAAATGTGTCTTCAGGTCAGTCTGTACAGTGGCATGTATCAGTTACTGATACTGTGCTCGGTTGTTGTTTACCCCAATACAGTGTGCAATTTGCACACAGTGACTCTGTTGCTGCAGTCACTTGTTCTCACTTGTTCAGTGTTTCTTTACCCTGCTGCTGCTCTCTCTCTTCATATAGACTTGCACTTCACTGGTTCTCACTTGTTGATGTGCCAGATGGTCCTGTGTCGAGCCCTCTCACTTCACACATCCACACTCTAAGCACACACTCAAACATATATATTCTATACACATACAAGTAAAATAATAACTAGATACGTATACATATAACTATCCATATATATATATATATATATATATAACCCAACACAACATATAAATACGTATAGATATACAACACAAGTACACATATATATTCAAACATATAATCAAACACAATATATACATACATATAAGTATACCTATATATATACAACTAGATATATGTATAAATTTAGATACTCTATTTTATACATATAGACACACATAAACTCAAACTATACTATTTCATACTCTATATAACCCATAGATAGTATCTACCTAAATAAATACATATGCATATATGTCACGCCCCAGTCCCAAAATACCGAGCGACTGGACACGTGGCAATGGCCAGCAGTACGCACCGATGGACAACCCAAATTAATGGATCCATCAGGGCGCACTTAAGCTGTAAAATAAGGTCTACTACAACATGCCACACTAATCTCATCCATAAAAGATAAATGAAATCAACTGCATAATGAAATGGAAATCAGCAACAAGTCTCAACAAGTCAGTCGGGAAAACAATCCGACATAAGTCTGAATACACTGGTTCAACAGACCAGGAACAAAAGAGTCTAACATAAAGTAAATACTGAGTACGAAATCAGGTACTCAGGAAAAGTCTTCAGCAGTCACCTCGTCCTCGGGGTTCGATTCTACTCCAGTATCAAGTCCTGCTACAGCTTCAGCTCATGTCCCGTAGACCTCGGGATAATGCTCCTCAGCTAAACCTGGGGACATAATCCGGATCCAGGTCCTCAGGGGACATAGCAAGGTACAGATAATACAAGCCAAAATAAATGCAGTGCAGCAGATAATGCAATAAATAGGGTAAGAATGTAACCATCTATGTGAAATGCAAGTGAGAGCATCACTAGTACTCAGGCTGAGACCGCTACAAGCTCTGTGTCGGGGAGCCGGGTAGCAGTAATAACGAGTAAAGGGTCTAGCTCTGCTGGAGAGTCTACAACCTCACAATAGTGGTGGATATATATATGGATCAGCCTGTAGCCTGTGTGTCTCTCCCCACCCAATGTAACCACGCATATCATGACCATAACGTCTCATGTCCATGTCAGCGGGATCATAGCTAATGCACAAGTCATATAATATCTAAGAATATAATGTCTATGTCAATCATGTATCCTACACAGAATCACCATGAATATCTCAGAAAGATTATGTCTGCATGAATAGTGTCAAGTGTCCTGGGTCATGATGTACTTGATAAGACAAGTAC
The DNA here is from genome assembly GCA_036927795.1 of Iris macrosiphon. Taxonomy (NCBI): domain Eukaryota; kingdom Viridiplantae; phylum Streptophyta; class Magnoliopsida; order Asparagales; family Iridaceae; genus Iris; species Iris macrosiphon. The sequence continues at coordinate 187,159,037 of JAYESA010000011.1, forward strand.
GAGAAAGTAAATGGTCCGAAATGTCCATCTCTAGATGACGTACCCAACACCGCGTACGGGGTTGGCACCCGACTATAATCGGACACTAAGTACGTCACACGGTTCCTAGGTTAAGCATGTACAACAGTTATAATTAAGACAAGTAAAATAAAATAGAGACTGCAAGTTGGCAAGGTACACTTGCCCACTGATGTATAAATAAGCCAAGGAATATTAACAAAGACTGCACGCTTTGGCGAGGTACACTTGCCTGATGTTTGAATTCCAACTACTGTTCTGTTACTCGGGAAATTTTCAGAAACGTCTCCGGATGCTGAAACAAATATTACCATCATGCTCAGAAGATATCAATCAGCTAGAAACGCCTGTCCTTGAGCCCAATTTGGACACAGGGGCAAAAATGACCATTTCGGATCAAAACGGGGTCCGCATGTGGGTCCGCTTTGCACCGAAAAATATGTCAGGGTCAAAGGTCTCCAAATTTGTCAAACTTAGTGTCAACAGGTCAGGAACGATGATACGAACTCAACGGAACTTTCAGAATTGGATTTCGATGAGTCGATCACAAAATCGTCCGTCAAGTGGAGTCTGTGGGGCACACGACACGCGATTTTGTCAACGTTCTCGGAATCGAACCAAACTTGGGTCACAGGAGCAGCGTATTGCTACGAGTCTGATGGCGCAAGTTTCGTTTCGATCCGACGTGTGTACACAAAGTTATGACGCATTTCAGAAAGGACGAATACGGGACGGTGTCGGCGGATACGCGTTGATTCCGGTGTGCACGCACATCCGAATCAACTTCTGCGAAATCCCACACGTTCGTATCAACGGCGCGCACGTATCGGTGAAGACCGCGTGCGACCAAGTCGTCCCGTTTGGCGGGGCGCACTCAGTTCCGGGGTGAAATAGGGCGTTATTTTTTCTTGTTTTTGGATCGCGGTTCGCGATCGCCACAGGACGCGATGCCCCGAGCGGTTTGCACGGACACCGAGAGGGTCACTCAGGGTTCGCGATGCAACAGACGGAATCAAAAATGGGGCAGCAAGGAGAGAGAAAAGAGTACCTGAACAGGGCTCGAGAAACTGTGTTTTCTCGTGTCCGCGTGTCGAGTCTCTGTGTCCTGGACGTGTCCTGAATAGGGCACAGATTCCTGTGTCATGTCCGCGTCCACGGCGGCCCTAAGGTTGCTGGATTCTGGCCGGCGGCTCGATAAAGGGCTGGGCGGAGCTACGGGCGGCGCGGGTCCGCTGAGCGGGGTCGCCGGCAAGGCGGAGCGGGTCGGCTGGGAAGGAGGGAGGTGGTGGTTCTGGAGTCGGGCTCTGCGGGACTGGGCGGAGGGCGGCCGGCTGGGGTCTGGTCGAGGCGGAGAAGGACGGCGAGGTGAGGGGAAGGGGAAAGCTATAGGAAGCTTGCGGCGGAGGGGATGGCCGGAGCCAGGGCTTGGGCTTGGGGGAGATGAGGGAGGAGGAGAAGAGGAGTAGGGGTTATATAGGGGAGAGCCCGCGGGGAGGAGGCCGGATGAGGCGGAGAGAGGGGGCGACGTCGTGGCGTGGTGGAGCAGGGGCGCGGGCGGGGGTCGTCGGCGACGTGGCCGGAGAAAGCGGCGGGGAAGTCGGGGTTCGTGGCGTGGGGGAGGAGAGGGGTCCTCCGGGTCGGGTCGGCGGGTTCGGGTCTGGCAGACTCGGCCCGACCCGCCATGCTGAATACGGGTTTGGGTTTGCGGGTTCGGGTCGCGGGTTTGACCCGGATCCAACCCGCAGCTGAGGGTTGGTTGGGCTGGGCTTGGTTTAATTTTAAAAATTATTAAAAGAAAGTTTTGAGGTGATTTAAAATAGGTTCGGGGCCCAATAAATACCAGAAAAATTACCCTAAGTCCAGTTTTTCATTTGACACCATAAAATCTTATTTTTATCCTATTTTAATATTAATTATTAGCATTTAAAAAATCATTTAATGACCAAAACACCTTGTTTTAATTCTTGAAAATACCAAAAATCCCGAAAATTGTTTTTAAAATTTTTAGAAAAATTAGGGTGATTACAATATATAGGACAATAAGCCAAAACACAAACACATGGAGTGCACCGCACCCGTATCACACTTTTCTATGATACGCTTGCGATACGGCCCCCAACTCACAACCAAACGTATCCCGGAGGACACGTACAAGTCCAATACATAATTTATGATCAATACGTATAGAAATTAGAGTATCTACGTGTCCGTGTCACAATGCGATATGCACATGGCCCCGTGTCGGAGGAAAACCCCCAAATTCGACCGTTTCGTCAAATGACGAGATTCGGCCCACACGTATCCAATTGTGGACATGACACAAGCTACAAACAAACAATCAAGGGTCAAATAGATCTATTAGATCCATTGACAAGCACTACATGTGCAAATCTCGAAATGCTCCCAAAATTGGCACCAATTTGGTCATAACTTCCACCGTAGGTCTCCAAATGACTCCAAATCAAATCCTATGGGTAGTCTATGCATGTGGGGTGGGTTTTCATGGTAAAATATCAGATCTATAGTCTATAGGAAAGGGAAAAACTGATTTGTATCTATTGGGAGATGGATTCCCAATGAAAATGTCCCAAATGACAAGTAGCTCTTCTCCTTGTAGATCTTGGCCTCCTCCTCCTTGCTCCTTGCTTGTAGATCCTTGATGTAGAGGCTTCAATGATGAAATTAGAATAAGTTTGGTAAAAATTTGGTGGATAAATGATGAGGAAAAATGGAAGAGGGAAATGTAGATCTAGAATTTTGGAGAAGAAATGAAATGAGAGCACTCTCTCTCCTCTCAATAATGGCTGGTCATAAACCCCTCCCCAAGCAATGTACAAAGTCACAAATACCCCTTGGGACCTCTCATGAAGAAATAATTAGGGAGGGAAGGTTCTAGTCTAATGGTTTCACTAATTAATCAAGTTTCTTAATCCATGGGCTTAATTTATGGGCTCAACTTAGACTAGTCCAAAAGTTTGTTTCATGCTCTCTAATTAAATGGTTAGGTCCACTACACAAGTCCAAAATAAGTCTACACTATCAACAAATAATAGTACAATAATAAATAAATCATGCCATGCATTAATTATTAATATAATAATTAATCCTAAAATAATTAATACCCATGATAATTACCAAACTACCCTTGGATGGAAATATGAGGGTGACAGAGTCATTGCATCACATCCTGTAAACTGAAATACCGAACGATCATGTGTATAACACACTTATGCATAATTGGATACTTGATCATCCAATGCAACACACCTGAGTAACCCGTATAACTCGTGCACCCGAACATGGTCTCGTTCACGACACTTGTGTTTGCTCATTCAATTGTTCCTGAATTTCATATATATATATGCTCGTGCTTGATTTAACTTGGTTTGCCTTGGACAGGGAAGGACGGATGGTAAGTTAGTAAGTCTCGTCGTGTTTCCTCTTATATCGCACGGTGCACTGCCACACGAGTTAGGCTTTACATCATTGCCATAAAACTGATCCTAAGACAAGACTAGAAAGATAAGTTAATAGATGGTGCACGGAACCTATATAACGTGTTTAAATTTGTCGAGCGGACGATAAGCCTTTCCACCAGTGCATTCATGTACTGATAATCCACCAGATTGCTTGCAGGGTGCGGGAGAACCTCTTTCAGTGCGGATGTCTCCTACGTACGTGCTAAGGCGTGGAGTTCACTCTGGAGCCTTGGAGTGTTGCGTCCGGAACTGAAGCACATCGCCTATGTATCATTCCACAAATGTAGCAACTTGGCACGCTTTTACTGTTTCAGAGAGAGAGAGAGAGGCTTGAGCGACTTGTAATCTCGGTCCAGCGTCGCCTGTAACACTTGTTCAATATCAATAAAGAGCTTATTTTATTTTTATACTTGTGTTATTCAATTCTTATGCTATTAACGACTCTGTGAACTTGTTACCAATCGCCTATGCGTTTATTATTCCGTTGCACTCGAACAATCTGTGCGACTCTGTGGCTTAGATCTCTTTCGCTTGTTCGGATCATGGCCTTGTACGGACGCGGCTTACGCTCGTGCGGCATCACGTCCAGATGGGTCAAGCGATCGTCCAGCGGGAGCGCTGGCGCGACGATTCGAGCCTAGCGGGGACGGCCGATTGCCTACGGGAGATCGGGGCGTGACAACCATTCCCCAAACTAGAGAGTACATGTGAGAGAACCGAGCAAAACGCACAAACCAAAAATGTCAAACACAAATCGCATACACATGAATTTTTGACGTGAAAAATCTTTGCGGAAAAAACCACGGGACGATCGGAGTTCAACCCTGAAAAGCCTCCACTAATGGAATAAGAAATACACCGACTCCTTACAAACTTCTCACCGATCCAAACGATCACCACAACCCTTTTGGAACAGAAAATAGATTATAATCACGAAGATGAAAGACAACGAGAAATACCCGAAACTGATCTCCCTTATTCGAAATGGCCTCCAATCCTTCTTTCTCCTCTCCAATGTTGCAATGACACTCTTGCGTAATTTTCTCTCTTTGTTGCTATATTTTTTTTTAGTGAGAGAGATCTATTTTAGGGCCAGGAGAGACATATATATAGCCTCAAACCCACAACTAGCATTCCTATTATAGATATGAATATCCAATCCAAATCCAAATCCATTGACATATTCCTATTATATGTAGGAATATCCAATCCAAATCCATTGAGATATTCCTAGTATATTTAGGAATATCCAATCCAAATAAATTGAGGTATTCCTATTATATGTAGAAATACTCAATCCTACTCCGGATTTTCAGTTGGAAATCTCACCCACTCCAAGAAAAAAAAACTTTAAAAAAATCTGGCTCCAGTTACACTGGCGACAATTTTTTTAATTATTTTTGTTTGACGTCAGTGCAACTGGCACTAGATCCCTTTATTTATAAATTTGGAAAACTTTTTCTCTTATACGCAAATCTCTACTATTATAATGCGGCTTCAAAATGGATCAAAAATGAGTCATCTAAGTCGTCAGTAAATACTCAACCAATTAAATATTTTAAAAATAACTTACGGGAGATTAATCGTCGAGCCGAAACAATATGTCGATCGTTCTAGTAAACCAAAACCATTATTTTCTAGCTATATTGTTTCAATTTTTTCTATATAACACAAAAATTAAAGATCTAGTTACGATTGGAAATAGATTAAACCTTAAAATGTCCTTTTTTTTTCTTATCCGTCCAAACAGTAAATAAATACTAAATAAATTTAATTAAAAAAATAACGGGTGAGAAAAATAAAATCTTAAACTAACTTCTTTGTTATCCATCCAAACCGTAAATAAATATTAAATCAATTTACTTAACAAAAAAATTAACTGAAGAGACAAATAAAACTTTAAACAAATTAAATTTTTTAAAATTTACTTACGGAAGATTAATAAAACCTGAAACCAACTTATTTCTTATCCATCCAAACCGTAAATAAAAACTAAATCAATTTACTTAACAACAAAAATTAATGGGAGAGAGAAATAAAACTTTAAACCAACTTGATTAAAAAATCGTAAGTAAATACTCAACCAATTTTAAAAAAAAAAATTAAACTTACAGGAGGTTAAAAAAATCAAAAACCGTAAGTAAATACTCAACCAATTTAATTTTTTTTTAAAAACTTACGGGAGACAAATAAAAACATAAACCAACTTCCCTCTTATCCGTCCAAGTCCGCAAGTAAATACTCAAAAATAAAAAATAAAACTTATAATTACGAAATAAAAAAAATCCAAGATAAATTATATTTTATAAACAATACTTAGCATTAAGTATACGTACAACACACATGCATGTTACTAGTCCATATAACTATTTTCCTTAGAAATAAAATTTTCTGTAATCATAATTTTTGAACAGTTTTTTTCTTCGAAACAAATTTCAAGCAAATGTATTAATATATATAGCCTTGGATTATTCTAGCAGACCACACAAATTTGGGACATGAGTTGTTGTTGTTGCATTTATATTCTGTTAGACATGGAATATAATTAGTTGAAGATTATAAGGTTTTGTCATAAAAGAAATGTTGATAATCCTTAAAAAAAAGTACATTAATTTCATGTATTTACCGTCCTTTAGCTGTAATTTGCATATATATATATATAACCAAAATTTTCTTATATACTTAGCGGTGAATGGAGAAATAGGATGAGTAATTAGCTTTATCAATTGCAAATGCCCAACTCTTGTTGATTGGATCAATTTCACCGTACATTCAGTTTGAGGAATTCGCTACAATTGTGTAGAGGAGTTTGTAAAATATTGGAGTCGAATAAGAAAATACAACTTACATGAGAGACTACACGAGTAAGAGAATTTACATTGACTTTCTTGAATTGCAAATATTGGTCACGACCCAATCTTACTTTACTCCTTCTGTTGTCAGCTCTGGAAGAAGTCCAAATATCACCAACAAGGACCCAATCTTAACTTCTTTATTTTATTGATTGCATCATAAAAAAAAAATGAATCAAGATCAAGAAGGACACGCAAAGCTACTGTGTGATAAGAAATCAACCGTGTCTTTCAAAAAATCCGATTTTTCATAGTAAGAGCAAACACATCAAGATTAAATTTTATTTTATTTTATTCTATTCGAGAATTAATCAAAGACACAGAAATTGAAGATCAGACCAATTGACATATTTATTCACCAATACATTGAAGAATGAACTTTTTGACAAAATGAAGAAACTAATTGGAGTGAAAGAAATCCAGCTTAAGGAAGAATGTTGAGAATAATCTACACTTCTCTTTAGTTCTATAAACTTGTAAGTTGTGTATGTTAATTGTGTCTTGGAAGTTGTTTAATCTTAATTATTATCTATAAAGTGTAATTTCGGTTTTGTAACTGTGTCTATAAATAGAGCCATATGCTAGACACAAAAATAGAGCCATATGCTAGACATAAAAATAAAGTGAATGAAGTGAAATTTGAACTCCAGGATTTTTGAGGTTCTACATAAGTCCCAAAAATGGAACTCTCGTTTCTCTATATAATTTTTTTATAAATTCAAAATCCAGTAAATCTAATAAATCCAAAATGTAACATAATTAGTTCTTGAAGATACATAAATTATCACCATGATCCAATATAGTAAGTAACTTAAACTTCTAAAAGAAAAGAGGATAATAAGGGCAACGAGTTGCTGGCTGCAATCACTGAAAAAAATTTACATCACATCTTATTAAAGTTCTTTCTTTTCCTAATAAAATCCAAACATGATGGGAAAGTAAAACCACTCTCAAAGTAGTTTCAAGTTAGTTAAAAAAAAAATTGACACTTAACAATCGTTAAGTAGAATGGTGAATATACATAATAGTTTTAGTAGGTAAAAAAATATAAACTTTTTGTATCCTTCAAATTGCAATCGAGGGAGACCTGTCGACGACTTTCAGATTATCGCTAGTTGTAATATCAAATGCTCGCATCATCAGTCCTCGTTGTTTTCACTTGTTTTCACTTGTTGTCGTTGCATTGCATTGCATTGCATCAATAGAATAAAAAAAAAAGAGTAATACTAATTTTTTTGTTTTGGATTTTATGAAACAAAATGTTACCATATTCTTTGATTTCTAAAGTAAAAAAAATAGTTTAAAGAAATTCAAAATATAATATTAGAGAAATCTTAAGTTATTTGAGGTTTGTGAAATTAGTTTAAACGTAGAAAGTTTTTGAAAAATAATTTCTTTCTATTTTGTACATATCTCGATGAGTTTTGTGAGTTATTTCTGAATGTAGAACTTTGTTGAAAACTTGAATAGTTGCTCCGGTACCAGGGGTCCCAAGAAAACTATATTCGGTTTCAACAAAATCTCACTCTATGGTACGTCCGTACCAGGACTACCAAGTTAACTATGGTCATGGAAAAATGAACCTAAGCAATAAAAAAGAATGCAATCCACTTTAACCACGTGAGTTAAAAAAAATATTTGACTATAGTTAGATAATATTACGTAATTAAACAATTAGTTAATTTTGTATATTTTTAATTACGGGACGTATGTATATTTGGCTATAGTTAGATAATATTACGTAATTAAAAAATTAGTATATTTTCTATATTTTTAATTACATGACGTACCGCTTAAATGGCTAGCCATTTTCAAGACTCTTTATAAAAAGTAGAAATATATCAATAATAAATTTTAATTAAAATATAATCAAATCTATATAATAAATCATAATTAAAATATAAAGATATATATAGTAAATTTTTAATTCTAATATATTCAAATAGTTAAACTATTTACAATAATACTAGAAAAAAATATTTTCGTTGTACCTCGTCTCTGTTCTGACCTTCATCTAGTGAACAAAACTAGGTCATCAAATAATATAATATTGAAGATTAGGTGCAATGAAAATCTAAACCGACTAAACTCTAAGTACAAGATATAATGTAACTTTGAACTAACTTCTAAAGTGGTGAAATAATTGTATCCAAAACCATTTCTTAAGTCCTAAAGTCACTAACACAGTCACAAGGCAATTTTTCCTATATGATCAGGGCCGGTCCTAGGACCGTGCCAAAAGTGCGGCCGCACATGACCTCCAATTTTCTTGGACTTCATATATATATATATATATATATATATATATATATATATATATATATATATATATTCAATTTTGTAATTTTGTAATTTAAGTCATCTAATTTCTTTCTCAATTTCTAGACTATACGATCCGCACAAGACCTCCAATTCTTCAATTCCTATTCCTTACCGACTCTAAGACTCATATTTATAATCATGCAAAAATATTAGGGTTTATCAATTGCTTTGACCGGTGTGCTGTCTATCATCTCTAAGCGGTTCAATTGCTATTTTGCTTCTAAAGATCCCTCAATTGTTAGATGAATTTATTTTCTACAATAAAGATCTGACGTAGGTTTTATTTTCTACAATAATGATCATATATCCTTCATTTATATAATTTAGGAATTTTGCTGTGCAGACCTAGTTTTTATTTAAGAAACATTGATGTGCAGGCCTAATTTTTATTTGGGCTAATTAGAGTTTAGATCCTGGATTTTATACCAACTTAGAATTTGAGCCCTGACTTGTACAATTGGAGAGTTTAGACCAGAATTTTTTATTATTTGGTTTATTTTTTTCATTATAGCCTCCTTCTCATGCATGACAATGAAACTTTCCTATATAGACTAGGGAGGGTAAAATGTCAAAAAAAAAAAAAAAAATTCAAGGTCTAAACTCTCCATTTGGACATCTCATGGCTTAAACTTTAAGCTGGTATAAAATCCAAGATCTAAATTCCAATTAGTCCTTTTATTTATATAATTTAACGGTCAATACGTATTCTATCTAAAACATCTTTATTATACTATGTAATGTGCTTGAATATAGATAATTTAAACTCTGATTATTTTGTTTAGTAACTATCTATAGATTCAGTTATAATATACAATCAAGAACATCTCCAGATATTTTGATAAAGACATACAATAATATTTTTTAAAAATACGAATAAATAAATTTAGCGCCTCATTTTGAGATTCGCACAAAACCTTCAATTATTCAGGACCGACCCTGTATATGATGATGTAAAGTTTAGAGTGTAAGGAGGACTTAGAGTGATATGAAAATAATTGTATCCATACCACTCGTACCAGAGATAATAACGTGAATTTACTGGTATATATAAGTTGGTTTGGAATCAGTGGTTAGCTAGCAAGTGCTAAAGAGTTGGAACTTGTTCACCCATTTAGGGTTCAATCGGACTAGTACCTGGCACTTGACCGGATCAATTACTGGTATATATATGTTTTAATTTTGTTGTTTCGAATGAAATTTTCCGTTATTTTTATAAATGAAGAATAAAAAACAAAGTGGTTTATTTCTTATTCTTGGATGCTACACTCTTATGTATTTTCTTTTATTACCGACTGGAAGTTGTACACTTACATTGTATGTGTCCTTTGTCTATAATTTTTTTTCCTTTGTCTATAATTTTTTTTCTCACATTTGAAGTATATACTTGCATAATAAACTTATTTTAATATACTATAAAATTAAATTATTTTTGATGTGGTAATATTTATTGTAATTAAAATTATGGGACCCCACACCAGCACGGATCTTGTTCGGATCTCATAGAATCTGGGCCATGACACGAGGAAGCTTTGTTTGTGACTATGCCATCACATAAACCTAGGCCCATGATCTCTTATTTATTATATATATAGTCCAAGAATAATTTTATTCAACCATGTAGTTTCTCTCTAATTTTTTCATATTTGATATATTTGTTTATCTTTCATTTTAGTATAAATGCTGAATATGTCAAAAGTTACTAAGTTATGTTTATGTATGGATGTTTCAGTATAAATGTCTTACTAAAAGAAATAAGTCACATATCTCCCAACTTCATGAGAAATTTTGTTGAATTTATAAGTAAGTTTGGGAGGTTTTTTTTTACCATATCCTACCACATCATCATATAATCATGCCATTTAACTTATATCGTGTTATTCAAGTTATGTTATGTCATTATTTAAGTTACGAGAATCTTAAATTGCTGACAAAATTTATTTAAATATACTAAAAATTTAAATTACATGTAAATAATTTATTTAAATTCATTTTATCTAAATCTAACTTTCTAGTTTAATAATTTTTGCATTTAAATTATATATTTTTTTAGCTATAACCGGTGATCCAAGTTACTGATTAGTTCGTTTTGTAGTCCAGTCCGTGAAAGACGGACATAGCAAACTGGACAAGAAATGAGGTACGTACAATGCATCTCAATATGTAAGCATTCGTCGTTATACATACTACTGGACAACAAATGTTCGTGATGTGATCAATTTTGGTTGTAGATTATGCGAAGTTAAAAAGAAAAATATTACATATTACAAACAAAATCACAAGACAGATCCCCAACTTTGTGATTTATATGTGAATCGAAAATCCTTGTAAAATCAGAGTTAGAAAAAAAGAGAGTAGGTTATCACAATTGACAATTTCGAGTGAGGGTGTTATCAAAAATTTTGTTTTTTTTTTGTTTTTTGCTAAGAGTATAATTTGTTATACTTCAAGCTTGAGTGATCTGATTATTGTTTTAAAATTGATACATTCAGCTAGCTCCAAAAGTTAGAATTTTTTACCAAGGTATATAGGAATACGTTACTTTGAACCAAAGTTTTATTCAACGGAAAATTTCGTTCAGAGCATCAAAAATAATAAGAATTCCATCCAAAGCATAAAATTTAAAAATTTACGAAGAAAGCATCAAAATGCCCTTTGTAAGGACGTTTTATGCTTTTTAAAAAAATTGCCGTCTATCTCCGTTAAAAAAAAAAACCGTTAACAAAAAAAAAAGAAAAGAAAAAAAAGAAAACGTCCGTTTTTCTATTCAAAGCAACGGCAAGAAAACTATGTTAAAACCAAGTTTAAAAAGAAAAAAAATTAAATAGAAAAACGTCCATTGAATTAGATTACTTAGCTCATTAAATAATAATAATAATAGTAATAGAAGGATCCTATTTTTTTAACATAGTTTTCTTGCCAATCACTTTGATTTGAATGAACTCAAAGGGAACAAATTAACACGTTTGACCCGTAGGAAATACTCAAAACAATGTCGTAGTACCATGGCAAGCTGCAATGTACCTTTTGTTGTTGCTTCTGAGAAAAGAATTAGAAATTAAAAACAAAAGCAAGTTTTAAAAAAATGTGTAGTAAAAAAAAATAATTAAAATATATTTTATTGTTTTCTTTGTAATCAATATTGGTCAAATATTACAAAAAATTATGTATAGAGTAAAAAAAATTTGTTCAATTTGCACAAAAAAGAACAAATTTACGAAAATTATAAGTAGAAGTTCGAGCTGCAGCTCATAATTACGTTCTGAATCAAAATAGAGTTGGACGTCGTTGAAAATGGCACCCCTTATTAAATTACAGTGGGACTCATTGACAGTGTTGTCCCGTATTAAATATTATAGTCAGACGTCATTGTCAATGGTGTCCCCGTGTGTGTGTGTGTGTGTATATATATATATATATATATATATATATATATATATATATATATATTCAATGAGCTCTCATAAGCCTAGTGGTTAAGGTGAAGAAAATTTTCGGAGGTTGTTAGTTCGAACAATGAGGGTGCACTTTAATTTCTTTTGTTCAAAATTAAGTGTGATGGTGGTGGTTGCGTTGCATGTGCGGCCAGGATGCTATATATGTCTTCGTAAATACGGTTAGATGATGAAAAAATAACATCATGATATGGAGGTTGTGTGTACAAATAAAATATGTATGGAAAGATTATAATCCACGACCTCAATATCATATTATTATTACTTTACAAGCTAACCAAAAATTCTATGAAACTCTGTTTAAATTTCATATATATACATGGTCGGCTCCGGGGGAGATGGACTAGGCATCCGCCTAGGGTCTCCTCCTCCAAGGGGACCATTTTTTTTTTCGGAAAATTTCAGTGAGAGCATAAAAGTTTAATATATTTATAAAAAAAGCATAAAAGTTTTTAAATTTACATCAAAAGCATTAAAACGTCCTTCGGAAGGACGTTTTACACTTTTCCGTTAGCTTCCGTTAACGGTTGTAATTAGACATTAAAAAAAAATAAAAAAAAATATAAAACGCCCTTCCGAAGGACAATATAAAACGCCCTTCCGTTAACGTCTGCACACATTTTTTTTAAACAATAGTCCAGGACAATAAAAAATAAATTATGGGCCTGGGGAAACACATGGCTGCCTGGAGAAGAATTAAATAAAATCCTGGAAACAATTTAGAATTAAAAGTTGCTTAATTCATTGGATCTTGGTGATAATTTATGTGTATTCAAAGACTAATTATATATATTACATTTTTTTTTTTTATTGAATTTGCTGGAATTTAGATTTATAAAAAAAATTATATAGAGAAAAGTGCCTTATTTTTTAGACTTGTCTATGGCCTACCTGGAGAATTATTAAATAAAGCATAGAAAAGATTTAGAACTTAGAGTTGTTTAATTTATTGGATTTGATGATAATTTATGTACATTCAAAAACTAATATTATATGTATATATTGCACCATTGACACTGGCTTCCGCCATTGTCAATTACGCTCCATTGTAATTTAGTACGGGACGACATAATTTTGATTTGGGATGCCATCAAAAACAGAAGGATACATGTGATCATTGTACCTGTAAATACAATAGGAAGGGGCACAATTAATTTTAACCAATCTATACAATATTAATTTTATCCAATCTATATACAATTCTATAAATAATGTTATCCTCTTCTATTTTTTGACCCTCTAGTTCCTACTTGGTCTTGTATAATGAAAATTTACATGATTTACATTTGTCATCATCATTTCTCACTCATCTCCCACATTTTTTCCCTCCTCCAATGGACGGCCGTCACGTGGGCGCCACGTGGCGGTTGTAATAGGGTTGTAGGCATTTGGTTGTAGTCATAGCATAGCCCTAACCAAAAATGGAACTAGAAATTAGATTAAGGGTTGATTAGATTAGGATAGACTGATGTATAGATCGACTCATATGAAATAATATATATATATATATATATATATATATATGATTTTTTTTTTGTAGACTCGAGTCCACCTTAGCTCTAAGCTGGGTTCAGCCTTGTTTTTTAACTATAAGTTAAATTACTGTCATGTTTATGCTACATGCCATTATGCATGCGCAATGTAAAAAACATTTAAAATTTAATAAAACATTTTTTTATTATATGTAAATAAGACGTGGAATATAATTTATACAGAATATTTATTGGGACATTTACAAATTTACTCGAAACTAGTCCAGTATCGGAATGAGTCTAATTTAGAGGAACTTTTACTCAGGACAGCAAAAAACTTACTAGGGGATGCCCACCCCAAACTCTCTCTCTCTCTCTCTCTTCAAAATCCTTCCAGGGATCATCTGCATCGAGAGTCATGGAGGACGACAACACGTCGTGGGGCTTGCACGAGGATGCGACGTTGCTGCTGGACGAGGTCACCAGCGCGGGGCATCGACATGGTGGCTGGGGCGTGCGACTAGTAGACGGGTGCATGCACAGGGCTGGTGAAGGGCACCCTCGACTACCTTGCCACGAAGTACGCGATGCGAAGGAAGGTCTCGGTGAGCTGCGACATCCTCCTCCCGGAGCTCGTCACCGGCCACAAGCACATCGAGAAGCTCCCAAAGGGGATCAAGCGCACCATCATCGAGTGGGCCGAGCTCCATATTACGAGCAATCACTTCCGCGACCTAGTCCTAAAGATAACATGTTGTAAAAAAAATTTGATAGTCGTAAAGATAACATGTTGTAAAAATATTTGATACTCCTACCTATTGGAATGATTCTCAAATTTTTTGAGAGTCCTAAATATAACAACATTTTTTTTTAGGACTGTCAATTTTTTTACAATCCAATATATTGGTAGGACTGTCAAATTTTTTGATAGTCCTAAAGAAAATTTTGGACAGTTTCGAGTATTTTTTTGAGTAACAAACTTGTGGATAAAAAAAAATTTGACAGTTCCGAGTAACTTTGTAAGTGCCTTTTAAAAAATCCTTTATAAATGGTATGTAAACAAGTTATTTTCCTAACATGAATTATATTTCTAATTAATCATGCATCCTCTCTCTCTCTCTCTCACACACACACACACACACACTCACGTGTGTGTGTGTGTGAGAGAGAGAGAGAGAGCGATCAAAATTTTCGTATTTATGTATTCATGGATGTTTTTTGAAATAACAGTCGTTGGATTGACTTTTTTGACAGTCCAGATTAGATCAAGGATCTCATCTGGACCGTCAAAAAAGTTAATACAACGGCTGCAATTTTGAAAAACATGCGGGGATGCATAAATGCGAAGGTACCTATCCCTCATCGCCAATAAGGTCATAGCCTAACGGTTAAGACAGAGGCACCCCCGAAGAGGTTGCTAGTTCGACTAACGGAGAGGCCATTTAATTTTCTTTGGGAGAATTAAGTGGGGGTGGTTGTAACGACCCGTTCCGCTCAAGCGAAGAGCCGATTCAAACGTCGTAAGTGCGACGACCCGACCTATTTTGCTCGGCAAGAAGACTCGCTTGAGGCAAATGATTCAGACTTGGCCCTTCAGGAATTCAATCTTAGACTTTCAAAGACACGCTCGGAGTATCGCTCGACCGAGGCGAATCATCGCTAAGTGGGTGTCTACGGTGAACCTGTCTTTGCTTAGCATGCATACTTAAAAATACGGACGATACATGCTAGTCGCTAGGCGAATCATCCATTGCTTGCTAATAAGAATACAATGCACCTAGCTAAGAAAATAATCCCATCTTGTATTGCTTGTGTTAGAATATGGAAATAAAACTTGGCTTATAGTTAGACCCTCGCTTGCTACCTTAGTTTCGTGAAAGTAGACTCCGCCCTATTGTCTAGAACTGGTCGAATTGATGTCTTTATGCTATCTATATTATATGCAATGCTTGTCATAGAGATAATATCACGATATGGAAGCACAACACAGAACATGGTTCACCTATCTGAGGCAGAAAGACTATCAAAGTACTCGTTCCGTGCCAAGCAATGGAAAATATGGAAAGGCTTCGGGACCATAAGGTCGCCAAGGCGATTTTTCGTACCGGGGACTGCATAATGAAAGATTGAAAGAAGAGATAAAAAAAAGTAATGGAATTATGAAGTAAATGAACTGAATTTCACTTATAACTAAATAAGAGTAAGAATTGCTCGGGATGGCACGTAGCGGGCTCGTGCCGCGTTACCACTATCGCCGCTTATAAACAAGAAGTTATAAGATTTAACCAAATAAAGGTAGTCGTGCTAATGGCCTAGCACGGGTAAGACAGAATGGCGTGTAGCAGGTAATGGACTACCTGTGCTGCAACCATCGTCGTGTTACCAGAACAAGAGCAATGAACAAGAAAACATGCATGGTCACGGATAACTTGCGCACAAGGTGTAGGGTTCCTGCGGACGGTGCACTGGGGATGATCCGATCCTAGGTAGAACGTCAGTTTAGTCGTGTTAATGGCCTAGCACGGGTGAGTTCGGGACTTGTAGCGGAGATAGCTACTCGCGACTAGTAAACCCTCTTACCCAAATTCTAGGTTTAGGAATTTATTTAGAATTATTCTGGAATTTTTATTGGAGTTATCATTCACCTCTTTGATTTCTTTGATTCAATTGTTGTACCTTACCGTTGTTTAAATATCTAGGACACTACACTAGCTTTTGCCTTCCAACAAACTTTGCACCCTTGACCTAGATAATCCTATCTCCAATCCTTACCTTTGTGTCACTCATAATTATACTCCATTGTATTTTATTTTAGTTGCACAACATTCGTCACAATTATCTGAATTCAATCCTAGACTTTGTACCTATGTCCGTTCCAATCGAAATTGGAGACACAACATCAATATGTTTCTTGTAACCCAATATATGCTAATGATCTATTCTGATTCTACTATATCCATGACACTTGTGTCCCACCCAAATAAACCTCTACGCACTTCCAATTTATTTAAAATCACTAATAACACCATTTTTAATTAATTTGGGGACAACGATTCAACCTAGCCCAAAACTAGACCAAACACCAACCCAAATCCACACTCACACTCTTATGGTTCATAGAAAACACCACACATCAATTTTCTCTACTACAACACACCAAACATGAATTTTTCCATATCCAATCTACTTTTTCCTCTTTGTGCAAGTCCTAAACTATTGGAAACTTTTGTGCAAATAACTAGCCATGTGTCCATCTCCTATTGATTGGAGCCAATAAAAAAATTGTTTTATAAACTATTAAAAACAAGTACAAATGAAGATCCTAAACAGGAATCTAAGTATAATTGATTCTTTGATTCTGGGAAAGTATAGCTATAGAGATCTGACTGCTGACGATCACTTTACTCCTTGGACCACTCGACGGTGAAGAAATGCATATATTGACAAAGAACTGGCACACAACAACGAAGAACTGTAAGGAATGCTGCGAACAACTTGGGAGTTAAACAATAGAAAAGGTTTGGCACAGGGGCACGTCAAAGATTCTATTTCTCAAACCCTGCTCTTGAACTTCGAAGTCTTGAAGATTGTTGCGAACAACTTAGAGAGTTGAACAATAGGAAAGCTTTGGCACAGGGGCACGTAAAAGCTTCTATTTCTACCGCTCTACTCTTCAATTTCAAAGACTTGAGAATTCTAGATCCTTTCTCTCTATCTCTGTGTGTGCTCCTCTCTGTGTAAGTGCAAGTAGCTCCCTCTGTATGTAGGTATGTGTGGGTATATCTCTCGATATGTGCTATGTCGATCGATCTTTGTCTAGGTTGCAAAGAACATGTATTTATAGAGCTTAGGAGCAATTATGAGAATGTACGTGCACTTTGCACAGTCAACACTGTTTTACCATTGTGAACGGACTTTTAGTGGATTAACATCCCACGTTCTACAAGAGTGGGTGCACTACTTGCTGCATGCTTGACACGTAGCTTCCTACACGAAGAAAGCATAGGTCGTGGGAGATAGTTATTTGTACACCTTTCACGAGAAGTACGACATGTATAACATGCACTTATAACCACTCACAGTTGGTGGATAGCATGCGCACTTTAGGAGTCGTCTGGATACTAGCGCATTTTTGAAGGAGTGGCACTGCGGCGCACTTTTGAGAGGAGTGGCACTGTGACACACTTTTGAGAGGAGAGGCACTGCGGCACACTTTTGATGAGAATGACACTGAGGCTGGGTCGCTAAACAACAACCCGGGTTTTTGTGCCACCTTTCCATTGTAATGATGACTTTTGACTCTTCAGTTTCTGTATATGTCAGCTGTCAGTCTACTGCATTAAATGCTTGAGAGAGAGACGATCGTTTATGCGCCATCTTTCGTGGTATGAAGAAAGTGTACCACTTTTTTGCCCTCTGAATAATGCACCATCCTATAAAACAATAGAAAGTGTGCCAAAGTAGAAAATGCACGTCTCTCTTCTGGTATAAGTAGAAAGTGCTTCATTCTTCTGCTTGTTGGATCTTTTTGTAGAAAACTGTACCATCTGTCTTAGGCGCACTTTTTATGCTTCTATAATACTTCTCCAAAATTATCGTACTTTAGATTCTTGTATAGGATTTATTGTACTCTTCTTTCTTCAATAATTTGTAATAAAAATGTTTGTATAACTTTTTGTTCATGGCAAACAAAATGGCGAGTCTGCTGAGGACAACCTTCTTCTCCGACGAGAAGGTGATAGCTCAACATGATATCGTATTGGTTAGTACAACGCAAAATACTTTGATCGTGAAGTTCGACTAGAAAGCTTACGAAGATATGCTCGCTGGGGGTAGTGCTAGTCTCTCAACCGTAGTCAAGTCCAAGAAAGTCCACAAGATGTGGCTACCAAAGCCTCACTCTGCCTATCCTGAAGTTTCTTGCCTTCAAGTTCTCAAGTGTTCTTGTGTGCATCTCTTCTTTGGTGTCAAGTAGTCCAAGGAGTAAAATGATCGACAGTAGATCAGATCTCTACAGCTATACTTCCCAAGAATTATCGTACTTTAGATTCTTGTATAGGATTTATTGTACTATTCTTTCTTTAATAGTTTATAATACAAAAGTTTGTATAACTTTTTGTTCATGGCAAACAAAATGGCGACTCTGTTGGGGACAACCTTCTCCTCTGACGAGAAGGTGATAGCTCAACATGACATCGCATTGGTTGGCACAACGCAAAAGACTTTGATCCTGAAGTTCAACCAGAAAGCTTACGAATATATGCTTGTTGGGGGTAGTGCTAGTCCCTCAACCGTAGTCAATTCCAAGAAAGTCCACAAGATGTGGTCACCAAAGCCTCGATCTCCCTATCCCGAAGTTGCTTCTAACAAAGGGAAGAGGATGCCGACTATCACTAATGAGGATTCCCCTGTAGTCTTCCCATCCCTGGTCTGTGACTTGGTGGATATTAATTCTTCATCCCCAGTTTTTAACTTGGTGGATACTCCCCTTAGCCATGCCAATGTGCTAACTAAGAGGAGCAAACTGCGACGTCTTCGTAACAACAAGCGGGGAATGAACCAATATTTTCTTGGCAGAGGAATTCATTATGATGCTAAAGGGATTGTTCATCTTTGTGTTGCTCAATCTTCACAAACTCAGAGTAATACACAAAGCAGATTCAACAGAGGCTCTGCTACTCAGGATGCTGGCGCACCTCCTGCCACATCAAAAGCATTTGGCGAGGAAGTTGCTCAACGTCCGTGCTATTCAAAGAAAGACTGCATGTGCATACAAGAAAAGTCTGAGAAAGAGATTTCTCTACCACAGATCAAAATTAGGCGCATGTTGGAAGGAAAGTTATGTGCCATCAATTTTGAAGATCAGCATTGTACGCCTAAAGCATAGGACCTACGTACAAAATTGGGCACACAAAGATAGAAGATGCGTACTCCAACATATTATGCTATTCAAACTAACACTTCCCTCTATATGTAGGGTACCAAAAATTTGTGTGCAAAATTCAATGTACAAAATATAAAAAGGCAGAATTGGCCTTCCTCCTGTTGACTTACACGAGGTTATTATACAGAAGCGTAAGGAGAAGGGACCATCTGTGCCTCCAAAAATGCTTCTAAATGAGCACCATTGCGGTGGTCATCAAGTTGTAATCAATTGTTGTTGCACAGAATAGTTTAACCTTTATCTAAATAGTCTTTGTTTGGCCGTTTGAGTTACACCCTGCACACTAGACAGTATTCTAGGAAGCAAGTCGACAAATAAGAAAATAATGAGGAATTACTTCTGGCTCTAGTTTATATGGCTTCGAGACTCCCCCATAGAGGAAGAGGTTCAAGAACGCCTAGTCAAAGGAGGTTCGATCAGCTAGTTGAGTCCTTTGAAGGGGTATATCAAAACACTCATTCTCGAAGAAGGCAATTATCTCTCACGAAGAGTGGTCACTCTTCAAAATCTGAAGCTGACTTTCCTGGGGGTAGCAATCCTCCTAAATCTGAAACCGACAGTATAGACTCCAATTATATAGTACAATCCACTAGTTCTTCTATTGTCTATAGAGAAGTGGGTGCATATGTTATCGATGATGAACAAGATTCTTCTCCATCTAGAAGCAATGAACATCGTCTCAACTCACTAGAAATTGCACTCAAGGATGAGCATTCAATGATGCAAAGCATGCATCAAATAATGATGGCTCAGTATACATCACACCTGCACTTGTACAAGTTGCAACATCCTTTCAGTACAGCCGTCTCCGGGGGTAGTAACACAGCTGGGTACAAATCCAGATGCTATTCCTAATCAAGAGTCAGTACCACCAACTCTCAACCCTTTTAATGCTGGGGGTGGTCCTACGCCGGTGGTTGTGCAAGTAAACCCACATCCCTTCAATCAGCAGCACCATAACAACTCGATGAGACACAACAAGCTATTAAGCAATTGCGTGCCCAGTTCAATATTATAAATAATCAGGACAAACTCTAGAACCTTGGGATCAGACAACCATTCCTCCTGACTGACGTAAGGCCGCCTATCCGCCTAAATTCAAGCCCCTAACCATAACTCCCTGTGATGGAAGGACGTTACCTGGTCGACATATGAACTATTTCGAGATGATTATGGGATATTTGCCGCAGGATGACTGTCACATCCCAATCTCCCGCAAGCTCGATAGTCCCTGCTGAACGTGAATCACCACGTTGCAGCTCTACCGCAGGACAATCGTTCTCATCGGAACGTGATGCCGTACGAGCCTGGAATTACGCTCGTACAAGGCGATGTTGTCAAACACCAAATGTTATCATTGAAACAACCAAGTTGCAGCGGAAGTCAAGAGTTGTGTACCAAGCACACATCAGAGTAATACGCAGCGAAGCTCACGATAGGGTCCAAATAGAATGCCCCAAAGGCAATGCCACAAAGGCGATGCCACGAAGACGATGAAATGCTCTTGCTCTTTTCTCTAGCCCACAAAGGTACTTACAGTTCATACATCATGCCTCGTATATCCAAGCAGTGCCACTACGCCCGTGTACCTAAAATAATGCCCACAAACGTGGGTCAGTACACAACCGTACTGGTGAGCGGGGTAACCCATTCGTCTAAGCCGACACTAAGTAAAATAGTGAATGCAAATAGTTAAATGGTGATCTTTCTAGTTTGAATCCTAGATTCATTTCATGGCATATGGATGACATGTTAAGGAAAGCTGTAAAGCAGTTTAAGCATGCAAGCATTCAAATCAAACCAATCGACAAGCATATATATATATAGCAACCCGAAGTAAACTAGCATGCAACCGTCCTGCTCAAGTCCAAGCAACACGATAACATATTGAACCATTCCCAGGCCTCAATATCCATCCTCAACCAACATTTACAATCCAAATCTCACAGTGCACACTCTTGCCGAGGCAAGGTGGCCGCGCCTACACGAAAGCCAAACCAATAAAAGAAAAGCAAGCCAACACTATACTATATGAAGTCACTGGCTAAAAGCCATAAAGGACATTGATTGGACCAAGATCAATAGGGCAATCCTACCCGATCCAGGGTTGGGCAGCTACTCCCGCCTGGTGGTATCGGACTACCAGCACTGCGCCCAATCGCGCGATGCTCATTGTTTCCTCCATGGTAGAACGGTCCCGGTGCCCCGGTGCCTCATCCCGTTCCAGGAAACCAAACCCTGTGCCACACAGGTTGTCCGTGACAATGCAGACTTAGTAGGTATGACGAGAGGATCGAACATTCTCGCCCCACCAAGCGATCCTAGACTCGTTCCATGAATTATCCAACCAAAACATCCAACCAAAGAATCCATAACCATTCTTCCAACATATAGCCCAAGGCACCAAATCCAAGTTATTTCCATAGGCACAATGCCTCTTCTCAACACAGTACTTCCAATGGTGCAACACCCTTGCTCAAAGCTAACCCATGGCACAATGCCGTTTCAGTGGCACAATGCCCCATCAAGCGGTACAACACCCTCGCCGATGTAGTTGTTCGGTTTCGAATCACAACTGCTCGGTTTACAAGACAAAGCGACCAAGTGATACTCGTACACGGATGCACGCTCGCTCGCCCAGATTCTCGATATTCCCAATGCATCAATGAATCATTCCAACTGTCCAAGCATAATCCCAATCAATCAACCAACTGCCTCAAATGCAATATTCCAACTCTAGCTCCAACTATCCAATGCGTAAATCAATTCAAGCCACAATCCTACCAAGCCAACGACGTCCACTCTATGCACGTCTCAGTGTAGTGATTCCTAATATTTTAGCCCAAGTGTTCAAGCCTTTACGTGTTTTCCATATTATTAGGCATGAAGGAGTAGAGGAGAAGGGAAAGAGCCCACTCATAATGTTTGATCCCGTTAAGCATTATGTCCTGCCGATACGGACAATCCCTTGAACCCGTGGTCCGATGCAAGCGCGATCTACTCAACTGGTATGACCGTGCGAGCAGGCCGTGCTCTACAAATCATCCGACCGATCGGACTAAGAAAGATGGTATTATCATTCCAATCCAGCTATCTCAGTACTGCTCCGAACGAACACCTGGTTTCCAATGAACCCGCTAGCCATCTGCATATGAAACAACTCAATCAATACTTCTTCCCAAGATCCAACAAATCAAATATAACCAGCATTAGTTTCATTCAATCCGACTCAGCGTAACGCACCGTGCGGTTGCGGGCGTTACAATGACGCCCTTCTAACCAAACTGTTTGTCGGATCCTTGTCCGGCATAGCTTATGACTGGTTCTGCAGTCTCCTTGATAATTTTATTTCATCATTTTATGATTTACGGAGTCTGTCATGACCCGTACTAAAAAATTTGGACATGAGTCGTGGGTACGTCCAGCCTACGCTGCAGCATCAATGGTAGAGCGCTATCTAGGTCACAGTACTATCTATCACAGCTCCCAATAATATATAATCTGTCAATGATCTCAACTCCATAAGGATGACAAGATAAATATAAATATGACGATAATATCAATACTCAATCACATAATTCTATAAGAAAGAGGAGTGGCACGATAAAGATATAAAGGAAAAGAGAGGTCTAAAAATATATACATCAAACATCCATGAGTCTAGAGTCTAAACAACAACATAAGTATCCAAATAAATATACAACTCAGAGTATCTCAAGTCTAAAATCTAACTACAATTGAATGCTAGACTCTAAGTCTCTACTAATGGATCCAATATTGGAATAGGATCCTCCTGAAGCTCCTGGGTAAAATCCTCCTCTACTCCGGGTCCGTAATAAGTGGGGCAGAAACCTCGAGATCCTCTGAAAAATTTTATCCAGTCAGGATTGGAGCGAAGCACATAAACTAACAGCAGTTCCATTAATATAACCAAGACTATAAAACAGTAAGCAATAAAAATATAAGATAGGAGAAATACTGGACAATAAGAAAACTGGTACGCAGATAATTATCTCACAGGTAATAGCGAACTGTAAATGAACAAGGAATAACTGTATCAGCAGGTGTAAACTGGAATAGAGATATGAACAACTACTAAGTTCCTTAAAATATCAGATATTATGTGATTGGCTTGGGACGGATCAGGTTCTACCATATATTATTAGCTATACACAAGTATAGTAAGGGATCAGGTCAATTAAGTATGATTGACTACGCCTTCGTGTAGTGAGGGTGAGGTATGCACAAGTAGGTGGTGTATGATCACATAATCAACTGATATTTTTCCATCCTCGGCTAGTACAATGGATCCAATCATGACTCCTCATGGCTAGTATCTATGATAGTGAGGTTGTTCAGAGCCTTGTAGTCGATACACATGTGTATCGTCCTATCCTTTTTTGGTACAAACAATATCGGTGCACCCCACGTGTTGTTTGATAAAATAAACGAAAAGATAATATATGGAAACGAGGTCTTATACGAAGACCCGCCCTTCTTCTGTGTTTACAAACAAGATTGTACAATTTAATCCTACACGAGGATGTCGAGTACAATTTATTTAATCTGGGTAAATATTGCTATAGGAGTCTGATCTGCAGTCGATCACTTTGGTCCTTGGACCACACGATATTGAAGAAGTGCCGTAGAAGACAGGAAGCAGCTTCGAAGGTTGCTAAAGAGGGTGGATGCCCGATGCCAAAGTCGTCGATCCCTTCTCTTTGCTTGAGCTCTGGATTCTTCACTCTCTCTCGACCGTTTTCTCTCCCGATTGTCGACCTTGGATCTGATACTGGATTCCTTGACCAATTTCCGATCGTTCGACCTTCAATTTTGCGACCTCCTTTTCTCCACCTCTTCTTTTTTACCTCTGTTGATAGAGGTCTCTATTTATAGAGTTTTTAGTGACAGTGACCACTCAGTCGGTGTAGAAATCGAGTAGTGGAAAGTACAGCACCATTTTATACGACGGTTTAAAATAACCAATGCCTGCGTACAAATGACCTTTTGAGTGAGCATGTGACGCGTGTCCAACTAAGGGACAAACGTGTATATCTGCTGCGAAGATCATGGCGTAGAAGCCACGTAGGTAGTTATCCCTTGTGTATAAGAGGTTGGCGTAGAAGCCAATGACTGTCACCATGGCGTAGAAGCCAAGTTGGCATAGAAGCTGAGTAGGCGTAGAAGCCAAGTAGGCATAGAAGCCGAGTAGGCGTAGAAGCCGAGTGGTCATAGAGGCCGAGTGGGCGTAGAAGCCGAGTGGTCATAGAGGCCGAGTGGGCGTAGAAGCCGAGTGGTCAGAGAGGCCGAGTGGGCGTAGAAGCCGAGATGATGTGGACGTTTTAGTCGGAATTACGGCTCTTGGAGATATAATCAAATCTCTTGCATTAAATGCCGAGATCTGCCCCCATCATGCGCATTAAATGCAGAGGCTTGTCTTTAAGCGCATTAAATGTAGATACGCGCCTCGAATCCTGTACGAAGAGTACTGCTGTCATAGCGGTCTGTTGGCCTTCTGCGGAACGTAAGAAGCTCACGTCTGCCTGTGTAAAACTGGGCAGCGTATCCCCTTTGTATGCGTAAGAGCAGTTGGCGCAAAGGGAATATCACTAGACGACGGTTCGGTGATATTTAATCAAATCTCCTGCATTAAATACAGAGATCCGCCATTATCCTGCGCATTAAATGCAGAGGCGTGCTTTGAAGGTCTGCCACCCTTCTGTGCATAAAATGCAGAGACGTAGCTCGGGCATCTGTCAGTATTCGGCGCATTAAATGCAGAGACGTGCCTTGAGAACATGTCACCGCTCTGCGCATTAAATGCAGAGACGTGCCTCGAGCCCTGTACGAAGAGCAGCTTTTGACGTGGCAGGCTGTTTGTCTTCTGCGGAGCGAAAACAATTCCCATCTGCCTGTGTAAAACTAGGCGGCGTATTCCTTTGTATGCGTAAAAAGCGGTCTACGCCAAGGAAATGGCAGTAAATGACAGCCTGTGTTGCAGTACCGCGGCATCATTATAGCCGTCGCTTGGGTCGTCGTGCAGTGCTCTTTGTCAGGAGTCCAGACGTCAGGTTCATTGCATGATCTGACAGGTTCATTTCAAAGAATACGAAGCGTTTCTCGTACACTTCAATGCTGCATTGAAAGCGGATGAGTTTTACGCCATAAAGGCGATGTAGCACCCTTTTTACGCTAAAGCAGCTTGGACATACTGTATTACGCGGATGGTCCTTGAGCCCATATTTTACGCTGTGCTTAGCGAAAAAGCTCTGTTTGTACGTCGATGGCTCTGAGGTCCTCTGTTTATGCTGCCTAACATCAACATGCCGCGTAGAGCTATCCAGCGTATTTTTTATGCTTCTACAAGACCCCCTTCAAAGCTTTTAAATTTCTCGTAATTTGAAACGCTTTGAATGAAGCATGAACCGTTCCTCGTAATTTGAAACGCTCTGAATGGAGCCTAAAACGGTCAAGTCTGACACGTTCTTTCAAGGCTGACTTTATGGCGGAGTTATTGGGGATCGGTGTGATCTTTTTTGCCTATAAAAAGGCTGAGGAGTTAACATGTTCTTCCCACATTTCCTTTACCACACAGAGATGATGGCCGGAGTTCGTCGGGTCAACTTGAGGAAGAAGGAGACCATGTTCTTCCAGCATGTAAGGAGCCGAAAAAGACAGCGTCTTCGAGCAAATGTCCTCTGTAACGATGGATCATGGAAGGATATCATAGCCTCCTTTGCTCGGGATAATCAGCAACTTTGTATGGCGGTTCTTCGGGAGAGAGGAAGGGTTGCAAGCGGTACCTTCTTCCGTTACCTGCGGACGAGAGCAGACAAACTAGCTGCTGTCCGAGATTGAGTTGGGTAAAATATCTCAACTCAATCTGTCATGGCGCTGGACGCAAGAAAGAAGATTTACCCTGCTTCCTCGTATTGGAGGATGGGTCTGCATAAATTTATGCAGGCCCAATTTTGTATCCTCCCTCCATTGATCATATGTCAGTCGGTTTGCGGTCACCGACTGACTGCTGGAGAAGATGGATGAAGAATTTCGCCCTCGCGAGAACCTGGTAGAACAGATTTTGGGCGCGATCTTCAGACGACGATGAGGAAGTCCTTTATAGACGGGATTTCCCTTATATGTAATCATGAAAATGAAGAAAAACTCTTGTAGACTGGATTTCCCTCATATGTAATCATGCTTTTAATTTTAATAAAATCGTCTTCTTCTTTGCATATGATCATCTTGCCATATGTTGCTGTGAAGTCTGAATATGTGTAGCTTCGACACGTCTGATACTTTATGCCGACTCTGATTAGAAAGAGTGTTAGGTCCTGTCATGTCTTTTACACATAACTAAGGATGCGCAGAAAGTCGCTTTAGCAGTCGAGTGTTCGAACTGTCCTGCTGTTAGGAATGAGGAACCGCGTAGAATTCTGAACTGTTTTTACTTCTGATAAACAGAATTCTTGTTCAGACCATCGTCTTCAAGAATGATTTCTCGAAAATCCCTTGGAACAGGGCGAGAAATGGCTGTCAAAAACTGAGTCGCCATCTTGAACTGTAGACAAAATATTCAGACTGGATTCTGGATGAACTTTGAATCGACCCATGAAGAAGAGTAGCTTTCAATGTTTGAACTCTGTATGCTTTGGGTACTTGGAATATTTTGAGGTCAAGGAGGAGTATCTTCTGTGTGAACTCCTGTAATTGACCGCCTTGAGAATTGTTCAGATGTACTGTACTGGCCTGGCATATTTTTCATATATGCGGAAAGTCGTAGAGCGTGAAATCATAAGTTTGTTGCCTCTGAGCATAAAAAGCCACCGAGCGCAAGATCATAGATTCGTAGCTGCGGAGCGTGAAGTCGTAGGTTCGTAGCCTCTCGAGCGTAAAAGCTACCGAGCATAAAAGCATCCGGGCGTAAAACTATAGACTAGTAGCCTGTGAGCGTAAAACCGTAGATCCGTAGCTGTCGAGCGTAGAAAGCTTCTTAGCGTAAAAATTATAGATTTGTAGCTTCTGAAAAAAAATCTTCCGAGCGTGAAGTCGTGGATCTGTTTTCTCTGAGCGTAAAAAGCCACCGAGCGTGAGATCATAGATTCGTAGCTGCTGAGCGTGAAGTCGTAGGTTCGTAGCCTCTCGAGCGTAAAAGCTACCGAGCATAAAAGCATCCGGACGTAAAACCATAGACTAGTAGCCTGTGAGCGTAAAACCGTAGATCCGTAGCTGTCGAGCGTAGAAAGCTCCTTAGCGTAAAAACTGCGAATCTTCTTCGCACAAAAACTTTTTGAATTCTCTGACTGTCCACCTTCTCTGAGTAATAGGCTGACGTAGTCCCCAATCATAACCAAATATTAAATGTGAGATTTGGTTCGGGATTCGAGGAGTCCATCCGAACTCTATATATACTCCAATTTTCTGAGAGAAAAACTTTCCATCCGTCTTCTGCGAAAGAAAGCTTTTGACTATTCGAGTTCTTCTTCGTTTCTTCTCCGAGTCTTCAAAGTTTCCAGTAATGGCCTCGAAACAAGCCTCCTCCTCTAAGGGAAAGAAGGTTGCTTCTTCTTCTCGTTCTTCTGCTCAAGCGGGGGCGACTTCCGTCGGGCACGACGAGCTTCATTCTGAACGACGTATCCCGCCGACTAGCCGTGCACCCGGCCTTAAAGGTAGAGCTTTTGGGACGAAAAAGAATGACTGAAAATCCTTTGCACACGTTGTACGTGAACGTGCTAGGTCATCTTCTGTGCTGATAGTCTCTTCGAGGAAGATGATGCACAGAGATGTTTCATCTTTTACGCCCACATTCCCAATGTGTCAGCACAAAAACTCCATATTTTCGCAGTCTGGCATAAAATCTTTGACTGTCGAAAGTTGGCGTATACTATATAATTTGAGTGTCACGCAAGGATGGAAATTCCGGCGTAATAACTCAAATTTTGGCAGTCTGGCGTAAAAACAGACTGTCGAAAACTTTGCGTATACTGCCAGTCTTGAATTTTACGCATTGGAATGTGATTCCAGCGTAAAAGCTCAAGTTTTTACAGTCTTGACGTAAAGCACAGACTGTTGATTTTTTGCATATGCTGCAAGATTATAGAAACTGACTTATCTTTCTTGCATTTTGCAGTTAACTTGCACGCGTCTCCGCTAGCCGATGTGATGGGCTCTGCCGCCGGGATGCTGCACTCCAACTATCTGGAGGATCTGTCGCACGTGACATTTTCTATCTCCGGGCCCCAGTATCCTGAAGGAAGGGAAATTTTGATATCGGCTCAGGGCGAGCGAACGCTGCTGAACATGATCAACGGAGAGCCCCTGACGTACATAGATGGAGACCAATACATAAAGTAGGCTTTCCTCTTCGGGGACATGATTGACAAGCAGTCCCAGACGAAGCCCAAGAAAGAACTCTTGGTTTTCCCTGCCGGGAGCTTGATTTTGTATCTGCCCAAGATGCCGAGAAACTATCCCATCTCGGCATTCTTCCATGCTACACATCCCAGGAGGATGTCGTAGACGCTGTCTCCTGATCTTCATGGCAGGCCGGGGAAGATATTTTATCTGAAAGGAGCGGACCAGGGGTCGTTTGTCAGCCGCCCTACCGGCAATGTGACGATGTTCAGGGGACTGTACCCTGGCAGTGTCCCGAGCGAAGACAGTTTAGTGATCCAGTCGGTCCAATTACTGACTTTCTGTAATGATTTCATGGGACGCGGGGGAGTATACCCTAAGGTGAACCCTCGGACAGGCGGGTGGATCACCCCCACAAATCTTCGATGGGCTCGCTTAGCTGATTGGGCCCTAAAGCATTTTCAGATCGAGCTGGAGAGCATTGGTCTGTTTGCAGCTGTGAGTGCCACCAGTGTTGGGTTGCCTCTCAACCCCAACCTGTTTCTGGCACTGATGGAGGGATATATCTCGCTCACCGGAACTTTTGCCACTCTACTGGGGGAGTTGGGATTGGCCCTCCACGAGATGGCAGAGATCTCGAGACTGCCGATGGGGGATACTCCATATGAAGAGTATGTTCCCACAAACCAGGAGCTGGGGGATTCGGACCCTCGGGTAGTGGAAGTGTATCAGGAGCTGATGTGCCACTACCTCGCTTGCACAGCTTTTTATGACGAGCCTTCAGATTTGGCTCACGTCAGTAAATGGACGTCCTACCTCTTCTTTCACCGGTCCAGGACCGCTAAGCCGGAGAAGGTATTGGAAGGCAAGGACCAGCCTTTGAATCCTCTGAGCGTGCTTAATGCTCAGGTAGTTGACGATCTCATGAAAGACGCTGGGGCTCCGGACTTGATCCTCGACGAAGGGATAGGGAAGTATCCCATAGGCACCAAGGCCTATAGTTATTTGAGGCGTTGTCGCAGGCCTCTGTCCAGGGAAGCTCAACTGGCTGGCTTCCTCTCTATATGGCTGCGCCGACTGGTGGTACTCGGCATCGCATATGCGGACCGCATTCACCGCAACACGCTATGGCCTGCAGTGCGTCTGGTGTTTGGGGGCAAGACTGGGCTTGTTCCCTGCCATGGTGTGCCGCATACAAGCTGGCCTGAGGGTCATGACTGACGGGCTGCTCGCCGATAAAACTCGGCTTGATAGCTTTCCCAGGGTAGAATTACCATACCTGTATCTGATGGGATGGTTAATTCTTCATAACCCCAGAGTTATGTCTTCCGGCTCTGGCAGTAGTTCGGGGGCTAGTTTCTTGTTGAACTACCAGAAATTCTCCTGGAACATGACCACAGTTATAGACTGTCGGCGGGCTCTGAACCTCAGTCACAGCTGGAATCTCTTCTGTATTGTTCCCCCTGTACATCTCAATCAACAGGGGATCAGACTTCATGTCACGCCCCGATCTCCCGCAGGCAAATCGGCCATTCTCGCTATGCGGGAATCACCCTCGCCAGTGCTCCCGCGGAACGATCGCTTGACCCATCCGGGCGTGATGCCGCACGAGCGTAAGCCACGCCCGTGCAAGGCCATAGTTCATTGGCTGGCGGTAAGAGTTCTAAGCCACAGAGTCGCACAGATTGTCCGAGTGCAGCGGAGTCATGAACGCATAGGCGATCGGTAACAGGTTCACTGAGTCGACAAATATAGCGGAAGTATTGAAACACAAGTTGAAGTAAAGCAAGCTCTTTTATTGATATGAACAAGTGTTACAGGCGGCGTATAGCCGGGATTACAAGTCGCTCAAGCCTCTCTCTCTGAAACAATAAAAACTTGCCAAGTGGCTACAACTGTGGAATAATTGTACAGGCGATGTTCGGGCTATGTTCCAATATTATGTCTTATATATGTGCTTCTGTTCCGGATGCACCGTTGCTTTAGAGTGATGTCTACGCCTTAGCACGCACGTTGGAGGCATCCGCACCGAATGAGGTTCTCCCGTACCCTGTATACAAACTGGTGGATTATCAGTACATTGAATGCACTGGTGGGGAAGCTACTCGCCCGCTCGACAAATCCAAACACGTAATATAAGTTCCGTGCACTAACTATTAAGTTGTCTTTCTAGTTGCCTTAGGATCAATTTCATGTAAAGATTGAATAGCCTAACGTGTCGGGCAGTGCGCCGTGCAACATGAGAGGAAACACGGCGAGACTTACCAACTTACCATCTCCTTCCCTGTCCAAGGCAAACATTGAGGCAAACATTGTTAATTCATGTACGGGCAAGTATAAGCATTCAGGAGGCATAGCATATGCAAACATGAGGGTCGTTTTAACATGATCGTTCAGGTGTTCAGTTGTTTCTTGATGCGATGCAATGACTCGCACGTGGATAGCCGCTAAGCGAGGATGACTTATCTATATGAACGTTAGTCGCTGGCATAGCCATAAAGGACCATAGTCAATTGGCGGGGTAGAGAATGCAACGAAAGCACGTGAGGTGCTGCAAACCATCCCGTCAATCACGTGAACGACTATTATGTTATGTTCCATCCGGATCGGGTCTGTCCCAGTGCCCCGGTGACCGCCCGTGGAACGGTGCCTCGTTGTCGAGTTGTCCGCGACATGCAGGTCAGGGTCAGTTTCAATCCACAACTTGAATGATAATCCATAATTCGTGATCTGAATGAGCGTTTTGCTCCAAGAGCTGAGATTCGTTCGTTACATGACGTGATTCTCGTTCAGATATAAACTTGATGTGATTATCATTCAGTTGTCACTTTAAAGGATTTACGTTCAGCATTCGTTACCCTGATGCGTGCCCCTGGTTCGGGGATTTGCCTTGGCGACCCAACGGTCCCGGATACTTGCAGGTTCATTCAGGCACGGAACGACTACGTAGTAGTCTCCCGGGGTTTGGATGAAAACAAGGCAACATTCAAGCAGACAAGCATGCGTTTCTATGGAACATAAGTAAACACATTTGCTCGGGCCCGAAGGTAAGCCGAGAGATGAAATCGTTAGGGACTTAGCATGCGAGGGTCTGAACATATATAAGCAGTATTTCATTTTCCATGTTCTAGCATAGCAATACAAGTTGGGATTATTCCCTTAGCTAGGTGCGTTGGATTTATTAGCATGCAGGGGTGAATCACCTAGCGACTAGCATAAATATTCCAGATTTTATGTGTGCTGGCTAAGCAAAGACAAGTTCACCGTAGCCACCCACCTTAGCGATGATTCGCCTCGGTAGAGCGATACGTCGGACGAGCCTCTGAAAGCCTAAGCTGATTCCTGTAGGGATAAGTCTGGATATCCTTTGCTTTATGTTTGAGGCAAAGCGGGTCGGGACAGTTGCATTATTGTCGTTTGAAACGGCAGTCCGCTTGAGCGGAACGGGGCGTTACATCCTACCCAACTCAAAAAAAGTCTCGTCCTCGAGACTTACTGAGGACAAGCAGTAATCTAGGGTTGAGGCAATCCTAGACAAGTCGTTGTACTTGTTCATTTTTCTTTATTCACTTGCACAAGCGTCAAAATCAGCATATCGCTTAGACTGGATCGTGCGCACTTTCGAAGTGCACTTCTAGCGTGAACACGTCAACCAGCTTAGTGATAGCGAAGTCTCAGCACTCGAGTTTCACCTTTTCTTAAGTCTTGGATGGTGCACTAGTTCAAGGCGTCCCTCGAATAGATGCATTCAACCAAACTTAGAGTTAGTGAAATCGGACAAGCTACTAGCGATACTCTCAAGGGTCCACACAGGTTGGCACAAAGGCCACTCGTAGCATACAACCAGACAAGCAATCATATCATTCAAAACGCATTTTGAAGGTATTTAGACTTATTGTTGGAATATCCCATCGAGGCATTGAGAGAGAGCGTGCACATAACCCACGAACGAGCTTTCAAAACAGAGATATCGAAATAAATTCCAAGGGCGTAGAAGCCAGGCTCTGATACCAACATGTCACGTCCCGATCTCCCGCAGGCAAATCGGCCGTTCCCGCTAGGCGGGAATCACCCTCGCCAGCGCTCCCGCGGAACAATCGCTTGACCCATCCGGGCGTGATGTCGCACGAGCGTAAGCCACACCCGTGCAAGGCCATGGTTCATTGGCTGGCGGTAAGAGTTCTAAGCCACAGAGTCGCACAGATTGTCCGAGTGCAGCGGAGTCATGAACGCATAGGCGATCGGTAACAGGTTCACTGAGTCGACAAATATATCTGAAGCATTGAAACACAAGTTGAAGTAAAGCAAGCTCTTTTATTGATATGAACAAGTGTTACAGGCGGTGTATAGCCGAGATTACAAGTCGCTCAAGCCTCTCTCTCTGAAACAGTAAAAAAGTGCCAAGTGGCTACAACTGTGAAATGATTGTACATGCGATGTTCGGGCTATGTTCCAACATTATGTCTTGTATATGTGCTTCTGTTCCGGACGCACCGTTGTTTCAGAGTGATGTCTACGCCTTAGCACGCACGTTGGAGGCATCCGCACCGAATGAGGTTCTCCCGCACCCTGCATACAAACTGGTGGATTATCAGTACATTGAATGCACTGGTGGGGAAGCTACTCGCCCGCTCGACAAATCCAAACACGTAATATAAGTTCCGTGCACCAACTATTAAGTTGTCTTTCTAGTTGCCTTAGGATCAATTTTATGTAAAGATTGAATAGCCTAACGTGTCGGGCAGTGCGCCGTGCAACATGAGAGTAAACACGGCAAGACTTACCAACTTACCATCTCCTTCCCTGTCCAAGGAAAACATTGAGGCAAACATTGTTAATTCATGCACGGCCAAGTATAAGCATTCAGAAGGCATAGCATATGCAAACATGAGGGTCATTTTAACATGATCGTTCAGGTGTTCAGTTGTTTCTTGATGCGATGCAATGACTCGCACGCGGATAGCCGCTAAGCAAGGATGACTTATCTATATGAATGTTAGTCGCTGGCATAGCCATAAAGGACCATAGTCAATTGGCGGGGTAGAGAATGCAACGAAAGCACGTGAGGCGCTGCAAACCATCCCGTCAATCACGTGAACGACTATTACGTTATGTTCCATCCGGATCGGGTCGGTCCCAGTGCCCCGGTGACCGCCCGTGGAACGGTGCCTCGTTGTCGAGTTGTCCGCGACATGCAGGTCAGGGTCAGTTTCAATCCACAACTTGAATGATAATCCATAATTCGTGATCTGAACGAGCGTTTTGCTCCAAGAGCTGAGATTCGTTCGTTACATGACGTTGTTTGTGGTATTAAACGAAAGGAATGAAATTGTATTTCAATGACGGGGTTTATGCGAAACCCGTGCCCTTCTGTTTACAAACAAACTTGTACAATGTAATCCTATACGAGGATGTGGGAGTACAATTTATTTAATCTGGGTATAAATTGCTATAGGTGTCTGATCTGCGGTCGATCACTTTAGCCCATGGACCACACGATGTTGAAGAAGTACCGTGGAAGACAGGTAGCAGCTTCGAAGGTTGCAGAAGAGGTTGGACGCACGAGGCCAAGGTCGTCGATCCCTGCTCTTTGCCTGCTCTCCGGGCTCTCTCTCTCTCTCTCCCTCTCTCTTTCTCTCTCTCTCTCTCCTTGGACGGTAATTCTCTCCTGGATGATAATTCTTTTTCCGCCCTTTTTTCTCCATTGATAGGGGTCTCTATTTATAGAGTTTTGGTGACAGTGACCACTCTGTCGGTGTAAAAACCGAGGAGTGGGAAGTACAACACCCTTTTACACAATGGTTAAAGTAACCAATGCCTGCGTATGGATGATCTTTTGAAGGAGCGTATGACGCGGCTCCAACTAAGGGAACACAACGCGTACTATTGCTACGAAGATCACGGCGTAAGAGCCACGCAGGTAGGTATCCCGTGTGTAGAAACGGTTGGCGTAGAAGCCAAATGACTGTCACCCTGGCACAGAGGCCAGATAGGCATAGAAGCCGAATAGGCGTAGAAGCCGGATAGGCGTAGAAGCCGGATAGACGTTGAAGCCGGGTAGGCGTAGGAGCCGGAGAGGCGTTAAAGCCGGAGAGGCGTTGAAGCCGGAGAGGCGTTGAAAGCCGGATAGGCGTTGAAGCCGGAGAGGCGTTGAAGCCGGAGAGGCGTTGAGAGCCGAAGAGGCGCTGGAGCCGGAGAGGCGTTTGAGAGCCGAAGAGGCGTTGAGAGCCGAAGAGGCGTTGAGAGCCGAAGGGGCGCAGGTCTTGAATGGGCGTAGAAGCCGCTGCGTACCGTGCCCGAGTGCTGACGTGGACGTCTTAGCCGGAATCACGGCTTTCGAAGATGTAATCAAATCTTCTACAGAGATTTGCCATCATCTTGTGCATTAAATGCGAAGACGTGTTTCGAAGGTCTGCAGCCCTTCTGTGCATCCGTTTGCAGAGACGTGCCTTGACTGAACCTGTCACCGCTCCGTGCAATTAGACGTAGAGACGTGCCTCGAGCCCCGTATGATGTGCAGCTTTTGACGTGGCAGGCGGTTTGTCTACTGCGGAGCGTAAACCGGCTTATGCCTGCCTGTGTAAAATAATGCAACGTATCCCTCTGTACGTAAAAGAGCGGTTTATGCTGAGGGGACGTCAGTAAACGACGGTTCGGTGGTATCTTAACCCAATCCTCTGCATTAAATGCAGAGATCCGCCATCATACTGTGGTGTGCGTCCCGAGGGGTCTGTGCCTGTTTCCAGCCGTCGTCTGGGTCGCCGTGCAGCACTTTTTTGTCAGGAGTCAGGGGCCAGGTTCACTGCATGACTTGACATGTTTATTTCGGGGAAGACGAAGCGTTCCTCGTACGCTATTTTAACGCTGCTTTGAGAGCGGCTGAGTTTTTACGCCCTGGAGGCGATGGGGGGGGGTCCCGTCTACGCCGAAGCGGTTTTGGACGCGCTGCACCCTTGAGCTCTTACGCCTGATGGCACTGAAGGCCTTTGTTTGCGCTGCTCTGTATCAATACGCCGCGTAGCTTTTGCCAGCGTATTTTTCATGCTTCTACAAGACCCCCTTCAAAGCTTTTAAATTCCTTGGAATTTGAAACGCTTTGAATGAAGCATGAATAGCCTCTCGTGACTCGAAACGTTTCTGAATGGAGCGTTGAAACGGTTGGTGCGGCCTTTATGGCGGATTTATTGGGGAAGGTCGCGGAGTGCGAAATCCTCAGCCTGTAGCGTCTGGGCGTAAAACACCGTTGAGCGCGAAGTCGTAGACTTATGGTTCCTGAGCGTGAAGTCGTAGGTTTGTCGCCTCTCGAGCGTAAAAGCTACCGAGCACAAAGGCAACCGGGCGAGAAAAACCATAGATTTATAGCTGCTTGAATGTAAAAGCCGTAGAATCATTGCTGTTGAGTGTAGAAAGCTCCTTTAGCGTAGAACTGCTGAACTGTCTTGCGCGAAGAATTTTTCGAATTCGCTGACTGTCCGTCTTTCGAGGGTAGTGGTTTGACGTAGCATCCAATCATATCCGACTATTAATGCGAGACTTGGTTAGGGCGAGAGTGGTATCAGAGGTAGTATGGACGTGATAAACTCTCGGTAAACTTCAGCAGGGCACGTCTATCCAGAGGTCATACGGACATGATAGAACGTGCTTTGGCCAAGTTTTGTAGGTAAAGTACTATCAGAGGTGAGATAGACGTGATAGGCTTTACTAGAGTTTACAGCTTAGAGGTAATATGGACATAGCTGTTTTGTGGGCCTATTACTTGTTGCGCACCTAGGTGCAAGTAAATAGGTTTGAGGACAAGCCCTGCTAGAGGTAATATGGACGTAGCAGATTTTGTGGACCTAACACCACTGGCGTACTTAGATTTAGTACGGGTGTTAAGTTGAAGTGACGATCGATATCAGAGGTGATAATCGATGGTCAGAATTTTGGAAAGCCTGTTCAGAGGTGATATGGACATGGCAGATTCTCCAAGGAAATACAGTTCAGAGGTGATATGGACATGACTGATTTGTGGGCCTATTGCTTTTTGCGCACCTAGGTGCAAGTAATAGGTTTGAGGACAAGCCCTGCTAGAGGTAATATGGACGTAGCAGATTTTGTGGACCTAACACCACTGGCGTACTTAGATTTAGTACGGGTGTTAAGTTAAAGTGACGATCGATATCAGAGGTGATAATCGATGGTCAGAATCTTGGAAAGCCTGTTCAGAGGTGATATGGACATGGCAGATTCTCCAAGGAAATACAGTTCAGAGGTGATATGGACATGACTGATTTGTGGGCCTATTACTTTTTGCGCACCTAGGTGCAAGAAATAGGTTTGAGGACAAGCCCTGCTAGAGGTAATATGGACATAGCAGATTTTGTGGACCTAACACCACTGGCGTACTTAGATTTAGTACGGGTGTTAGTTGAAGTGACGATCGATATCAGAGGTAATAATCGATGGTCAGAATCTTGGAAAGCCTGTTCAGAGGTGATATGGACATGGCAGATTCTCCAAGGAAATACAGTTCAGAGGTGATATGGACATGACTGATTTGTGGGCCTATTGCTTTTTGCGCACCTAGGTGCAAAAAATAGGTTTGAGGACAAGCCCTGCTAGAGGTAATATGGACGTAGCAGATTTTGTGGACCTAACACCACTGGCGTACTTAGATTTAGTACGGGTGTTAGTTGAAGTGACGATCGATATCAGAGGTGATAATCGATGGTCAGAATCTTGGAAAGCCTGTTCAGAGGTGATATGGACATGGCAGATTCTCCAAGGAAATACAGTTCAGAGGTGATATGGACATGACTGATTTATGGGCCTATTGCTTTTTGCGCACCTAGGTGCAAGTAATAGGTTTGAGACAAGCCCTGCTAGAGGTAATATGGACGTAGCAGTTTTTGTGGACTCAACACCACTGGCGTACTTAGAGTTAAGTACGGTTGTTGAGTTGAGATGACAACCGATATCAGAGGTAATATGAACATGATAATCGATGGTCGGACCAGGATGGTTTGTTCAGAGGTAATATGAACATAACAAACTCAGCTGGGGATTACAGCTCAGAGGTAATATGAACATGGCTGATTTTGTGGACCCATCACTCTTTGCGCACCTAAGTGCAAGCAATAGGTTTGAGACAAGCCCTGCTAGAGGTAATATGGACGTAGCAGTATTTGTGGACTCAACACCACTGGCGTACTTAGAGTTAAGTACGGGTGTTGAGTTGAGATGACAACCGATATCAGAGGTAATATGAACATGATAATCGATGGTCGAACCAGGATGGTTTGTTCAGAGGTAATATGAACATAACAAACTCAGCTGGGGATTACAGCTCAGAGGTAATATGAACATGGCTGATTTTGTGGACCCATCACTCTTTGCGCACCTAAGTGCAAGCAATAGGTTTGAGACAAGCCCTGCTAGAGGTAATATGGACGTAGCAATTTTTGTGGACTCAACACCACTGGCGTACTTAGAGTTAAGTACGGGTGTTAAGTTGAGATGACAACCGATATCAGAGGTAATATGAACATGATAATCGATGGTCGGAC
This sequence comes from Iris macrosiphon, assembly GCA_036927795.1. NCBI lineage: Eukaryota > Viridiplantae > Streptophyta > Magnoliopsida > Asparagales > Iridaceae > Iris > Iris macrosiphon. The sequence goes on from JAYESA010000011.1 coordinate 187,197,478, forward strand.
CAGGATGGTTTGTTCAGAGGTAATATGAACATAACAAACTCAGCTGGGGATTACAGCTCAGAGGTAATATGAATATGGCTGATTTTGTGGACCCATCACTTTTTGTGCACCTAAGTGCAAGCAATAGGTTTGAGACAAGCCCTGCTAGAGGTAATATGGACGTAGCAGTTTTTGTGGACTCAACACCACTGGCGTACTTAGAGTTAAGTACGGGTGTTAAGTTGAGATGACAACCGATATCAGAGGTAATATGAACATGATAATCGATGGTCGGACCAGGATGGTTTGTTCAGAGGTAATATGAACATAACAAACTCAGCTGGGGATTACAGCTCAGAGGTAATATGAACATGGCTGATTTTGTAGACACATCACTCTTTGCGCACCTAAGTGCAAGCAATAGGTTTGAGACAAGCCCTGCTAGAGGTAATATGGACGTAGCAGTTTTTGTGGACTCAACACCACTGGCGTACTTAGAGTTAAGTACGGGTGTTAAGTTGAGATGACAACCGATATCAGAGGTAATATGAACATGATAATCGATGGTCAGACCAGGATGGTTTGTTCAGAGGTAATATGAACATAATAAACTCAGCTGGGGATTACAGCTCAGAGGTAATATGAACATGGCTGATTTTGTGGACCCATCACTCTTTGTGCACCTAAGTGCAAGCAATAGGTTTGAGACAAGCCCTGCTAGAGGTAATATGGACGTAGCAGTTTTTGTGGACTCAACACCACTGGCGTACTTAGAGTTAAGTACGGGTGTTAAGTTGAGATGACAACCGATATCAGAGGTAATATGAACATGATAATCGATGGTCGGACCAGGATGGTTTGTTCAGAGGTAATATGAACATAACAAACTCAGCTGGGGATTACAGCTCAAAGGTAATATGAACATGGCTGATTTTGTGGACCCATCACTTTTTGCGCACCTAAGTGCAAGCAATAGGTTTGAGACAAGTCCTGCTAGAGGTAATATGGACGTAGCAGTTTTTGTGAACTCAACACCACTGGCGTACTTAGAGTTAAGTACGGGTGTTGAGTTGAGATGACAACCGATATCAGAGGTAATATGAACATGATAATCGATGGTTGGACCAGGATGGTTTGTTCAGAGGTAATATGAACATAACAAACTCAGCTGGGGATTACAGCTCAGAGGTAATATGAACATGGCTGATTTTGTGGACCCATCACTCTTTGCGCACCTAAGTGCAAGCAATAGGTTTGAGACAAGCCCTGCTAGAGGTAATATGGACGTAGCAGTTTTTGTGGACTCAACACTACTAGTGTACTTAGAGTTAAGTACGGGTGTTAAGTTGAGATGACAACCGATATCAGAGGTAATATGAACATGATAATCGATGGTCGGACCAGGATGGTTTGTTCAGAGGTAATATGAACATAACAAACTCAGCTGGGGATTACAGCTCAGAGGTAATATGAACATGGCTGATTTTGTGGACCCATCACTCTTTGCGCACCTAAGTGCAAGCAATAGGTTTGAGACAAGCCCTGCTAGAGGTAATATGGACGTAGCAATTTTTGTGGACTCAACACCACTGGCGTACTTAGAGTTAAGTACGGGTGTTAAGTTGAGATGATAACCGATATCAGAGGTAATATAAACATGATAATCGATGGTCGGACCATCGTTTACAGATGCAGAGTGATGACCTTGGCATCGATCAACTCCTGGATTCTCTTTTTTAGTACATAGCATGTCTTTGTAGGATGATGAATGTACCGATGAAAGAGACAATAATCTGGGTTATCAATTTTGCCAGCCCTCCCAGGGTATCTGATGTTGGGAAGCTGAAGTTTGTTTTTCTTCATCAACGTATTGAAGATTCCACTGATGTCATCTTCATTGAAGGAGAAAGTCCCTTTTGGCCTTCGGGCTCCTGATGCTTGAGTTACATGGTCTTCTGGAAAGATCGTCATCGTTGCATCATCTTCAGATTCTGAGAGAATTCTACCCCCAGCTTTGGATGTTGCTCGGTTTTGTCGAGGGAGACTACCCCCAGACTTGTCGTTGCACTTGCGGAGATCACAGCGTTCATCTGGTTCTCCGTAGAGGTCAGATGTTGTCTTGCGCATGGAGCGTAATTTGTACTTCCGTCTTGGCGTCGAGGCACCATCGGAAGTTCTGTATGTACCGCGCGGAGCGGGAGGCAGATTTCTACGTGTAAAGCGCAGTGAAGGCTTCTGGGTTAGCGCTGAGGCTTCGCCCAAAGTTTTGTCTTTATCGCGCGTAGCGGGAGACTGTTTCCTACGCGTAAAGCGCAGTGGATTCTTCGGGGTTAGAGCTAAGGCTTCGCCCGAAGTTTTGTCTGTACCGTGCGTAGCGGGAGACTGAATTTTACGTGCGGGGCATGGAGGGAGCGTCGCTACAACCTCGTTGGTCGAAGAGATCGGAGAGATCGGAGAGATCGGAGAGTCCGGAGAGATCGGAGAGATCGGAGAGTCCACAGGAATAGTAGAGGATGTCTTGGGCATCCACACATTGCGTAGCTTCCTGTTGTCCTGGACGGAGAGAGGGCGAGAGCTACCCCCGGCTCGAAGCATGTCTTCGTAGGCTGACTGGTCGAAATGAACGACCAGCGTCTTCTTCACGGTTCCCACGGATACCGTATCGTGTTGAGCAATTACTTTCTCGTCAGAAGAGAAAGATGTCCCCAGCAGAGTCGCCATCTTGTTTGTGGTATTAAACGAAAGGAATGAAATTGTATTTCAATGACGGGGTTTATGCGAAACCCGCGCCCTTCTGTTTACAAACAAACTTGTACAATGTAATCCTATACGAGGATGTGGGAGTACAATTTATTTAATCTGGGTATAAATTGCTATAGGTGTCTGATCTGCGGTCGATCACTTTAGCCCTTGGACCACACGATGTTGAAGAAGTGCCGTGGAAGACAGGTAGCAGCTTCGAAGGTTGCAGAAGAGGTTGGACGCACGAGGCCAAGGTCGTCGATCCCTGCTCTTTGCCTGCTCTCCGGGCTCTCTCTCTCTCTCTCTCCCTCTCTCCCTCTCTCTTTCTCTCTCTCTCTCTCTCTCCTTGGACGGTAATTCTCTCCTGGATGCTAATTCTTTTTCCGCCCTTTTTTCCCCATTGATAGGGGTCTCTATTTATAGAGTTTTGGTGACAGTGACCACTCCGTCGGTGTAAAAACCGAGGAGTGGGAAGTACAACACCCTTTTACACAACGGTTAAAGTAACCAATGCCTGCGTATGGATGATCTTTTGAAGGAGCGTATGACGCGGGTCCAACTAAGGGAACACAACGCGTACTATTGCTACGAAGATCAAGGCGTAAGAGCCACGCAGGTAGGTATCCCGTGTGTAGAAATGGTTGGCGTAGAAGTTAAATGACTGTCACCCTGGCACAGAGGCCAGATAGGCATAGAAGTCGAATAGGCGTAGAAGCCGGATAGGCGTAGAAGCCGGATAGGCGTTGAAGCCGGGTAGGCGTAGGAGCCGGAGAGGCGTTGAAGCCGGAGAGGCATTGAAGCCGGAGAGGCGTTGAAAGCCGGATAGAGGCGTTGAGAGCCGAAGAGGCGCTGAAGCCGGAGAGGCGTTTGAGAGCCGAAGAGGCGTTGAGAGCCGAAGAGGCATTGAGATCCGAAGGGGCGCAGGTCTTGAATGGGCGTAGAAGCCGCTGCGTACCGTGCCCGAGTGCTGACGTGGACGTCTTAGCCGGAATCACGGCTTTCGAAGATGTAATCAAATCTTCAACAGAGATTTGCCATCATCTTGTGCATTAAATACGAAGACGTGTTTCGAACGTCTGCAGCCCTTCTGTACATCCGTTTGCAGAGACGTGCCTTGACTGAACCTGTCATCGCTCCGTGCAATTAGACGTAGAGACGTGCCCCGAGCCCCGTATGATGTGCAGCTTTTGACGTGGCAGGCGGTTTGTCTACTGCGGAGCGTAAACCGGCTTATGCCTGCCTGTGTAAAACAATGCAGCGTATCCCTCTGTACGCAAAAGAGCGGTTTATGCTGAGGGAACGTCAGTAAATGACGGTTCGGTGGTATCTTAACCCAATCCTCTGCATTAAATGCAGAGATCCGCCATCATACTGTGGTGTGCGTCCCGAGGGGTCTGTGCCTGTTTTCAGCCGTCGTCTGGGTCGCCGTGCAGCACTTTTTTGTCAGGAGTCAGAGGCCAGGTTCACTGCGTGACTTGACAGGTTCATTTCGGGGAAGATGAAGCGTTCCTCGTACGCTATTTTAACGCTGCTTTGAGAGCGGCTGAGTTTTTATGCCCTGGAGGAGATGGGGGGGTCCCGTCTACGCCGAAGCGGTTTTGGACGCGCTGCACCCTTGAGCTCTTACGCCTGATGGCACTGAAGGCCTTTGTTTGCGCTGCTCTGTATCAATACGCCGCGTAGCTTTTGCCAGCGTATTTTTCATGCTTCTACAGACGTGATTCTCGTTCAGATATAAACTTGATGTGATTATCATTCAGTTGTCACGTTAAAGGATTCACGTTCAGCATTCGTTACCCTGATGCGTGCCCCTGGTTCGGAGATTTGCCTTAGCGACCCAACCGTCTCGGATACTTGCAGGTTCATTCAGGCACGGAACGACTACGTAGTAGTCTCCCGGGGTTTGGATGAAAATAAGGCAACATTCAAGCAGACAAGCATGCGTTTCTATGGAACATAAGTAAACATGTTTGCTCGGGCCCGAAGGTAAGCCGAGAGATGAAACCGTTAGGGACTTAGCATGCGAGGGTCTGAACATATATAAGCAGTATTTTATTTTCCATGTTCTAGCATAGCAATACAAGTTGGGATTATTCCCTTAGCTAGGTGCGTTGGATTTATTAGCATGCAGGGGGTGAATCACCTAGCAACTAGCATAAATATTCCAGATTTTATGTGTACTGGCTAAGCAAAGACAACTTCACCGTAGCCACCCACCTTAGCGATGATTCGCCTCGGTAGAGCGATACGTCGGACGAGCCTCTGAAAGCCTAAGCTAATTCCTGTAGGGACAAGTCTGGATATCCTTTGCTTTATGTTTGAGGCAAAGCGGGTCGGGACAATTGCATTATTGCCGTTTGAAACGGCAGTCCGCTTGAGCGGAACGGGGCATTACACTTCAGGACGTAGGCGACGGGAAGACCGTTCTTTCTCCCTAGTCTTTTAATTGATTGGTCTGTATTAGACCTTCCCACCTACTGTACAGGAGTGAAGACCATTGCTTCTTCGAGCCCTACTTGCCTAGTCTGTTTGCCAGGCAATTCGGGTACGACCAGTTATACGTGGGCAATGCCGTCACCTGCTTCAGGTCCAGGGGTGGACTCATTGATGGAGCCAGAGGATGGCAATATTTCATCATGGGTTGCACTGAGGCAACTTTTACCGTGCCCGTCATTTCACTCTCCACGGAGCTGTGCATTCTCTACTCGTATGCCAGTTCTATGTGGCCACCAACACCTTCCATCGCGATTTTGATATGCATGGAAGTTTTAGGGTACCTTCTTCCAAGTCTGGGGGGAGAGTCGAAGTTCCCTCGGTTTCTTCTGACGAGGGTGAGGAGTCCGTCAATCCAGATGAGCCTCTGTTGGCGGTATCGAGGGGTGAAGTATCTCTGCCTGCAGGGCCTTTGGTAATCTCTAGGAAGCGAAGGGCTCCTACTCCGAAGGAGACTTTCCCTCGCAAGAGGAAGAAGAAGACGGTTATTCGTCCTCTCCGGATTCCTGGTATTGAGGCTCCTAGAAGTGAGCCTGCATCTCCCCATGTCGGGGATGATTCTTTGATTGGAGGTTCCTCGCCTTTTAGAGAGGGAACCTCGACAGTCCCGGCTGGCGGTGCCGGAGAATTCCTGCTGGAGGCTGCTGTCGCTGCTACCGCTTCCGGTAGTGGAACGAGATTGCCTTCGGGGCCGAGCCGAATGAGGATATCTTTATCTGGATCAGCATCGAGAGAGACCCCTGCCGTGTCTGTAGGTGCACCCAGCGAGATTCCAGCCGATGAACCTCGAGGGGATCTCGACGAAGATTCGGAAGAGTACTTGTCGATATTCGGAAGAGCACCCCCTTCTCCATGTATGACAGCTTGCCTAGCATCACTAAGAAATGATTTAGCTGTACTGGCCGCGGACGCGACATATACACCATTGGCCATGGGTAAATGTCGTCTTTTATGCCTCTTCTTTTAGGAAAATTAACATTATGCTGATATTAACTTCCTTTTGTCTTCTTTTCAGGGGAAGACATCTTCGGGAAGGGCAGTGTAGATGCGCCCTTTGGCTCTGTGTCAGGTCCTGGCGGCGACACGGAGGTGCCTGATTTTGAAGAGAAAGCATCTTCGGGTGCCGGCTCGCCTGTCAAAGAGATTCCGATATCTCAAGAGGAGGACGAGCCTGTCGTTGCGATAATGCCTCCTTTGAGTACGCCGGTCACTTCGTCCGGTGTTGGCACTTCTTCTTTTGTCGTACCTCCTGTTGAGGCGACGGCCGTGGCAACATCGTCTGCGGTTGTTCTTGGAGGGGGACTCGCCACTATCGCGGCCACTCCCAGCGTCCATTCGAATCTAGCTGCGCTAACCGCGCAGTACACTGGTATCTTCTACACCACCTTGAAAATGTTAATATCAATGGTGTTGGAGAAGAATTTGGGCTTTGCGTCGCTGAGGAGGTTCTCCCGGGCCTCTATAGTGCCGATCCGAGAATTCAACGACACTGGGGTAGCTGACGCGCTGGAGGAGATAGTTAATGGTTTGGAGCAACCCATTAACGAATACTTGCAACTAGCTCGAGGCAACATTGACGGTCTCGTTCAAGCTAGGTACGACTCCCTGACTGCGCAGCTTACTGAACAGATGGCATCTCTGAATAAGTCCATCGAGGCTCAGCAGCGGGAGATGGACGAAGAACGTGTCCAATTGGAGTATGTCGTCCCCGAGTTGACCCAGTGCGAAGCCGAATATGAGGAAGTGGCAGCGCAGGCCCGCATTTTGAAGGATGAGCTCGTTCGAGTAGAGGCGAAGGCTCTCTCTTTGTCGGCAGCCCGAGATGTGCTGAAGGAGCGACGGGCGACTGTTCAGCAGAATCTGGCGCGCGTGGGTGCTTTCCACTCAGGTTTTGTGCGGGCTCGGTCTGAGCTAGCTGCTTTGGACAATGACGCAACAAGGTTGGAACGGGTTCGTGCCGACGTCTTGAACTCTCAGGATGAGAGAATGGTTGCTCTGGCGCAGCAGATTCGCGATCTAACCGTTCCCCCCAAATGATGTACTTTTTTGCTTTTCAATGTACTTTCGCTCTTTTTTGGGAATAATAAAGAGGCTTTCATCTGACTTTGTGGACCCATCATTTTGGAATATAAATGACAGGTTTGGGTAAAAGTGATATCAGAGGTAACATGGACGTGATATACTCTCGGTAATTTTTAGCAGGACATATCTATTCAGAGGTAATATGAACATGATAGAATACGATCCCACTAGTTTCATTTTGGAAGTAGTTTTGTCAGAATAAGGTTTTCGCCATATTCCACTTGAGCAAAGTAGGTTAAGCATAGTACATTTTTAAGAATTTGCCATTGATGGGAGCTATTAATAGGTCTCCATTAGGCTTGGCTAATTTGTAAGCGTCGTTTGAGAACGTCGTCTCGATCACATAAGGGCCTTCCCATTTGGGCTGGAATTTGCCTTTACTCCTGTGAGTAAGAATCATCGGTCTTCTCACAGCTAAGCCTAGCTCGCCAACTTTGAACACTCTTTCCTTTACTTTTTGATTAAAAGCTCTGGAAATACGTGCTTGGTAGAATGCGATGCCCTGTTGAGCTTGGAGGCGTTTCTCGTCTAATCCTTCTATCTCTTGAAGCCTTAAAAGGTCATTCTTTTCTTGAGTCAGCTTATTAGCCACGACTATCCTGAGTGACGGAATTTGGATTTCGATGGGGAGAACTGCTTCGCTCCCGTAAACTAATGAGAATGGGGTACAACCTGTCGGTGCTCGTACCGTTGTACGGTATGCCCAGAGACATTCTCTCAGCTTCTCATTCCAATCTCTCTTGTTCGAAGAGACAAACTTTTTCAAAAGCTTGATAATGGTTTTGTTGAATGCTTCCGCCAAACCATTAGCAGCCGGATTATATGCCGTAGAGGCCATATTTTGTATCCGATTTTTATCGTAAAATCGATGAAAAGCTTGGCTGATGAATTGAGGCCCATTGTCATGAATTATCCTCCGGGGTATCCCGAAGCGATAAATGACGTGATGCTTGATGAAGCTGATCACATTAGATGTCTTCACCTCAGCAAGAGGGATCGCCTCTGCCCATTTGGAAAAATAATCCGTGATGGCCAGTATGAACCGGTGACCTCTGGAAGAAGACGGGTGAATAGGACCAATGATATCCATACCCCATGCTTCGAAAGGCCAGGACGCAACCGTAGGATGTAGATGTTTAGGAGGTTGATGGATAAAGTCTGCATGGACCTGACAGGCTTTGCACTGTCTTGCGTACTTTATTGCATCTGTGATCATAGTAGGCCAGTAATAGCCCAATCTCCTGATACGATCCTGTAGCTTAGGCCCGGGTTGATGTGCTCCGCATATGCCGTTGTGAGCTTCACGGATGATCTGCTGTGCCTCATCATCTGAGAGACATCTCAATAGCAGTCCGTCGTAGGTCCGACGATATAGACACTGTGAGGATGCCTCGAAATAGAAGCATAATGATCGTCTTTTGACGGATACTGCTTATTTAGGGTTCTCCGGCAAGATTCCGTATGTTACGAAATCTATAAAAGGACTTCTCCAGTCTCTCCTGGGAGGATCTGTGTTCACAACGTAGCTGCATTCTATGTGAAAGTTATTTTTCACACAGAATAAATCTCTGCTAAGAAGGATTACCGAATTCTGCCTTCTTATAGGAATAGCTAAATCTGCAGGTAGACTGGCTAGGGCATCAGCTTCCAGATTTTGAGATCGAGGTACATGCTCTAGGAAGAAACCTTTGAATGTCATGGCTATCTCGACCGTTGCTCGGTGATAGGGGATGAGGTCTGGATTCCGAACTTCATATATTCCTCTGACTTGATTGACGGTCAGCAGAGAGTCACCGAAAGCTTCCAGAGATTCGACGCCTAATTCTTTAGCGACTTGGAGCCCGATTAGTAGAGCGTTATACTCTGCCACATTGTTAGAACAGGGCTCGCTAAGAGAATATGCTCGGTAGATGACGAGCTTATCAGGAGTAACCAGGACAATCCCTACTCCAGACACCACGTTTCCCCTGGGACCAGTTCTGGAGGCACCATCGAAGAATAGTTGCCATGCATCGCCTTCCATTGCGGAATTATACTCTGCAACTTCGTCGGAAATGTCCTTGTACAGTTTGGAGGCCTCCGGGATCGGATGAGCAGCTAGGAAATCAGCCAATACTTGGCCTTTGACGGACTTCTGAGGGACGTACACCATGTCATACGGTGTTAATAACATCGTCCAAGTCGCAAGTCGGGAATTAAGAACACTTGGCTTGTTCATCAGTACCCGCAGATGATTGACCCTGGAGATGATGTGAATGGTTTGGCCTGTGACATAGTGCCGCATTTTCTGGATAGCGAACATCAGAGCCAAGCATTCTTTCTCCACTGGGTTGTACCGGTGTTCGGCTCCGACCATCATCCTGCTGAGGTAGTAGATAGCCTGTTCATGGCCCATATCGTTCTTTTGCGCGAGAAGAGCTCCCAGAGAATGATCCATTGCTCGAACATATAGCATGAACGGTCTTCCTATGACTGGAGGCACCAGAACTGGAGGGCTAGTGAGGTAGCATTTGATGTCACCGAACGCTTGCTGACAGGCTTCGTACCATACGAAGGATACACCTTTCTTCATGAGACGAGAAAAGGGCTGACATCTCCCAGAGAGGTTGGATATGAATCTCCGGATATAAGCCAGACGACCTTGAAATCCCCTGAGTTCTCTCAGATTATGGGGCGGTCGCATTTCTAAGATGGCCTTGACTTTATCAGGGTCCACTTGAATGCCTTTGGCGGTAATAACAAATCCCAGGAATTTGCCACTAGATACCCCCAGAAAGGACTTTGTAGGATTTATTTTGAGTTGATGTTGGCGCATCAATTCAAATACTGTCTTCAAGTCTTGGATGTGATTGTCCTTGAGACTGCTTTTGACAGCTACATCGTCCACGTAACACTCCACTGTCTTACGCAAATGCTCATAAAATATGTTACTCATAGCCCGTTGGTACGTAGCCCCGGCATTCTTCAATCCGAAGGACATGACCGTATAGCAATATACCCCCAATGGTGTCCGGAAGGCAGTATGCTTCTCGTCCTCATGATGCATCTTGATTTGGTTGTATCTTGAAAATCCGTCCATGAAAGACATACGTTCGAAACCGCATGTATTGTCAATCATGACGTTTGTGATAGAAAGAGAAAACTCATCCTTGGGGCAGGCTGCATTCAGATCTCGGTAATCGATACAGACACGTACTTTTCCATTTTTCTTCATAACCGGGACAACATTGGCGACCCAGTCGGGATATTGTTCTTCTCAGATGAAGCTGCAGGCTATCAACTTCTTGACTTGAACTTCGATGGCGTCCATCATATCCGGACGGAACCGGCGTTGGTGCTGCTTCACAGGCTTTGAATCGGGCAATATATCGAGCTTATGAGTAGCCACCTTTGGATCAAGACCTGGCATATCCTCATAATTCCACGCAAAGACGTCGATATATTCTTTTATCAGCTGGATAACTTCTTCCTTTTCTGCTTCGGAAAGATTGTTACTGATAAATATCGGCTTTGGCGACAATTCATCCCCAACGTCAATCTTGATAACTTTATCTTCAGTGGGAGGTTCTCTCTGCTCGAAGCGGAACTCCCATTGTGTATCTATTTGCTGAGCCCAAGTGTCATTCTCAAACTGTTCAGATTCTTGTTCGTCTGCTTCGAAGGAACCTGTCACTACCATATTTACTGATAATGTTCGTTCGAGAGCATGAGATGAGTCGGAGGGGGCTGAGCCCTTTTGAGAAGAGGAAAAGATATCCTCGTTTGACTCAGGAGTTGCAAGGGAGGTGGTATACCCTAACCCGAAATGAGTTCGTTGATAGTAGGGATCGCCGTACAACGGCATTCGTTTGCCTTTCCCGTAGTTGAGACCTGGTTCCAGCTTCAAGTTATAACCCATACTTTGCATGATCTTCAAAGCTTGAGGACTGTATCTGTGAACCTACATTTTACCAACGTCGTCGTCGGAAGAATCCTCTTGTACAATTGGTCCATTGCGCATGCGGCCGAAGACTATTGAATGATGACTGCTACAAGTGGGCGGGACAATGAAGATACAATCCTCATGTGGTCCATATGTTGTGGTGACATTGGATGATGACGCTACTTCCCACATATACGGATGATAAGAATCTATAGCTCCCAAGAACTTTTGTGCTATAGGTTCTATATCGTCATGGGGAGAGGATTCCTGGTTTGGAATTTGAGCGTCAATATATTGGGAAAGAGGATGTTTATTATCGTCTGAAACTTCGTTCCCGGTTGCATTTACATCAATCGGCTGCCTGCTGCGCCGAAGGTTGATGACCAAGGATGGAGGCTTCTGGTTCAAAGTGATCACTAGAGGATCACCCCCTTTTTCTGACCTGGTTTTGTTCAGGTGGATCGCCATAGGCTCTATGGCTCTTAGACGAGTAGTCCGTCCTTTCACCTTGATTGACAGCGGTTGTTCGGCAGAGGGTTCTTCTGGCTCCCGGTGGGGTTCCTTCTCTGCTTCAGCTGACACCTCTTCCGTGTAGTCTTGAGAGTACAACACGGCATCGGAGTAGTAGGATTCTACTCCTCTAAACGGTTTCAGGTCAGCAAACTCTGTTTGTACTGTTCCTTAGGCGTCTACATATTTAAAGCATTGATGTAGAGTTGAAGGAACAATATTGTGGTCGTGGATCCAAGGTCTGCCCAGCAGAATGTTGTAGGACACCTCTGAATCAATGACGTAACATGTAGCCACCGATCTGAGGTTGCCGATCTGGATCCTCAAGCGAATTTTCCCCAACGGCTTACTTTTTCTGGCGTTGAAACCCACGATTGTAGTGGTGGTGTAAGCCAATTCGCTGGTAGGAATCCTCAGCGGTCTTAGCAGACTATGAGGAATGATGCTGATTGATGATCCCGGATCTATGTGAATCCCGTCGACCTCCATGGAACCGACGTACCCGGTGTAATAGAGGGGTCTGTCATGCCTGTTGTGTTTTAACAGCATGTCATCTTGAGTGAAAGTGATGTTTGGGACCACCTCCATCACACTGTGGCATTGAGGACACGCCACTGGTTCTTCGTCAGGGGACTTGAGCTGGGTCAAGTATGCATCCGCCTGTATCAGTGCTTCGCTCAGGGCTAGACGAGTGTCTTGGGAGAGCCTGAGTAGTTCGAAGATAGACAACCTGGCTGGTGTATTAGCCAATTGGGTCAGGATGTCGAAGTTGTACGGCTTCTTTAAACCTTTGTTTTGAATATTTTTTACAGGTTTGTCGAAACGTACTTCCTTTTGCTTTCCTTTGTCCGCCGAAGTTGGTCTCGAAGGACCGGCCCCTGGTATGGCGGGCTCTGGTTCTGACGGCTTGGTAGCTGAAGCGTCTGCCGGTGCATCTTCCTGACTTGCTTCATGGTCCTTGAGGTAAGCCCTCCCTGAACGGGTTCAAGTGGCCAAGACCTCGTCTTCTGATGCCGAGTCTGCCGCAACCATGTGACATGGTTTGCGCTTCGAGTTCTTCTTAGACTTAGCTTTAGCAGCTTGAGTCTCTTTCTCGATCCCGGACACCAAATCTGGATGAACCCACATAATCTCGCCTCGCTGGGTAGTTAGTGGTACCAGGTCATGATTTTGGCCTCTAGCTGGAGGGAGAATAACGATGTTCATCGTCGTCCGGAAATAGGCGTAACACCGTCTGGGATTTCTTGGGGAGGCAGATTGCCAAATTACAGAGAGATCATGTTGGCTGTGACCGTCTTCTCGCTATTGTGCAGAGTGATGGCCTTAGCATCGATCAACTCCTGGATCTTCCTTTTCAGTATATAACACGCCTTTGTGGGGTGGTGTATGTACCTATGGAAGATGCAGTACTTGGGGTTGTTGGTACTGCCGGCCTCATTGGGCCGTCTCACCTCAGGAAGGGTAATCTTGCCGCTTTTGACGAGATATTCGAATATGCTCGGAATATCGTCGTCGTCGAAAGAGTAAACTTCAATGGGCCTAGAAGTCCCAGGTTTCGTCTGCGTAGTAGCCACAGTCTTTTGCCTGGACGTGTTGATCGCCAGAGCTTATTTACCCTTGGTACCACGAGGATGGTCGATGTTGGGGGATAACCTTCTGCCTTTATCAGAGGCCGAGATCATGATGCCATTATCGCGCGCCTTCTGACTATTGTCCTCCTTGGCTACCGCTGAGATGATGAAAGAGGGCCAATCATGGAACTGATATGGTCCTGTGAACATTGAGATCACGGGAAGAAGGTTCTTCCTGCAGATGTCCACCAATGCCGAGTCTGGAACTCCTGGAGGCATTTGCAAAGTGGCTTGACGAAAACGTTCAATGAAAGTGTGAACATTCTCTTTTTCCTTCTGCTTGACTTCGATGAGAGAGGACATAGACATGTCCATCCCTCCCTCGTAGAATCGTGTGAAGAATAAAGCCTTGAAGTCTTCAAAGGAAGTAATGCAGTTGTCCGCCAGACTTCGGTACCACTGATAAGCTACCCCCGAGAGACAGCCTTTGAACACCCGAGTGAGGAGGGCGTCGTTCCCTTGTAATAACACCGTCATCATACTGAAGTAGTTCATGTACTGACTCGGTGATGTTTTTCCCTCGAACAAAGCCATAGTCTGTGGTTTGTATCTATGAGGGAAAGGGACCTCCTCCCAGATAGCTGGGTAAGGTTGGTTGATTCCCAATTTCTTGAGCCGATCTTTGTGTTTCAGGGCATCAAATTGGGCTTTCAACTTCCGTACTGCCTGCATCGGATTTTCAGCCGGTAGCGAGACCACGGAGTGATGAGGAATCGATTGTATCGCGACTCCGACGGGAGGTAATACATTCTCCGAGTGAGGAAGCGGAGGAACTGCTGACTCCTGATCTAGAGCAGGCTCTTGGATCGCGTTGGATGGTGGTAAGTCCACCCCCACACGTATCTGAGTTGGAGGGACCGACGCTTGAGCCATAGCAGCTGTGTGTTGAGTCAGCATCATCTGGTGCATGTTCTCCATCATGGATTACATTTTTTTCAGAGATGTCTCCAGTATAGTAATGCGCTGCTCAGTGCTCCCGGATGGGGAAGCTTCCTCGCGTTCATCTCCAATGGCATAAACTCCCATCTCCCTGGGTGTCATTGAAAGATTAGTATAGGTCTCTGTAGAAGTTGACTCTATACTTTCAGTATCTGATTCGGGAGACTGGCGACCCCCAGCTTCGGAATCAGAAGAGTACGAAGTCGGTTGTCGTAACCTCGAACGGGTATTTCGGAATACCCCAGCTTCAGTGTTCCTAAGGAGCTGGTTGAATCTCCTTCGGCTCGGAGCTCTAGAGGGATGACGTCTTGAGCCCGATCTTCCTCTAGGTATGTGTGAAGCCATGTTCACCGATGCATGTGTGGGCTCTTCTTCCTGGAAAGATGGAGAGTAGCTCAACCGGTCGAAAACCGACCGTTTTGCTTCAGAATAGCAACAATTAATTACAATCCTATGACTTTTACAAGAGTGCTCGTTAGGAGGCGTAATAGACATGCTGGAAGATCCCATATCCTTGCGTTTCTGGATCAGGTACTTGCGCAGGTCAGGAGGAGTTACAGAAGAAGAAGATGACTTGTTCCTTCTGTTCACATCAGTGGGCATGCGGATGTTGGGAGCCCTAGTTTTCCCTGTACCTCCTGTATACAACAGGTTGGCCATCTGGGTGGCGGATAATCCCCGATGAGGGTGTCTTTCCGCAAATTGAGCCTTCTTTACGCTGAGGGGCTTCTCCTGGCATAATTTGGAGCTCTGCTCCGGTTGGCGTAAAGCTGAGGATGTCCTCAGTCGGTCGTCAGCCTCTCGCGTAATCCGGAGGGCTCGCAGATTCTTCCCTTGCTGGCATAAAGGCCGAGAAGTTGAGTAGTCCGCCGCTTGCTTTCCCTTGCGTTGATTGTAGGGATCATCTACTTTTCCGCGGAAGGCAGATGCATTTTTACGCTCGGAGCGCATTTGGAACTTCTGATTTGGCTCTAAGGCCTTGTCAGAAATTTTATCTGTTCTGCCAGGGACGGGAGACTGGTTTCTACGTACAGAGCGCGGTGTAGGCTTCTGGACTAGCGCTGAGGAATTGTCCAAAGTTTTGTCTTTTCCGCAAGGGACGGGAGACTAAATTTTACGCGCAGAGCGCGGAGTATACTTCTGGGTTAGCGCTGAGGCATTGCCAGAAGTTTTGTCTGCCCTGCCCGAGACAGGCGACTGAATTTTACGCGCAAGGCGCGGAGGGAGCAATGCTACAACCTCGTTGGTCGGAGAAATCGGAGAGGTCGAAGAGTCCACAGGAATGGTAGAGGATGTCTTGGGCATCCAGACCTTACGCAGCTTCCTGTTGTCTTGGACTGAGAGAGAATGAGAGCTACCCCCTGTTCGAAGCATGTCTTCGTAGGCAGATTGGTCGAACTGGATGACCAGTGTCTTCTTCACGGATCCCACGGATACCGCATTGTGTTGAGCAATTGCTTCCTCGTCAGAAGAGAAAGATCTTCCCAGCAGAGTCGCTATCTTGTTGTTTGATAAAATAAACGAAAAGATAATATGTGGAAACGAGGTCTTATACGAAGACCCGCCCTTCTTCTGTGTTTACAAACAAGATTGTACAATTTAATCCTATACGAGGATGTCGAGTACAATTTATTTAATATGGGTAAATATTGCTATAGGAGTCTGATCTGCAGTTGATCACTTTGGCCCTTGGACCACACGATGTTGAAGAAGTGCCGTAGAAGACAGGAAGCAGCTTCGAAGGTTGCTAAAGAGGGTGGATGCCCGATGCCAAAGTCGTCGATCCCTTCTCTTTGCCTGAGCTCTGGATTCTTCACTCTCTCTCGACCGTTTTCTCTCCCGATTGTCGACCTTGGATCTGATACTGGATTCCTTGACCAATTTTCGATCGTTCGACCTTCAATTTTGCGACCTCCTTTTCTCCACCTCTTCTTTTTCACCTCTGTTGATAGAGGTCTCTATTTATAGAGTTTTTAGTGACAGTGACCACTCAGTCGGTGTAGAAACCGAGTAGTGGAAAGTACATCACCCTTTTACACGACGGTTTAAAATAACCAATGCCTGCGTACAAATGACCTTTTGAGTGAGCATGTGACGCGTGTCCAACTAAGGGACAAACGCGTATATCTGCTGCGAAGATCACGGCGTAGAAGCCACGTAGGTAGTTATCCCTTGTGTAGAAGAGGTTGGCGTAGAAGCCAATGACTGTCACCATGGCGTAGAAGCCAAGTAGGCATAGAAGCCGAGCAGGCGTAGAAGCCAAGTAGGCATAGAAGCCGAGTGGGCGTAGAAGCCGAGTGGTCATAGAGGCCGAGTGGGCGTAGAAGCCGAGTGGCCATAGAGGCCGAGTGGGCATAGAAGCCGAGCAGGCGCAGAAGCCGAGTGGGCGTAGAAGCCGAGATGATGTGGACATTTTAGCCAGAATTACGGCTCTTGGAGATATAATCAAATCTCTTGCATTAAATGCCGAGATCTGCCCCCATCCTGCGCATTAAATGCAGAGGCTTGTCTTTAAGATTTGCCATTATTCTGCGCATTAAATGTAGATACGCGCCTCGAATCCTGTACGAAGAGTACTGCTGTCGTGGCGGTCTGTTGGCCTTCTGCGGAGCGTAAGAAGCTCACGTCTGCCTGGGTAAAATTGGGCAGCGTATCCCCTTTGTATGCATAAGAGCAGTTGGCGCAAAGGGAATGTTAGACGACGGTTCGGTGACATTTAATCAATTCTCCTGCATTAAATGCAGAGATCCGCCATTATCCTGCGCATTAAATACAGAGGCGTATTTTGAAGGTCTGCCACCCTTCTGCGCATAAAATGCAGAGACGTGCCTCGGGCATCTGTCAATATTCGGCGCATTAAATGTAGAGACGTGCCTTGACAACCTGTCACCGCTCTGCGCATTAAATGCAGAGACGTGCCTCGAGCCCTGTACGAAGAGCAACTTTTGACGTGGCAGGCTGTTTGTCTTCTACGGAGCAAAAACAGCTCCCATCTGCCTGTGTAAAACTAGGCGGCGTATTCCTTTGTATGCGTAAAAAGCGGTCTACGCCAAGAAAATGGCAGTAAATGACAACCTGGGTTGCAGTGCCA
Organism: Iris macrosiphon; assembly: GCA_036927795.1. NCBI lineage: Eukaryota > Viridiplantae > Streptophyta > Magnoliopsida > Asparagales > Iridaceae > Iris > Iris macrosiphon. The sequence goes on from JAYESA010000011.1 coordinate 187,214,867, forward strand.
CGCCATCATTATAGCCGTCGCTTGGGTCGTCGTGCAGTACTCTTTGTCAGGAGTCCAGACGTCAGGTTCATTGCATGATCTGACAGGTTCATTTCGAAGAATACGAAGCGTTCCTCGTACACTTCAATGCTGCATTGAAAGCGGATGAGTTTTACGCCATAAAGGCGATGTAGCACCTTTTTTACGTTGAAGCAGCCTGGACATACTGCATTACGCGGATGGTCCTTGAGCCCATATTTTACGTTGTGCTTAGCGGAAAAGCTTTGTTTGCACGTCGATGGCTCTGAGGTCCTCTGTTTACGCTGCCCAACATCAACATATACAAGACATAATGTTGGAACATTGCCTATGTATCATCCTAAGTTGTAAGCTGCTTGGCACGCCTTTATATGTTTGAGAGAGAGAGAGAGAGAGAGAGAGAGAGAGAGAGAGAGAGAGAGCTTGAGCGACTTGTAATCTCGGCCTAGCGTCATTTGTAATAATTCTTGATTATCAATAAAGAGTTTGTTATTGTTTCATACTTGTGTTCATTCAATGCTTTCGCTATGATGATTCTGTGAACTTGTTACCATGCGCTTGTTCGGTTCTTATTCTACTGCATTCGGACTATCTGTGCGACTCTGTGGCTTAGCTGTTTCATCGCCTGTTCGGATCATGGCCTTGCGCGAGCGCAGCTTGTGCTCGTGCGACATTACGTCCTGATGGGAACGATCGTCCTACAGGAGCGCTGGCGCGGTGATTCGTGCCTAGCAGGGACTACCAATCCTGCGGGAGATCGGATGTGACAGTGGTGGTGGGTGCAGTGCATGTGTGGCCCGCAGGAGACTTAAACGGTGTTATGTGTTCCGCGTGGTGCGCGGATGCGATGCATTTGTGTTTGACTGAGGCCTTCATGCGGGATGGGACCTTCAGGTGGGGAGGTGCCTTCAGGCCGGAATGTAGTCTCAGGCTAGGAATTGTTTATATGTCTTCGGACTGAGATTGATTATAAACCTACGAGTTGAGTTTGTTCTCTTCGGAGGAACATGAATAAAATTAACTTCTTCGATATATATATATATATATATATATATATATATATATTTGCATCCTTGGCGCATTATTATTGTGTGAACTTTAATTGCGGTGGCATCAAACATTAGGGATGGGAAGGATAACTCCTACGTACGTATATGTAGTGTTATTAGAATAAATGCAAAGCACACTTTATTTGAATGTGCTTGTCAATGGGGTCAGGTTACCATACAAAAACTGTGAACTCACCGCATGAACCACGCCGAATCCTAAGTATGCTCGCACTATCCCTCCCTCCAAGGATAACATCAATTAATTAATTAGTTAATTTTTTATTTTATTTTTTTTCGATCTCCAATGATTCTTGTGATTACCGAAGAGATATAAGATTCCGATTGGATGACAGAAGTTCAGTGAATCGAATCATGATGACGTATTATTTCTTTTATTTATAAATGATGAAAGTTAGAAGACAGTGGATCCAAAGACATATAATACAGTGTACACAAAAGTTTCGAACGTTACGTCAGATCCCGTACGTTGTGTCGAAAAAAATAAAAAATAAAGTCTTTGTTTTTTCATATAGCCCCTTATAACTTATCTTAGCTTTTTACATGAATATCTCAAAGTTGTCTGTTTTGAAAGCATACAATAAACGGAAAATGACAATGGTGTTTTTTGCATATAGGTCCCTTAAATCTAGTCCCATTTTACAACTTTGATTTGTTATTTTGCATAAAAGTTACTTTCTGAAGTAAAGGTTTATTAAATCATGACAATACATGGTGTCAATCGGATGAAACCGTTGGATTCTTAAAAAAATTGCTAGTTATAAGAATATATATTTTTTTGTATGAGAAATGTGAGGAAGATCTATCATTAGTATTAGTACACACGAGTGGCAACTTTGTCATCTGCTTTCTTATATTCTTTCGTTTGTTCTTAGATAAGAACTTTAAATTATTTTTCGTCCAATTTCTCCTAATCTTCCTTAATTTTGCCCTCTATATTTTTTTTTTTTTCCATTTTCTTATTTTGAATCCATCACATTCCTCCACGATGACATTTCTACTTAACTATAAGGCTGACTTGGAAATTGCTTATGCTCTTATTTCTTATTTTTATTCTAAAAATAATTTTGAAAGATGTCCGATAACAAATTATTATTTTTTGAACCAACAACATGTGAAAGATTGTTGTTAAAAAATGTTTCCTTTTGAAAAATAGTAATAAACCCAAACCACATAGTACATTACCACCATTTCTTGTTCTTCCTTTTTTTTTGGCTATTTAGAGTTTAGATCCTGAATTTTATATCAGCTTAGAGTTTCAACCCTGGCATGTCAAATTGAAAAATTTAGACCTTAAATTTTTTTTTTTTCCATTAGTTGAGAAAATAAAACAAAAATAATGATAATCCAGATCTAAATTTTATTTTGGATAAGCCATGACTTACATTATTGCTCTAATGAGCCCTCTTTTTTTTTTTTTTTTTTCTCTCTAAACTTTCAATTTTTACTGTCATATGTGAGCTTGGCCGAGACTGACAAGTGATAGAGGACGAAGAGGAGATATTTTCTTATTAGGACCCTTACGTAAATACCTAACCTTTGCTAGACTTACATGAATAAATAACTAAAGCTAGGATCTTTTAAGGATATTACATGCAAAAAATCTCCCACAGAAAAAACAGAAAGACAGCGGGTGGTGTTTCCGTAATATCCCTCCAAACCCGGAGCCAAATTCGTCCACCGACGAAAACCGCATTCAATTTCCCACCCAGAAATTAAGAAACCCCCAAAAAACAAACAAAAAAAACAACCACCCCCGCCGCCGCCGCCTCCCCACCGCCGTCGTCCGCTCGACCCCTCCTCCTCCGCTCGTCGGAAGCCGAGCCGAGCCGGCTCGAGCCGACGGCGGTGGTTATCGGACCAACACAAGCAATTCCCATCCTCACAAAAATCCAACCTTTACTACATCCGGATAACTTTGTCATTTTTCTCCCAGGGTCCCCCACTCCCCCCTCCGCTTCCCAAAATTTCCATCTCCCCCTTTAAATTCAGCACCGCTCCCTCCTTTTCCCAATGGCGGAAGAAGAATAACTCCACTCCAACTCTCAATTCTCCAGGTTTTTTTTAGGGATTTAGCGGAGTGAAATGGCGGCGAGGCTCCGGTGCTCGGTTCAGAACTACGAATGGGGGAGGCGCGGCGGGGAATCGGCGGTGGCGCGGCTGTCCGCCCGGAACTCCGGCGGGGAGGAGGTCGACCCCGAGAAGAAGTACGCCGAGTTCTGGATGGGGACCCACGAGTCCGGCCCTTCGTTCCTCGTCGGAGACGACGATAAAGGCGGGAACTTGACGACTCTGAAGAGTTGGATTCTCGAGAACCGGGAGGTGCTCGGGGAGAAGGTTCTGGAGAAGTGGGGGAGCGACCTCCCGTTCTTGTTTAAGGTTCTTGATTCTTCGAACACCCCCTTTGTTTATTGCTTTCGAATTTTTTTATGATTCTTTTTTTAATTTTATATAATTTAATCTGCTGGTGGGAGTTTTTACAATGAGTTGGAATAAATTTGTATAGGAAATTGGCTTCTTTCTGATTCTTTTGTTGTTTTGCTTACAAAATAAGGCTGCATCTTTGGTTCTGTTAACCGAGAATAATCACTTCTTATTGATTTTTCTGTTCTTCTGCTGAGAAAAAGGCAGCATCTTGGTTTTATTTCATGGTAATTAGAAGAGCTTTGGCTGGTAAGTTTCTTTGTGTGGTATTATTTACTGCAAGGTTGAAGCGACTTATTTTCAATTTTCTTCACTATTTGAAGGTTTTGTGTTTGATTTATTAGGAATTATGTCAAGTCCAAGAAAGTTATGTACTATGGTTTGTAGCAAGAAAGAGATGGTTCATTGACGTGGTTGTGGACATATTTGCTGAAACCTGGTTTCCTTTTTTTTGTTCTTGAAACACGTTCAGGGTTTGCTTGGTAACGGTGTTTTCATCGGTTTTGGAGTATTTTTGAACCGACAAAACCTCTACCTAGTTTTGGTTGGCTAAAAGTTCCTCCAAAATTGGTGTAATATAATTTTGGTGTCTTTATAAACACCTCAAATCGTAAATTTTGAGCGATTTAATTATTTTATTCCATTTATATTCTCACATTTTTTTTTTTATACTTACTAATACTCTACCCTATTATTTCTTTCTCATCTGTCTTTTTCTTATACTTCTTCCAATGGCTAATTTTCTTGTAAGTTTTTAAAAACTTTCTTTCCTATATTTATGTGTTTCTATTATTTTGATCAAATAGGACTTCATTCTGATTGAGGCGTGGATTGGGTGGCATTTCCCGCGCTCGAGAATATTTTGTTTATATATGGACATAGAAGGTAATTTTATTTGTGTAAAAAATTTTCAGAACCGCTCGTTAATGAATTACTAAGCATAAGTTGTACTGCTCTAAAAGCCACTACTTAAAACCATCCAAAACCGGACCCCTCGTAACCGCTACCCTACATTTGCCTAGCAGACCCTCAAGAACAAGACTTTCTTTTGTTTATTCACTTTTTTTTTTGGAAGAATTAGGAAAGGCAACATCTTTGGTTTGGTTCAGTTTCATGGTAACTTAGGTTTCTTTGGTTGGTCTGGATGTTGTGTCAAGTTTCTTGGTATATTATTGTGAGCTTGAAGCCTTGAAGTGATCTTCAGTTTTCTTCACTTTTGAAGGTTTGTGATCGGTTTTGTTTTAGGGATTGATGTAAAACTGTTAAAGATTGTAGTATGAAAGTGATGTATTATGAATTGCAAAATGGTTCACCAACCTGTGGATGTGGACACCTTTTTTAGTCGTACTTATCTTGGATACTCTTTCAAGAATCTTTTTTTTTTTTTTACTTTATTCATCGAATACTTATATTTTACTTGGTTCGTGTAGATAGTTTATTAATCTTATGTGGAAAGAGGAGGGATCTGAGTCTCTTTTTTCTTCATTTTTATTAGATTACTAAGCTTTACCATTATTTTCTCTCTTGATTTTTTGAGTAGGTGCTATCAGTGGCAAAGGCTTTATCAATTCAAGCACATCCTGACAAGGAGTTGGCGGAGATGCTCAGCAAGACGCACCCTGACCTTTATAAGGACTCAAACCATAAGCATGAAATGGCAATAGCCATCACAGAGTTCAAGGCTCTCTGTGGCTTTGTCAGCATTGAGGTATGTCTTGCTTTTTTTAATTATCGTGATGAATCTGGAAGTTGCTACTATTAAGTAGAATTTTGAAGAATGGATGGAGTTAAGGTCTTGCTTATCTAGTTAATGATGCGGGATTTCAATCTACCGGAAATGCATTTCTGTTTGTGGGTGGGGAAGAAGTTAATGTTCATCTGTCACATTATTTTGGATGAATAGGGCAATCTGTTACATTATATCTGAGAATAAGGACAACTGAACAGCCTTCAAGCTGGTCCCTTGAAGTTTCTGTCCTTGGATCTTTTCCATGTGGGGGTGGTTCTTTTCTCGCCTGTTTCTCAATATCTGTCTAGAATGAGTAAATTGATAATTTAATCAAATATTTTGTGTTCGTTAGAAACTTTTCTCATTCAACATCATTGTTCAAGCAAATATATAGATTTGCAAGCATTATTTTATGACCACCTGTCAACTTGACATCCGTTCTAAGTAACTCGTAAGTAGGTTATAACCCACAAAAATCCTGTTAGAGCAGTTTTAACCTAATAGGTTAGTAATTTGACCCAAAACCACTTTTCCCAGCCAATTATAAAGTGACATGGGTCCATCAGTTGAGTTTCCATGCTGCATAGCTTGTGAATCTCCTCCATATGGTCTATTGTCTCTCAAAATCCCTTCCTAGTCTATGTTAGAATCCACAAACATGTTTATGCCTATAATAAGTAATGACTACCTACAGAATTGTTTTCTTTCTTCTTGATGGGATCATACCTGTTCATAGCAACTGATGTAGTCTTGCTTTGGACATCATTTGCATAGTAAGTGCTTCATCCAACAAGTCACATATAAGTTACTTCACTAATTGATGCTAAACCACCCCAGTTTTTAGTGTGTTGGGTTGTTTATTTTTCTTTTTCTCAAACTAACGATACTAGATTATCCCACTCCTTCGTTGTAGTGGGTTATTACTTTCCCTTGAGCATCCGATATATGCTATTTCATGCAAGAAAACGTGTTTTAGTTTCCATTTTATTTTATGAAAGAGAAATATGAATTTCATTTATAGTAGGTGGTTTCAGTCCTCCTCGTTTTTAAAATTTGAAATATCATACTGGGAAATTCTCACTAGTAGAAAATGGTGTTTTGGGGGTTCATTTCTTATTTGCAATTTGTGTACAACTTATTGCACCGAGGAATAGTTTGATACAACAAACTGAACATGACACTGATTTCTCTCATTTTTTTTAATGGATATTGCTTCTTTGCAGGAGCTTAAGGATGTACTTGTTAATGTACCTGAGATCACAGATCTAGTCGGTGACAAGGATGCAAGCAAAGTTATGAACATCAAGGACCAAGGCGGATGCGAGGAAGTTAAAGCTGTCCTGCAGTCAATCTTCACTAAGCTTATGACAGCTAGTAAAGATGCAATATGTGAAATGGTATTAAAACTGACAAGTCGCTTGCACGCTGAAAGTAAGGTAGTTCTAGATCCTTTATGAACTCCTTTCCTCTTCCTAAATTAATTGTTTTTTCTCTTCTTCGTGCACAAACTACTTATAGATTATTTTGATTTTTTTACCACTCCAACCCATCTGTCACTATCCCTGCTTCTTAAACAAGAGGTTCCATGAAATGAACAACAAAAAAGACATTATCCTAAAAGTTTTGGGGTTGGCTACATGGGCCCTCTTCCCATGTATCTCTTCTACTTATATGACCATCAGTGCGTCATCTCTGTAACAGTAGCTTCATATCGCGGCTGTCAACTACAGAATAACTTGTATATGTTTGAGTCAAACATGCACTTGTTTTGCTCTTTATATAAATGCATGTAAGAAGTTGGAGGTAATTATTTAATGTCTAAGATGAGATGGCCTATTAAAACTATTAATAAGACGGCTTCTTTTATGGTGTATGGTGATGGGGGTGGGTTAAAGATGGTAAAGAGGCAATGAGCTGATTATATGCTCATGCATAAGGAGGGATATTATCATGTACCATTTGTGACTGCCTTGCAGACGGTTATGGTAGAAGAGAGATATTTAGAGCCCCCCTTTCAAATTTTAGATGTGTCAAATGGGAAGTCTGCCCCTCCCAAATCTTGTGTAAAATGGGGAGTCTGCCTGCTTGGTCAACAGTTTTTTGTTGGTCTTTGCCAAACATTTCTTTGATGCAAAGAGTTAGAAATTGAAGGTAGGGTGATTGTCTTTTATGTCCGAAAAACAAAAGGGACATTGATGTCAACATTATAAGTTTGCAGGGATGGAAAAGGAATTGCCTTTTGGTAGGTAGCAAATAGAGGGCATAATTTGTTCTGTTGTATGGCGTTGCTTGTTTACAATGACTGACCCTTTTAGTTGAATAACTTGGTCAAAATGTATGATTTAGAACTAGAAGGTGGGTGTTTTATGAATTCTTGATACAAAGTCTTCAGCAAGTTGGAGTATATAGTTTGCAAGTGGTTTACATTGTGGGTAGTAACTTGATGTCTTCAAACAATACAGTTTTATTCATCAAGGGTGAATAAAATCTACTGATGAACTTACAATCTAAAAGACTAAAACTATGATATCTCAGAATGTGGCTTTATGAAACATAGTTTAACAAATAAAAATATGTTGTTTATCTCATAACTAATAAGTTATAGTGTTAAACAAACCACGGATAGACATGCTTGCTATTCAGAAACTATTCTTTTAGCTTGCTGGTACCTTTTGGAATCTTTATCTTGTGGGAGAACTATATCATGAATGTTCTTCTTTGTCACGTCTCAATACTTATATACCATGGTGTTAACTTATATGCACATTACTTATCAAGCTGACATGGTGAGTGTTGCTCCTTTAGCAGCTATTGTATCTTGCAAGAACTCAGTCATCACACACAAGTGTATTCTATTATGTAAGGTGATTGGTAGCAAAAATCTTACCAACTTGACTTTATAGTTTGCAAGAATATCTTTAAGCTTCCAAATTGTTTGTTTAGCTCTTTTATTATAGAGAAAATTTCATATTACATTCTTCCACTGGTGTTATTTATAGGCACTTAGTTACCAACTTACCATGCATAATTACTCTATTGTTAGAGAAGGCTTGTATGGAATGAGTACTGCTAGTCTCTTATTTGTAGCTGATATTAAATTCTTATACGCACCAGATTAGGGTCCTAACGGAGAAGGAACAACTGGTATTATTTTTGGAAAAGCAGTATCCAGCTGATGTTGGAGTTATATCAGCCTTCTTTTTCAATTATGTGAAGCTTAGACCTGGTGAAGCACTGTATATTGGGGCTAATGAACCCCATGCATATGTTTCTGGCGAGTGTATGGAGTGTATGGCAACATCAAACAATGTTGTGCGGGCTGGACTTACTCCTAAGTTCAGGGATGTGCAGACCCTATGTTCTATGCTAACATACAAACCGGTCAGTATGTTAATTCTCTACCTACTAATGATTACTTGGAATTTGTTAAGTTGCAAACTGACTCCAAATCTGCTGCAAGGTTTTTGCGTTATGTAATTTTTAATTTACCTAGAATATTCATACAATAATTTTTGCTTTTGTTAAACTTCTAAGCTATTTTTTTGTGAGGTATACCATTTACACTTTTGGCAATTGCAATACTTGGTAGTCCAATATTATGGCCTATTCTAGTTAGTCAAATTTAAAAAAAAATACTTGGAGTTGTAACTGAATGATTACCCTTGCCATGTTTTTGTAAGCTTATGGATGTATGTTTCCAAAGTGCTTGGTGGATTTTGTCGAGTTCCTTGAGAAAATTAGTTAATTAATAATGCTTGTACTATGAATGGTCATCATATTTCTTGACAGCTAGTTAGTTAACACTTGGACACTCATTCTACAAGACATGTAAATAGAGCTCTCTGTTTGGGTAACCCGATGTTCATCAGATTCCATCTTTTTCTAGTAGCACGTCAGATAGGAGATAATATATCTTGTGCTTCGTGCAATTGTTTTTTGGTTTAATAAAAAGGAAAATTAGTTTTTGATAAATAAAGGACGTTCCCTCCTGCCTTTCTATCATTTATGAATAGGTGCATCCTCTGATTAACAAAAATGGTACATTAAAAAAAGGGATAGGGATGTACTCTTCATCGGTGAGGTATAACCATATGACTAGGATGGCTTTTCCTTCTCGTTATTGTACATGGAGCCATTTGACCATCGTGTTGTCTCACGATCAATATTTTGAAAAATGTTTGTTCTGAGCCACACATTAAATATCTCTTAGATGCCATAAGGTGCCCAGATCATTGAGCAAAGGAGAAAGGTACATTCTAGAAAAACTTAATATAGAAAAAATAAAATTTAATCAAAGTTAGCAACGGTCATTATTGTTGTAAAGTTCAAAATTTTCAAATTAAAAATGCTTTAGTAAAAAAAGGAAAATAAGGTGTAGAACGTGATGATTAGTTTTTTTTTTGTGTGAGAGGAGAAAAGGGTTTATATGGCTAAGTTGCTTAACCAATTGAAGACTAAAGAAGTGTCTGAGAAGCAGTTTGATATGCCTACAAAATAAAGGGAACTCACAAGTTGAACCAACCATCTTGTACACACTAAGGAACTCTTGGACAGAGCAATCGAACAATGTCCAAAGAAGGGATTAAGCATAGCAATCCATTTAGTTATTTGGTAGGGACCTTGCCCTGGAAGCAAATATCTTTAGTCAGAAGAGAGAGATTCATAAGGTTTTCATCAATTTAGAATGATATGGTCGAAGGAGACGAGAAGTAGATTTTACTCAAATTTGACACCCCCACCCCCTTTCTTTACCGTAACAGACAAAAAGTTGACCAAACGTATCTAATATTTGTCTGATTTTAGTGAATTTTCCTGTACTGGTTTCATGGCACAGTTTCAGATGAGTTAGGCACAAATGTGAATTTCTGAGTTGTCGTGCAATACCGATTCTCTGGTGCAGATTCTCATTAGTTCTGCTTAAATCTTGAATGATACAAATAACTCGTATCGGTATATTAACTCTTATGGATGAAATCCATTTCTTTTGAGTAAATAATTTGAGTAAAAAATAAACAGGCAATTTGGTTTCTGCTGTATGTACTGTTTAGCTTAAGGTCGATTATGTTACAAGAGACCGATGTTTCAATCTTGGCCCCGTATTTATATGTGAATTTCTTTTGAAAGAATTGGAGAGTATTTATTTTGTGCATGTTTAGTGTTCCATAATAATGTAGTTTTAAGAGTGTTAAACGACTTGAAATTCATAAGGTAGTAAACATATATGAGCTATACACTTATACAGTGATGCACCTTGAAGAAGACCACGTGCTTCGGTTTTAAGGAAGATCTGTCTTCTGTGGACTTCTGCCCCTGTCTGCATAACCTCAAGTTAACCTTTGGTCTTAACATTTACTAGTATACATGCACGTGCATTGCATGTATTTCTTGATTATACAATTAGAATATATATAGTATGAGTTCATGAATTATATGTTCGTTTGATGACTTCGTCAAGAAATAATTATCTCAGTGGATAATCTAATCATAATATCAACACATGGTTCATCTTCATTACTAATACATAAAAAAAATCCAGAACGTGATTAATCATTTCAATTGGTGTTTATTTATATTATTATTAGGAAGCCTCCATTTAAATCACAAAATGTCATCAATTAATGCACAATTAGCATTAATTATTAGGAAGTACTCTCATGCATGGTTGTATTAGTATGCATGAAAAATAAAATAAAATGTGATGTAATTAGGAATACCAAAAGACAACTTTCATATTTACCTAGATACCCCTATTAAATTTAATAAGTAAATATATTGAAGAGTATTTTTGGGAAGAAAACTTCCACGGTGAAGCCTAACTTTTGGCATTATATTGTAGAATAGATTAATATTTTTAATAAGTAAATATATTGAAGGGTATTTTTGGGAAAACTTCCACGGTGGAGCCTAACTTTTGGCATTATATAGTAGAATAGATATACTTATCAACTTGTGTTGAAGTGTTCCTTTACTGGTTATATACAACTTATGGTGCCGTAACATAATCATATTATTCCAATTTCTGCAAAACTGCAGGGGTTTCCTGAAATTCTGCAAGGGATTCCCTTGAATCCATACATATTACGTTACACTCCTCCATTTGATGAATTTGAAGTCGACCATTGCTTGCTTCCATCAGGAGAATCAGTTGTGCTTTCTGCAATTCCTGGTCCATCTCTCTTTATTGTAATGGCCGGTGAGGGAAGATTGCAGATTGGATCAACCCCAATAACTTTTGAAATAAAACATGCATTGGACAACATAAACGAAGTGGAATTGCCAGCCAAAGATGATGTCATGATGGCCAAGGAAGGAGATGTGTTTTTTGTGCCTACTTTGAGGGAGATCAAAATTAGTGCCGATCCTGCAGGAGCATTGCAGCTGTACAGAGCTGGGGTTAACAATCGGATCTTTGATTAGTTTAGTGGGCGGTTGGAAGTGGAGTTGCTGGAAATCCTCTAATAAAACAATGGAAGGTACTGTGTGTGTGTGGTCTTAGAGATGTTGAGGGAAAAGGTATGTTCATTTTGTATTCTTTGTTCTTTTACTTCACGTTATATGCATGTATCATGAATACAGACACTTGGATGAAATGTAAAATCAGATGAAAAAGTACTTTGTCCTTATTGGACTTTGTCACCTGTTTCACGTTATATTACCAAGGTATCAAAGCTACATCTTAGCTTTAATTGGAATATTGCTTTCCCAGATTGTTCGGTAATGAAAAAGAAATGCAAGTAAAACCATAATATTCCTTCCCCGAAAGCGTAAAGTTCCCCGTGAACCACTTCATAAAGAGGATCCTATAAGAGATTTTTTTTCCCTTAGAAGTTGTGAAGCATCTTTCTAGCTAGGATTGTGTATGATTATTTCTTGTTATTTAATTATTTAATTTCACACCAATCAAAAATACGTAAATAAGGTTACGTTGAAGAAATTGATACATAAGAGCAAGCAACGAAATGCCAAAAGGTTTGTTAGTTATAAAGGATACCTCCTAAGAAATCCAAGTCGAAATACCTGGATGTTTATCATTTTTGCTTCATGTTTGTTATTTTGATTATGTACTTCCCTCCATAACTTGTAGGATTCATTACATCTCAAGTTATTGAGATCCATTTGGATTTAATTATTCGGCTTCATCTTCGAGTCTAATAATTGTTCTTTTAAGATTTGGATGACTATAAACCCTAATGAACATCTGGAAAGCAGTACTGATTCTGTAATTACCATGGATTTTGGATAAACAATAGGTAATTCCCAAGCTGTCTTAAACTTGTTGTGATCTACTGATTTAAGAGCCCCAAATTAATATTGAGACCATTTGGATGATCTATGACTATAAATATGGGAATGGGAGGCCTCTGCCAACAGTGTTGTTGGCTTAGCTCATCATTGAACATGATATGGTGTTGCCACCATCAGGAGTCTAGTCTGACAAAAGACCAGCTGATGCTGATAGGAAGGGTTCCAATATTTTAGACAGTGATACCTATTTGGCTCATATGCTGATGAAAGGACCTAATTCTCTTGCTTTGTAGTAAATATGTAATACAAAACAAGTTTTTCTTTGACAGTTTTACTCTCCTAAGGCAATCTTCTACTGCATCAGGCTCGAGAAATATAATGTATGGACGTTTTATTGTTACATCAACTATTAGTTTTCTGAATGTTACTGAAATCGTTATGGTCTAAATTAGTTTTTATAAGGTTATCTAGATGCATCGACATCATTTTGCACATAGAGCTATACCAACAAGTGTTGGTTTATGAAAGATTTGGTCTTGTATTTGCTGCAAGCCAGCAACTGGTTGCCATGTACACAGTTGTTCCCTACATTTGCGCATTTGGCAGAAAGATTTGTACGTGCACATGCTGTTTTTTTTGGGTGAAAATCTCTGGTGGCCGGATCTGACCTTTCGACCCACAACAATTGGGCCCTAACTAACTATCCGGGCTATCAAGCAGTTATCCCACAACCGGCCCAAAACAATCGAGTGTCTGGGTGAGCGTTCGGTTTATTCGGTTTCAACTGAACTGAAATAATCAAAATCGAATAAATTGAAATTCTAAAAATCCAAATTTGAAACCGAACCAAAATTAACTGAACCGAATAATTAAATTCGGTTTGTTCGGTAGGAATATTTCTATTGTTTAATGGGTCAGAGCTAATGTTGGGATAATTGTTAAATTATTTTAAAAAGTGTAATTTTTGCACATATTTGTTGTATTTCAAAGTTGTGTTCAAAGTTGGACTATTGAAGTTGGACTAAAAACATATACATAGGATTGTTGTTTTAAAAATATACATATTTTTAATCACAAAATATGTATAAAATTGAGGGTATTTAAATAATTGCATAGGTCTTATTCGGTTTTGAGCCGAAATCCAAAATCAAAATTGAAACCGAATAAAGAATTTTAGTATTTTTAAAATTGAAACCGGATGGATTATTTTTCAAATGACAGAACTGATAAACGAATCTTTTATTCGGTTCGATTTTTGGTCCAAAATCGAATAATGTCTCACCCCTAGCCCAGATTGATCCAAATTTCCGTCGGAATTAATTTTGGTATCCTGCAAGTCTAGGCTCAGGAAAACATGGAATTCTGAGCATAGGCTGCACTGATTTTGCCTTTATTTTGGATGGGATCCCTCATTATTTACTTCAATCATGTAGGGTCTGCTTGGTAACGATATTTTTATCGGTTTTGGAATATTTTCGAACCGACCGTTTATGAAAACTGTTGTTTGGTAATTTTTACGAGGCACTGATTTTGGTCGGTTCAAATTTTTTTCAAAATTGGTGTAATGTAATTTTAAGTGGCTTTATAAACATCCCAAATCGGTAGATTTTGAACGGTTTTATTAATTTAATTTAATTTATTCTTGTAAAAGTTTTTCAAAGTCGTTCGTTACCGAGCATGGATTTGATTGGTTTAAAAGTCGCTACTTAAAATCAGTTTAAATCGGATTTCTCAAAATATTTCATAACCGTTGTTCTCAAAATATCTCATAACTGTTACTCCCATAATTGTCAAGCAGATCCTTAGAAATTTTTTTCTTAGACCTTAAGCTATTTGATTATATTATAAATTGAAGCAGGTAGAATGAGAAGAACAAGAGGAGGTTGATTGTTTCTGTCATTAAAGAGTATTTCTCCTTTGATTTTAGCATTTGAGAATCTAGATTTTAGTCCTTGTAATTTGAATTTTTGTTATCAATGATAGACGTTTGTGTGCTGTGTGTCATGTGATATAAGAGCCTCAAATGTGTCGTGAGGTATCATTGGAACCAACAACATCGACGACGGCCAACAATTTCTTACCGATGGTCCGTCGCATAAAGTCTTTTTGTGGAATTTGACCCTACATGTCAACGAGTCGAGCATGAGGTAGACAATTAGGAACTATTGAGACAACCGATTTGTGAACAAAAAGGATATCACGAGTGAGCAACACATGTAATATCCCAGGAGTTGGACAAATACCGGCACAAAAACATCGTCTGTTGAAGAATTGTTTAGATTTGTCTAGTTAAAGCGAGGATGAGTTCGATGTTTTTGCCAACAGAGTCGTGATGACAATCATAGTGGTGACATGCTTCATGACCCACGCGACTTTGACAATCGGTTAGGCGTCAACAGACGAGGTCGATATGATGACTACGAGAGGAACGAGTTTGCTGTAAAGGAGATTGGTTCGACGACGACTATGCTTGTCAACGTGACGGTCGTGAAAGAGGTTCATACAAAAGGAGATGAATTTAAGTTGAAGGTCCATATTTCGATCTCTTATGAAGATCTTGGCATCAAGGAATTCATGGTTTTGTTGTCGGAGGTGAATCGATTCTTCGATTACGTGGTGATCTCTGTGGACAAGATGGTGATGTTGGTTGCATGTCAATTGAAGTCATGGGTGTCAGCTTGGTAGAATTTGATGCATGATGAGCCTAGGCGAGACGAGAAGAGGCGTATGATCTGATGCAAAAAATCTAAAAATGTATATTTTTTTATATGACAGACTATGAATAAGATATTTTTCACTAGTACCATATGTGTGCATAGGGACAACATAGCGTCATCTAATATACTGCAGAGTTTTTGCGTCTTTCCAAGCGAAACCATCTCAATGAGATCAAAGTATAGGAGATACCTTGCTTAATGGATGAGCTTACACTGTCTATATGAGACTGTCTCTTGTCCCGTAGATCCTAACACAATGTTAGAATTCTAGTTCTTCCAGAGTGTTATCTCACTGATGGCTCGCCCTCCTGAAAGGAGGCCTTCTTCGCCTTCCACCTAAGCTGCGCAGGAAAGACCCAAAGCCAATCCTAAGATTTGAGATCGCGTGTGGCTCAGTGTATAATTAAGGTCAGAAATAGGACTTTGTAGGTCAAGCGATTGATATAGAAAAAGTAGCAGTCAAGCGATAGATTGAAGTGACAATCAGAGGCGGTAGAGCAGACATGAACAAATCCACAAGAGAAACACTCGGAGTTAGAGAAAAATGAGAGTGAAATCTATTTAGATGGACAAGAGATAACTAAGAGTGATCGCTTTTGGTATTTAGGATTATAATGGAGGAATTGAAAATGATGTTATGTATAGACTTAGAACATGATGATTGAAGAAATAAAAAAAAGTACAGAAAAAATAAAGCAATACTTTTTAAAAATGAAAAATAATTTAAAAGAAAAAAAAAAATGAAAAAAAATAGATAAAAAAAAATCTTAAAACCAAATGAAAAAAAAGATGGAAAACAACAATAATAAAGAGAAAAGAAACGAAACTTTTAAAAATTTTTATAGAAAAACAAAAAACACTTGCTTCAGATCATTTATGGTGAAGGAGTTGGTGTTCCCTTACAAGTGATCGTCAAATGACTGACATTCCTTGGTTCAGATCATCTCCAACCCTAATGTGACTTTGGGTTATTGGAAAAAGTTGTTAGCCATACAGGAATGGCAAAATTTTATTTATAAATCCTTCTCTTGTCAAGTAAATTATGAATTTTTTGTGACAGAAGTTACAGAAGACATTGTAAAGTTGATCGTTAGTTGTAGACAATATATTTGACAATGTTTTCACCTCCATGTCGTCAATAAAGAATAAACAAGTTGGAAAAGTATTTCAATACTTTAGCATTGGGAAAGATTTTTCTATTTCATTACTTTTTGTGAATATAGTCTTGCAACCTAAAAAAAGATATTGTCTTGTGTCTCATGTCACATAGAAATCACAACACATTATAAGACAATAGGATTGAAGATGCTCTATGTTTCTTGAAGTCCTTATTTTTTTTTTTTTTTTGAGATGTCCGACATAACGTTCGGACTTTGTGTTCTCTGTTGGAAGAAATGATACGTTTTCGTAGTTCGATCCATCGATATTTGCTATACAGATAAAATTTTATATCTCTTTCCGATAATCACAAGAGTCATTTGAGTTCGATTTTCCTGAAGTCCGTTGAAACAATTTATCTTGAACTACTAAACATGCTTTTCAACTTTAAACAAGCTTTGTTGTTGGCGTCATGCTTCTAACATCGTCCTCAATTTTATTTCAACTCCACCAAGTTGCTTTGCACTTTCAAGGACTATAATTTCCTCTCTACGATTCATTTTGTCAAAGATTTAAGTGTAGTTGGTAGCTTTTGGCGTGGGTACATGTCCTCCTCAGTTTTTAGGGAAGATGATTTATTAGTTGCGAACATCTGCTCCGTGGGCCTTACAGATGGCTTAGATCAAACTATTCTCCTTTCTTTGAGCCTCTCTCTGCACACATCTCGCAACTTTTAATGATTTTTTTGATGTTTTTTTCTAGAGATGTTTGATATAACATTTAAAATTTTATACACGATGTGTTGTATATATTTTTTAATATTCTTTTCTGTTGATTGTGATGGAACATTCAATCTTAGCGCACACATCTAGCAACCTTTAGGGGATTGTTTTTCTTACTTCTTTTTAATGCTTTTAATTCTCTTGATGTTCCTGCTCGGTGGTATCCATTTTTGCATGCCAAATCTAACTTTCATGTGTGGATTATTGTTATTATTATTATTAT
This sequence comes from Iris macrosiphon, assembly GCA_036927795.1. Lineage (NCBI taxonomy): Eukaryota > Viridiplantae > Streptophyta > Magnoliopsida > Asparagales > Iridaceae > Iris > Iris macrosiphon. The sequence goes on from JAYESA010000011.1 coordinate 187,232,170, forward strand.
TATTATTATTATTGTTGCAAACAAATATGTGAAAATATAACATTAAACAAGTTTATTGCTCAGAATTTCTGGATGCTAAAAATCAATTCCCAAAAAAAAAAAATTGATTGGTGAAAAAATAGAATTCCTATTTCGCTTACCACTTCTATGCATACTTTTTTTTTAGATGTCCGACGATACGCACGAGACCTTGCGCACACTGCGTTACATGTCGTTTGAGCCTGCTTTTCCACACTTTTTCTGTGGTTTGATTTTGAGACCGTCCGCCTAGCCAGAAATGTTATACTTCTTCTCATTGACCACAAGAGCCAGTTGAATTTGTTGCTCCTATGCATACTTGAGGCCGTTGTCATTACGTATCCAAGAACTTCAATTCATATATCCTTTCATACATTTTATACATTTTTGATTAAATTTTACTAACATACATTCTAGTGAGATTTGAATCCTAGATTATTATTTTTCATCTGCCCGTTCATTGACCACTTTAATGTTGGAAGTTCTTGCGTTAGAGGCAAACTAAGAAAATAGACAAACTAATTATCATCTATTTTGTTCCTAAGGTACTAGTCTAGTGGTAGTGCAAAGGAATACCCAAGGGTAGGGTGGTCTCCCCCCCCCCCCCCCCCTATTTTGAATATCTTTTTCAACTAATTATCACTCAACTGGCTCTTGTGTTCAGTGAGAAGAGGTGTAACTTTTCTGGTTAGACGGACAATATCGGAATCAAATTGCGAAAAAGGTGTGGGACATTTGATCCAAATGATATACAATGTAGCATGTACAAAGTCCCGTACGAATCGTCGGACATCGAAAAAAGAAGAAGAAGCAGCAGCTATTGATTTTTTTTCAAAGTTTTTATAAGTAGCTTCTCCCCTTCTCAGTATTGTCATGCTAGTGATGCCATGCCATCCATTGAGCTGGTTTATTCCCAAAACAGTGACGTACGTAGTCCTTTTCGTCCTAGAACTGAGTTCAAGGACTTTTAAGTCCCTGTGGAAGAAAGTCCAATGAGGAACAATCAGTGACAGGAACATGAATTGAGGAGATGGAGCCACCGTGCATGATGCTGATCTCTACGTACGTACAGTAAGATGTATCAAGTTGGCTTTGTCTATTTGTGTACGTGGTGCATGTAATAGCACTGGAGTTCCTTGTCAAGGAGGAGCCATCCATCTCTATTCCTCACATATGGCAAGAGCACTAAACCCCCTTGTCAAGGAGGCCATCTCTATTACTCTTCCTCACATATATCATCACTTTACCAAAATGTCATTGGACGTCGGCATGTACTTGTATATCTTCTTCTTCTTCTACTTATATTATGAGACTTAGAAACGGTTCAAAAATAAGCTATCTAAGTCATATGTATATCATCACTAATTAATTTTATTAATTTTTTTAATTATTATAGTTCTCTTCTCACGTAAAAAAAATAAAATAAAAATTAAAAACCTAAAATTCTTCTAACTATTATGACATATTAAATCTAAAATATATTCAATATTTAAATTATATTTAAACTAACTAAATGATATTATATAACTAAACACATATCCAAAATTCTAAAAATCTATTTATAATAAATTATAATTTTTTTAAATCATATTTAAAATATTCTAACGTAATTTAAATTTCTATTTATTTGTTCACTTATATCATTATTATTTTTTGTACGTGCAACGTACGTGGAAGTAACTAGTCTATATAAGTAGATTTTATACTCTTATCGATAACACTTTTAAATCCGTTATGGTTGATAAGATTGTATGTCATTCATCACACATGGAAGGTGAAAAGTCTATCCAAATTAATATGTTCGACTAGAGAGACTTAAATAAGTACTCAAATAGTAACTTACAATGTGATTATGACACGTGGTAGTATTTTTTTTGTATTTAGGCCCTTAGTTCTTTACCAAAAAAAATCAAAAGAAAATATGTATATAATTCAGCGGCTATTAATGGTCGAGTCTTTAAATTTATAGGAATCGTGCATACATGATATGTCCATGCTTTGTATGTGTATATACTATATGTACACCATATCAATACATGTCTCAATGCACCATAGGTTAATTGCAACTTTTTTTTTTTTTTTTTAAAGCAGTAGCTGATCATGTGCATGTAGCAGCTTCGCATAAACTTGCTCTAGTGCTTTATGCACAATTGTTACATGTAGAATAATTTTGTTTTATCTCTTCCTGATTAATATTGATCTTCTATCTATGAATTATATTTTGTTCATACAGTCTAATATATAGTCATGTAAAGCAAATGAAACAACAAATATACAAATATAATTATCTTCCTCGGAAGAATAGGAGTTCCTTTATCAAGAAAAGGCTAAGAAACACTAATAATTCATAATTGCTCCCCTGTGTACAAATTACATGTGCTTAAATAAGCTAGATGATAGATCATTGATTCCATCATCAGAAAGAGCCTAGCTAGTAGTAGTGATCAAGGAATATATCCAAATTCTTAGTACTCTCGATCCTTCGCACAATTAGGACAGCAGACTCTTCCCAAAATTCTCTACAAATACAAGCCACAAGAAGCACTTAGTCTCAACATCATGACACTCAAACTTGGACTCCTGTAATCTATCCCCACAAGAAAGACTCACTTGAAGATTCCACCACCACCACCACCATACTCGTGTTGCTTTCTAAATTGGCACAGCTCATGATCCATGTTCCACAATCCATCCCCAATACTCTTAGCCCAATCATTCACACTAGCAATGCAGTCCGACGATGACGACAGCGTGGACGCCATCGTTGCGAGATCTAGTGCGTCGAGGCTGACATCAGCGTACGGGTCCTCGTACGCGAACTCCGGTAGCTCCATGCTACGGTTAATGTAACTAGTACTTGGGTTCGGTTGGCCGAAGGAGGCTGAGGAAGTAGTAGCAGTGTCAATTAGTTGCTGGGGATGGTCGGATATTGGCAGGTTCGGGTTCGGGTTCGTGTTCGTGGATGGATCATCCGAAGACATTTTCTCGAGCAGCCTCGGCATCCAGCAGCATCTGACCACATCTCGGAACACGGTGCTGTTGGAGTCGATGTTCAGCTGCCTTGCTTGTTTCTGCACCCGTGTCCTCCAGTAGTTCTTGATCTCGTTGTCGGTCCTCCCTGGTAGATATTGTGCAATTCTTGACCACCTACATGCATGACTCAAATTCAGAGCCAAGAAATTTTAGTTTATCTCGGACTGAACTTAAAACGTCATAAATTTTAGTTTATCATCTCGGACTATATAGCGGTATGAAACAATATAGAGCGAAATAGAACTACGCAAATATCAACTAATGATACCGGAATCCGGTTTGAAGGAGAGGAGAGGAGAGGAGAGGAGAGGGTTAAAGTAACTATAAATCACCTGTTTCCCCACTTGGAATGGAGTTCAAGAATCAACAACTGTTCTTCAAGCGAGAGATTTCCCCGCTTCACGTCTGGCTTCAAGTAGTTGAGCCATCTCAATCTACAACTCTTTCCGGTCCTCTTCAGGCCTGACATGACCATATGTATATATTATAAAACAGAACACATGAAAACTATATATATATATCAAGCAAGATCAAGAAGACATAATTGAGACGTGTATGAGAAGATTAATTACCGGAACATCGTGCGAGCTGGTTCCACCGGCCTTCGTTGTGGCGAGCAATGTAGTGGATCAGCACGGTGTCCTCCTCGAGAGTCCATGGCCCCCTCCTTAGCTCAACCTCCTCACAATGTTTGGCTCCCTTCTTTGAAGACATTATTGTATTGTTGCCTCGCTTTAAGATAACAAGTCATGGGGGCTAACTCCACATGTTATATAGACCATAGATACTAACAAAGCCAAAAGCCTACCAATTATCAAGTGTATTTGGAAAGAAAAAGAATCACCACCAACCTTTTCCTTCTCATGACTCGTGACCAGAAGCTATCATATATATATATATATATATATATTATAGAGAGGGGAGTCCTATTAATAGATGCTAATCCTTATTTCTATTGGTTCTTTCTTCCGTTTTAATTTTAATCATTTTACATGAAGCTAGCGTGTTTGACTGACCAAGTAGAGATTGCAGTAGATTTGCCTATGTGGGAATGATGTAAATCATGTGGCACTTGAGCTGCTGGGATTTAGAGAGCATATGTTTTAAAGGATGTCTTCGTTCACACCAACATACATCCATAGTATCTTCCTCTAGCCCATGCTGGTTTGCCACCTTAGTTTAGGGACATACGCCCAATTTGTATATTGTAATGTGTTTTAGCTCAGGGGACAGGTGAATAAGTAATTTAGAAAATTTTGAAGTCAATAACTGTTCGTCCCCTCGTACACGATAGTATACATAGTTATCTCACGAATCTGAGGTAGAATGAGAATGTTTTTCAGCAGAAGGTCTTTAGCTAATTATCTCGTCGGCCAAGTCTCTTTCTAGTTGTCCAACTGTCAAAGCCGGTATCTTGACCTTGCTTACTTAAAATATTTCTTTATAGTTGTAGAGAGACTAATGAACATTTTCAAAAGTTGTCCGTCCCTGCGTACACCTTTGTATACTTATTTGGCACTTAGTATTGCTATCAATTTGAAGTTGTCATTTACATGGTTTTTTCAAAATCTGTCTAGTGTTTGCTTGCATGGTATCGACCAAGTTTTCCTAGCAGACAATGGTTTACTGCAAAATCTTACTATGAAGTCAATTATATTCTCTGTGAATTGGTGTCAAATTTTTAGTCAAAGTTGTAAAAGCAAACAAAATTACTTTCTATGAGACCCCGACCAATAATAAGAAAGAATTATATTGGAATATATATATATATATATATATATATATATATATATATATTACACACACAATTGGAGGATAAGTACTCTTGAATCTACACTGAAGATTTAAGTTTATAAAGAATAATGTACGATCTTGACACTTTGATTCCTGTGTTTATTTGCTTTTGTAAAATGCTCTAGTGCTTCTATTATGGGAAGGGAAGATTATGGGTTACAATTCAAATTTATTCCTAGCTAGTCTGCAAGATCAACAGTTCTATTTACTATTACTTGAATAGAATCAAAAAGTTATTATGCTCACAATTAGTGCTTGGTAGGTCTTAGTTTGACATTATACTTTAGCATCAAAGAAAAATGAGGCCTTGAAAATGTATTCAACTACTTTTTTTTATCATTATGTTTGGTCATCAACCCAATTGAGATACTGCCTTCACACATGGAATATTTTGACTAAATTCATGTTGACCCTAATTTTGATATGCATTTCGACTCTATAGAACCTACTGATTTAAGATCGAATTGGAGAACATTGTCTTCTTCTTATTTTTTCCACTGTGTTAAGTACTTTAAAATGATATGTGCCATCATGTCATCCAACTATTTCCATCTATGTCTATCTAGGTTTTAGCTTGCTGAGGCATAAATAATTTAATTTAAGAAAGGATATGTAAGCTATAAGTAAAAGAAACAAGAAGAGCTACTGTAAAATGCCATTTTATCCAATTTTTTAACATGGACACGGAAATTTCATTGTTTGTACATGTATCTGTGTCTATATTTGTATAAGTGACTGCATATATATGCACTTATCTGAAATGGTTCGTAACTGGTATTTGTATTTTTGTGTCCTTGTATGTAGTATTCACTGTCTAAAACCATTGGAAAACAGTTGCTCGACAAAATTACCTGTTCTATTGTCATCAAAATATTTGTGTACGTGAACTACAAAGTAATGATTCATAGTATCGGTATCAGAATCATCCGTCAGATTATTCTTAATTAGTATTTTTGGAGGATTTTGGTGTTTGAGTAGGTTGTTTTCAGCAGTTTTGATGGTTTAAATTTCGGCCGATACCCACAAACTATGGTACAAACGCTACTGTGTTTGCCACTTATATTGATCCTCTTATGATATATCTATTTTGTTGAGACGGAAAAAATGTTGTGTTCGTATCCTAATTGTGTTCTTACTTGTGCAATATTTATACATAGGTGACTACTACTGTAAGTATCTGAGAATTTAAGTGATTAACCCGTATTCGTATCCATTCATTTTCGTGCAATATGTTTGGACAAACTATAAAGACACAAAAAGATAAAGTTGGTGGCTCCTTGAAGGGACTGAACTCATGGATCCTTTAAGGTTGATGACTTCCTACATTATGAATGTAGAAATTTTTAGATTCAGACTATAGCTCCTGTGGTAGAGACATGACTATTATGAAACTTCAATTGAATCTTACTATTCTACAAAATAAGCTTCTACATTCTAAATCTAAAATCTAGAAATTGGGATGCGTCTTGAGGCTCTAAGATGCTTAGAGCATTCACAATGGGGACACATCATACCGTACTTCAAAAATTTAAATTTTGTGTAAATTACTACTTTTGAAGTGTTTCTTTGATATTGGCAAACAATGACAAATTCTAAATAAAACACCAAATTTGTACTCCAATATGTTTAAAATTTGGAGAGCCTTTTAACTTGCTAGTGTGTGGATAAGAGTCCACTATAACTCTTACGTGTTATAAATTTTGACTAAAGCAAAAGTGTACCACTTGAAACCACTTCTACTGTGAATGCTCTTACTGATTATACTTCCGTCCCTTGTTCCTTAGCTATGACAGTTTGACTGCTTATTTACTCTGCAGAATACTGAAACCAAGTTTTTGATAGAAGGCCTAGCTTCGTTTAATTGGTCATGCATATCCTTTGAGTAGCAGCCATCACACTAGCTAGTTAGAGCATCCACGGTGGGAGTATTCTATATCATACTTCAAACTTTTTACAAATAGTGTAAATTATAATATTTTTGGAGTGTTCTTTTTCATATTTGTACACAATGGTACACTTCAAATCACACACCAAATTCATACTTCAAATTATTCTCTCTTTTTTTCTCTTTCTTTTCCCTCCGTATTTTTCTTAATTAAAATATTTTTTCTTCCTTTTTTTCCAATTATTATTCATTTGTTATGGCACGTTAAATTTTTTGTCTCTCTTGGTTTACTAGTATTTTTTAAGTATGGATAAAAAGTCCACTGCATTTTTCAAGTGCTACAAATTTTTACTAATTAAAAACAATATAGCAACTGAAACCACTCCCATTTGGATTCACTCATAGATCTGTTAATCATTATCGACATTTCTTCCAGGTGGACCATGACACATTATAACGTTTTATCCAGTGAAATTGCAACCAGAAAGGAGGACAAAAGACTATATCCAACCCAGGTTAGAACATGTTCAATCCCTTTTCGGTAGTACCATATTATTTTTCCAATGATGAGAGGGTACTCCTACTTTTAGTTTCTCTGGCATTAGATTTGGTGAGTGTTAGACCCGAGGCTTAATCAAAGATGGTAAAACCAGAAGTTGAAGTCGAAATCAAGAGTTCACATAAGAGTTTCCTTCCTGATATCTCTCGATCTAACAAGAAAATTATATATAAGATCTGATTACAACTTGAAACAAGATAACAAAATAATCAGAGAAAACTATCTTTTCGTTCTTCCTTGCAATCGCAGTTGCAAACAGACATAACAGAGTTTATAACTTGTAAAAGAGAAGATGAAGAATAAACTCTGCTTGCTGGAGTAATGAAGATCATCGTTGCTCAAAGCAAGATTTTTCCCACACGATATGCTCCCAGGAACCAGCAAGTTCACATAGAACTTCTGGCACGCTCGCTGTCACCTCCTTGCTTGGACTCGTACGAACTTCCTGGACTGCAATGGCGGCTACTGCAACTCTCTTCGTCTCCTCTATTTTGAAGTAAGTTCTCAATGTAGGCACGAAGAGAGTATTTATAGAGGAGCCTGGCCGCCCATTAGTTACAAAAAGATTGGAATGAATCTAATGCATATCCCACAAGATTGGATGAATTAAATTTAAATCCCATATGATTGATTTGAATTAAATTCAAATCCCACATGAATAAATTTAAATCCTACATGATTGTAATGAATTAAATTCAAATCTCACATGTATCGAATTTAAATTAATGATCCAATCTTTCCATAACTAATTAAATCTATCCGATAGCAGCGGACCCGCATGCAACCTCTCATGCGGCCTCGCAAGAAACTGCTCATGCGGCCGCTCATGCTGTAGCGCATGCGGCCGTGAAAGTATTAGCGCATACGGCCGTCCATGCGACTGCTCTTGAAGCCCGCTCATGCGTCCAGCTCATCCGGCCGGCTCATACCTCCGGCTCATGCGCCTTGCTCATGCGTCCAGCTCATACGGCCGGTGCATGAAATGACGCATGCAACTCATGCATAACCGAGCGCACAAAATGCGCACAAGCGGCATGCGTCGATTCTGACGTGCTAAGTGCAAAGTGCGCCAACAAAGCGTCACTTTGCGCCCTTGAGCCCGAGCCCGAGTCCAAGTCGCTAAGCCCCTTTGGGGCTTAACTCCTATGGAATAAATTTTAAGAGAATGACAAAAAACATAAATGCTTTCATTAAGGAGTTAATCCTTCTTCGTCCTAATAAAATATTCCCACATGGCACCCATATGCCTCACCACACCCCATGTGCACATCTCAACATAAGCAAAGCATTATATTGAGATACCCACTTGGTGGTGTAGCCAATGTGCGAATATATTTTATAGTCCAAAGAAAAAAATACCAACAATCCCCCATATATCTCAATATATAGGTTGAGCGTTCCTCACAGTGACTGACCATCATGCATTAGGGTATATATCGCTTCGACTTGAATCTTCCTACATGGGTCAAAATAACAGTATGATATAAGAATGGACTAAGCCTTGAATTCTGTACCATAGTTACAATTCTTTTCACTCACACAAGACATCAACTGTGCTTCCAGTTGCACATTGAAGGCCCTGTGCACGCCTGATTTTGGTGTATGTATTTTGGTTGTCTACAAGTTTTTTCTCAAGAGACATCATGTATCTCTTTTCATACACTATATGTGAGTTCTTAAAGAGTCCTTGGCATGAAGCATTGTGCTTCCTTGCGGTTCTACACTGCTATGACATGGCCTTCTACGAAGGTTCACTCTCTCATATGTTGTCATCCACTGTAGTATGAGGTTCACTCCCTCTTTGTAGTGCCAAACTACCCAACACGAAGTCTTGCGCTTCCTTATGGTGTTACGCCGCTGTGAAATGACTTTCCGTCGAGGATTTACATCTTTTATCTGTGGTGCCACACCACTGTAACATGAGGTCATCGACCTCTTTGTAGTGCTGCCTACCACTCTTTATTCTACAGCATTAGGCCACCTGCCTATGTGCGGTGCTACGCCGCTGTGACATGACTTAATGCCGAGAATTTATATCTTTTACCTCTGTGGTGTCATACTACTGTAGCATGGGATACAAGTCCCTTATAGTGCTAAAACTACGTTCTTTCTGTAAAGCACACTGGATATTCACTCTGTCTGAGAACTTACTAAGGCGTCAAAGCCATCATTCCACAAGAAATTGTTCTTCATAAAGAACAAAAAATAGACAATAGTGGTTCTGGGTCCGTAATCTCTCAATGTCTCAAATGACTACCCACTGTTCCTGATATTCTTCCAGTCAATGGTCATTCTTTGAACCAAAATCTAGATGCCTAATAGATTTTTCTTTGAACTAATAACATAAAACTTTATAGTAGAATTATATAGACACAATATAAGAATATCTTCAAGCCCATTTTGGTTGTTGTGTCTTCGACCAGCTGGCGCTTGAGACCCTTGGTGAATGGGTCCGCCAGGTTCTCCTGACTCCGAACATCAATTACGACAATGACTCCAGTCTTTATCAGATCATTCACTGCCATGTGCCTCAACCGTACAGTTCTCTTCTTTCCATTGAAGATGTCATTTGATGCCACCGCTGTAGTCGTCTGATTGTCGCAGTATATCGGTACTGCCGAAATGTGTGCACCAACCAATGAAAGATCATACATGAGCTTCTGAAGTCACTCTGCTTCATTCGCTGCAGCAGTCAGTGCATAAAACCCAGATTCTATTGATGAATGAGAGAGCATAGTCTGCTTCTTCGACTTCCACGATATAACAACTCCACCCATGGAAAAAAAGTATCCTCATGTAGACCTTTCGTTCTCTAGTTCTGAACACCAGCTTGCATTACTGAAGCCTTCCTACTGTCGGATACCCGCTGTAGTACAGTGCATACTTCTGAGTCCTCATGAGATATCTCATTACTCTCTTCACAACCTTCTAGTGCTCCACACCTGGGTTGCTCGTGAATCGACTCAGCATCCCCACGGCAAAAGCTATGTCAGGCCTTGTGTCAGTTGTTGCATACATCAAACTCCTAATGACGCTTGAATACTCCAGATGCATGACGCTTTCCCTAGGATTTGGCTTTAACTTCTTGTCATACCTGTACAGGGTATCGATCCCTGGAAGATCCTGATATCTATAGCGTGTGAGCATCTTCTTAATATAATAAAACTGTGTCAGCGCCACTTCAGTGTCCGTCTGGATGATCTTTATCCCGAGGATAACATCAGCTTTCCCCAAGTCCTTCATATTGAACTTGGATGAGAGGAACTTATTTGTCTCAGTGACTCATGCTAGATTCGTGCATAGGATCAGCATGTCGTCTACGTAAAGACAAACGATGACCCCTCTTCTGTCATGTCCCGATCTCCCACAAGAATCAGCCGTCCCCGCTAGGCACGAATCATTGTGCCAGCGCTCCCGCGGGACGATCGTTTCCATCGGGACGTGATGCCGTACGAGCCTGGGGTTGCGCCCGCACAAGACAACATCGTTAAAGTTGTGGCTATCTTCGAATCAATCGAGTATGCAGCGGAGGGACAGTGTTGCAAATAATAATCTATCTGAGTATACGGGACAAAGATCAAGGCACGAGGTTCTCTGAATACAATGGCATCGTTCCATACATTATATTCCTCTATAGAAAAGCAGATCAAAATAGTCGATACGGCTCAAGGCATCGAAACCAGATTTTCGGGTCCTGGGGATGAGGCACGACTATCGCTTTCTTGGACGATCCAGCACCTGTGAACAAGCAAACAGTTGGTGGGTCAGCACTTTGGAGAAAGTACTGGTGAGTAAAATCAACCAACAGAAGCAACATTCACTAAAACCAACACTAAGTAATTATGTTATAAAATATTATATTACTAGTGATCTTTCTAGTTTTACCTAGGTTCGTTACATGCAGCACAGGAATGGAGTCATATTTTTTTTTTGGAAACATCTTTGAAATCAGAGTTCATGTTCGATAGCATTCAAGCACACAAGACAAGCCGATTATTCTACTATCAGGGTGTGCGCATCGTGTCTCGTAAGCTATATTCAAAGACTCTAGGGACAATACACCATCTAGAAACTATCCTTTTATCAAGAAAACTAGATGAACTATCTATATGATTTTGGTCACCGAGAAACTCGGGATGAGTAGCAGAAATTCAGCTAACTAATGACTCTTTTATCTGATGCTATTAGCAGCAGTGACTCATGGTTACTCTTTACTAACATTATAGCAGCCGGGACCAAGGTTCAACTCTGCATTAATACCATTGTCCGACCGATGCGAATCCATAAAACACTATCAGATAAACTCTACGATGCAGACGAAATGAACAAGCAGACCATCTATCTCATTTAGACAAGCATACGAGTTCTCTAGTTAGACAAGCTGATTTATTTCAATGATAAGCTATACGAGTTCTCTTATTAAGCATGCAGGATCAGGTTCTATCATTCTTCTTATGAAACTATCTTCTTAGAACAGACATTCAAAAACTCAGATTCATTATTAAGGCGTGCAAGAATCAGGTAATGAAGTTCTGCCCACTCACCTAGATCAGTCATCTTCTGGTTCAACAAGGAGCTCTTAAGGAAGATATCATTTTTGAGTCAGCAAACCGATATCTCTTGTACATAGTGCCTACGCGGAGCGGGACACTATATCTTCCGTCAACGAACTTTGTGTAAACACACTTGTCCATTTCGCTGACCTTGTAGCTGTTTGAATTTATAACTTTATTAAACGTTTTGTGCCATATCTTGGGATCTTGCTTCAGAACGTATACAAATTTTACCAACTTGCAAACTTTGTCTTCAAGCCCTTTGACGACAAATCCTTCTGGCTGTTGAATATAAATCTCTTCGGTCAACTCTTCATTCAGGAATGCTGTTTTGACATCCATCTGATGAATAACTAGCTTGTGAATTGCACTCAGGGCAATCATCCTGATGGTCATCATCTGCGCTACTGGAGCATATGTGTCGAAGTAGTCGATCCCCTACTTCTGAGAAAATCCCTTGGCAACTAACTTTGCTTTGAACTTGTCAACAGTTCCAACGGCCTTAATCTTTCTTTTGAAGATCCACTTGCATCCGATTGGTTTAGATCCTTCCGGCAGATTGACTAACACCTAAGTTTTGTTGGAGGTTATTGAGTCATACTCGTCATTGATAGCCTCCCTCCAGAAGACATCGTCTCTGGTCTTTATCGCCTCATCATATGTAAGCAGATCTACTTCCAAATAATAGATGACAAAATCTTCTCCGAAGTCTTTCTGTCTCCTCACCCGCTTAGTTCTCGGTTCTGCGAGTTTTGGTTCGAACGTTGTCTCTAGAATGATAACTTCTTCATGTACTATATCTTCTTTGAAAGCTTCAGCCTCCTGTGTACCCACACTATTCTTCGGAATATCCGCGATAATAATATTCTTGTGCCTTGCAAATTTATCTTCAAAGAATTCTGTGTCGCGAGATTCAATGATATAATTTGATTTTATATTAAAAAACCTTCGAGCATTACTCTTGTCACACTACCAGAATAAGTCAAATTAGCGACATAAAGAAACGTCGCTAAATGATCAAAAAATATCGCTAAATAATTTTAGCGATGTAATTAGCGACGTTTTACTGAAGTCGCCTTTAAACTAGTCGCTGACAGGAAAAACGTCGCCAAATGTCGCTATGCCGACGTTTTCTAGCGACGATAATGCGTCGCTAGATTCGCGACGTTTAGCGACGCAACGTTGCTAAATTAGCGACGCGTATATTTATCGCTATATGTCCAAATTAGCAACGTACATAGCGACGTTTATAGCGACGTTAATATGACCTGGCAATACTGCCATGTCAGCAATTTGCGACGGACAACGACTTTGTTTAGCGATGTAATTAGCGACGTATTTAGCGACGTCACATAACATCGCTAAACGTCGTTAAAAACGTCGCTAAAGATATAGTGAAAAAATAAAAAAATGAATACTGAATTGTTTCCAAACTATTCTTCCTGCAGTTTATTAATTCACAATCTGTACAAATAGACCCGAAGCAACCCTTCGTTGAATTTACTGGGTTCGTCGATCCCCTTGGGTTGAACACTCAACACCGATAAATTAACATATATTAATATGAAAATATAATAAAATTTGAAGAAAACAAAATATTGAAATTAAAAACCGAATCAGGAGAAAATATCGTCGTAAATAATACAACAAATATCCATACAACTGAGTCTCATCCTAAAGAATACAAAGAATACAGCAAATTAAAAGCCTCATCCTAAAAAATACAAAAAATAATGTCTGAAACACAAACAATCAATAATAAAACGGTCCTAACTAGGACTACTGCGGATCTGCAGGAGGATGACCAGAAGTTGAAGTCAAAGATGGTAGAACCAGAAGTTGAAGTCAAGATCAGGAGTTCACACAAGAGTTTCCTTCCTGATATGTCTCGATCCAACAAGAAGATTATATATAGGATCTGATTACAACTTGAAACAAGATAATAAAATAATCAGCGAAAACTATCTTCTCGTTCTTTCTTGCAATCGCAGTTGCAAACGGACAAAACAGAGTTTATGACTTGCAAAAGAGAAGAGGATGAAGAAGAATAAACTCTGCTTGCTGGGGTGATGAAGATCACCTTTGCTCAAAGCAAGATTCACCCATACGATCTGCTCCCAGGAACCAGTAAGTTCACGTAGAACTTTTGGAATGCTCGCTGTCACCTCATTGCTTGGACTTGCAGAAACTTCCTGGACTGTAATCGCGGCTGCTGCAACTCTCTTTGTCTCCTCTATTTCGAAGTAAGTTCTCAATGTAGCCACGAAGAGAGTATTTATAGAGGAGCCTGACCGCCCATTAGTTACAAAAAAATTAGAATTGATTTAATTCATATCCCACAAGATTGAAATAAATTAAATTTAAATCCCAAATGATTGATTTGAATTAAATTCAAATCTCACATGAATAAATTTAAATCCTACATGATTGGAATGAATTAAATTCAAATCCCATATGTATCGAATTTAAATTAATGACTCAATCTTTCCATAACTAATTAAATCTATCCGATAGCAGCGAACCCGCATGCAACGACTCATGTGGCCCCGCAAGAAAATGCTCATACGGTCGCTCATGTCGTAGCGCATGCGGCCGCACAAGCAGCAGAGCATGCGGTCGTCCATACGACCGCTCTTGCAGCCCGCACATGTGTCCAGCTCATGCGACTGGTGCATGCAACTCGCGGATAACCGAGCGCATCAAATGCGCACAAGCGCCATGCGCCGATGCTAAGTGCAAAGTGTGCCAACAAAGAGCCACTTTGCGCCCGAGTCCGAGTCCAAGTCGCTAAGCCCCTTGGGGCTTAGCTCATACGGAATAAATTCCTAGAGAATGACAAAAATCATAAATACTTTCATTAAGGAGTTAATCCTTCATCCTAATAAAATACCCCCACATGGCACCCATGTGCCTCATCATACCCATGTGCACATCTCAACACAAGCAAATCATTATATTGAGATACCCACTTGGTGGTGAAGCCAATATGAGACTATCTTTATAGTCCAAAGGCAAAAACACCAACAATGAGAACTATTTGTTAATAGTAATACTTAGGTCCATCTCCAACGCTTTAAAATACCTAATTGACAATAATTCTTCTCCATCCCACCTTTAATTTGAGAGGTTTTTTTTTTAAAATTTTTGAGAGAATAGCAATCAGAGAAAGAGAATTCTCAAATTTAAGAATCCATTGTTTATATCTCATATATTTTTTAATTTATAAATATAATAATTATATCTTTAAAAAGTTCTGATTGAGATCCTCTGATAAAGTATAAGATTGAATATATTTATTATTTGTATTAAATTTATTTTTAAATAAATTCAGAGAAGTTTGGAATTCTCTATGAAAATTCAAAAATTTTTGTTTATGTATAAATTTTTAGCTATAAATAATGTATACTAATATAATATATAGGATTATATGTTAACATAATTGTAAATAAATAAATAAATAAATATATATATAAATAAATAATTATTTATTATTTGAATATGGTTAGTTGGAGTGATAATTTTTTTGAGAATAAAATAATATGTGAATATTCGAAAAAACTTGAGAATGGACTGGAGATGTCCTCTTGAAATAAACGACTTTGAAACTTTCTGTGGTAGTTTATTGCTCTCGTTTTCATTCCTTTTGTTACTCTTCTTTGATGTATTCTTTTCTGAATATCTACAGTAAACACAAGTTTCTGCTTTGAGTAGCTTATGGTTAATTCATATCGGTGAGATCCTCTCTATACGTATCACAATTTGAATATCTAAAGTAAACACTAGATGCCTTTTCTTTCATTTAATATAGTTCACAACCTTTGATTCTACCCATCAATTTTACAATAATATATAGCTTTTTTCAAGAAAGAAACTATCATAAGTAAAGTTGGCTTGTTAGTTGATCTTGTTAGTTCTTTCTTTTAACAAAAAAAAAAAAAGTTAATACTTTTTTATAGTACTGTTTTTTTCTGCTAAATAGATAACTATCTTCTACCAACCGGAAATATTTTATTTGCAAATATATCAATTTGACAGTGACTTCCATGACTCCAAACTGGAATAAAGGAGTAAAACGAATCACTTTCTCCTCTCTCTCTCTCTCTCTCTCTCTCTCTCTCACAGAGCATCTACGATTGTTTCAATACTATATTTTGACTTTAATCAATTTTTATAGCACTTGAAAACCGTAACATGTATTTGTCTATACTTAAAAATTGTTAGAAAGTCAAAAAATATTTTACATTTTGATCATATCCTAATTGTTTTACATTAATTCTTGGACCCATCGTAAAAAAGAAGAAGATAGAATCTTATATAACAGGAAAGCAATTTTTAAAGCATAGACAAAAGTTCACTAAAGTTAAAATATAGCATTGGGAGTTGGAGTAGTCGAAACCTATACGCAGGCTCAGATTGATAGTAGATCACGACGACGATGACGACGAACAAAACGATCACGATAACGACCTGGATAACGAAGATACTGACGAGGATGGAATAAATGCTGAAAAGCAAAACTTGTGTTGTTGCACTACCTCCATAGGAAACATGCCATGTGTACATTGCACTATGTCCCTCCCTCAGGTCTTTCGCTCTCTCCAGACGCATATTTTGAATGAAACATTGAATGTCTAGCTCAAACCATCAAGCGAAAGCCGAAATTTATGCTAAAAATATTGAATACTGATAATTATCACACCAACTCCACCAGAATTTAGATTTTATATTATCTTTCTAAGTTAGTTTTGATTAGTAATTTAACTTGTATTTATCCATAAATATAGTTTTGTAATACTATATGTTAGTTCCGAGACGGATCAAAGATGGTAGAACGCGGACCATAGCAGAGCTACAAGCGAGATCCGAAGGTCCGTTCTCTACTGGAATCCAAGTTGTCGTCGAGATCAGAGATTCACGCAAGAGTTCATCATCTGATATTTCTCGATTCCAACGAAGCACGAATCAAGAATATGTTCCAAACTGACTTCGAGGAAAATAAAAATTACATCAAGCAACAAGTAAAATGTTTTTCTTTTTACGTCCGCATACGCTACAATGAGAAAGAACGAAGCAAAGAAAAATATTGAAGAAAAGCTCCTTGCTGGGGTGGTCAAAACCACCGTTGCTCAAAACGAGATTTGCCGTACAGACGATCTGCCCCCCAGGAACCAGCAAGTTCACAAATGAATTTCTGGAACGCTCAATGTCACCATCGAAAAACACTCGAAAAAATACCATGTGAGAGGGAGACACTCTGTGCTGCATATGATCTGGTGTTCTTGATTTTTTAATCTGTTTTTTTCCTCCTCAAATAAAAGAGGAGGTCCTCTATATATAGAGGAAAACATCACCTATGCCACCCGAGGAAACTTCAGGCCGCATATGTGCTGACAGACTAGATCCCCCAAAATCTGGGTATCAGAGCCGCATGCGCCGCCCACGCCGCATGCGCCGTCTCTGTAACACCCTGTTTTTTTTAAAATTTTAAAAATAAATTTTCTGGAATTTTCTATAATTTTTATTTAATTATTAAAAATGTCCTTCAGGGATTAATATTTTTATGGATTAAAATAATTATTAAAATATTACAAAAAATATATTTTTGGGTGTATTATTAATTATTGGATGTTGTACAATTTTTCTGGAATTTATTGGGCTCAAAAACTATTTTTAAATAGAAAAAAACCCGTTTTAATTGAACCGGGCTCAAACCGGACTGAACCCGGTCCAACCGAACCGGACCGGCCTAAAACCCTACTAAAATCCCACCCTGAACCTAACGGGTCGGATCGGATCTAGACCCGACCCGAACCCGACCCGCCCCAAACCCTCACCCCTCAGCCACGACCCGCCCCCCCTCGCACATCCCGGCACGACCGTCCGCCCCGTCCGCGACTCCGCCGGCACGACCCCGCTCCGTCCGCGGTTCCCGGTCCTACGTCCCACCCCGCTCCGGCCTCACCGCTCTCCTCTCCCTCTCCCCTTCCCTTTAAAACCCCCCGCGGAACCCCACTCCACCGCCAGCCTCCCGACGCCACTCCGACGCCCTCTGCCACGAGCCTAACGCCCTCGCCCGCCGTAGACCCTCCCCGAGCAGCATCAGCGCCGCCGCAGCCGCGTGCCTCCGCCGCCGTGCCACGCCGCGACTCCCAATCCATAACAAGTTACCTGTCTTCCCAGTCTTGTATCTCTCTGTGCATAGACCCGTTTTCCATTCTGTCGAATTCTGTGCGAAGACCACGTGACCCTCTCGAAACCCCGCGCAACTTGTTCGGGGTATCCCGTCCTGTTCGGTCACAAATCGCGACGCAAAATCAGGAAAAAAAATCCCCTTTCTGAAAATTCAAAAATTCGTCCCGAACTCGCAAGCTCACGACCGTTTTGCGTGCAACCTGTTAACTGTTTTCAAAATCCACTTGAACAGTAATTTAAACCATATGACCAAGTTTCAAAACCCTATTTTTTTTCAATTTTTGGTGTTGTAGATTGTGTTTAATTCGAGGGTGAAATGGCAAAAAACTTGGTTAATTAAAACCCTGATTTTCCTGAAACTGGATGCGCCCCGCTAAACGAGTTGACTTGTTCGCGTGCGAAATTCACCAAAAGGTGCGCGTCATTAATACGGACGTGTGGAATTTTGCGAAAGTTGATTTGGATGTGCGTGCACACCGGAATCAACGCGTATCCGTCGACAACGCCCCGTATCGGTCCTGTTCTGAAACTCGTTGTAACTTTGTGTGTGCTCTTCGTTTCGAAACGAAACTTGTGCCATCGGAATCCTAGTATTTTTTTGGTCCTGTGACCCAAGTTTGGTTCGATTCTGAGAACGTTGACAAAATCCCGTATCATGGGCCCCACGGCTCCACTTGACGGACGATTTTGTGATCGGCTCATCGAAATCCAGTTCTGGACATTCCGTTGGGTTCGTATCATCATTCTGGACTTTTAGACACTAATTTTGACAAATTTGGAAAACTTTGTCTTTGGCACATTTTTTGGTGCGAAGTGGGCCACATGTGGACCCCACTTTGATCAAAAACTGTCACTTTTGTTCCTGTGTCCAAATTGGACTTATGGACAGGCAATTCTAGCTATTTGATATCTTCTGAACATGATGGTAATGTTTATTTCAGCAACCGGAGGAGTACCTGAAGATCCCACTGTAACCGAAGCAATTGTTGGAAACCAAACACCAGGCAAGTGTACCTTGCCAAACTTGCAGTAGTATCTGATATTATTTCTTGAGTTATTCATATATATATATATATATATATATATATATATATATATATATATATATATATATATATACTTCTGTGATGTACATAGTCAACCCAGTGCCGTGAGACGTTGCTTAATGTCCGAATAATATTCGGGTGTTAACGCCGTACGCAGAGTCGTGTAACGTCACTAGTGAATGATATCGCGACCCTATATATCTTCGTGCTTGCATTATCAAGTACGTCATACCTCAGGACACTTGACACTATTCATGTGACAGAATCTTCTGAGTTATTCATGGTGATTCTGTATAGGCTACATGACTTGTGACATAGATATTACATATGCTTAGCTATTATTATGACTCGTTGTATCAGTTAGAGGTTAAGATCTTGCGTGTCATGGACATGAGACGTGTGATTACATTGGGCGGGGAGAAACACACAGGCTACAGGCTGATTATATATATAAAACCCTTATTAATGCTGTAAACCCCCTGATTTTTCAAAATTTTTAAAACTGGATTTTTCACAATTTTCTGGAATTTTCTGGGATTTTTCTGCAATTTAAAATAAGGGTTTTAATTATTCAATGATTTTTAAATGATATTAAACAATATTAAAATATTATGAAAATAATATTTTTGGGTGTAAAATGGAAAACTGGACTTAGGGCAATTTTTCTGGAATTTATCGGACCCCGGACCTATTTTTAAATACCTAAAAACTATTTGTATAATTATTTATTATTATTATTATTATTTATTATTATTATTTATTATTATTAAATACCAATGGACCGGCCCAGCCCGTTAGGCCCAATGGGCCGGCCCAGCCCGCGCCGCTAGCGGGTCGGGTCGGGTCGGTCAGACCCGCCCGCTAGCCAGACCCGCCCGACTGACCCGGTTCCCCCTCATCCCCACTCGCCCGCTTCCTCCGCCGGACCCGCCGCCCGCGCCGCCCGCCGCTCCGCGCGCTGGCCACGTCCCCGCGGCCGCAGCTCCGCCCCTCTCCCTATTTAAACCCTCCCCGACGAGCCCCCCACCGCCTGACTACCCAGCCACCACCGGATCCCCTCCCCGTCGACGCCCGGACCCGCCACCTCCCGCAGCGCCGCTGCCAGCCACCGTCAGCCACCGGTGGACCCCGTTTTAGCCCGAAACTGCCGTTTCTGCCCTTGTCTCCAAATTGGACTCAAGGACAGGCGTTTCTAGCTGATTGATATTTTCTGGATCTGATGGTGATGTTTATTACAGCAACCGGAGTACCGCCTGCAATTCCCGCCGAAGTCAGAACCGCAAACATAGCCGGAACCACAGGCAAGTGTACCTTGCCAACTTTGCAGCTTGCTACATATTTTCCTTGACTTGTTTATACATCAGTGGACAATTAAAGCTTGCCAAATTGCATAAATTCTTGTTATAGAACTTGCCTGAAATCTTGGTTAAATGCAAATAAACTTGTTAAACTGTTAAACCCAGGACCGAGTGGCTTTACTTAGCGTCCGATCATAGTCGGGTGCCAACTCCGTACGCGGGGTTGTGTAACGTCACATAGACATGGATATCGAGACCCGATAATGCTTGTACTTGTCTTATCAAGTACTCCAGAAACCCAGGACACTTGACACTATTCATGAGACAGAGTCTTCCTGAGATATTCATGGTGATTCTGTATAGGATACAGGACTTGACAGAGATACTTTATAGACATTATGACTTGTTGCATTAGTTATAATCCCGCTGACATGGACATGAGACGTTATGGTCATGATATGCGTGATTACATTGGGTGGGGAGAGTCACACAGGCTACAGGTTAATTTTATATTATGCCGGCGTCTTAGTCTCACTAAGAGCTAGACAACTACATGATATCACTGCTACCGGCTCCCAGACACAGAGCTTGTAGTAGTTTCAGCCTGAGTTCTCGTGCTGCTCTCATGTTGCATATCACTTAGCTGGTTACATAGTTACCCTATTGCTTATTTGTTTCTGCACTGCTTATATTTGGCTTGTATTATCTGTACCTTGCTATGTCCCCTGAGGACCTGGAATGGATGATGTCCCCAGGTATAGCCGAGGAGTTCCATCCAGAGACACCCCGTACAGGAGCACTTCCAGGAGCTGTACCAGGATCTGAGGCAGAGATCGTACCAGAGGACTGCTCCTGAGCATTGGCCGTATGTAGTCAGTTATTTCTATTTTCAGTTGTTTATTTCCTGTCTATTTGCAATGATGTACCAGACATATTCTCGGATTGTTTCCCGAGGAATTTATTGAGATTTGACAGTTATTTCTACTTGCATTACTCTGTCTTTTAATCTATGATTATCTGTGGTGGATGAGATTAGAATAACCCTTGACTTGTAATAACTGCCCTAATTCTTGTTAGACTACAGCTTAAGCATGCCCTGATGGATCCATTAAATTGGGTTGTCCATCGGTGCGTGCTGCTGGCCATTGCCACGCTCCTCCAGTCCCTCGGCATTTTTGGGACTGGGGCGTGACAAATGCGGTGCTCAAGACTCTAAACCCGAGCTTGGCCCATTACGTGATATCACTGCTATCGGCTCCCCGACACAGAGCTTGTAGTGGTTTCAGCCTGAGTTCTAGTGATGCTCTCAACTTGCATATCACTTAGCTGGTTACATAGTTTACCCTATTGTTTCACCTATTATTGTACTGCATTTATTTTGGCTTGAGTTATTCTTGTACCTTGCTATGTCCCCTGAGGACCTGGATTCGGATTATGTCTCCAGGTTTAGCAGAGAAGATCTATCCCGAGGTGTACGGGACATGAGCATACATTAGAGCAGTACCAGAACCCGAGGACGAGGTCGTGCCAGAGGATTTCTCCTGAGTATTGGCTTCATATACTCAGTTATTTCTGTTTCTAGTTACTTTATTTTCTGTCTATTGAATTGATGTATCAAACTTATTCTCGGGTTGTTCCCCAAGACACTTTTATTGAGACTTGTTAGATTATATTTTATTTCGATTATTCTGGTATTGATCTGTGATTACCTTCTGTGGATGAGATTAGAATTAGACTGTGACTTGTATCATAGACCTATTTATTGTTGTTACAGCTTAAGTACACCCTAATGGGTCCATTAAATTGGGTTTGCCCATTGGTGTGTGCTGTTGGCCATTGCCACGTGGCTAGTCCCTCGGTATTTTGGGACTGGGGCGTGATGGTCTCCACCGCCTGACACGTTGTACTACACGAGGCAGACAACGCATTTTGCTCAACGAAAGTATCGAAACGACTATCGTATTTCGAACGGGTCAGAACACGAGATTGTTTGACAGAAACCTAAGAATAAGACAAGCTTAAAAGAGCTCGAAAATCTTTCCCATAATTATAGCGCATTCTGCTAACAACTACTCTAGGTTGCCAAATATTTCGTCAGGCCATCGTCTAGGGATCGTGGCTCTAACTTGCTGCTGGTTCTGTCTTGCTGATTGGGCTTGCTGGACTTGCGTATACTGCGTCGGATATTGCTGCTGGAACTGCTGAGTCTACGTTGGGAGAGGACGCTGGACTAGTGGTCAAACTGCTAATGCTGGTCCTCGCGAGCCTTCAATCGTTGGTCGGACAGTGCTGGTAACTGTCGGACTGAAGAAGTCTCTGGGTACAGAAGCGGGCACAAACCAATCAGGTATTCGGATGACCCACATCTGATACACTGGCCATTATCCCTCCTGCACTAATCTCTGGTGTGCCCTGGCTTGCCGCAGTGGCTGCACCCTTCTGATACAGACTGCCTAGGGGATTGTATTAAGGTTACTGTGGAGTTTGGAGGTGCTGGCGGGCGAGGTATTATGACTGCTGGTGCTAGAGGTGATGACTGAATACTGACGCCTCTCATGGATGAGTGTGACCTCTTCTGGCCTTCGGTCCTTGCTACTAATCTTTGGCCGACAAGTTCTTGGGACCTGGCTGCCCTGAGAATCGCATTATATGTGGTATAATTATTGCCCACCGTAAACTGCTGAAACTCAATATCTAACCCTTGCTCAAATCTCTTGGCTCGGTCATCCTCGGAAGCTACCATATGGGGAGCGAATCGGCTGAGTTGGCAAAACTCGGCCACATACTAGTCGACCGATCTTATGTTCTGGCGGAGGTTAATGAACTGCTGCTGAAGCTGAAACTTGGCAGTGGTGTAAAAATACTTCTCCTGGAAGTGCTCCTTGAAACTACTGGCAGAGTTGGATAACTTGTTGCTGATGTTGGAGTTGTTGTTGTTGTTTTTGTTGTACCATCATCATGGCTTGGATCATCTCTACAATAGCCGACGAGCCTGCCTGCCCTGGTTGTACTAAAAGAACTGGCGGTATTATCTGGGTTGGCTGGGCTGGCTGAGCTGGTATGAACGTCGGAGCAGGCTGACTGGCTGTTCCGGCAAGACTGGTGGAGCTAATTGTGCTGGTCGGACATGCGTGACTTGTGAAGCTGGCTGATGAAGAACTACTGATGTTTGTCCTTGGTTCAATAACAGAATCTAGCCCTGACCTACTATTGGATCTGCTGGAGTTATCGGTACAACGGAACCCTCGGAAGAAGGAGTAGGTGGGGTGTCCCTGAAGGATAAGGATACAAGGATATCAACAAGGGACGAGAATGGAACAAATATGTCAAGCAAGTTTGAAGTTCAAGGAAAGCGAGAGGTGCATGTTGCAAGTGGAGTTCAATCAAAGATTATAGAGGATTGAGATTCTAACAAGATGAGTCCTCCCACAAGTCTAAAAAATAGACCTGCATGGGACACCAAGAAATCCTTGTCACGGTCCGCTCCCAGAATACTGGGTAAATATGGGGACTGACATGGCCAACCGTACCTTGTAGAATACCGAAGTAAATCACAATGTGTTAAGTTTGTCTAGAAGACAGATGGGTTAAATTTTAGCATGCTATGACGTCAGTCCTAAGGCCGACTAATCCTATTATCTCAATCCAGCAACACAATTACAAGAGTATATTAACATGAAAGTAAAAAGGCATCCCAATTTTTTTATCACATATGATCATGAGGCTAGTGAATACAAAATATTGCACTAGCAGAGTATAATAATATATGATCAAATATACTAGCCATGGTCTAATATATACATCATGTTGACCGTAGTATCAAAAATAAAGGAGCTAACTCTGCTCCTTGCTAAACACCACAAAATAAAGTGATCAAGACGAGGGGTGGAAGAAGAACACCCACTCAGGAGCTTCGGCCGCAGTACTACGAGTGCGAGCCATCTTGCTGGAAGTACGGTGGATCTTGGTTCTCTTCGGGGTAACCTGGCCATGCAAAGCCAGTGGGGTCAGAACCCCAAGCAACAAGTACCACAAATGAGCTCGAGGTGATGGACTAAACACATCACAATATAAGCAGAAAGAGACATAAAAGAAATAAATGCTGATCGAGACTTGTACGGTATCAATGTACTTGTCTCAAGAATAATGCCGGAGGAACTGATAACAAGTGCAAAAAATAAAAGTAAGGCGACGAGCGGCAAGAGAGTATAGGAACTACTCTGGATCGGGACCACAACCCTTAAACCAAATAAGGACCGGGGTTGCAGACCTTCACTTGAGCAGAACTTAGCACCCTAACCATGTGCCGGGATAAAATAAAACTAGAAGAGCGAGCTATAAATAAAAGTAAAAATATTTATTACACGGCCAACAGCTCTACGGCTTGCTATGATTAACTAGCTAGGGTTGTCACATGCCTTAATTACTAAATATATATTTTAAGAATATTTCTACCACCGACACTGCAGTCAACTCGGATGGCTAAGGGTACCCTTGTCTAGTAAACTTAAATGTACATTCAATCATACAATAACATAACTTGTTACTTGTCATAAACAAAAATGGAACTTATAAGCATAAACTTAAACTTGTGATCATAAACTTGCTTTATAAATTTGTCTTGTAACATAAACTTGTATATAAATTTGTCTTGTAAGTGCCGCAACACGCGTAAACTTGGTCGGTCATGGAGCCCTTGCCTTGCAGGTTTGTTCCATGCTGCATGGGGCCCTTAGAGATCGGGGTAGACGGTAGCGCAATATTCTTTCCTCCCAATGATATAGAAAATTCTTATATTGTTTAGTCATTACTAAATTATTTCAAGTTCTCGAGTCGTGGACACTTGAGAACTCCCTAGAATGACGAGTCACGAGTATAAACTTTTCAAGAGATATCGTATTCGCGACACGCGATACATTGGACAATACTCACATTCGATTGCCTGATGCCAAATGTAATGGATTTTCATACACAAATATTTTCACAGTGTCGTGAGGATTATGAACTTGTACATAAACTTGTCTCATGAACTTACATGTAAAACTTATCTGCTAACATAAACTTGTGTCAACAATAAGGAAGCACACAACAATAATCACAAAAATGAACATAATTAAATAAATACAAAAAGTACAAAAGGATTTTCGGCCGCAATTGTCCACTGGCCGGATGGACTCACTGTAGCGCCCCGTTCTCCCGGTGCGGAGATCGCGGCTAAGAAACACAAGACGGTATCGTTCGATCGGGATAGATTGAATTAAGAACTCGTCCTCGTTATGGATTTGTTTCTTCGGAATCGATTCTCATATTCAGTGGACTGCGCCCCAAGGATCGACTTAGCGGCAGAGTCAGGAGGGACCTCTCCGCTGCTATCTTTTATTGCCTCGGTTTTCGATGTCGCTTGTGGCTTTCGTGCTTTGAGTTGGTTTTGGGATTTGCTTGTTTTCCTTGAACGGTTTCGATGGTTTTTATTGTTTTCGTTCATTGACTTGCACTTCTATTCCGAGATTGGAAAGAGAGGAAGAAGTATTAATCGAGCTGTTCGTGTGCAGGTGAACGAACAGTAGGCGGCTTGCGAGCGGAGTCGTGAAGCGCCTCTTTCCTTCTCCTTCCAAAATCTAAGTGAGTGGCTACCAACCCGATTAGCTAGCCCTGCTTCCAAGCTTCACTCCTTTGCCCCGATCAAACGATACCAAATAAAATAAAAGAAACCAAGATAAAAAGAGAGTAGACTTGGTATGTTATGCTTGTCAATAAACCGCACGAACGGATACTTAACTGCATGCTTGTTCGCTTGGAAATAATCATAAACTGTTGCTTGTCTTGTGCAAATACATATTTCATACTCGTGTTGCCTGAAGTGCATGAATGCTTGACAATTATGGATATGTCGTGTGCTCGTGTTGCCTCGAAGGCGTAACTGATTGTTTAAGTAACGTATTGTTCGATCATGGACAACTTGTGCACAAGGGTAAGTTCTGCGGACGGTCGCTGGGGCACTGGCACCGTTCCGGTCCGGGCGGAACTCGTGTGTAGTCATCGTGTGCTGGAGGGGATAGCTTGCAACGCATCGTGTGCTTGTCGTGTGCTTGTCGTGTTCTCGTTGCATGCTATCCCTGTCCTTGACTATGTCCGTTATGGCACCACGCTAGTGATCATCGTGTATATTTAAACCTGTTGCATACTAACTTGTGTCTTCGTGGCAGGGAAGGCATGGTAAGTATTGTGCAGGTAATTCAGACGGTCAGGTAAAATCCACCTAACGGTGGCACGTTCATTTCAGTAAATTCTATATGATGCTTACTTGTAAATGAACTAAGGCAAGATAGAAACCCACAAAAATATGCATGCTTCACTAAACAATGTGTTGATTGGTATAGTCAGGCTAGCTCGCCTTCACCAGCATGTTTCGATATGCTGACCCTCGTTGAAACAGGTTCTCCGCACCAAGGCGAACCGAGCGAGGAGCCGAAGTCGTCTACCCGATCCAGTCCAACTGTTGGCGCACCTTCACCGCGCCCCTTGAAGCCTTTTGAAGTCCGAAGCTGCAACTCTTCATACACAAATGCAGCTCCGTGGCAAAGCCGTCCTCCAGCCTGGAGGTCTTTATCGTTTTGAGTTTATAAAGGGATGTAATGTACAGGACTGCTATCTCATTTTGAGTCATCTCTTTTGTAAGCCGTTCGGCATATTAGCTAACTCGTTCAAGAGTTTATAATAGATATTCATTATCAATAAAGAGAACTTTTCTATGTTTCAAATCTGTATTTCAATTTATCTGCGTACTCTGAATATGTGCTTGCTATGCAAATCATTAAAGCCTTGTGCGGGCGCAACTCCAGGCCCGCACGGCGGTCACGATTCGGGGGACGCCTCAAACGATTCTACGGAATCGGGTCGTGACATAGTGGTATCAGAGCACAGATTCAAGTTCCTTAGACTTCGTGCTGGAAAAGTTTCTTTAATGATCAAATTCCTGTGCGAACTCTTGAACTCGCTAGGCCAAAATGAGATACGTTCATGCAATAAGTCCATAATACATTATGATCCTAATGTAATTTACCTTCTTTTGAAGGAATGGCTCCAGCGTAATCTGCAGCGCAAACCCCGGACGAAACGCAAGGCCAAGAAAGTAGTTCGGATACTTCGGGAAGTTCAAAGAGCCAACGAGCCGTGCCAAGCATCGATCCTGTCCGACGAATGTTGCAGATGTTGGAGGCAAACCAACAAAGGGACGAGGCTCGCTATGAACGGGCCGAGAAGCGGGTGGAAGAGAGTCAGCTCAAGTTTCAAGGCAATATAGAAGCACGATTCTCAGTCCAACAGAAGCAGGTAGATACCCTGCAGCAGATCGTTCAGACTTTGGCATCCAACCAGTCCGTGGCAACGCCAGCGACTCCGGTGGAACAGCCCGTGCTTGAAGTAGAGACGCCGCAAATACCAAGGACGAGGGACGTGACTGCCTTCGACTTTGGCCACTTCAAGAAAGTCTGCAATACCCCATTCAACGGGACTGAGGACCCAGTCGTAGCTCTAGATTGGTTGGCCGAACTTGAAGATCACTTCGCTCTGCTAGAGGTCCCCGAAGAGAAGCGCGTCGCCTGCGTGCGACTACAGCTCCGCCTCAACGCGCACGATTGGTGGGACGTGCATCGACGATCTCTCCAATTTGATCACGGAGAGGAGGCGATCTCGTGGACGACTTTTCGTGCTGCGTTCGAAGAGGAGTTCGTACCCCCTTCAGTACAACGTCAAATAGAAAACGAGTTCGTGCAACTGAGGCAAGGCGGTATGACAGTTAAGGAGTACTCCGTCGAATTCAACCGACTCTCCAAATTCGCTAGGGCCTATTTACCTGATACAGCGAGTCGAGCTAGAAGGTTTGAAGGTGGACTACGCCCTGCCATCCATTCGCACGTAGCCGTTCCTCAGTATCGTACGATGCGTGAAGTCATGAATCACGCCCTGTCGCTCGAACCACTCTATCCTCATGTTGCTGCCGGCGCTGTGCATACATCCAGTCACAAACGCGAAAGCAACGAGGGAGGAAATACCGCTACAAAGCGCCCGAATAACGCTGGTCAGTAGGACGGGGATTGGAACAAAACTTGTCACTTCTGTAAAAGAAAAGGGCACCTTAAGAAGTACTGCCGTAAAAGACTTGGATTATGCCTCGCTTGTGGCGATCCAGGCCATGCTATTTCCTTCTGTCCGAACCTTCATGGTCGTCGTTGTAACGCCCCGCAACCGCTCAGAGCGTTACGCTGAGTCGGATTGAATGAAACAAATGCTGGTTCCATTTGATTTGTTAGATTTTGGAAAGAAGTATTAATTGAGTTGTTTCATGTGCAGATGGCTAGCGGGTTCGATGAAAATCAGGTGTTTGTTCAGAGCAATACTGAGATAGCTGAGTTGGAATGATAATGCCATCTTTCTTAGTCTGATCGGTCGGATAATTTATAGAGCACGGCCTGCTCGCACGGTCATACCAGTTGAGTAGATTGCGCTTGCATCGGACCACGGGCTCAAGGGATTGGCCGTATCGGCAGGACAGGATGCTTAACGGGATCAAACATTGTGAGTGGGCTCTTTCCCTTCTCCTCTACTCCTTCATGCCTAATAATATGGAAAACACGTAAAGGCTTGAACACTTGGGCTGAAATATTGGGAATCACTACACTGAGGCGTGCATAGAGTGGACGTCGTTGGCTTGGTAGGATTGTGGCTTGATTTGGTTTGCGCGTTGGATAGTTGGAGCTAGAGTTGGAATATTTCATTTGAGGCAGTTGGATTGAGTCATTGATGTATTGGGAATATCGGGAATCTGGGCGAGCGAGCGTGCATCCGTGTACGAGTATCACTTGGTCGCTTTGTCTTGCAAAGTGAGCAGTTGTGGTTCGAAACCGAACAACTGCATCGGCGAGGGTGTTGTGCCGCTTGATGGGGCATTGTGCCACGAATGGGGCATTGTGCCACTGAAACGGTATTGTGCCATGGGTTAGCTTTGAGCATAGGTGTTGCACCAAGTTTAAATACATTGCTGAGAAGCGGCATTGTGAATATGGGATAACTTGATATTTGGTGCCTTAGGCAATATGTTGGAAGAATAGTTATGGATATTTTGGTTGGATATTTGGTTATGGGTGCTTCGGTTGGATATTCGGTTGAACGAGTCTAGGATCGCTTGGTGGGGCGAGAATGTTCGATCCTCTCGTCATACCTACTTTCTGCATGTCACGGACAACCTGTGTACACAAGGTTTGACATTTCCTCGAAACGGCTTCCCGGGGCACTGGGACTGTATCGATCCGGAGGGAAATATTGATTCGTGCTAGTCACGATGCATTGCGGGACCTCCAGCGGGACTTGCATCCCGGGCTGATAGGGCGCACCGTTAATGCTTGGAAAATGTCCTTTATGGCTTGGCCAGTGACTTCATATAGACTAGTGATGGCTTGCTTTTCTTTGGTTGGTTTGGCTTCGCGTAGGCGCGGCCACCTTGCCTCGGCAAGAGTGTGCACTGTGAGATTTGGATTGTAAATGTTGGTTGAGGATGGATATTGAGGCTTGGTTGATGGTTCGACATGTTATCGTGTTGCTTGGACTTGAGCAGGACGGTTTGCATGCTAGTTTCCCTCGAGTTGCTTATATATTTGCTTGTCGTTTGGTTTGAGTTGAGTGCTTGCATGCTTAAACTGCTTTACAGCTTTCCTTAACATGTCATCCCTATGCCATGAAATGAATATAGGATTCAACTAGAAAGATCACCATATAACTGTTTGTATTCACTATTTTTACTTAGTGTCGGCTTAGGCGAGTGGGTTACCCCGCTCACCAGTACGGTTGTGTACTGACCCACGTTTGTGGGCATTATTTCAGGTACGCAGGCGTAGTGGCGCTGCTTGGATATACGGGACATGATGTATGAACTGTAAGTACCTTTGTGGGCTAGAGAAAAGAGCAAGAGTATTTCATCGCCTTCGTGGCATCGCCTTCGTGGCCTTGTCTTCGATGAGGCATTTCATTTGACCCTATCGTGAGCTTCACTGCATATTACTCTGATTGTGTGCTTGGTACACAATACTTGACTTCCGCTGCAACTTGGTTGTTTTAATGATAACATTTGGTGTTTGACAACATCGCCTTGTACGAGCGCAACTCCAGGCTCGTACGGCATCACGTCTCGATGAGAACGATGGTCCTGCGGGAGAGCTGTAAACGTGGTGATTCACGTTCAGCGGGGACTATCGAGCTTGCGGGAGATTGGGGCGTGACAAATTGGTATCAGAGCGCCTGGTTCATTTTCTCGGACTTGGTCCTTCGCTTCATCACAAACTCTAAATAGCTTCCGCGTGTCGTCTAGCTCTTGACTCTACTCGGTGCCGCATTGGATGTTTCATGCAATAAGTCTATTTATTGCTGGTTGTGGCTGCATTTTATTCTTGGTTGTGTTGCCTTGGTTAGTTTTCGTAGGATCGCTTAGCCTCGTTAGGCGTTGTTGCATTCGTGCAGCAAGTTGGGTGGCGTTGTTGCATTTGTGCAACAAGTGTGTGCTTTCGTTGGGTTGGCTTAGCTTATCGTTCTGGGAGTTTCTGATTGCCTCAGTGGATCAGTTGGTTGGCATACGAGATTGGTTATGCGGCATGTTGTGAGTAGAAGCATTTGATGAGAATGGATCGTTGTACGAGTTGCTCGTGTAGCGACTGTGTTGGATAGAAGTTAGAATTTTGGCTGTGGCGCATCGGTTGGGCAGGTTTGAGTTTGGCTTGGGAATATCAGGATAGTTTGCACGAGTTGCTCGTACGGCAAATGTGTGAGACAGTTGGGTATTGGGTTGGATCACTTGGAAGAGAGATCGTTGCACGAGTTGCTCGTATTGCGAATGTATCAGACGGTTTGAGAATAGCTGCAAGCATTGAGAATGGAACATAGCACGAGTTGCATAATAAAATTGATGGAAATATTTGGATAATTCAAGCATTGCCTGAGTTTTGTGTCAGACTTGAGTTGGGAAAGGCATGATCACACATTTTGGAGGGTTCGGACGGATCTTGGATCCAGTGCAAGGAAATCGTAATGCGAGTAGCGACTTGATTCGGAGTGGTATATGGGATACCACATATTGAGCAA
Source organism: Iris macrosiphon (assembly GCA_036927795.1). NCBI lineage: Eukaryota > Viridiplantae > Streptophyta > Magnoliopsida > Asparagales > Iridaceae > Iris > Iris macrosiphon. Next base: position 187,263,678 of record JAYESA010000011.1, read on the forward strand.
GGAATTGAAATATTTTGGTTGGACATCAATGGAAATTGCCTGAACGAACTCGAGTAACAGAAATATAAGTTGGTTGGTGCAAGTCGATTGTGTTGGAAAGAATGAAAATGGAGCAAGTGAATATTGAGTTGAGCATGAGGAACAAACAGATTGGTGACGCTTGAGCGAAGCGATTGGTTATTTGAAGGATAGCGAGCACGGACTACGATTTTAGGCAACACATTTGAGATGTTGGTTGAGCAATGAAACACGATCTTGGTTTGGAGGGACAATGCGATGGACTTGAACGGTCTGGAAGGATTTTGGATATTGCTGCTCGAGAAGTTGACTCAGGTTTAGCGGAAGTAGAATTTTGGGCAAGCTAGTACAACAATGGTAGACGGATTCTCCGGAAGACGTGGACGGATTGAGGCAACAACTAAAGGTAAGAATTTGTGGCGGACAGACTTTTGAAGATAGCTAAACTTGGGAGCAACGTCGGAGCAAATCACTATGCGGTTTGAGCAAGTTGGACGTGCATTGTAGAATGCGGCAAGGGGATAAGAATTGGAGCAAGTCTTGAGTTTCGGAAATCATTGCAGTGGTAGTGCGAGAAGACGAACATGGCAGTTCGGAAAATTTGATGGATTCAGGGCATAACGACGGATTGATGGAAGACGGTTTCAAACGATCACAGTTCTCGAATTGTGGCTCGGATAGATAGCAAGACTCTAGGTGGTTAAGCGGCATTGGTTGACAGATCAGCAGAGGTAGTGCATGAGTTCTCGGATTCGGAAGTTCGCTCGGATGGAATGGTTGGATTTTGATTCGGATTTGCAGATGAGATATAGCATGGTTCATAGTAACTGTCCATCGTGATGATTACAATTATCGAGCGTAGCTTCGGGACAGCTGACCCTAGCGACTTGACCGCCCGATTAGAGATGAATATTGTAGACCCATAGAACGACCCTTGCGGCGGCGTATTTGGGAATGCGTCGAGGGCAGATGTGAGTAGTGTGTGTTGGAGATTTGGCCTGATTGACTGAGTGTTGGATTTGAGAGATCCTTGGGATAGCCTTCAGCTGAAGAAGCAGCCGGAAGACCGAAGCGATGGTGTGATTGGCCTAAGTCAACTGATGAGATTCAGAGTCGCAGATTTTTGACGATGGCATCGCCTCTGACTCATCGTGCCCTGGAAAGGAATAGCATTTATATAAATGGACGACTGTGGCGGCTCGTTCAGATCAAATTCTTGCGAATACTGGAAGGGACAGATTTGCCTCAAATTTACAAGATGCATCGGAACTTAGTCTGGGAAGCGTGCTCATTCGGAAGGTGAAGGTGATATTCTATGCTTCGAGGCAGTGGAAGCAGCGCGAAGAACTATTCCATGCGCAACCTAGGAATTGTGACGAGTGTGTCCACGTTGAAATCGTGGCAACATTATCCCTTTGGCGTGGTGGCGAGATCTTCGTGGATCACACGAACCTCAATATAGATGTTCACCCAGCGAGGTATTGAGATTTGATGGAAGAGATGTTTGGTTGAGCTGATCTAACCAAAGTTTGATATTTGGGTAAGTCGCCTAGCTGGGGTAGTATCAGTTGAGTTGATCGTTCGGTGCATGAGTTATATTTGGAGATGTTGCTAGTGCGGATTCAGAAATAGTTGGATGGATTGAGTTGGAACATGAACTGATTGAGTCATTGGAAGATCTTCATAATTGAGAATAGTGCCTAAGCGATTATGTTGGAATGGAAATCATGATTGGTTCGATTGGGAGTAAAGCAAATGGATGCCTCGGACATAAAGATACCCTTGTAACTTGTTCAAATTTTCTATCGCAAAGCTCGGCTGAAATACATATATTTTAGGGACGCCTTAAATATGTGTATCGATCCAAAACTAAGCGATACGAAGAATTCGTATTGAGCTGCAAGGAGGATGTGGGAATATAAAATTTGTACGAGCATTCAGCAGTGCGAGATATTGAGTTAGAATCGTGAATATGTGAGTTGCATAGAGCAGATCCATGGAATTGGATAGTGGCATGTGATAGGAATGAGTACCAGCACGGTTCGTGGACGAACCTGATTCTAAGTGGTATATTATGTAACGCCCCGCAACCGCTCGGAGCGTTACGCTGAGTCGGATTGAATGAAACAAATGCTGGTTCCATTTGATTTGTTAGATTTTGGGAAGAAGTATTGATTGAGTTGTTTCATGTGCAGATGGCTAGCGGGTTTGATGGAAATCAGGTGTTTGTTCAGAGCAATACTGAGATAGCTGAGTTGGAATGATAATGCCATCTTCCTTAGTCTGATCGGTCGGATGATTTGTAGAGCATGGCCTGCTCGCACGGTCATACCAGTTGAGTAGATTGCGCTTGCATCGGACCACGGGCTCAAGGGATTGGCCGTATCAGCAGGACAGGATGCTTAACGTGATCAAACATTGTGAGTGGGCTCTTTCCCTTCTCCTCTACTCCTTCATGCCTAATAATATGGAAAACACGTAAAGGCTTGAACACTTGGGCTGAAACATTGGGAATCACTACATTGAGGCGTGCATAGAGTGGACATCGTTGGCTTGGTAGGATTGTGGCTTGATTTGGTTTGCGCGTTGGATAGTTGGAGCTAGAGTTGGAATATTTCATTTGAGGCAGTTGGATTGAGTCATTGATGTATTGGGAATATCGGGAATCTGGGCGAGCGAGCGTGCATCCGTGTACGAGTATCACTTGGTCGCTTTGTCTTGCAAAGTGAGCAGTTGTGGTTCGAAACCGAACAACTGCATCGGCGAGGGTGTTGTGCCGCTTGATGGGGCATTGTGCCACGAATGGGGCATTGTGCCACTGAAACGGTATTGTGCCATGGGTTAGCTTTGAGCATAGGTGTTGCACCAAGTTTAAATACATTGCTGAGAAGCGGCATTGTGAATATGGGATAACTTGATATTTGGTGCCTTAGGCAATATGTTGGAAGAATGGTTATGGATGTTTTGGTTGGATATTTGGTTATGGGTGCTTCGGTTGGATATTCGGTTGAACGAGTCTAGGATCGCTTGGTGGGGCGAGAATGTTCGATCCTCTCGTCATACCTACTTTCTGCATGTCACGGACAACCTGTGTACACAGGGTTTGACATTTCCTCGAAACGGCTTCCCGGGGCACTGGGACCGTATCGATCCGGAGGGAAATATTGATTCGTGCTAGTCACGATGCATTGCGGGACCTCCAGCGGGGCTTGCATCCCGGGCTGATAGGGCGCACCGTTAATGCTTGGAAAATATCCTTTATGGCTTGGCCAGTGACTTCATATAGACTAGTGATGGCTTGCTTTTCTTTGGTTGGTTTGGCTTCGCGTAGGCGCGGCCACCTTGCCTCGGCAAGAGTGTGCACTGTGAGATTTGGATTGTAAATGTTGGTTGAGGATGGATATTGAGGCTTGGTTGATGGTTCGACATGTTATCGTGTTGCTTGGACTTGAGCAGGACGGTTTGCATGCTAGTTTCCCTCGAGTTGCTTATATATTTGCTTGTCGTTTGGTTTGAGTTGAGTGCTTGCATGCTTAAACTGCTTTACAGCTTTCCTTAACATGTCATCCCTATGCCATGAAATGAATATAGGATTCAACTAGAAAGATCACCATATAACTGTTTGCATTCACTATTTTTACTTAGTGTCGGCTTAGGCGAGTGGGTTACCCCGCTCACCAGTACGGTTGTGTACTGACCCACGTTTGTGGGCATTATTTCAGGTACGCAGGCGTAGTGGCGCTGCTTGGATATACGGGACATGATGTATGAACTGTAAGTACCTTTGTGGGCTAGAGAAAAGAGCAAGAGTATTTCATCGCCTTCGTGGCATCGCCTTCGTGGCCTTGTCTTCGATGAGGCATTTCATTTGACCCTATCGTGAGCTTCACTGCGTATTACTCTGATTGTGTGCTTGGTACACAATACTTGACTTCCGCTGCAACTTGGTTGTTTCAATGATAACATTTGGTGTTTGACAACATCGCCTTGTACGAGCGCAACTCCAGGCTCGTACGGCATCACGTCTCGATGAGAACGATGGTCCTGCGGGAGAGCTGTAAACTTGGTGATTCACGTTCAGCGGGGACTATCGAGCTTGCGGAAGATTGGGGCGTGACAGTCGTCCTGTACAAAATAATCCTTAACGGTAGGTCATATTCTTAAGTTTCGGGACGAAACTTCCAATTAGTTGGGTAGGATGTAGCGCCCCGTTCTCCCGGTGCGGAGATCGCGGCTAAGAAACACAAGACGGTATCGTTCGATCGGGATAGATTGAATTAAGAACTCGTCCTCGTTATGGATTTGTTTCTTCGGAATCGATTTCCATATTCAGTGGACTGCGCCCCAAGGATCGACTTAGCGGCAGAGTCAGGACGGACCTCTCTGCTGCTATCTTTTATTGCCTCGGTTTTCGATGTCGCTTGTTGCTTTCGTGCTTTGAGTTGGTTTTGGGATTTGCTTGTTTTCCTTGAACGGTTTCGATGGTTTTCATTGTTTTCGTTCATTGACTTGCACTTCTATTCCGAGATTGGAAAGAGAGGAAGAAGTATTAATCGAGCTGTTCGTGTGCAGGTGAACGAACAGTAGGCGGCTTGCGAGCGGAGTCGTGAAGCGCCTCTTTCCTTCTCCTTCCAAAATCTAAGTGAGTGGCTACCAACCCGATTAGCTAGCCCTGCTTCCAAGCTTCACTCCTTTGCCCCGATCAAACGATACCAAATAAAATAAAAGAAACCAAGATAAAAAGAGAGTAGACTTGGTATGTTATGCTTGTCAATAAACCGCACGAACGGATACTTAACTGCATGCTTGTTCGCTTGGAAATAATCATAAACTGTTGTCACGCCCAGTCCCCAAAATGACGAGGGACTGGAGATACGTGGCAATGGCCAGCAGCACGCACCGATGGACAACTCAATTTAATGGATCCATCAGGGCATGCTTAAGCTGTAGTCTAGCAGTACTAAGTACAAGTCTCAGGTATTACTAATCTCATCCACAGAATAACCACAGATTAATTGCCAAAAATAATGCAATAGAAATAAATAAGCAATATCAGATAAGTGTCTCGGGAACAAATCCGAGAATTATTCTGTTACATTCAAGGGAACATAGACTGGAAATAAAATACTGAAAAGGAAATACTGTGTAGCTGAAGCCGGTGCTCAGGTGAAGTCTTCTGCAACTATCTCGTCCTCGGTTCCGGGTTCTGCTCCAAGGAGTGCTCCTGTACCGTACACCTCGGGGTAGTTCTCTGCGGCTATACCTGGGGACATAGTCCATTCCAGGTCCTCAGAGGACATAACAAGGTACAGAAAGTACAAGCCAAAACATATGCAGTGCAGCAATAAAATAACAGCAGGGTAAATATGTAAACCAGCTAGTGATATGCAAGTGAGAGTTTTAGTCATACTCAGGCTGAGACTACTACAGGATCAGTGTCGAAGAAACCATAGCAGTATTTTTTTGAAGTGCCAGTAAGGAACCAAAGCTCTGTATCAGAGTCTAAGGCACCGCCAGATAAAAGTATTTATATTATATTATATTCAGCCTTGATATGATAATACTCTCCCCACCCCATGTAATCTCACGTCACAGTTCCAGAAAATATCAGGTACAAGTCACGCAAGTTTGAACTAATGCAATGAGTCAGGCTAGAATCTAAGCATGTAAACTGGAAATGACATAAAAATGTAACCTATACGGGATCACCAGGTATATCTCAGGCAATTCTGTCACATGAAGAGTGTCAGGTGTCCTGGGTTAAGCAGTTAAACATGTTGCATAAGAATCTACCAGAAATCAAGTAAAATACTATAACCAGGATTGTCTGAGAATTGGCAAGCTTTACTTGCCCACTGATGTATAAACAAGTCCAGAAAATAACTAGCAAGCTGCAAGTTTTGGCAAGGTACACTTGCCTGTGGTTCCGGTTCGGTTTGCAGTTCTGACTTCGGCGAGAATTGCAGGCGGTACTCCGGTTGCTGAAATAAACATCACCATCAGATCCAAAAAATATCAATCAGCTAGAAACGCCTGTCCTTGGGTCCAATTTGGAGACAAGGGCAAAAACGACAGTTTCGGGCCAAAACGGGGTCCACCGGTGGGCCCGCTTTGCACCGAAAAATGCGTCCGGGTCAAAGGTCTCCAAACTAACCAAACTTAGTGTCAACAGGTCAGGAACGCTGATACGAACCCAGCGGAACTTTCAGATTTGAATTCCGATGAGCCGATCACAAAATCGCCCGTCGAGCGGGGCTTGTGGGGCCCACGACACGCGATTTTGTCAACGTTCTCAGAATCGAACTAAACTTGACCCACAGGACCAGCGTATTGCTACGAGTCCGATGGCGCAAGTTTCGTCTCGATCCGACGTATGTACACAAAGTTAGGGCGCGTTCCAGAAAGTACGGATACGGGGCGATGTCCGCGGATACGCGTTGATTTCGGTGTGCACGCACACCCGAATCAGCTTCCGCGAAATCCCACACGTCCGTATCGACGAGACGTACGTATCTGTGAAGACCGCGCGCGACCAAGTCATCCCGTTTGGCGGGGCGAACCCAGTTCCGGGGTGAAACAGGGTCTGGTTTTTCCTGTTTTTGGATCGCGGTGTGCGATCACCACAGGACGCGATGCCCTGAACGGTTTGTCCGGGCACCGAGAGGGTCATACAGGCTTCGCAACGCAATTTGCGGAATCGAAAACAGAGATCCAAGGTGCAAGTTACGAGTACCTGAAGGGGACCCGAGAAACCGAGTTTCGAGTTGTGTCCGACACGTGTCGGATACCAAATCGAAAGCTAGGGTTAGGGTTTGGGCTCACTGGCCGGCGGCGGGGACGGCGGCTGGGGAGGCACTGAGGCGGAGGAGGCCGGGGGCGGTGCTGGCTAGGGCGGCGACGCACCGGAGCGGCGGGGGTCGGCGGCGCAAGGCTCGAGCGGCCGGGGCCTGCTGTGAGGAGGAGAGAGGAGGAGGAGGGAGGAAGAAGGAGGGGCTCGGGCTGGGCGAGGCGCTGGGAGGAGGAGGTCGGCAGGAGTCGGCGGTGGCGCACGGCGGTGAGGAGGTCTGGGGTTTGGGGATGCGGTGGCCGGAGGGGCTGATATATATAGGGGAGGGAGGAGCTGTCGTGGCCGAGGGAGGCGGAGGAGGGGGGGAACGTGGCGACGCGTGGGTGGTCGTGGGGTGAGGTGGCCGCCGGAGAGGTCGGGCGACGGCGGGAAACGCGCCGGAGAACGCGGGGAAGAGGGAGAGGGGGTCAGCCGGGTTGCGGGCACGGGCGGGTCGGGTCTGGCGGATCCGACCCGACCCGCTAGGGGCTGGGCTCGGGTTGGGCTGGGCCGGGCCGGCCCAACGGGCCGCGGGCTGGGTTTTAAAAAAAATAAAAATAAATAATAATAATAATAATCAGTAAATATTTAATAAATAAATAAATAATTAAATAATTAAATTTAGGTGTTTAAAAAATTAGGTCCGGGGCCCAATAAATTCCAGAAAAATTGCCCTAAGTCCAGTTTTTTATTTTACACCCAAAAATATTATTTTCATAATATTTTAATATTGTTTATTATCATTTAAAAATCACTTAATAAATAAAATCCTGTTTTTAAATTACAAAAAATTCTCAGAAAATTCCAGAAAATTGTGAAAAATCCAGTTTTGAAAATCTTGAAAAAATTAGGAGGTTTACAATCTACCCCCCTTAAGAGGATTGCGTCCTCACAATCAAAGAATAACCGGTCAACAGAGATGACGCGGTCGCAACATCGTTTGAAAATACATCACAAGACACTTTAGGGAAATACCGTTTCCCTAAAAATTGAAAGTTTTACACTTTCCAGGAAAATCTAGTTAAAGCAAAAATCTACAACTCTTATGAAAACCAGGTTGTTATTAACAAGTTGCAAATTACTAGGTTGGGGCTGAGGTCACGAACCAGTAGGCACGAGCTACAACAAGACTAGAAACGGATAACTATGAATCACTTACTCGCATCGGCTTCCTGCACAGTCATCGCGTAAGCCTGCTCTCGTCCTTGAGGTAGATTCCTCTGCTGTTGCTGAGCTTGCTGGTAGGGTGCTGCTCGAGGTGCTGGTGGAGTTTGCTGGTTCGCCCTTGGTGCTCCTTCTCTACGCTCAGGGCAGTCTCTCACTGCATGTTGTTTGGATCCGCAGCCTAAGCATAGTCCGAGTTTACGTCTACATTCCTTCTCGACATGGCCTATCTTGCCGCAGTGGTAACAGGTAGGAAGGTAGAAGGCTTTTGGTGCTGCTGCTGGTGGCGAGCTTATTTGTTGACGCTTTGCAGACTCCTCTTGTGCTGCTTTGGTTGGTGCGGATGGGGAAGGCCGCTTCAGTCTGGTCTCTCTCTTGGTGACGCGCTCTATACGTCGAGCCGCAGCAAGAACGTCCGAGTATGATGTTGGTGCGACGGACCCAATTAGTTTCTGCAGCTCAATGTTCAGTCCGTCGAAGAATTTCTCGGCCTTCTCTTCCTCAGTCGGGATCAGGGTGGGGGCGAAGTGGCTCAGACGAATGAATTCTGCGTTGTACTCTTCCACCGTCATGGAGTCCTGAGTGAGGCGATTGAATTTGTCCTGCAGTTCTGATCGAGCGATGGCAGGAATGTACATCTCCTGGAAGAGTCTGGAGAACTCCTCCCAGGTGACTCGGTCTGGTCCGAGTCGCGTCTCCTCGGATAGCCACCAGTGATGAGCGTTGTCCGTCAATTGCATTCTGACGGCTGTCATCCAGCGTTCCCGTGGAAGTTCAGCTGCTTCAAGTTGAAGCCGAATGTTGGTGAGCCACTCATGAACTTCTGTGGGCTCCTCTTTTCCAGAAAAAGTGCGGGGCTTCAGTTGGCGGAAGTCAGTGATTGAGCCTGTAGTTGGCCGTCGAGCTGGTAGGTTGGCCTGCTCCAGTGCAGTTACAATGCTGTCCCTCAAGAAATTAGCTTCGCGACGCTGAGCCTCGTGTTGGACTTGTTGCTGTGCTTGCATCATCGCGTAGATCATTTGGAATATCAGCTGCCCGTCTATTGGCTGTCCTTGTGGGAGTACGGGCATTGGTAGGACGAACTGCGGCGGAGGTGGGATATCATCGCGCCGGAATCGGGAGGTAGGTTGACCTGCCTGCTGGCTCTGTTGAGTTGGTGGAACTCCTCCGACTGGTGTCACTTCGTTGTCATAGGTGACACCTGTAGCTTGGGGTGTTCCGACGGGAGTCTCGTTGCATTATTGTGGGTCAATTTCCCTGTATCCAGAATAACCAATAAGAGGCGCACAGGAAACAAGGCAAGATGCAAGTTCAAGTTAGTTCGAATACGATACAGATATCAAAAACGATTTCAAGCAAGTGGATGAGATCCTAAAAAATATCCTATCTTATTGCAGGCCTGTTCGGTCCCTAAGTTGAAGCCGAACAATTTTAGTCGTCGACCTGCATGGGCCACCACAAAAACCATGTCACGCCCCAGTCCCCAAAATGACGAGGGACTGGAGATACGTGGCAATGGCCAGCAGCACGCACCGATGGACAACTCAATTTAATGGATCCATCAGGGCATGCTTAAGCTGTAGTCTAGCAGTACTAAGTACAAGTCTCAGGTATTACTAATCTCATCCACAGAATAACCACAGATTAATTGCCAGAAATAATGCAATGGAAATAAATAAGCAATATCAGATAAGTGTCTCGGGAACAAATCTGAGAATTATTCTGTTACATTTAAGGGAACATAGACTGGAAATAAAATACTGAAAAGGAAATATTGTGTAGCTGAAGCCGGTGCTCAGGTGAAGTCTTCTGCAACTATCTCGTCCTCGGTTCCGGGTTCTGCTCCAAGGAGTGCTCCTGTACCGTACACATCGGGGTAGTTCTCTGCGGCTATACCTGGGGACATAGTCCATTCCAGGTCCTCAGAGGACATAACAAGGTACAGAAAGTACAAGCCAAAACATATGCAGTGCAGCAATAAAATAACAGCAGGGTAAATATGTAAACCAGCTAGTGATATGCAAGTGAGAGTTTTAGTCATACTCAGGCTGAGACTACTACAGGATCAGTGTCGAAGAAACCATAGCAGTATTTTCTCGAAGAGCAGTAAGGAACCAAAGCTCTGTATCAGAGTCTAAGGCACCGCCAGATAAAAGTATTTATATTATATTATATTCAGCCTTGATATGATAATACTCTCCCCACCCCATGTAATCTCACGTCACAGTTCCAGAAAATATCAGGTACAAGTCACGCAAGTTTGAACTAATGCAATGAGTCAGGCTAGAATCTAAGCATGTAAACTGGAAATGACATGAAAATGTAACCTATACGGGATCACCAGGTATATCTCAGGCAATTCCGTCACATGAAGAGTGTCAGGTGTCCTGGGTTAAGCAGTTAAACATGTTGCATAAGAATCTACCAGAAATCAAGTAAAATACTATAACCAGGATTGTCTGAGAATTGGCAAGCTTTACTTGCCCACTGATGTATAAACAAGTCCAGAAAATAACTAGCAAACTGCAAGTTTTGGCAAGGTACACTTGCCTGTGGTTCCGGTTCGGTTTGCAGTTCTGACTTCGGCGAGAATTGCAGGCGGTACTCCGGTTGCTAAAATAAACATCACCATCAGATCCAGAAAATATCAATCATCTAGAAACGCCTGTCCTTGGGTCCAATTTGGAGACATGAGCAAAAACGGCAGTTTCGGGCCAAAACGGGGTCCACCGGTGGGCCCGCTTTGCACCGAAAAACGCGTCCGGGTCAAAGGTCTCCAAATTCACCAAACTTAGTGTCAACAGGTCAGGAACGCTGATACGAACCCAGCGGAACTTTTAGATTTGAATTCCGATGAGCCGATCACAAAATCGCCCGTCGAGCGGGGCCTGTGGGCCCACGACACGCGATTTCGTCAACGTTCTCAGAATCGAACCAAACTTGACCCACAGGACCAGCGTATTGCTACGAGTCCGATGGTGCAAGTTTCGTCTCGATCCGACGTGTGTACACAAAGTTAGGGCGCGTTCCAGAAAGTACGGATACGGGGCGATGTCCGCGGATACGCGTTGATTCCGGTGTGCACGCACACCCGAATCAGCTTCTGCAAAATCCCACACGTTCGTATCGACGAGGCGTACGTATCTGTGAAGACCGCGCGCGACCAAGTCGTCCCGTTTGGCGGGGCGAACCCAGTTCCGGGGTGAAACAGGATCTAGTTTTTCCTGTTTTTGGATCGCGGTGTGCGATCACCACAGGACGTGATGCCCTGAACAGTTTGTCCGGGCACCGAGAGGGTCATACAGGCTTCGCAACGCAATTTGCGAAATCGAAAACAGAGATCCGAGGTGCAAGTTACGAGTACCTGAAGGGGACCCGAGAAACCGAGTTTCGAGTTGTGTCCGACACGTGTCGGATACCAAATCGAAAGCTAGGGTTAGGGTTTGGGCTCACTGGCCGGCGGCGGGGACGGCGGCTGGGGAGGCACTAAGGCGGAGGAGGCCAGGGGCGGTGCTGGCTAGGGCGGCGACGCACCGGAGCGGCGGGGGTCGGCGGCGCAAGGCTCGAGCGGCCGGGGCCTGCTGTGAGGAGGAGAGAGGAGGAGGAGGGAGGAAGAAGGAGGGGCTCGGGCTGGGCGAGGCGCTGGGAGGAGGAGGTCGGCCGGAGTCGGCGGTGGCACACGGCGGTGAGGAGGTCTGGGGTTTGGGGATGCGGTGGCCGGAGGGGCTGATATATATAGGGGAGGGAGGAGCTGTCGTGGCCGAGGGAGGCGGAGGAGGGGGGAACGTGGCGACGCGTGGGTGGTCGTGGGGTGAGGTGGCCGCCGGAGCGGGCGGGCGACGGCGGGAAACGCGCCGGAGAACGCGGGAAGAGGGAGAGGGGGTCAGCCGGGTTGCGGGCACGGGCGGGTCGGGTCTGGCGGATCCGACCCGACCCGCTAGGGGCTGGGCTCGGGTTGGGCTGGGCCGGGCCGGCCCAACGGGCCGCGGGCTGGGTTTTTTAGTAAAAAAAAAAAAAAAATAATAATAATAATAATCAGTAAATATTTAATAAATAAATAAATAAATAATTAAATAATTAAATTTATGGGTTTAAAAAATTAGGTCCGGGGCCCAATAAATTCCAGAAAAATTGCCCTAAGTCCAGTTTTTCATTTTACACCCAAAAATATTATTTTCATAATATTTTAATATTGTTTATTATCATTTAAAAATCACTTAATAAATAAAACCCTGTTTTTAAATTACAGAAAATTCTCAGAAAATTCCAGAAAATTGTGAAAAATCCAGTTTTGAAAATCTTGAAAAAATCAGGGGGTTTACAACTGTTGCTTGTCTTGTGCAAATACATATTTCATACTCGTGTTGCCTGAAGTGCATGAATGCTTGACAATTATGGATATGTCGTGTGCTCGTGTTGCCTCGAAGGCGTAACTGATTGTTTAAGTAACGTATTGTTCGATCATGGACAACTTGTGCACAAGGGTAAGTTCTGCGGACGGTCGCTGGGGCACTGGCACCGTTCCGGTCCGGGCGGAACTCGTGTGTAGTCATCGTGTGCTGGAGGGGATAGCTTGCAACGCATCGTGTGCTTGTCGTATTCTCGTTGCATGCTATCCCTGTCCTTGACTATGTCCGTTATGGCACCACGCTAGTGATCATCGTGTATATTTAAACCTGTTGCATACTAACTTGTGTCTTCGTGGCAGGGAAGGCATGGTAAGTATTGTGCAGGTAATTCAGACGGTCAGGTAAAATCCACCTAACGGTGGCACATTCATTTCAGTAAATTCTATATGCTGCTTACTTGTAAATGAACTAAGGCAAGATAGAAACCCACAAAAATATGCATGCTTCACTAAACAATGTGTTGATTGGTATAGTCAGGCTAGCTCGCCTTCACCAGCATGTTTCGATATGCTGACCCTCGTTGAAACAGGTTCTCCGCACCAAGGCGAACCGAGCGAGGAGCCGAAGTCGTCTACCCGATCCAGTCCAACTGTTGGCGCACCTTCACCGCGCCCCTTGAAGCCTTTTGAAGTCCGAAGCTGCAACTCTTCATACACAAATGCAGCTCCGTGGCAAAGCCGTCCTCCAGCCTGGAGGTCTTTATCGTTTTGAGTTTATAAAGGGATGTAATGTACATGACTGCTATCTCATTTTGAGTCATCTCTTTTGTAAGCCGTTCGGCATATTAGCTAACTCGTTCAAGAGTTTGTAATAGATGTTCATTATCAATAAAAAGAACTTTTCTATGTTTCAAATCTGTGTTTCAATTTATCTGCGTACTCTGAATATGTGCTTGCTATGCAAATCATTAAAGCCTTGTGCGGGCGCAACTCCAGGCCCGCACGGCGGTCACGATTCGGGGGACGCCTCAAACGATTCTACGGAATCGGGTCGTGACACTCACTGGCCGCATGCACCCACTGGCTGCACGCTCCAGGCAGAGTCCACTCTTCGAGACAAGTACTAAGTGATGGGTCATAAAGGCGTGTAAGAGAAGTGACTAAAAGTGATTGATGTGACATACCATGAATGCGTGTCAGAGAAAAAATAAAAGCATAAAAGGTGTGCACGAAAAGGACTTGCAGGAAAAAGACACATATGTCGCTTCTAAGTTAAATGAAAAATGGGCCACATGGGCTTACTGACCGTATGAGTTTCTGGCCGCATGGACACTTGCCCTTTGGAAAATCTCATGCGTTCAGTGTTCTATGCATTCAGCTTAGGGGCACATATGCAGAGACAGTTATGCGCCTAACAAGATATGCGTCATGCTAAAAATAGTGCATGAAGCTGGGCGCATGGAAGTCCTCCATCCCCAAGCAACACAACTCCATGGAAAAAGCTCCAAAAATCAAAAAAAATATTTTCTTCATAAAAATTTATTTTAACTCCAAATCAAGTAAAAAAAGTCAAATTGTACGAAATGAAATGCTCTAACCTAAGGAACAACTATTTTTTCGAAAATACTAAGTTTTAATAGATCAAAATCAAGAAAAATCATGGAACTCATAAAAACTCTAAACTTAAAACTCAGATCTACAAAAATCTATACATCGAAATCCAAAACTCAAAAAACTAAATATGATCAACAACTTAAGTTGAACATTTTTCATCAAATACATATTTAAAACAACATATATATAAAAAAAAATCCAAAATTTTAGGATTTCACCATTGAGAAAGATGTACTTGCTTTGGGTGGCTCCTGTCCTCTACTTCTCACGGTCCAAGTCACAACAACTTCTCCCTAGGGCTAGGGTTTGGCTAGAGGGGCTTGAAGGAAAGGAGGAAGAAGGAAGCAAGTAGAATGAGAAAATAAGTGAGGAGAGAGAAAATACTTATATATAATAATAGGGGAGGGGGATGGTTTAGTCATGGGTTCGATCAAATGAACATGACCAGGTGTCTATTCTACACGTGGATCCTAAACCGTGTCTATGACAATGCCAATAGGTATTCTACTGGTCTCGGGTAGTCTCTCTCAGCAACAGGAAAAATAATAAATAAAATGACAGGAACCAACATGAGAAAATACAGCAGGAATACATTGTCAGAAAAATTAAATTCTAGAAATTCAAGAAATACCAAATATAGAATCGGGTGTGACATAATGGAGTTCACACTTAAACCCTATAGAAAGTTAACCCATATGGGCCTCCACCCCATTTGTATATACCAATACTAAGCATAGCTATATATTGAGATATACACATTGGTAGTTTTTTAATGTGGGACAAAAACTCCCAAAGCTAAGTAGAAAACATCAACAATCCCCCACATATATCACAATATATGGTTGAACGTTCCTCACAAAGACTTCTATCATGCATTAGGATAGCTGTCGCCGATGATTTGAACCTTCCCTCATGGGTCAAACAATAATACGATACAAGAATGGACTAGGCCTGAAATTCTGCACCATAGCTACTATTCTTTCCACTCACACAATGACCTCAGCTGTGCCATCCGGTCGCACGTTAAAGGTCCTGTGCTGACCTAGTCTCAATGTATATATCTTGGGCGTCTACAAGCTTTCCCTCAAGAGACGACCTACAACTCTATCCATACACTTAGGTGAGTTATTCCACTATAGAGAGTTTATTATCCGGTATGAAGCCTTGTGCTTTTGTGCGGTGCTACGCCGTATGACATGGCCGCCCATTGTCGAGGATCCCCCTCTTGTGGTGTCATACCACTGTAGCATAAGAGCACATGCCTCTTAGTAGTGCCTTTATTACACACAACATGGAGCCTTGCGCTCCTGTGTGGTGCTACACCATTGTGAGATGGCTTAAAGTCGAGGTTCACTCCCTCATGTGGTGTCACCTACTATAGCATGAGGTCACAAGCCTCTTAGTAGTGTTGTACTACTTTTCAGCATGAAGCCTTGCGCTTCTGTACGGTGCTACGCCGCTGTGACATGACTCGAAGCCAAGGTTCACTCCCTCATGTGGTGTCACCCACTGTAGCATGAGTTCACATGCCTCTTTGTAGTGCTGTACTACCACTCTCTATCTCTTTTCAGCATTAGGCTACCTGCCTATGTGCGATGCTACCGCCATTTTGACATGGCCTGAAGTCGAGGTTCACTCCCTCGCGTGGTGTTACGCCACTGTAGCATGGGATACAAGTCCCTTGTAGTGCTGAAACTACTCGTGCTTCCTGTAACGTATGCCGAAAATTCACTCTACCCGAGAACTCATTAAGGCGTCAAAGCCATCATTGCACAGAAAATGTTCTAATCATGAACAAATAGTAGACCAAAGTAGTTTCGGGTACATATCCCACGATGTCCCAGAGGACTACCCACTGTACCTAATATCATCCTGGTCAATGGTCCTCCTTTGAACCAATAGCTAGTTGCCTGATAGATTTCTCTTTGAACCAATAGCATAAAACTAAATGGTAGGATTGTAGAGACACAATACCAGAGGTCCTCCAAGCCTATATCTGCTGCGTCCTTGACTATGTGCGGTGTTACTTTCGCTGTGACATGGACTGCAGCCGAGGCTTTACCTTGTCGAGGTACCTTATAGTGGTTTCACCCCACCGTAACATGGAGTACTGCACTCCTTTATAGTATTTGACTCTGATTATTTGCGGTTCTACTGCCGCTGTGACATGGCCAAAAGTCGAGGCTTTACCCTATCGAGGTACCTCTTGGTGGTATCACGCCACGGTAACATAGAGTATTATGCTCCTTTATAGTTCTTACGATCAATTGGCGCTTGAGGCCTATTATGAACGGATTCGCCAAATTCACCTAATTCCGATCTTTTAGTCACTGTAATGATCCACACTAGCTGCGCTCATTCAGTATTTTGTACTGGCCCTTAAGGCCTATCGTGAACGGATCCGCCAGAATCACCTGGCTGCGAACATTAACCACTGTAATAATCCACGCTAGCTGTGCTCATTCAGTGTTCTATATTTTATTCACACAGTTCTCTTCGATACTTTGAAGAGATAAAAAGATGCTACTACTGCAGCTGATAGTGCAAAGAACTCTGAGAGTAAAGACTGCTTCTTCGACTTCCACAATATAGTAGCACCACTCCTGGAGAAGTCACGTCCTCCTGTGGACCTTTTCCTCTTTTTTTCCTGAGTACCAACTGGCATCACTGAAGCCTTCCATAATATCTGGATAACTGCTGTAGTGCAGAATATACCACCACTGAGTCCACTTGAGAATACTGACGACTCTCTTCACAGCTTTCAGTGTTCAACAACACACAACTGCTCGTGAACTGACTCAGTATCCCTACATCAAGAGCTATATCAGATCAGGTGGTACTCGCAGCTTGAATTATGCACTTGATGATGCTTGAGTACACCAATTTTCTGATACTTTCCTTGGATAATGTAAACCCCCTGATTTTTTAAAATTTTAAATTTGGATTTTTCATAATTTTCTGGAATTTTCTGGGAATTTTCCGTAATTAAAATCAGGGTTTTAATTATTAAATGATTTTTAATTGATAATAAATAATATTAAAATATTACGAAAATAATATTTTGGGTGTAAAATGAAAAACTGGACTTAGGGTAATTTTCTGAAAATTTATTGGACCTCGGACCTATTTTAAAACACCTAAAAACTATTATTTATTTAATTAATTAACTAATTAATTATTTAATTATTTATTTTATTTTCCGGCCCAGCCCAAACCCCGGCCCAGCACGGCCCAGCCCAACCCATTGGCCTATCGGGTCGGGTCGGGTCCGCCCGGCCGAACCCGACCCGCACCCGAACCCAAACCCGCTAGCCCCCAGCCTCCCCGCACCACCCGGTCGCCCCCGCGTCCGCCGCCGCCTCCCGCGGCCGCCTCGCCATGCCGGCCATGCGCCCCCGCCCGCTGCGCCTGACCCCGACCCCAGCGCCGCCTTCCTCGGCCCCCTGGCCTCGCTCCTCCCCTATAAGAACCCCCACCACCCTCTTCTTCGGTCACCCCCTCCGATCCGCCACCGTCCCGCTCCGTCTCCTCCCGCCGCCGTGCCGCCAGCCCCCCGGCCACGCCTTCCCTCGCCGAGCCTCGCCAGTGCGCCACCGCCTCCTCCCAGCCCTGCCGTGAGCCGCCCGCAGCTTCCCCTTTCTCCTCCTCCTTTCTCCCCTCCTCCTTCTTCCCCAGCTCCGACGCCTCCTCCGGCCGCCGTGCCCACGCCAACGCCTCCGCCGACGCCTCGCCAGTGCCGCCTAGCCCTCCGGCCGGCCTCCCCGCCGCAGAGTCGCCGTCCTCCGCCTGAGAAACCCTAACCCTAACCCTAGTTCTCTCTGTGTGTCGGACACGTGTCGGACACGTGTCGGACACGAGATTTCTGAGTTTTTTGGACCCTGTTCAGGTACGCGTATCTTTCTGCTCGTAACCCCGTTTTTGATTTCGTCAGTTGCGTTACGTAGCCTGCATGACTCCCTCGGTGCGCGTGCAATCCGCTCGGGGCATCGCGTCCTGTGGCGATCGCGAACCGCGATCCAAAAACCGGAAAAAATGCCCTGATTCACCCTGGAACTGGGTACGCCCCGCCAAACGGGACGACTTGGTCGCGCGTGGTCTTCACAGATACGTGCGTGCCGTCGATACGGACGTATGGGATTTCGCAGAAGTCGATTCGGGTGTGCGTGCACACCGGGATCAACGCGTATCCGCGGACAACGTCCCGTATCCGACTTTTCTGAATCGCGTCCTAACTTTGTGTACACATGTCGGATCAAAACGAAACTTGTGCCATCAGACTCGTAGCGATACGCTGGTCATGTGAACCAAGTTTGGTTCGATTCTGAGAACGTTGACGAAATCGCGTGTCGTGGGCCCCACATGCCCCACTATGGGCAATTTTGTGATCGGCTCATCGGAATCCAATTCTGGAAGTTCCGTTGGGTTCGTATCATCGTTCCTGACCTGTTGACACTAAGTTTGGCAAATTTGGAGACCTTTGACCCTGACACATTTTTCGGTGCAAAGCTGGCCCACATGTGGACCCCGTTTTGACCCGAAATTGCCGTTTTTTCCCTTGTCTTCAAATTGGACTCAAGGATAGGCATTTCTAGCTGATTGATATTTTCTGGATCTGATGGTGATATTTATTTCAGCAACCGGAGTACCGCCTGCAAGTCCAGCTGAAGTCAGAGCCGCAATTGGAACAAGAACCACAGACAAGTGTACCTTGCCAAACCCTGCAGCTTGCTAATTATTTCCTTGGCTTAATGTTGCATCAGTGGACAAGTAAAGCTTGTCAATTCGCAGTGATTCCTGTTATAGTACTTTGCCTGAATTCTTGTATAAATACATATAATCTTGTTTTAACTGTTCAACCCAGGACCGAGTGACTTTACTTAGCGTCCGATTACTAGTCGGGTGCCAACCCCGTACGCGGAGTTGTATAACGTCACGTAGACATTGATATCGACACCCTATGTATTCTCGTACTTGTCTTATCAAGTACATCATAACCCAGGACACTTGACACTATTCATGCAGACAGAATCTTTCTGAGATATTCATGGTGATTCTGTGTAGGATACATGATTGACATAGATATTATATTCTTAGATATTCTATGACCTGTTGCATTAGCTATGATCCCGCTGACATGGACATGAGACGTTATGGTCATGGTATGCGTGGTTACATTGGGTGGGGAGAGACACACAGGCTACAGGCTGATCCATTTATATATATCCACTACTATTGTGAGGTTGTAGACTCTCCAGCAGAGCTAGACCGTTTACGTGTTATTACTGCTACCGGCTCCCCGATACAGAGCTTGTAGCGGTTTCAGCCTGAGTTCTAGTGATGCTCTCAACTTGCATATCACTTAGTTGGTTACATAGTTTACCCTGCTGTTTCATTTAATTTTTGTACTGCTTATATTTTGGCTTGTATTATCTGTACCTTGTTATGTCCCCTGAGGACCTGGAATGGACTATGTCCCCAGGTATAGCCGAAGAGATCCATCCAGAGATACACCGTACAGGAGCACTTCTAGGAGCTGTACCAGGACCTGAGGACGAGATCGCACCAGAGGACTTCTCCTGAGCATTGGCTATATATAGTCAGTTATTTCTGTTTCTATTTCCAGTTCATTTATTTCCTGTCTATTTGCTTGATGTATCAGACTTGTTCTCGGATTGTTCACCGAGACACTTTTATTGAGATTGTTAGTTTATATTATTTATATTTATTCTGGCATTTAATCTGTGATTATCTGTTGTGGATGAGATTAGTATAGACTGTGACTTGTAATATTGTTCTATTTCCTGTTAGACTACAGCTTAAGCATGCCCTGATGGATCCATTAAATTGGGTTGTCCATCGGTTCGTGCTGCTGGTCATTGCCACGTGTCCAGTCCCTCGGTATTTTGGGACTGGGGCGTGACAGATAAGGCTTCATCTCCATCTCACACCTGAGGAGTATCGACCCTGATACCCAAAGCGTGTGACCAACTGTTCATGAACATCGCTTATGACTGAGCAAGACCCCTGGCATTCGGATTATCTTATATCCTTAAGGATGATATACACAATCCCATGTCCTGAGACTGGACAAAAGGACATCTTTTTTATAGTGACACTTCTATATCCACAATTGGGATTTAGCAAGTCGTCCACATAGATAAAAAAATTGACTCATTTCTTATCAACGAACTTTGTGTACACACACTTGTCTGTCTCGCTGATCCTGCGACAACTTTCATTACTAGATGACTAGTCAAACTTCTGCTGCCACATCCTGGGATTTCCTTCAGGCCATATTTGAGATATCACCAATCCGTAGACTGTCTTCAAACCTGAATGACAATAATTCTGATTGTTGTCCGTGAATCTCTCATGACTGTCTTCCTCCAAGACTTGTTGTCTTCCCTTCATCCGATAAACAATCAGCTTATGAATAGCATCTACGACAATCATCATCTTGATATATGAAACTTCAACGAGGTGCTACAAAACTCAGTCCCATGTATCTGAGAACCCCCCTAGGCTACAAACCTAGTCTTGAAATCAACTGTTCTGTCTGCTTCCATTTTCTTCTACTGAAGATATATAAGCATACGATAGGTCTAGCTTATTCAGGCAGATTGATCAACATCCAAGTATTGTTATGGGATTAATTTCTTCATGGATTGCCTCCTCCCAACAGACTGAGTCCCTGGTATTAATCACCTCATAATTGGTAAGTGGAACGACCTCCATATGATAGGTGATCAAATCATCTTTGGTCCTTCAACCTCCTGACTCTTCTAGCTGACTGCTCTTCTAGTTCTGGTTCAAATGTTGTCTCTTAAAAGAAAACTCCTTCCTGGACTACGTCTTCTTCTATATAAGTGCCAACAATCCTGGCTGATACGGTCCTCCGAAAAATCCCCATAATCGAATGATATTCATGTGGATCTGATTTTGAACCAGAGTTACATCAGAAGTGACGAATGGTACAAAGGAGATGACCGTAAGTGCAACATTCTTTCACAGACAATCTGGAAGGCCCTTTGAACAACAATAAAGAAGTCATCATTGTTGTTAATTGCTCGTCCTTCCAATCTGCACCTTCAATGGACTGGAAGAGTACGAAGATGTCGTTCCATAGTCAATTCCATGTTCTGAGATGAACAATGCGAATCCAAAGAACGATGCATGTTCCATAGTCAATTTCATGTTCGAAGCCGAACCATGCGAATCCAAAGAACAATGCCCTGCGTATTTAAAACTTCTGAGTCTATTGAGTTATAGACCGGTATGACGCTCAGCTCCAAACTTGAAGTCCCTGAAGTTCTCGAACGCTTCATCCTTCGAATATGATAAGATATGTGAACATGTTTCCTGAGAATCATCGAAGAAAGAAGTGATAAACTTCATCCCGGCTCTTTGTGGAGAATAGAAGTCACAAATATCTGAGCGCACCAGCTCCATAGGATTTATACTTGTAGTCATCCGTCTAAACGGCTTCCTGACTACCTATGTCTGAACATAGCCATCACATGTCTCCACCTCCTTACCCCCACATCTTGTTGATATTCCAGAACTAGACATCTATGTTGAAAAAGACATGTCTTAGTCATATGCATCACAACTCAATTAGAGCAATCTCTTCCTCAAGCCAGAATTCCAGAATAATTATCCTGATCCCTAGATCTTCTTCTTGACACTTGTTCTATGGTGATTCACGTCCAGTGCGCCGAGGCGCGGTGATTCGCGTTCGTTTAAATTCGGCTACGGGGGCGAGGTGGCGGTCCGGCTATACGGGCGGCCCCTCGGTTCGGGGCCGGGGCGTGACATGAGTGGGAGACTCTGTGCCGCATATGATATGGTGATCTCAGTTTTTTTCATCTGTTTACTCCCTCCTCAAATGAAAGAGCAGGTCCTCTATATATAGAGGAAAACAGTACCTATGAGGCCTGAGGAAACTCCAGGCCGCATATGTGCTGACCGACCAGATCCCCAAAAATTTGGGTGTCAGAGCCGAATGCGCCGTCCGTGCCATCTCCTACGCCTGACACGCTGTACTGCACGAGGTAGACAGCGCCGCCAAACACAGAAAGTAGCCGCTTGCGCCCATAATCCGAAAAGCACCAAAAACCATGCGCCGCATACTCCACCCAAAGCAGACCCTGTCCCATCCACATGTGACTCGCTCATCCAAACATGGCAGCATAGCTTCAGGCCGCATAACGTCTGGCCATAAAGACCTGGCAGCATAGCGCCCGACCGCATAACTCCTGGGCGCTTAGCGTCTTGGCCACATGCGTCCGAGCTACCAACCGTGCATGCAACTCGCGTATAAATGAGCGCACGAGGGCCATGCTAAGTGCAAAGTGCGCCAACAAAGCGTTACTTTGTGCCCTTAAGTTCGTGCTCGAGTCCGAGTCGTTAAGCTCCTTATGGACTTAGCTCATAAGGAAAACTTTTCAAAGGTGGTGACAAAACAAAAAAATGTCATAATGTAGTTCATACTTAAACCCTATAGGAAAGTCAACCCACATGGGCCTTCATCCCATGTGCATATACCAATACTAAGCATAGCTATATATTGAGATATACAAATTGGTGGTTTTTTAATGTAGGACTAAAACTTCCAAAGCTAAATGAAAAATACCAATACTATATATAGATCATGTATTCTTGTATTAAATTGAAGAATTGGAGAATGCTTCAAGTTTCATTTAAAGTTTCACGTCCGATTATTTTTTATAAATGCCAAAATTTTGTACTAAACATATTTCCTTTAAGTTTTCGTTCTGCGTCTAGGCCAATTTTGAGGGTGTGTGCTGTCGTATTAGATCTTTCAAATTTATAGAAGTCCAAAAATTATATATATATATATATATATATATATATATATATATATATATATATATATATATATATATATATAATTAAATAAATAAATAAATAAATAGTAAAATTATGCCCTCTTCCTCTTTGTCTTTCTACTTCCGTCGTTCAGGAACAAACACTTCGCCAAATTCTTTTCGAATCCATGAGAGAAGGTTCGAGAACCTATAGACTCTAAAGCAACACGACTTCGGTTCCGACCGAATATAGCCCTTTAAGCGAGAGGGCCAAGGTTGCCGTTGGCGTCATAGTCTGCTTCCGCTTGCTTCTTCGCTTTATCCGGGATAGGGCCATCCCTAAGACTTGCTTGCTCTATATGGAGTGCCCCGTGGTTCCTCGAGTATGTCCCAGGGATCATCCGAAGAATGGAAAGACGGCTGGCTTGACTCTCGTTCCGTCTCACAAGATCTAAGACCAAGTTGACGAAGGTAGGCGAATCATGATGCTCTGAAGGTAAGACAAACCAGTCATGAAGCACAAGGCGAGCGGATCAATATCATCTCACAGCTCCCGCTCAACCTCCTTTCTCGACGTTGGACTGCCCAAACCAGAGCCAAGCAAACATTCTCTATCTCTGGATACCTGGTTTCGCAGTCGTCCCCCCTATGCTATGTTACGCGGCCGTAATATTTTGTAGTTTAGTCTTTGTTATGATTACTGTTATTCTTGTCCAACCCTAGATAGCTTAAAATTATAATTCTATGATAAATGACAATTGAAAGATACTGTAGTTGAATGATTTTGCTGACGTTAATTTGGGATGATTTAAATTTTAAATTATTTACAAAAAAATAATAAATAGACCCAAGTGCGGATCCAATCACCAAATTTTTTTTATTTTTCATTTATAATTTTTTTTTTTTTTTTTTTGTGAATCAGTCTATACCTAACCACCTCTGGGTCGGTCCTGAGTTCATGGAAATCCTAGACGAACTTTCAAAATGGACTTCACATATATAATAAAAAAAATTGAACATTAGTAAATTAAAAAAATGCTCAACCAAGACTTGAATCTAGAAGACCTCTAGTATACAAGTCTAACATAATAACCACTACACCACAATTAACTTGTGGTAAAATAGGTCCATAGCATATACTAGTTCTATTTTAGATACAAAATTATTAGTATACATATATTTAAGTTGATTTTTTGAATCATACTGGTTCGTGGGTCTTGGACGATGGTTCTAGCCGTCCTTGACCAGCCGGCCCAGAGCTCATCCTAACGCCCTCTAGTCCATCCGACCTCAGTTCAGATTTCTGATTCTGCTTTGCATAGACCTCCATTTATTTCAGTCCATCCGACCTCAGTTCAGATTTCTGATTCTGCTCTTGCATAGACCTCCATTTATTTCACAGTTCAGATTTCTGATTCTGCTCTTGCATAGACCTCCATTTATTTCAGTCCATCCGACCTCAGTTCAGATTTCTGATTCTGCTCTTGCATAGACCTCCATTTATTTTTAGCAACACATCTAGCGTCATCCACCTCCAGATTGTTACATAGAATCAACTTTATGCATAATGGAGGTCAGTAGTTTGATTTCCACTATCCTTGAGCTTTCACTCTTTATAAAACAGATGTCTATGAAAAAGACTCGCTGTCTTAATCAATTTGCTGATACCTATGGTAAGAACAAATATTAAATATTAAATATTAGTAGGCTTACTAAGCTATCACACTACATCTGTATTCACTGAATCCTGAAGAATGGCGTAGGGGTGGGCACGTTCTCATTGGCTAAAAAAAAAGTTGCTGACACTAGCACAAAGATTAGCGTTGACATTTTTTTTTTCGACGAATAATACAATGCCATATGGCCTTCGGACTAATCAGCGGTCTCCCATTCGATTTGGCAATACTTTTCCTTAAATAAAAATTCGGTGACAACTATAAATAGGCGAATCATGCTTAAAGTTGGTTAATTATATATTTGATGTAGCTTGTGTATAAGCACATCTTTCCAACGGTTCCACCAACATCAATCAGGACTCCCATATAAAATGGATTGGATTTGTACGAGGATAGTAAAAAATAATAAAATAAACTTTCGTTCCAAAAATTGTGTATAAAATGAACTTTCGTTCCAAAAATTATGTGATCAAAATTTAATGTGAAAAATAATAATAATATAAATCTAGAATATAGAATTTGGGGTTCCAAATGTTGGAAAAAACAAGACCTTTTCCGTCTTTGTGATGAGATGAGAATATAAAATAGAAATGGAAGAGAAGCAAAAAATAAGAGAGATACACACACAAGATTTACCGAGGTTCGGCTCAATTTGAGTCTACGTCCTCACCCGCTCCTTCTTCGTTTTTTCACTATAATCAAATGAAAGATTACAAAGAGCTCTTCTCTCAAGTTGGTACAACTTCACTTGAGGATCACTATCTCTCTCACTCACTTGAAAAGAATTACAAGTGTGAGGATTACAAGTTGTGTTCTAACCTTCACCATCTCCCCTCTATTTATAAGGAGGATAAGCCTCTTGGGTACACCACTCTATGTATGGAGAAGTCCAAAGGGCAGCCTTTTCATCTCCCAAGATTAGTCCTTCCATCTTCCAATGCATGGAGAAAGGCAATACATCATTATTGCATGCAAGATGAATACATGCAGAATATGAACAGATAGCCTACTTTCGAGAGCCATAACTTCTTCAATACACCTCAGAATGATCTGGTTCAAAGCTGGAAAGAAAGAGAAAACTTTTTCCAACAACTTTCGCGTTGAAGACCGAGCCTAATTATGCCTGCAACAGCTCCGAAAACGGCTCCCAAAACTGTATCTAGTCACAGAAAACTGCACCCAGAAAAATGGCTAAGTACTTGGCCGAACCCAACCATGGGTGACCGATTTTCATGGATCAAATCCATATTGGTTCATCATGGGGATGGACCCCGTTCCCATCAATCTCCCCCTCCATCCACATGAGGAGAGAGGTTTTCAAACAGTAGTCATACTTGCCTTCCTTCGGCAGAAGTCATGCTTCTCTTTTGGTAGAGGCTTTGTCATCATGTCCGACGGATTTTGGCTTGTATCAACCTTCTTAATGTGCATCAGTTGATTCTCCAAAGCATCTCGGATCCAGTGATGGCGTACGTCGATGTGCTTTGTCCTTGAGTGATATGTAGCGTTTCTACTCAAGTCGATGGCGCTCTGACTGTCACAGTAAAGAGTGTACTTCTCTTGCTTGAGCGATAACTCCTTTATGAAGTTCTTCATCCACAAGAGCTCCTTGCTAGCTTCTGTGGCAGCAATATATTCAGCTTCTGTGGTGGATAGAGCGATACACTTTTGCAGCTTTGATTGCCATGATACGGCTCCCCCTGCA
Organism: Iris macrosiphon; assembly: GCA_036927795.1. Lineage (NCBI taxonomy): Eukaryota > Viridiplantae > Streptophyta > Magnoliopsida > Asparagales > Iridaceae > Iris > Iris macrosiphon. Next base: position 187,289,857 of record JAYESA010000011.1, read on the forward strand.
AAGATAAATAAGTATCCAGATGTGGACTTTCTTTTGTCCAAGTCACCTGCCATATCAGAATCAGTGAAACCCTCCAAGATAGGTCTGCCATCTCCAAAACATAAAGAATATTTAGAAGTTCCTCTAAGATATCTTAGGATCCATTTTACTGCTTCCCAATGTTCTTTACCCGGATTGGCAAGAAAACGGCTTACCACACCAACTGCATGTGCTATGTCGGGTCTTGTACAAACCATGGAGTACATCAAGCTTCCGACGGCTGAGGCAAATGGAATGCTCCTCATCTCCTCCTTTTCTTTCTCTCTTGAAGGACTTTGTTGTGAGCTTAGCTTAAAATGAGCTGCTAGCGGTGTGCTGACCGGCTTGGAGTTCAACATATTAAACTTTTCCAGAACACGTTCAATGTATCTTTCTTGCGATAGCCACAACTTTTTCGCATTTCTGTCCTGAGAGATTTTCATTCCCAATATATGTTGTGCCGCTCCTAAGTCCTTCATGTCAAAGGACTTGCTCAGCTCTTTCTTCAACCTGTCAATTTTAGACATATCTTTTCCAACAACAAGCATATCGTCAACATATAGAGGGAGAATAATGAAATCATCATCAGAGAACTTTTGGATATAAACACAATGATCTGCAGATGTTCTTTTATACCCATGGTCAAGCATAAAAGAATCAAACCTTTTATACCACTGTCGCGGTGCCTGCTTGAGCCCGTACAAGCTTTTCTTTAATTTGCAAACCAACTGTTCTTTGCCTTTTACCTTGAAACCCTCTGGCTGCTCCATATAGATTTTCTCTGCCAAATCACCATGGAGGAATTTAGTCTTCACATCTAACTGCTCAACTTCAAGATCTTGAGAAGCGACAAGACCAAGAATAACCCGAATAGAAGACATCTTTACAACAGGAGAAAATATTTCTTCATAATCAATACCTTGCTTCTGACTGAAACCTTTCACCACGAGGCGAGCTTTGTACTTGACTTGGTCATTTCCTTCATTCTTGATTTTGAACACCCATTTGTTCTTCAAGGCTTTTCTGTTCTTCGGTAGCTCCACCAAGTCATAAGTGTGGTTCTTATGCAAGGAATTCATCTCCTCTTGTATGGCTTTCTTTCACTTGGTATGATCTTCATGTACTTGTGCTTCATGGAAACTTTCTGGTTCACCTGCATCTGTCACCATAGTATATTCTGAAGTAGGATATCTGGTTGAGGGTTGTCGATCTCTATCCGACCGTCTCAACTGAGGTGCTTGTAGCTGATCCATATGAGGTGGCTCTGCATGTTCATGCTCCCCCTGATCAAAACCTGGGGAACCTGTAATTTCTTCTTCTTCCTGCATATCGTGAAAATCATTATTTTCTAACATAGGAGAAGGTAAAACAACCGGTGTGGAGATTGGATCTGGGACGATGTGAGTGTTTTGTGGCTCCTCTTCTTTTTCAAAATCAGTAAGTGTTTTATCTTCACAAAATACAACATCCCTGCTCCTTACAATTTTCTTGTTTTTAGGATCCCACAACCTATATCCAAATTCATCATTTCCATATCCCAAGAAGATGCATGGAATGGATTTGTCATCAAGTTTTGTTCTTTTCTCCTTAGGTACATGCACAAATGCTTTGCACCCGAACACACGCAAGTGGGAATAGGAAATATCCTTTCTACTCCAAACCCTTTCAGGAATATCTTCATCCAAAGGAACTAAGGGGGACAAATTTATCAAGTAGCAGGCTGTTCGTACTGCTTGTCACGACCCGCACCCGGATATTCGGGCACGAGTGCGTGGGCACGTCCAGCCTACGCCGCAGTGTCGGCGGTAGTACGCTGTCTAGGGCATAATCACAGGTAATATAAAGTCTATCTCATCCACAAAAGTAAAATAGACAAGGAAAATAACAGGAAAAAGGAATGCTGAGATTTCATAATATTTAATCTGTGACAACCAATCCACAGTTAATACAAGCCAGAAGATAAATCGGGGACAAACCCGAGTATGTGCTGAAAAGGAAAGAATAAGCAGCTACAGCTAACTGCTCCACAGAAGTAGCCTCCTGGGGGAAACTGGCTCCTCATGTGTCACCTGCTAACTCATAGGGGCCATAATAGGTAGGGCAAAGTCCTCATCATCGCCTAAATCAACGGATCCAGTCAGGAAAGGAGCAAAGTACACAGTGCACATCAAGATTAAAACTAAATATTTATGACAATTAGATTGAGCATCATATTGAGAAAATTGCATAAAAGGAACATCAATATCTCAGAGTTAATGCTATACACAGGAATATGAGAAAGCAGGAATAAATGTGACAGAAAATGAAAACTACAACAGTCAACAAGAGCCATAACTAGACAAGAAGCTATGTGTGTGAACTTGTGTATTTAGAATACCTAGTTGGCATGTAGGGGTCTATAAGGTTAAACCGGCCGCCATAGACGGCTATTAATCACGAATAATCGAGATCCGGCTGATGGACAGTCGTGTACCAACAGCTATTAATCATGGCAAGAGTCAGGGTAAGCTACATGCCTTTCAGTATTCTCCCACCCGACATGAAAAACAAGACATGAACTCCAATATTCAAGACATGAAATTCAGTGTTCTAGCACTACGTGTAATCATCAATGGTACATGTAAGGCAGGGAATTAACTATCACAATATAAAGATTAAACTTGAAGTGCAGGTACTTGCCTGTTGTTTGGATCCGATTAATAGTTCTTCGGGGAAATATCCAGAGATGAGTCCAAATACTGAAATAAATATTATCATCACGCTCAGAAGATGTCAAATAGCTAGAAACGCCTATCCTTGGGTCCAATTTGGAGACAAGGGCAAAAACGGCAGTTTCGGGTCAAAACGGGGTCCGCCGTTGGGCCCGCTTTGCACCGAAAAACGTGTCCAGGTCAACGGTCTCCAAATTCACCAAACTTAGTGTCAACAGGTCAGGAACGCTGATACGAACCCAACGGAACTTCCATATTTGGATTTCGATGAGCCGAACACAAAATCGCCCGTCGAGCGGGGCTTGTGGGGCCCACGACACGCGATTTCGTCAACGTTCTCAGAATCGAACCAAACTTGACCCACAGGACCAGCGTATCGCTACGAGTCCGATGGCGCAAGTTTCGTCTCGATCTGACGAGTGTGCACGAAATTAGGGTGAATTGCAGAAAAGGCGGATACGGAGCGATGTCCGCGGATACGCGTTGATTCCGGTGTGCACGCACACCCGAATCAGCTTCCACGAAAACTCACACGTCCGTATCGACGATGCGTACGTATCTGTGAAGACCGCACGCGACCAAGTCGTCCCGTTTGGCGGGGCGGACTCAGTTCCGGGGTGAAACAGGGTCTGGTTTTTCCTGTTTTTGGATCGCGGTGTGCGATCACCACAGGACGCGATGCCCCGAACAGTTTGTCCGGACACCGAGAGGGTCATACAGGCTTCACAACGCAATTTGCGGAATTGAAAACGGAGCTACGAGGCGAAAGTTACGCGTACCTGAAGGGGACCCGAGAACAGGGTCAAAATCGTGTCCGACACGACATAGGACACAGTGTCCTGTGTCCCGTGTCCGTGTCCAAAGGGAAATTAGGGTTAGGGCTTGGGTTCTGAAACTCCGGCGGGTGGCCGGCCGGAGGTGCGCCGGAGGGGCCAGGGCAGCTCGGGGCGGCGTCGCCGGGGACGGGCGGAGCCGACCGGGACACGGCGAGGGCTGCCGGCGGCGATCTCGGCCGCTGCTGCTGCATCGAGAGGGAGGCCGGGGTCGTGGAGGGAGGAGGAGCCGGTGGTGGCTCGGCGGAGGCGACGGCGGGCAGCTCACGGCGGAGCGGGGTGGGGCAGCTCACGGCGGAGCGGGGTCGGGCAGCTGCCGGAGGGAGGAAGTCGGGGGGGGTTTAATAAGGGAAGAGGGCGGTGGCTCGGGGCCGAGGAAGGCGGCTACGTGGCCGGGCGGGACGCCGCATGGCCGGGGCGGGGCGCCGCGTGGCCGGGGCGTGGCGGCGCATGCGGCGTCAAACGCGGGCGGCCGGTCGACTGGGTCAGGGAGAGGGGAAATGGGTTCGGGTGCGGGTCTGGGCGGGTCGGTTCAGGCGGACCCGACCCGACCCGCTAGGGTATTGGGCCGGGCTCGGAGCGGTTGGGCTGGGCCAGAGCGGTTGGGCTGGGCCGGTTTATAATAATAATAATAATAATAATAATAATAATAATAATAATAATAAATGAATTTATAAATAATTAAATAATTAAATAAATAGTTTTTAGGCATTTAAAAATAGGTCCAGGGCCCGATAAATTCCAGAAAAATTACCCTAAGTCCAGTTTTCTATTTTACACCCAAAAATATTATTTTCATAATATTTTAATATCATTTATTAACAATTAAAAATCATTCAAAAATTAAGAACCCTGATTTTAATTACAGAAAATTCCCAGAAAATTCCAGAAAATTGGGAAAAATCCAAGATTTAATAATTTGAAAATTCAGGGGGTTTACAACCTACCCAACTTACAAAAATTTCGTCCTCGAAATTTAAAATTAAGCCATACTCTGTTAACCTTTCATGTACATCAATCGCAATCTCCTTGCGATAATTTAAATTCTAATCATGTCCACTGCAATCACTTCAAGGCTAAGACGACTACTTGTTCCAATCAAAATTCAACCTATGGTTATTACTTCTTACTTCCTCAAATTATCCACAAGCAGATTTTTAATTTTAGTCCATATAGTATTTTCAAGATGACCTTGCCTCACGATTCGAATTAGCATAATTCCCCTAGAAGTGATTCGAGTCCAACAATATTGGTATGTTTCAGCCCTTTTAAATTACATTCACATCCTCAATATTCCAACTAGGTAGTCCAACCATCAACTTTTAAATTCTTAATTTAAATCATCAAATTGAAAAATAATTTAAGTGTAGTCCACCAATGTTCAAGTCTGAATTACATCCTCTAAATTCAAGTTGACGATTTTACTCTCATTATTCAAAATTAAATCATGTACCTAGGATGTAACTATTGGGTCCTCGATATCAATTTATTAATCATCTTAGTCACTCCTCTAAATTTTCAAAATTATAAAGGCTTGCTTCTTCCAATCTAACCCTACTCGGTCATAATCCAAAGGACATTCCTCTCGAGTTGACAACTGCATTGCTACCCCACTTATAGTTTACCCATCTATCACAAAAGACTATATACCTTAAGAAAATATTCTTTAATATGGTTACTCATGTCATTCAATCCTCGAACTTCAACGCCGATCATATCACATATGATATGTCCTCAATTACGAAAGTTTAATCCTCAAGTATGTGATCGACCTATGTGGCATATCCAGTACTATCTATGTATCCAACTTATACCAAGCACATGATTTCGTCTTCCCGAAATAAGGGAAGACGAGGATCAATAATAAAGAGTTCAAGGGTGGGGTGATAGAACAGAAGTATAGGGATCAAGGCGTTTAAAGAATTCAGGTGAGAAATTGTCAAGCGATGGTGGATTGAATCCTATCTTGGTAATTCCTATTCACATTCTCATATTAATACAGTCATGTAACCTGATATAATTTGTTCAGACATGTCTAGGGCAAGTATATTAGTCAACTATATATCTCAATCCACGTAAAGTAGTGTGAAGGGTGAATCAAAATACACTAAGGTTGATCAGACCGTAATACACTGATTCTGAATAGACAATTGTATTAGTGTGTCGACCCACTAATACATATGTCATGAACAAACTCGATAAAGAGTAAGCTTGCAAAACTAGGCTATAGAATAGCAGCATAAGTCAAGTACATCAAAATTCAGTGTGCTAGATGATGATGAAAAGAGGTACAGATTATTGAAGTTCATAAAACAACCTACATTAAGCATAACAACAAAAGAATTCTAAAACCTCTACAGTTATCATTATAAAAGCATACCAGGTTATTTAGCAAGTTTAAAATTACTAGGTTGGGGCTGAGGTCACGAACCAATAGGCACGAGCTAAGCAATACTAGAAAAATATCTACAAGTCACTTACGCGCATTAGTTACTCCAAGAGTCTGCGCGTTCTCCACGGTCATGCTGGTAGAGCATCTCGTGGTGATCTTGTAGGAACCCCGTCGCTTGCTGGTAGATCCTTTACTCTGCATCCAAAATAAACGATAAGAGGCGCACAGGAATCAAGGCAGGATGCAAGTCAAGAAATTAATTCAAATCCGACATAGATGTCAAGAACGATTCAAGCAAGTGGATGAGATCCTAAACTTATCCTATTCTTATTGCAGGCCTGTTCGGTCCCGAAGTTGAAACCGAACAATTTAGTCGTAGACCTGCATGGGCCACCACAAAAACGTGTCACGACCCGCACCCGGATATTCGGGCACGAGTGCGTGGGCACGTCCAGCCTACGCCGCAGTGTCGGCGGTAGTACGCTGTCTAGGGCATAATCACAGGTAATATAAAGTCTATCTCATCCACAAAAGTAAAATAGACAAGGAAAATAACAGGAAAAAGGAATGCTGAGATTTCATAATATTTAATCTGTGACAACCAATCCACAGTTAATACAAGCCAGAAGATAAATCGGGGACAAACCCGAGTGTGTGCTGAAAAGGAAAGAATAAGCAGCTACAGCTAACTGCTCCACAGAAGTAGCCTCCTGGGGGAAACTGGCTCCTCATGTGTCACCTGCTAACTCATAGGGGCCATAATAGGTAGGGCAAAGTCCTCATCATCGCCTAAATCAACGGATCCAGTCAGGAAAGGAGCAAAGTACACAGTGCACATCAAGATTAAAACTAAATATTTATGACAATTAGATTGAGCATCATATTGAGAAAATTGCATAAAAGGAACATCAATATCTCAGAGTTAATGCTATACACAGGAATATGAGAAAGCAGGAATAAATGTGACAGAAAATGAAAACTACAACAGTCAACAAGAGCCATAACTAGACAAGAAGCTATGTGTGTGAACTTGTGTATTTAGAATACCTAGTTGGCATGTAGGGGTCTATAAGGTTAAACCGGCCGCCATAGACGGCTATTAATCACGAATAATCGAGATCCGGCTGATGGACAGTCGTGTACCAACAGCTATTAATCATGGCAAGAGTCAGGGTAAGCTACATGCCTTTCAGTATTCTCCCACCCGACATGAAAAACAAGACATGAACTCCAATATTCAAGACATGAAATCCAGTGTTCTAGCACTACGTGTAATCATCAATGGTACATGTAAGGCAGAGAATTAACTATCACAATATAAAGATTAAACTTGAAGTGCAGGTACTTGCCTGTTGTTTGGATCCGATTAATAGTTCTTCGGGGAAATATCCAGAGATGAGTCCAAATACTGAAATAAACATTACCATCACGCTCAGAAGATGTCAAATAGCTAGAAACGCCTATCCTTGGGTCCAATTTGGAGACAAGGGCAAAAACGGCAGTTTCGGGTCAAAACGGGGTCCGCCGTTGGGCCCGCTTTGCACCGAAAAACGTGTCCAGGTCAACGGTCTCCAAATTCACCAAACTTAGTGTCAACAGGTCAGGAATGCTGATACGAACCCAACGAAACTTCCAGATTTGGATTCCGATGAGCCGAACACAAAATTGCCCGTCGAGCGGGGCCTATGGGGCCCACGACACGCGATTTCGTCAACGTTCTCAGAATCGAACCAAACTTGACCCACAGGACCAGCGTATCGCTACGAGTCCGATGGCGCAAGTTTCGTCTCGATCTGACGAGTGTGCACGATGTCCGCGGATACGCGTTGATTCCGGTGTGCACGCACACCCGAATCAGCTTCCACGAAAACTCACACGTCCGTATCGACGATGCGTACGTATCTGTGAAGACCGCACGCGACCAAGTCATCCCGTTTGGCGGGGCGGACTCAGTTTCGGGGTGAAATAGGGTCTGATTTTTCCTATTTTTGGATCGCGGTGTGCGATCACCACAGGACGCGATGCCCCGAACAGTTTGTCCGGACACCGAGAGGGTCATACAGGCTTCACAACGCAATTTACGGAATTGAAAACGGAGCTACGAGGCGAAAGTTACGCGTACCTGAAGGGGACCCGAGAACAGGGTCAAAATCGTGTCCGACACGACACAGGACACAGTGTCCTGTGTCCCGTGTCCCGTGTCCGTGTCCAAAGGGAAATTAGGGTTAGGGCTTGGGTTCTGAAACTCCGGCGGGTGGGCGGCCGGAGGTGCGCCGGAGGGGCCAGGGCAGCTCGGGGCGGCGTCGCCGGGGACGGGCGGAGCCGACCGGGACACGGCGAGGGCTGCCGGCGGCGATCTCGGCCGCTGCTGCTGCATCGAGAGGGAGGCCGGGGTCGTGGAGGGAGGAGGAGCCGGTGGTGGCTCGGCGGAGGCGACGGCGGGCAGCTCATGGCGGAGCGGGGTCGGGCAGCTCACGGCGGAGCGGGGTCGGGCAGCTGCCGGAGGGAGGAAGTCGGGGGGGGTTTAATAAGGGAAGAGGGCGGTGGCTCGGGGCCGAGGGAGGCGGCTACGTGGCCGGGCGGGACGCCGCATGGCCGGGGCGGGGCGCCGCGTGACCGGGACGGGGCGGCGCATGCGGCGCAGGCGGCGTCAAACGCGGGCGGCCGGTCGACTGGGTCAGGGAGAGGGGAAATGGGTTCGGGTGCGGGTCTGGGCGGGTCGGGTTCAGGCGGACCCGACCCGACCCGCTAGGGTATTGGGCCAGGCTCGGAGCGGTTGGGCTGGGCCGGAGCGGTTGGGCTGGGCCGGTTTATAATAATAATAATAATAACAATAATAATAATAATAATAATAATAATAATAAATGAATTTATAAATAATTAAATAATTAAATAAATAGTTTTTAGGCATTTAAAAATAGGTCCAGGGCCCGATAAATTCCAGAAAAATTACCCTAAGTCCAGTTTTCTATTTTACACCCAAAAATGTTATTTTAATAATATTTTAATATCATTTATTAATAATTAAAAATCATTCAAAAATTAAGAACCCTGATTTTAATTACAGAAAATTCCCAGAAAATTCCAGAAAATTGGGAAAAATCCAAGATTTAATAATTTGAAAATTCAGGGGGTTTACACTGCTTCTCCCAAAAATATTTTTGGTAATTTAGCTAAGGATAACATACTCCTTATTCTTTCCACAATTGTGCGGTTCATTCTTTCTGCAACCCCATTGTGTTGTGGTGTGTGTGGGACAGACTTTTGGTGTCTAATGCCATATTTAGAGCAATAGTCTTCAAACATCCTTGAAGTATACTCACCACCATTATCCGTGTGAATACACTTCAAGAGCTTTCCGGTTTCTCTTTCAACTTTGGTATAAAAATCTTTGAAAACTTCAAAGACTTGATCTTTGGCTTTTAGGACATACACCCATACTTTTCTAGATGCATCATCAATGAAGATCACAAAGTAGGAGGCACCACTAAAGGTTTTTACATTTATGGGTCCGCATATGTCCGAGTAGACTAAGTCCAATATGCCGGTTTCCTTTTTGTTATAGTTTTTAACAAAAGCTACCCGATGTTGTTTTCCAATTAAGCAATGATCACAGTGGGATAATGATATACCTTGCATGGATGGAAGTAGTTGCCGCCTTGCGAGAGTTTGTAGTCCTTTCTCGCTCATGTGGCCAAGCCGCTTGTGCCACAAATCCATAGAGGTACCTTCCACTGTTCCAAGTCCATCATTCTCCAAGTGGAACTGAGTTTTGTAGAGAGTGCAACACTTCTTTCCTCTCGCAAGTACAAGTGAACCTTTGGTAAGCTTCCAACATCCTTTATCAAAGTTGCTTGTGTATCCTTCTTCATCAAGCTTGCCGGTGGAGAGAAGATTAAGACGAAGATCGGGCACAAATCTAACATCTTTTAGAACCATCTTTGTTCCAATGTTAGTGGTAACACAAATATTTCCAATGCCAAGAATTTGAGAAGAGTTTTTGTTACCCATTTTTACCGTCCCAAGGTTACCTTCACGAAGCGAAGTGAAGTAGTCCTTCCGGGGAGTAGCATGGTAGGAGGCACCAGAATCAATCACCCATTCCGAGTCTTGGCAAGTGAGATTTGTACAGTCTTCTTCACATGCCGAGAAAAGCACAATTTCATTGTCAATGGCAACGGCTGCACTTTCAGTCTTTTCCTGCTTCTCATTGGTCCTTCCTTCCTTTTGTTCTCGCTTGAGCTTGCGGCATTCCCGTTTTATGTGTCCACTCTTCCCGCAGTGATAGCAACTGATGTCCTTTCTAGCCTTTGATTTCCCTCTTGACTTGTCACAGTTCTGAGGATATCGACTTTTGCTCCTCCCCCTATTCTCGGTAACAAGAGCATGAGAATAGGAGGATCCGGATGACTTTCTTCGAATTTCTTCATTCAAGAGGCTGCTTGTAACTTGGTTCATGGATACAACTCCGTCAGGTACTGAGTTGCTAAGAGACACCACCAGAGTCTCCCAACTGTCTGGCAACGAGCTAAGCAAGAGAAGGGCTTGAAGCTCGTCGTCCAACACCATCTTCATGGCTACAAGTTGATTCACAATACTTTGAATTTCATTTAGATGTTCAGATATAGAGTCACCTTCTTTGAACTTGAGATTGACAAGCTTCCGAATCAAGAAAGCTTTGTTGCCGGCGGTCTTCCTCTCGTAGAGATCTTCAAGTTTCTTCTACAAGCTATTCGCCGAAGTCTCATTTGACACATGGTGGAATATGGTGTCATCCACCCATTGTCGAATGGTGCCAATGGTCTTCCGGTCGAGCTTCTTCCAATCTTCTGCCGTCATAGACTCCGGCTTGGAAGATACTCCTTCAACCGGTGCATAAAGGTCCTTGCAATAGAGAAGGTCCATCATCTTCGCCTTCCATATCATCCAATTGCGGCCATTCAAGCTAATCATACGAACGCCGCCGATGGGAGTCTCCATCTTAACACAAGAAGATTAGCAACCTGGCTCTGATACCACTGTTGGGAAAAACAAGACCTTTTCCGTCTTTGTGATGAGATGAGAATATAAAATAGAAATGGAAGAGAAGCAAAAAATAAGAGAGATACACACACAAGATTTACCGAGGTTCGGCTCAATTTGAGCCTACGTCCTCACCCGCTCCTTCTTCGCCTTTTTCACTATAATCAAATGAAAGATTACAAAGAGCTCTTCTCTCAAGTTGGTACAACTTCACTTGAGGATCACTATCTCTCTCACTCACTTGAAAAGAATTACAAGTGTGAGGATTACAAGTTGTGTTCTAACCTTCACCATCTTCCCTCTATTTATAAGGAGGATAAGCCTCTTGGGTACACCACTCTATGTATGGAGAAGTCCAAAGGGCAGCCTTTTCATCTCCCAAGATTAGTCCTTCCATCTTCCAATGCATGGAGAAAGGCAATACATCATTATTGCATGCAAGATGAATACATGCAGAATATGAACAGATAGCCTACTTTCGAGAGCCATAACTTCTTCAATACACCTCAGAATGATCTGGTTCAAAGCTGGAAAGAAAGAGAAAACTTTTTCCAACAACTTTCGCGTTGAAGACCGAGCCTAATTATGCCTGCAACAGCTCCGAAAACGGCTCCCAAAACTGTATCTAGTCACAGAAAACTGCACCCAGAAAAATGGCTAAGTACTTGGCCGAACCCAACCATGGGTGACCGATTTTCATGGATCAAATCCATATTGGTTCATCATGGGGATGGACCCCGTTCCCATCACCAAATTGAAACTTTCTATTCTACAAAATAATTTTCTACATTTTGAATCTAAATATTCTTAGGCCCAACTTATAGTTCCTGTGGATGGGTTGGATCTGAAAAATCTAGAAATTAGAACTTACAATGAGTCTTACTATTCAACCAAATAAGCTTCTAAATTATGAATCTAGAATCTAGATTCTGGGATGGATCTTACTAATGATACTCTAATAATGCTATTCATCCGTCCAAGTATTCCTCCAGATCATCCTTAGGTGGCATCTGACGTGATGGTTAATGTGTCAACTGACGTGACAAATTTTAACATTAAAATTATCATTAACATTAAAATTAACTTTAATATTAACATTAAAATTATTAATATTAATATTAAAAATTTTGTGTAATTAATTTTTTGGATTAAATTTGTTATGCCAGATGCCATATTAGATGTCTATAATATTATTTAATATGTCACGTCAGCTGTCACAAAAGAAAAAAATTATTTAGATGAATACTTTAGAGGATGAATAATATTCATTGTCCTACAATCAACACTATTAGCATCAATCCTATTTCAGTTATTATACTATTTGGTATCATTTCTATTATTTTGTTGTATCTTGAACTTCTAAAATATGATAAATTAGATTTGATTATATTAAAAAAATTTAAATTTTAAACACATTTATTGTATACCAAATTTGGGTCAAAAGTATGACTAGTTATTAAATTACTCAAGTGGAACATTAAAATATCAAAACATACACAATTTTTTTTATCATAAAATTGTGTGTAATTATAATTGTGCAAGTTATATTCAATTTTCGGTTTTGGATCGAAATCGAAACGCAAAACCGAATAAATTTTTTTAGTAGTTTCAAAACAGAAACCAAACAAAATCTCTTATTCGGTTCCATTCCGCTCGGTTCTTGGTTCCAAATAATGTTCACCCTTACACTACCCTGCTGATGCAACTGTTACTCTTTAGATCATTGTCCGCTCTTATTGAACCTCAACCAACTAGGTGGACCTATGGGCCGGTCCGGGTCAATCGGGTTTGATCGGGTTCGGTTCGGATCGGACTCAATCCGAAGAGAGCGGCAGGTTGGCCCGGCCCGTTCAGTAAATAATCCGATCCAGTCAGGACCCATGATCCAGTCAGGATAGGACCGGGCCGAACCGGTCTGGATCCAGACCGGACCAGTTTATATATATATATATATATATATATATATATATATATATATAATTTTTTATTTTTTGCAATCGAATTGTACAATAAAAACTATGGCAAAAAAAAAAAACTTTTATATATATATATATATATATATATATATATATATATATATATATATATATATATACCGGACAGGGTCCGATCGGACTTACTGGTCGATTTTGCCGACCCAGTCCGAACATGAGGAGGAGGTGGACCGAGTCGGTCTGGATCGTTGATCGGGTCAGGACCAACCCGGACCGAATTTGACAGGGCCGGACTGTGGTGGGTTCCGGACCGGCCGTCCATTTGGACATATTGAGGTGGACCAAATGTTATAAGTACAGGAGTTTGAAGAGAGCACTTTGCTTTTTGACTTCACCACCGGCCTGGTGAGAAGGACTGCGTTTTGCTGTCTGGATTTAGCACGTTTGTTTCACTGTGCATGCAGCGATAAGTTTGTCAATAAACCATGGGTATGCTTGCTTGATGTGTGTGTATATATTAAGCACTTAAATCTTCGAGTAGATGGATTTAATTTCTTTCCACCGAAGACTCGCTCGCTCTTAATATTCGCTGATACGTACATTTGGAGGTGGTCCTGTGAACGCTGAGCAAATATTTCAATAGAGGGGGGAGGGGGGGGGGGGGGGGGGGGGGAGGAGAACTATGTATATAGTTGTTAATTAAGAGTTGTGAGATTGCAAGGAATGATAATCTGAACTTAGACTAAGATTCTATGCAACAAAGATTAATTTCTTCAAGGCCAATGTTTTATTATTGTCACACTGTACTGTAAGTATATATATAGGATTAAGGAAGTCATCAACTACCACAATCAGGCTATGATACCTAGCTAGCTACTACACACCTGCAAAGAATATCTTGGAGTAATTGTGTGTAGATTTTCTAGCAGTTAGTTAACATCAGAATGACTTCTCCAGACCTGGAGATGTAAACAACATTTATAGAGCTGTAGTCAAAGTTTACGATTGTATATCTACAATATTTTAACCATAACAAAGTGAACAACATTTTTAACCCGGACTGAGCTTTTAGGCAAAAACTGGCCACCAATGTTAGAAACATAAGCTAATTGAGTTTTGGGTCGAGTACAGAATTCGAACTAGAAAGTTTTTCGAGTCTGATTTGGGTTTTACATGAATCCGTAGTTTTTAAATCTATGTGATGTTTGGACAATGGATTAGACTTTTTTGACTTTTTTTTTTTTCGATTCGATACTCAATTAATATGTATCGGTCAAACTAAAATTATGGTTCTTTTTTCAGTCAAATTAGCAAGTAAACGTGAAGCATAGCAAATAAATGAACATACTAGAATATGTTCACAAAATTCCTTGTGACGTTTACTATTTGTCAAAGTTGTATACAAAAAATTTATAACCTCCGTACATCTTAATATGATTTCATCAAAAACTATCTATTTTGAAAGTATTTTATCAAAGCAAGTAAAATAAACAAAAATATTAATTAATATTAATTACAAGTGAATAGTTCAACAATATTGAATATTATTTTTTTAAAAGATAACTTAGAAAAAAAAAAGCCATACATTTAATTGTTCCTAAACATCAAACTTTATTCTAGTTTAAAAAAATATATTTTATGATTGTTTGTCAAACGAAGAACTTAGTTTTATAAACTCCCATCTTAAACTGTTGAGAGTGTTGAGACGGATGATGTCGATACATATAATAATATAGTCCATAATTTTGATACAAAGACGTAGCTGCAGTCTTAATGGATGCTCCTCCAAAACCTACGGCATTACATAAAATTGCATTACATAAAATTCACAGTGCATACAAACTGATAAATATTAATAAAATTCCTGAAGGAAGAGATCCAGCTACTATTCTCGGTGATTCTAAAGTTGACTCAAATTATTCAACAGAGATCCGATTTATTTTTGGATAATTTTGAATACTTGATCGAAATTTGTATATTTGTTTTATAATTATTTTTTGATTGTTTTCCTAATTTAATCAACATTTATTTTTTAGGGCTTAAGGTAAGTTTTTTCCTTCTTATAAATAAAACATTGTAGAAGAGAACAATTAAGTTTGATGAATAAATTTTGGTATTTGAGTTACTCCATGGAAGTTTATCTAATTACTTCTCATACGATTGAGAATTGAGGATGTGTGTAGACAACCATACGATTAATAAATGTTAGTCCCGAAGAGAAGTTGTTGTACTGAGATTCACACAAGAGTTCCTCTACAGTGATACACAACCCCTAAGAAGCACAACATTAGGAACATGTAACAAACTGACTGAACAAGAAAAAAAAATACAACAAAGGGGAAAACGTTCTTCTCTTTGCGTTCGCAGACGCTATAATGAGATAAACGGAAAACAAGAAGAAGAAATAAAGAGAAATGAACTCCTTATTGGGGTAATTTCTGGACGACATGTACTGTAGTGCTCTCTGTTTTTTCCAACTGAACTAAATGAAAGAGAATCTCCTCTATATATAGAGGAAAATAACACATATGCGCCCTAAGAAAGCTCAGGCCGTATATGCGCTAACCGACCAGACACCAAGCCGTATGAGTAGTTGTAGCCACATGCGTCGCCGCCGCCGGTCACGCTGCACAGGATAGTGCCGCCAAATGCCGCCAAGCGTCGAAAGCAACAGCCACTGTGCACAGACACCCCCGCGCCGCATGCGTCGCATAATCGGATGGCACGGATAACTATGTGCCACATGTTGACTTGCTAAATGCAAAGTGATCCAACAAAGCGTCACTTTGTGTCACGCCCCAGTCCCAAAATGACGAGGGACTGAGCACGTGGCAATGGCCAGCAGCACGCACCGATGGACAACCCAATTTAATGGATCCATCAGGGCATGCTTAAGCTGTAGTCTAGCAGTAATAATTACAAGTCTCAGGTATTTCTAATCTCATCCACAGATAACACAGATTGAAGCCAGAAATAATGTAATGAAACTAAATATGCAATATGAAATAAGATTATCTCGGAAAACAAATCCGAGAATTATTCTGTTACATTTAAGAAAAGACAGGAAATAAAATGCTGAAAAGGAAATACTGTGTAGCTGATGCCGGTGCTCAGGTGAAGTCTTCGGCCACTATCTCGTCCTCGGTTCCGGGTTCTGTTCCAAGGAGTGCTCCTGTACCGTACACCTCGGGGAAGTTCTCCTCGGCTATACCTGGGGACATAGTCCATTCCAGGTCCTCAGGGGACATAACAAGGTACAGAAAATACAAGCCAAAACATATGCAGTGCAGCAATAAAATAGACAGCAGGGTAAATATATAAACCAGCTAGTGATATGCATGTGAGAGTTTAGTCATACTCAGGCTGACTACTACAGGATCAGTGTCGAAGAAACCATAGCAGTATTTTCTCGAGGAGCCAGTAAGGAACCAAAGCTCTGTATCAGAGTCTAAGGCACCGCCAGATATAAGTATTTATATTATATTATATTCAGCCTTGATATGACAATACTCTCCCCACCCCATGAAATCTCACGTCACAGTTCCAGAATATATCAGGTACCAGTCACGCAAGTTTGAACTAATGCAACGAGTCAGGCTAGAATCTAAGCATTTAAACGGGAAATGACATGAAAATATAACCTATACGGAATCACCCAGTATATGTCAGGTAATTCCGTCACATGAATAGTGTCAGGTGTTCTGGGTTAAGCAATTAAACAAGTTACATGGGAATTTACCAGAAATCAAGTAAAACACTATAACCAGAAATATCTGAGGATTGACAAACTTTATGTTCCTACTGTTGCAAAATTAAACCAAGAAAATATAGCAAGCTGCAGGGTTTGGCAATGTATACTTGCCCTCTGATGTATAACTAAGTCCAGGAATTATTTAGCAAGACTGCAAGTTTTGGCGAGGTACACTTGCCTGTGGTTCTGGCTATGTTTGCAGTTCCGACCTCGACGGGAATTGCAGGCGGGACTCCGGTTGCTGAAACAAACATCACCATCAGATCCAGAAAATATCAATCAGCTAGAAATGCCTGTCCTTGGGTCCAATTTGGAGACAAGGGCAGAAACGGCAGTTTCGGGTCAAAACGGGGTCCACCGGTGGGCCCGCTTTGCACCGAAAAACGCGTCAGGGTCAACGGTCTCCAAATTCACCAAACTTAGTGTCGACAGGTCAGGAACGCTGATACGAACTCAATGGAACTTTCAGAATTGAATTCCGATGAGCCGATCACAAAATCGCCCGTCGAGCGGGGCCTGTGGGGCCCACGACACGCGATTTCGTCAACGTTCTCAGAATCGAACCAAACTTGACCCACAGGACCAGCGTATTGCTACGAGTCCGATGGCGCAAGTTTCGTCTCGATCCGACGTGTGTGCACGAAGTTAGGTCGAATTGCAGAAAAGGCGGATACGGGGCGATGTCCGCGGATACGCGTTGATTCCGGTGTGCACGCACACCCGAATCAGCTTCCACGAAAACCCACACGTCCGTATCGACGAGGCGCACGTATCTGTGAAGACCACGCGCGACCAAGTCATCCCGTTTGGCGGGGCGTACTCAGTTCCGGGGTGAAACAGGGTCTGGGTTTTTCCTGTTTTTGGATCGCGGTGTGCGATCACCACAGGACGCGATGTCCCGAACAGTTTGTCCGGACACCGAGAGGGTCATACAGGCTTCGCAACGCAATTTGCGGAATCGAAAACGGAGCTACGAATCAAAAGTTACACACACCTGAAGGGGACCCGAAAAACAGGTTCGAGCTGTGTCCGACTCGTGTCGGACACGCGGGTGAATTAGGGTTAGGGTTAGGGCTACTGCGCACTGGCCGAGGGGATTCCGGCGAGGGGCGGCGCTGGGCGGCCGGGGCTCTGCGGCGGCGCGTTGGGGACCCGCGGCGGCGCTGGGAGAGGCGCGGCGGCGGCGCTGCGGCTGAGCACGGGCTGCTGGCGGTGTTCGTCGACGTCGAGGGAGGAGGGAGGAAGCCGGGGAGAGGCGGGGACGACGGCGACGGCGGCGAGGCGTGAGGCGACGGTCGGCGCAGCGAGTGGTGGCAGCGGGGGTGGCGGTCCGGTGGCTGTGGCGGAGGGTGGTGGTGGTCGAGGGGGAAAACAGAGGGGATTATATAGGGGCTGCCGGAGGGGGGGTCGGCCGGGGAAGGCGGGCGACGTGGCGGGGGAGGCGGGGCTCGCGGGGGCGTGGCGGGCAGCGCGGCGGAGGCGGCGCGCGAAGCGGGGCGGTTGGCCGGGTCGTGCAGCGCGGGGGAGACGGGCTAGCGGGTTCGGGTCGGGCGGCGGCGGATCCGACCCGACCCGCTAGGAAATGGGCCGGGTTGGGTTCGGGCCCAGTGGGCCGGGCCGGGGTTTTTAAAAATATAATAAAAATAATAAAAATAATAATAATAACAGTAATAATTAATAATTAATTAATTAATTAAATAAATACCTTTTTAGGCATTAAAAATAGGTCCGGGGTCCGATAAATTTCAGAAAAATTGCCCTAAGTCCAGTTTTTTATTTTACATCCAAAAATATTATTTTCATAATATTTTAATACTGTTTATTATCAATTAAAAATCATTGAATAATTAAAACCCTGTTTTTAAATTACAGAAAAATCCCAGAAATTTCCAGAAAATTGTGAAAAATCCAGTTTTTAAAATTTTGAAAATTCAGGGGGTTTACAATATACCCCCCTTAAGAGGATTACGTCCTCGCAATCAAAGAATAACCGGTCAGCAGAGATGACACGGTCGCAAGCATCGTTTGAAAACACATCACAAGATACTTAGGGAATACCGTTTCCCTAACAAATTGAAAGTTATACACTTTTCAGGAAAATCTAGTTAAAACTATAACTATTTAGGAAAACCAGGTTATGATTACAAGTTACAAATTTACTAGGTTGGGGCTGAGGTCACGAACCAATAGGCACGAACTATAACAAGACTAAAAACGGATAACTATAAATCACTTACTCGCTTCGGCTTCCTGCACAGTCATCGCGTAAGCTTGTCCTCGTCCTTGAGGTAGATTTCTCTGCTGCTGCTGAGCTTGCTGGTAGGGTGCTGCTCGAGGTGCTGGTAGAGTTTGCTGGTTCGCCCTTGGTGCTCCTTCTCTTCGCTCAGGGCAGTCTCTTACTGCATGCTGTCTGGATCTGCAGCCTAAGCATAGTCCGAGTTTACGTCTACATTCCTTCTCGACATGGCCTATCTTGCCGCAGTGGTAACAGGTAGGAAGGTAGAAGGCTTTTGGTGCTGCTGCTGGTGGCGAGCTTACTTGTTGACGCTTTGCAGACTCCTCTTGTGCTGCTTTGGCTGGTGCGGATGGGGACGGCCGCTTCAGTCTGGTCTCTCTCTTGGTGACGCGCTCTATGCGTCGAGCCGCGGCAAGAACGTCCGAGTATGATGTTGGTGCGACGGACCCAATTAGTTTCTGCAGCTCAATGTTCAGTCCGTCGAAGAATTTCTCGGCCTTCTCTTCCTCAGTCGGGATCAGGGTTGGGGCGAAGCGGCTCAACCGAATAAACTCAGCGTTGTACTCTTCCACCGTCATAGAGTCCTGAGTGAGGCGATTGAATCTGTCCCGCAGTTCTGATCGAGCGATGGCAGGAATGTACATCTCTTGGAAGAGCCTGGAGAACTCCTCCCAAGTGACTCGGTCTGGTCCGAGTCGCGTCTCCTCGGATAGCCACCAGTGATGAGCGTTGTCCGTCAATTGCATTCTGACGGCTGTCATCCAGCGTTCCCGTGGAAGTTCAGCTGCTTCAAGTTGATGTCGTATGTTGGTGAGCCACTCATGAACTTCTGTGGGCTCCTCTTTTCCAGAAAAAGTGCGGGGCTTCAGTTGGCGGAAGTCAGTGATTGAGCCTGTAGTTGGCCGTCGAGCTGGTAGGTTGGCCTGCTCCAGTGCAGTTACAATGCTGTCCCTCAAGAAATTAGCTTCGCGACGCTGAGCCTCGTGTTGGACTTGTTGCTGTGCTTGCATCATCGCGTAGATCATTTGGAATATTTGCTGCCCGTCGATTGGCTGTCCTGGTGGGAACACGGGCATTGGTGGGACGAACTGCGGCGGGGGTGGGATGTCATCGCGCCGGAATCGGGAGGTAGGTTGGCCTGCCTGCTGGCTCTGTTGAGTTGTGGGAATTCCTCCGACTGGTGTCACTTCGTCGTCGTAGGTGACACCTGTAGCTTGTGGAGTTCTGACGGGAGTCTCGTTGTCTTCTTGTGGGTCCATTTCCCTGTATCCAAAATACCCAATAAGAGGCGCACAGGAATCAAGGCAAGATGCAAGTTCAAATTAGTTTGAATACGATACAGATATCAAAAACGATTCAAGCAAGTGGATGAGATCCTAAAAACTTATCCTATTCTTATTGCAGGCCTGTTCGGTCCCTAAGTTGAAACCGAACAATTTAGTCGAAGACCTGCATGGGCCACCACAAAAACCATGTCACGCCCCAGTCCCAAAATGACGAGGGACTGAGCACGTGGCAATGGCCAGCAGCACACACCGATGGACAACCCAATTTAATGGATCCATCAGGGCATGCTTAAGCTGTAGTCTAGCAGTAATAATTACAAGTCTCAGGTATTTCTAATCTCATCCACAGATAACACAGATTGAAGCCAGAAATAATGTAATGAAACTAAATATGCAATATGAAATAAGATTATCTCGGGAAACAAATCCGAGAATTATTCTGTTACATTTAAGAAAAGACAGGAAATAAAATGCTGAAAAGGAAATACTGTGTAGCTGATGCCGGTGCTCAGGTGAAGTCTTCGGCCACTATCTCGTCCTCGGTTCCGGGTTCTGTTCCAAGGAGTGCTCCTGTACCGAACACCTCGGGGAAGTTCTCCTCGGCTATACCTGGGGACATAGTCCATTCCAGGTCCTCAGGGGACATAACAAGGTACAGAAAATACAAGCCAAAACATATGCAGTGCAGCAATAAAATAGACAGCAGGGTAAATATATAAACCAGCTAGTGATATGCATGTGAGAGTTTAGTCATACTCAGGCTGACTACTACAGGATCAGTGTCGAAGAAACCATAGCAGTATTTTCTCGAGGAGCCAGTAAGGAACCAAAGCTCTGTATCAGAGTCTAAGGCACCGCCAGATATAAGTATTTATATTATATTATATTCAGCCTTGATATGACAATACTCTCCCCACCCCATGAAATCTCACGTCACAGTTCCAGAATATATCAGGTACCAGTCACGCAAGTTTGAACTAATGCAACGAGTCAGGCTAGAATCTAAGCATTTAAACGGGAAATGACATGAAAATATAACCTATACGGAATCACCCAGTATATGTCAGGTAATTCCGTCACATGAATAGTGTCAGGTGTTCTGGGTTAAGCAATTAAACAAGTTACATGGGAATTTACCAGAAATCAAGTAAAACACTATAACCAGAAATATCTGAGGATTGACAAACTTTATGTTCCTACTGTTGCAAAATTAAACCAAGAAAATATAGCAAGCTGCAGGGTTTGGCAATGTATACTTGCCCTCTGATGTATAACTAAGTCCAGGAATTATTTAGCAAGACTGCAAGTTTTGGCGAGGTACACTTGCCTGTGGTTCTGGCTATGTTTGCAGTTCCGACCTCGACGGGAATTGCAGGCGGGACTCCGGTTGCTGAAACAAACATCACCATCAGATCCAAAAAATATCAATCAGCTAGAAATGCCTGTCCTTGGGTCCAATTTGGAGACAAGGGCAGAAACGGCAGTTTCGGGTCAAAACGGGGTCCACCGGTGGGCCCGCTTTACACCGAAAAACGCGTCAGGGTCAACGGTCTCCAAATTCACCAAACTTAGTGTCGACAGGTCAGGAACGCTGATACGAACTCAATGGAACTTTCAGAATTGAATTCCGATGAGCCGATCACAAAATCGTCCGTCGAGCGGGGCTTGTGGGGCCCACGACACGCGATTTCGTCAACGTTCTCAGAATCGAACCAAACTTGACCCACAGGACCAGCGTATTGCTACGAGTCCGATGGCGTAAGTTTTGTCTCGATCCGACGTGTGTGCACGAAGTTAGGTCGAATTGCAGAAAAGGCGGATACGGGGCGATGTCCGCGGATACGCGTTGATTCCGATGTGCACGCACACCCGAATCAGCTTCCACGAAAACCCACACGTCCGTATCGACGAGGCGCACGTATCTGTGAAGACCGCGCGCGACCAAGTTATCCCGTTTGGCGGGGCGTACTCAGTTCCGGGGTGAAACAGGGTCTGGGTTTTTCCTATTTTTGGATCGCGGTGTGCGATCACCACAGGACGCGATGTCCCAAACAGTTTATCCGGACACCGAGAGGGTCATACAGGCTTCACAACGCAATTTACGGAATCGAAAACGGAGCTACGAATCAAAAGTTACACACACCTGAAGGGGACCCGAAAAACAGGTTCGAGCTGTGTCCGACTCGTGTCGGACAAGCGGGTGAATTAGGGTTAGGGTTAGGGCTACTGCGCACTGGCCGAGGGGATTCCGGCGAGGGGCGGCGCTGGGCGGCCGGGGCTCTGCGGCGGCGCGTTGGGGACCCGCGGCGGCGCTGGGAGAGGCGCGGCGGCGGCGCTGCGGCTGAGCACGGGCTGCTGGCGGTGTTCGTCGACGTCGAGGGAGGAGGGAGGAAGCCGGGGAGAGGCGGGGACGACGGCGACGGCGGCGAGGCGTGAGGCGGCGGTCGGCGCAGCGAGTGGTGGCAGCGGGGTGGCGGTCCGGTGGCTGTGGCGGAGGGTGGTGGTGGTCGAGGGGGAAAACAGAGGGGATTATATAGGGGCTGCCGGAGGGGGGGTCGGCCGGGGAAGGCGGGCGACGTGGCGGGGGAGGCGGGGCTCGCGGGGGCGTGGCGGGCAGCGCGGCGGAGGCGGCGCGCGAAGCGGGGCGGTTGGCCGGGTCGTGCAGCGCGGGGGAGACGGGCTAGCGGGTTCGGGTCGGGCGGCGGCGGATCCGACCCGACCCGCTAGGAAATGGGCCGGGTTGGGTTCGGGCCCAGTGGGCCGGGCCGGGGTTTTTAAAAATATAATGAAAATAATAAAAATAATAATAATAACAGTAATAATTAATAATTAATTAATTAATTAGATAAATACCTTTTTAGGCATTAAAAATAGGTCCGGGGTCCGATAAATTCCAGAAAAATTGTCCTAAGTCCAGTTTTTCATTTTACATCCAAAAATATTATTTTCATAATATTTTAATACTGTTTATTATCAATTAAAAATCATTGAATAATTAAAACCCTGTTTTTAAATTACAGAAAAATCCCAGAAATTTCCAGAAAATTGTGAAAAATCCAGTTTTTAAAATTTTGAAAATTCAGGGGGTTTACACTTTGCGCCATTGAGCACAAGTTCGAATCCGAGTCCGAGTCGCTTAGCCCTTTCGGGGCTTAGCTCCTAAGGGATACTTCCAAAGATGGTGACAAAATAAATATTTTCATAAAGGGGTTCACACTTAATTCCTCTAGGAAAGTCAACCCACATGGGCCACCACCCCATGTGCATATACCAATACTAAGCAAAGCTATATATTCAGATATAAACATTGGTGGTTTCTAATATGGGATTAAAACTCCCAAAACAAGGTGGAAAATACCAACAATAAAATCTTGGTTGCTTATAAGTTTTCGATACTGTGACCGGATAATATTTTAGATCAGCTGTGTGTGGTCGAAGTCTTTGCTAAGATAGATTTTTGAAGCAGCTACTACCAAATATGCATCCGATTGAGGGAGGGGGTAGGGTGTTGAGTGGAATCACTTTCTTGTTTTCTTGACTATATTCACACATATTTCTAGTGATATATGGGAGGGGGGAATACTTTAGTAGGCATGTCGTCAACTCAGATTATATCATATTATCTAATCATGAATGATAGCTGTCGTACACTACATTTATTGTATCATACTTCCCAAGCCATATAAATGTCGAAAGTTGTATTCTAAATACATGAGATACTCGTTGATTCTTTTTGTTGCTTTATAGTCTATTCTATTCACGTGATGTAATTTTCTATTTTATTGCTAGCATCATCTAGTTTATATTTCGTTATCTCCATTCTTGTAATTTTTAGTTTCATTTCCTGTTATTTGCAGTAATATTTCTCTTCAGATGCTACCAAGATAGTTTTATATTATATTGTATAACTTTATAAGCGTATTGTACTTTGGTCTTGTAGTGCCTCGCTCCTAGAGGTGACACTGTATGAATATTGATATCGGTTTGCTGGCTCAAGAGGAAGCCTTCAAGAAGTACTCCCTTGTTGAGACAGAAAAATGATTCATCATAGTGAGTGGACAAGGCTTTACTTTCTGAATCTTTCACGCTTAATAAATAATTCATAAAGAATTAATGCATACTTGTTGCTAAGAATAAAGGCTGTAATCACTAAGAATAATAATACATGAACTCTATATGTTGTAATGAGAGAATTTGCATGCTTTCGTAATGAAAGAACCATTTGCTATACTTGTTCAAGTTAGAAAGAAAAATTTATGCCAAGATTGTTGTTTCAATTGAAAGAACCTTTGACATGCTTGTTAAAAGAAAAGATAATAGTTGTATAGCCTCTTATCGTATGTTGTGAAAGAGTATAACCTCATGCTTAAGTATTGAATGTTGATAAAACTGTTCCTATGCTTTCCTAAGTAAGAATGATTACATGTTTCCTTTATCATATGTTGCAAAGATAAAAAGAGAAAGAAAGAATAGAGCTATCGGCTCTGTGGTTTGAAAGAATAGAAAAGATAAAAATGTTTACTTATTGCATAGTTGTATTATAGAGTTTTATCTTATAGAAGTTGCATTCATGTATTTGCCTGGACAGCTTGTGCACAAGAAAATTTTCTCGACCAATTTTTGGGCACTGGGATTTCTCGGCATAGGAGGGAAGAGAGAAACACCCCAAGGCTTGTACGTCCTCGCGATTAGTGTTGGTTTATTAGTGAGATGGATTTGTATGTCCCAACTGCTAATATTCATGTCTATTAGTGCAGAGCTGAACCGTGAGTTGCAACTACTAATATTCGTGTATATTAGTGTAAAGCTGAATCGTGAGTCACAGTTGCTAATCATGGGAAGTCACCTATAAACCATCATGTAGTTAGGTCGCATGCTAGGATATCCCTCTTGCACGCTTAATAATTTAACGCAAAGACTAACATGAAACTTATTGTATTATACAGATTGTTCTAATCATTGTTTTTTGCAGAAATGGATCATCGACTATGGATAAGAATCACTTAATATTTTCTATTGATTATATTTTCTATCATGAACTGCACTTAAGTAAGAATTTGTTTAATATGAAATGTTGTTGTCCCGTTTAATAAGAAGAACTGTGTTCACTGGAAGCTACAAATATGTCTTTAGAAATAAATTATTATGGACCATGAAATATGGTGCGCATGTTAAGATAAAAATAAATCAATATCGTGTATGAAACTGTTCCTACTGCTAATTTAAAAATAAGAAAAAATATGGTTTGATTATGTTTTCAAAAATGAAATATGACTTTTGATTCTATACATGGCATGAAATGAACATAGGTAAAATACAGAAAAAAAAAATTAAATTTTTTTTTACATGATTACTTAGTGAGTGTGATCATAAAGTGTAGCCTTGTTCCTCACCAGTCCATTCCACAGTGTACTGACCCCCCCCACTAGATTGTCCGCTGGTGCTAGATGTTCTGCTGGATATTTCGAGATGATAGAAGAATCCTTACCATTGCGTGCCGGAGATTAGAAGATGGCTGTTTTTGTATAAAGAAAAATGTATTGAATGAAGTCATCACAATTATTTTTATTTCAAAAGTTGTAAGCCTAGTTGGCATGTATCAATTGCTATTGAAGGCCACAGTAACTGATGTATTATATGAAACAAAGATATTGTGTTCTTGCCTAATTGTGTTTATTTGGTTTTATGCATTAAAATTTTGCTGCTTCTACCTCTGATCAGTCTATTTTTTTATTGTGCAAGTTCGTGCCTTGTACAAGCACAA
Source organism: Iris macrosiphon (assembly GCA_036927795.1). NCBI lineage: Eukaryota > Viridiplantae > Streptophyta > Magnoliopsida > Asparagales > Iridaceae > Iris > Iris macrosiphon. Next base: position 187,315,804 of record JAYESA010000011.1, read on the forward strand.
CTTAGACTTATATGATGACATTACATGATCATGTGGTGACTTTACGATCCTCCGGGATCGGGGCGTGACAGCTCTAATTCTGACTAGAAAAATATTGACAGCTTAGACAACTCTTACTCTGATCTACGACGCTCGTGATTGCGATCTAGGTTCATTATCTAATTCTTCCTATTGATAGTCTAGAATGCATAGCTTTCAATCGTATGTTTTTAACTTCTCTCTTTTATAGAAAGTGATATAGTTTAGATGATAGATATCTATGTGGATGTATATACTTGTGGATGTTATATTATAATTGATATAAGATACTGAGGTATAGATAACGTGCTATCATCGATACCATGGCATAGGCTGGACGTACTCACGTACTCGTACCTAATTATTTGGGAGTGAGTCATGACAACCACTGTTCTCGATCTTTGCCTTTATCATTGTCTCATTCATTGCTTCTATCACCTCCTCGATAGTTTGTTGGCTAGATTTTCTACCATCGAAAACTCCTCAACTAGTGTGTTTGCTTCTACTAATGTAGTATCTTCTAAAACCTCATCGACGACAACCATACCTTAAGCTTAGAAGACTTCAGTTGGCTCTCCCCAACCATGGCATTAACAACTTCCTTTATCATTATGCAACCATTTGATATCACCTCGATAGGGTGTGCCTTCATCGAAGTCCTATTCATTACTTCCTCATTGTTAGATGTTCCTTCAATAACTCTCTCGTCGAACTCCATTCTTTATCTGAGTCGACTTCCTCATCAATCATTGTTGGCAAGTGTTTGATTTTACCTTGTTGCCTTCAACCTACTTCTTCTTGCTCTCACAATATCAAGCATAGTGTCCCTTCTTACAACAATTATAGCATTCCACATTACTTTGTGCATTAATATTTGATCCCAGACTTCTCCAACTTTGACTTTATTGAGTTCCCTCTGATTTGGACGTTTCTCATTTCTTGAGTTTCTTACTTTCCTTTTGCAGTACTCTTGTCCTCTAAGTCTTCCTTGATTTCTTTTATTCATGAAGAGATCCTACTCCTCATCCTTTATAGAGACTCCTGCTATTTGCTTGCCTAAAGCCTGTTGAGTTGCTAATATACTCTCTAATATGTCGACGTTGGTTGCTTAGTCCAACCACGGATTGTCATGACAAGACCATTATATTTTGGTTTGAAATTGTGAAATAATTTGTCTCATCTGTGTCTTCACGATTAAATTTTATGGATCTAACTTTGAAATTTCTTGACAAAGTTTTTATTTTTTACTAAAATAAAGAATTGACTCACCGACAAATTCTGCTGGACAATGCACATTCTCTGACTCCCTAGAGCTTTGTATCATTCGTCCTTGCGAACAAAGCTGCTAGTGTATCCCATGCTTTCTTTGGTGTCTTCATGTCCTTGTCGTGATGCAAAAGCTCGTCCTCCACGGTTACCGATTATGAATACGTTGTCTTGCCAACTTTGACCTTCAATTTCCTCCACACACCATCATCACTTGGTGATATTATTTCACTATCACCAAGCACATTCCATAGATCTTTTTCAACAAGATAGAACTCCATACGAGTGCTCCAATTGTTGTAGTAGCCGCTATTAAGCTACTCGATATAGCTCGACAAAGTAGCAAAATCTGTCATAGTAACTTGGTAAGATCTCCAGCTTTACCAAGTAAGCTTGGTTCCAGACCAACCAACTTCACAATCTCGACTTGCGCATTGACAAAATCTTCTCGTGATTTGGTCCTTGATCGCACCCGCTCTAATACCAAATTATTATATATCTAAGTAGAAGTAGCACACTAGGAACACTCAACAATAGAACTTTATTAATAGAAAACATATATATAAGATAATACAAGCTCTCAACACAACACTCACAAAGGGCCGAACTCGAGTGACCCTTGTGGTTATCGGAGAGAGGCATAAAGACCATGGCTGGGTGGCGGAAGATAAGTGGATCAAGCAACGAGGACGTATTATTCCTTTTCATTTATAAACGATGGGAGTTGTGGGAGCGCAGTGGGCCCAAAAGACATGCAACTCAGCTTGCACAAAGTCCCGAACGTTATGCGCTGGGCATCTAAAAAAAAAACACACACACACACACAACATCATAAAGGGAAATACTTAGCACACTCACAATTAACTTTAAAGTCACACACGACTCTTCACTCACTTTATCCCCTTGCTTTTGCTTGGTACTTTGCTATAGCTTATTGGTGCTTAGTTATCAAATGGGAGTGGTCACCTTATTACATGTAAGGAGTGATAGATAAATTAATTTTTAGAAGAATATAGATATATCAAAATAAGTGAAATGATGAAAACTTCTCTAAGAGAGTTCCAATGTTATCATGAAATGGAGAAGGTTATAGAGAAAGATGGAATGGTAGATGAAAGATTTTTTTTAGAAGAAAATTTGGGAATATAAAGAGTATTCAAGAAGAATGGAGGGTTGAAGAATATTAATATATTGTAGAATGCTTCTACAAGAATCTGGAGGTGGTATTAAAAATTGTTGAGAGTATTAAAGGATTTTAGTCCCACATAGAGTAGAGTAGTAGAGAGAGGGGTTAGCCTCTCCTATATATATATGTAGCTCCACATCAATAATAAATAACCAAAGTATTCTACTAAATATCTATTGGTATCAGAGCCAAATCTCCCCCCTTCCCAAACCCAAACCCTAACCCTAACCCTAACCCTAACCCCCCATCCCCCCTTCCACAGTCGCCCCTTTTTTTTCTTTTCCGCCACCAACAGCAGCTGGCTGGTAACCCCCTTCCTCTTCGGCCATCCCCCTTCCCTTCCTTTTTCTTCTTCTTCTTCTTCTTATTATTATTATTATTATGCGAGTTGAAACTCGGTTCTGTCCGTATGCAACTACGATTGCAAGGAAGAACTAGAAGTTTAATTTTTTTATTATCATTTTTTGTAGCAGAAAGTTGTAATCGAGATATTAATTATATAGTTGTTTGTTGGATCGAGATATATTAGTGAGAAATCTTTTGTGTTAACTCCTGATCTTGACTATAATTGTCTGTTCTTTTCCCTCATTCTCGTCAGGCTATGCGACCTTGAGAAAATTCGTGCACGGGACATGAGCAGCGGCCCTCAGGGACACTGCTGCCGCTGAAGAAGGAACAGTAGACGTGGAGAGGACGGCGATCAAAGGTGAAGACGATCTAGATCTACCAACATCTTGCTGATGGAAGAGGAGAAGACGATGGAGATGATCTACGGCAAACTCACGGCCCAAGAGATGAAGGCTTTGATGGATGATCTGTGTCATTATCCGCACCTGGTATAGGGGCACGAGTACGTGGGTACGTCCAGCCTACGCCGCAGTATCGACGGCAGAACGCTGTCTAGGTCAACAATAATATCTAAATATCACACACAATAAATAATTATACATGTCAATAATATCTCAATTCCATTTGGAGGACCATATAATGGTTCAAATATAATCAATAGTTAATCACAATATAAAGTTAAAGGAATATGAAGGCACGATATGAGATAGAAGAAAAAAGTCACAAAATTATAATACAATACATCTTTTTTTATTGAAAGATGTTCGTTCATTCCTACTACTTAATCTTAATTTCTTTTTATTCTATCTTCCCGGAGAAAAGAAAATACCTACTAAACCAATCACAGGAATACCAGCTATAGTACCTATCAGCCAAAGAGGAATCCTTCCAGTAGTATCGGCCATTTCCCTCACTTTCCTCCATATTTCATCAAGTGGTCATGCTATAGACAAAAACAGTTATGGATAATTATGAGGATGATATCCTTCCGAATAGGATAAGAGAATTCCTACTACTCTTTTTCTTTCTCTCAATTGAAGAAATAATTGGTAAGTCTAGCTACAACACAATATCAAATAATATATACATGCCAATGTCTAAACTAAAATAAAAATAATATGCTAATGGAAATCTAAGTCGCCTCAGTAGCCGGTACTAATCCTCAATCGGCTCACCATCTTATGGTCCATAAAAGGTGGGACACATCTCTTCTAACCACTCATCTGAAAAATATATCAAGTCAGAATTGGAGCGAAGTACAACCCAATAGTAGTTCCAATTAATTGATAATGACTATAAACAGAAATAGAAAATATAATATAATATAAGATAAAAAATAATAAACAATATCATACTATGGTAGAAGAAACAAGTAAACAAGAGCAATATGGTATAGACTGATCACAATAAAATAGAAAAAATACAATAAAATAGAATAAAGAGAAGAACTGTAACTACATTAAGTGTTTAAAATACTAGTTAGATATGTTATCAACTTGGGTTGAACATTGTCTACTTAAACGTTGAATAAATATTGTCTAACTTAAACATTGAATATTGAACATTGTCTATGCTTTGATTACATATCTAGCTAACACTTTTTTTTTCCTGACTGGTACAATGGATTCAACCATGACACATTACGATGCAAGATACTCAAAGCATTGTAAAATATTAAACATTAAACATTAAACATTGAACATTAAACTTTGAACATTGTCTAATATTAAATATTGTATAATAACCATATGAGAACATGAGGAACAATAAAATAATAAATAATATCTCATGACTGAAGATCCTTGTGTATACTAGTCCGTGTACTAATGTGCCAGGAATCAAATAATATATTTCAAAATACTTGCATTATAGTAATTATCAAATAATAAAAACTATCAGAGAATGTACTCGCCTGGTCCTGAGCTAAAGATGTAACTCGGTGTCCGTATCGATGTCTCACAGACCTATATATGAGATATCAAGTCAAAACATGGTTTTGGAATTATAAACATGCTTTACTAACCTAATACTAGGTCTCCAAGTCACTTCAAGGTAAACTAGGTCAATTACCTATTTTTTAGGTTCATGATTACCTATTTAGTGGTCTAAATAGTCATATGAGCTAAAACCATACCATTCTATGTTTTCTAGGCCATACTAGTTAGTCATAGATTACCAAGTATATTAATATACTATATGGACCTATATATACCAATATCAAAACTCTTACCTTAATATCTAGCCATTTACCTTAATATATATACCTATATCATATGTATCTTGACTAAACACCAATGCCATGACCAATATCCCACTAGTGCCTAATATCTCAATTAAGTATCCCTTACTATATATACCTTAACCTCAAACTCACTCATCTCCAACACTTATAGACTTAACTACTTGATACACCCTCTCACTGCCTTCTCATGTTACATGTATCATGATGCATAAACCATTGATACTCTCCTTAATTCTCTTCACCAATACAGACATCTCTCTCTAATAGCTACACACACCAACACAATTTCACATCTACCTCCCTTAGCACACACTGGAACCACAGTGCTACCCTCCATTCCTGACATCTTTTTTCCTACACTTTGCACTACTGAAACACCCGAACCTGGTATTACCTATACCATCACCTGACACACAAGCACCCACACTCCCTTAACTCTAACACCTAAACACACTATTCCTCATCCACCTCTACTGCTACCTGGCACCACACCTCTCCCTCACATACAACTGGCACTATCTCCTTACCACTGGTGCCCAAGTATTAGACCCCAATGCCCATTGTTCTCAGGAACTGCTACCATTCCCAGATACTGATAATTCACACTCATCTCAATTACCCACACACACACAAGAGTAATACTGAACTTCTTCCTAATACACATAAGAGCTCACATCAAACCCATATCTTATCCTTAACTCAATACCCTGATCAACCACACTTACACTCACATCCCTCTGGTGCCAATACCAACATGAAATACCTGTATACACTTTCCCCTCAATTGTCCCACTGCAAACTTGTATTTAGCTATGCTCCTTAACCCAACTACAAGTTAATTGCATTGCAACCCCTTCATTAAACTATAACATCATATCCCACACATACACACAACTAGCATTCTCAACTCACCCTTCACCTTGATATTCATTTACCCCTCACCTATGCACTAATCTAAAGACACAATTACATTGTACCAACATCCTCAACTAATACACAAGCAACCCCTTTCAACTCTGTGTTCATTGCACATCCAACCTTATTGCAGTCCAACTGAACCTGAGCATGTGCAGGGATTCAATTGCATCTAAGGCAGTTGCCTCATGCCCCACACTGCATAGTAGTACTGGATATTCCACTTGCCTGCATCAGTAGACACAACACTAATGCAGCAGCCACTCGACCATTTGCTACTCCTCACAACCTCCATAGTGCACACCTGGGCACACACAAGCCCAGGTTTGAAATTAGTGTGCACCAGGAACACACACATACTAACATACTAAATCACAACTCTTCACTCAACCACACTCAAATGCACACACCAACTATACACACACAACACATTAGCACAAACACTTAGAGTGCACTACACCAATACACCCTCCCTTCTATGATACTCTATCCAAATCACACAAAGCTCTATCCAAAGCTCAAGAACAACTCAAATATATTAATTAGACTCTAATAGGAGTAATTAATAGTTATTCAAGTGCTCGTGGCAAATTTATGACATGTGTATCACGAGTGTTGAAGGGACCCGACCCCCCCCCCCACCCCCCAGAAAAAAAAAATCCCGTATCACAAGTATCGTGATACAGCCTACTCGTATCCAATTGTGGATACGTATCTACCCTCATACAACCAATATAAGCCTAATTTAACCCCTAATAAACCTAATGACAAACACTTGGTGCACTATTCTCGGATTTCTTCTAAAATGGACACCAAACTCAATATAAGAGTCACAATAAGGATCATTAGAAGCTCAAGCTTCTCCCTATGGGTATCCCTAACGCATGGATGAATTCTAAATGCTTAATTACTTCAATTAGAAGCTAATTAGAGAAGTAATCTTAGAATTTAACTATTGGAAGATGGATTTCCAACGTAAACCAAGTTGGACACAAGCTTCTAGCCTCAAGGCCTCCTCCCTAAGTGCTTTTGCCAATCTCAAGCTTCTAGTCTCCTTAGATGGTGAGGATGAGTGAATTTTGGAGGAATTTGTAGAGAAAATGGTGGAGGGTAAAGCTATTTGGGGAAGAACATTAATTAAAAAAATTTGGAATAAAGAATGAGAGGAGAGAGAGTTCTCCCCCTTGAAATAGGGCCGGCCACTACCCCCTTATCTAAGCAATGTATAATGTCTAGAATACCCCTATTAGGTTATCATGAAGAGGGATTTAATTAATGGAAGCTTCCATTCCTAATGATGGTTTAATCTAATCTCTAATTAATGGAAGAGAATGGCTAATTTGGGTTCAAAAGTGACTAGTCGAAAATATTGGTTCAAGTTATCATGTCATGTCTAGTTAGGTCCACTAGTGTCATGTCTAATCAACAGTCTAATTACTATCAATAGCCATATTACTCATAATATATACAACATACTCATTTATTTATAGATTAAATATAAACATAAAATTGTAATTAACAAAATGACAAAAAATATCCCTATTCTAGAAATATGGTAGTTACAAGTCTACCCTCATTAGAAAAATTTTGTCCTCAAAATTTAAAGGCGGTTGTATCTTCTCTAATTCAAACCCCCAACCCATCTAAAATTATACAAGCATGCTGTCACGACCAGCACCCGGATATTCGGGCACGAGTACGTGGGTACGTCCAGCCTACGCCGCAATATCGGCGGTAGAACGATGTATGGGTCAACTCTACTATCTAAATATCTCACACAATATATATATGGTACATGTCAATCATCTTAACTCCAAACGGAGGAACAATAAGATATCTGATAAATGTAACTATACTCAATCATAATATAAACTAAGGAAGATAGAGCACGAATGGAATAACGAAGAAAAATAATCACAATACAATCACAAATCTGATTATTATATGCCATAAGTCTCAATAAAAGTCTAAACAAAATAATCTAAACCTCCTCAGGCTCGGGTACTAAGTCCTCCTCCTCTAAAGGAGTGTCCTCTAATGATACGTCGTCCTGCGGTCCGTAGTATGTGAGACACTGGTCTATGAACCAATCATCTAAAATATATATCCATTCAGGATTGGAGCGAAGTACATACCTCTGAAAGCTGTTTCAAATACATAATCGAGCATATAAAACAGATAATAGAAAAGAATACAAGATAACTATCGTCCGAGCTATTTCTCAAAATCTAAGCATGATCCTCTATATTCGCCTTAGCGATAAATTGATAATGTTTCTATCGGTTTTCATTCTAAGTCTGACTTATCATTTCCTGAACGATATCTCAATCTTGCTCGCAAACTAGCTTGCACCAAAAGGGTCTTGGTATGCGATACTCAACACAACTTAGCCGAGATATTGTATGTATAGCTAACCATCCGAACAATATTCTATCTCGCACAGTAGCCCACTTGGTAATCACGTATAGGTATAAAGGTTCGCACATAACTTGCAAATTCTAGCACGAGTCTATTCCCACAAAGTCTAACATAGGTCGGAATAAGGGTCTTCGAATAACTATCACATTCAAGCAATCATATCAATCACATTTAATTTCAAAAATATTTAGACTCATTGTATGGAATATCCCAGTGGGTCAACGAGAGATAGAATATACACATAATCAACGAACGGGCTTTCAAAACTGAGAGAATTGATATGAAGTCTAAAGACGTAAAGTCACGCTCTGATACCAATATGCTACGCCCCGATCTCCTGCAAAATTGGTCGTCCCCGCTAGGCGCGAATTGTAACACCCCGTTCCGTTCTAGCGGCCTGCCGACTCAAACGGCAAAAGTGCAACTGTCCCGACCCACTTTGCCTCAAGCAACAAGCAAATGATATCTAGACTTGTCCCTACAGGAATTCAACTTAGGCTTCAGAGGCTCTCTTGATGTATCGCTCTACCAAGGCGAATCATCGCTAAGGTGGGTGGCTACGGTGAACTTGTCTTTGCTTAGCCAGCACACATAAAATATGGATATTTCATGCTAGTCGCTAGGTGAATCACCCCCTGCATGCTAATAATAAATCCAATGCACCTATCTAAGGAAATAATCCCAACTTGTATTGCTTATGCTAGAACATGGAAATTGAAATACTGCTTATATTCAGACCCTCGCATGCTGAGTCCCTAACGGTTTCATCTCTTGGCTTACCTTCGGGTCCGAGCAAACGTGTTTACTTATGTTCCTTAGAAATGCATGCTTGTCTGCTTGTACGTTGCCTTGACTCAATACTTGTAACATAAGCCAGGCCAATACCCTATTATACAGGATATTGTTCAGAAAGACTATGAGAATGGAAATCAGGCAATGCCTCTTGTCTTGTACTATTGTTGCCTCATCAGCTATGACTCTTGTCTTGTACTATTGTTGCCTCAACAACAATGACTCTTGTCTCGTACTCTTGTCTTGTACTCTTGTTGCCCCAACCATGTAAATGATAACTTACCCGAGACGCCGTTCGATCACGGACAACTTGTGCACAAGGTCGGTCTAGCGGGCGATGTTGGGGCACTGGCATCGACCCGGTCCGGGCGAGACCTATTGTTTTAGTCTCTTGTTCGACGGAATAGCTTACAGCGCCTCTTGTACTTTCGTTGCATACCATTCTCGTCAAGACTTTACCGTCCATTATGGCATACACCAGTGATCATCTTGTATTTAACTTGTTGCATGCTTGCTGGTAAAATAAAAGATAACAAGTCATCCTCGCTTAGCGGCTATCCGCGTGCGAGATATTGTATCGCATGAAATAAATGAACTGAACACCTGAACGATCTTGAAATAAATACTCGTGTTTGCATATGCTATGCCTCTTGAATGTTTATACTTGCCCGTGCATGAATTAATAATGTTTGCCTTGGACAGGGAAGGACAAATGGAAAGTTGGTAAGTCTCGTCGTGTTATTGATATGCTTGCTTGTATGTTATTGTGCTGCGAGTGGCCGTTGTGCCAACCTGTGTGAACCCTTGAGAGTATCGCTAGTAGCTTGTCCGATTTCACTAACTCTAAGTTTGGTTGAATGCATCCATTCGAGGGACGCCTTGAACTAGTGCACCATCCAAGACTCAAGAAGGTGTGAAACTCGAGTGCTAAGACTTCGCTATCACTAAGCTGGTTGACGTGCTCACGCTAGAAGTGCACTTCGAAAGTGCGCACGATCCAGACGAAGCGATATGCTGATTTCGATGCTTGTGCAAGTGAATATCCAAATAAACAAGTACAACGACTTGTATAGGTTTGCCTCAGCTTTGTATTGTTAAATCAAAATTGATTGAAACGTACTGCTTGTCCTCAGTAAGTCTCGAGGACGAGACTTTTTCTGAGTTGGATAGGATGTAACATCCCGTTCCGTTCTAGCGGCCTGCCGACTCAAACGGCAAAAGTGCAACTGTCCTGACCCACTTTGCCTCAAACAATAAGCAAATAATATCCAGACTTGTCCCTACAGAAATTCAGCTTAGGCTTCAGAGGCTCACTTGACGTATCGCTCTACCGAGGTGAATCATCGCTAAGGTGGGTGGCTACGGTGAACTTGTCTTTGCTTAGCCAGCACACATAAAACATGGATATTTCATGCTAGTCGCTAGGTGAATCACCCCCTGCATGCTAATAATAAATCTAATGCACCAAGCTAAGGGAATAATCCCAACTTGTATTGCTTATGCTAGAACATGGAAATTAAAATACTGTTTATATTCAGACCCTCGCATGCTGAGTCCCTAACGGTTTCATCTCTCGGCTTACCTTCGGGTACGAGCAAACGTGTTTACTTATGTTCCTTAGAAACACATGCTTGTCTTCTTGTACGTTGCCTTGACTCAATACTTGTAACATAAGCCAGGCCAACACCCTGTTATACAGGATATTGTTCAGAAAGACTATGAGAATGGAAATCAGGCAATGCCTCTTATCTTGTACTATTGTTGCCTCATCAGCTATGACTCTTGTCTTGTACTATAGTTGCCTCAACAACAATGACTCTTGTCTTATACTCTTGTCTTGTACTCTTGTTGCCCCAACCATGTAAATGATAACTTACCCGAGACGCCGTTCGATCACGGACAACTTGTGCACAAGGTCGGTCTAGCGGGCGATGCTGGGGCACTGGCATCGACCCGGTCCAGGCGAGACCTATTATTTTAGTCTCTTGTTCGGCGAAATGGCTTACAGCGTCTCTTGTACTTTCGTTGCATACCATTCTCGTCAAGTCTATACCGTCCATTATGGCATACGCCAGTGATCGTCTTGTATTTAACTTGTTGTATGCTTGCTGGTAAAATAAAAGATAACAAGTCATCCTCGCTTAGCGGCTATCTGCGTGCGAGATATTGTATCGCATAAAATAAATGAACTGAACACCTGAACGATCTTGAAATAAATACTCGTGTTTGCATATGCTATGCCTCTTGAATGTTTATACTTGTCCGTGCATGAATTAATAATGTTTGCCTTGGACAGGGAAAGACAAATGGTAAGTTGGTAAGTCTCGTCGTATTTTCTCTCATGTTGCACGGTGCACTGCCACACGAGTTAGGCTATTCAAATATTGCATGAAACTGATCCTAAGGCAACTAGAAAGACAACTTAATAGTTGGTGCACGAAACTTATTTTACGTGTTTGGATTTGTCGAGCGGGCGAGTAGCTTCCCCACCAGTGCATTCAATGTACTAATAATCCACCAGTTTGTATGCAGAGTGCGGAAGAACCTCGTTCGGTACGGATGCCTCTTTCGTGCGTGCTAAGGCGTAGACATCACTCCGAAGCAGCGGTGCGTCCGGAACTGAAGCACATATACAAGACATAATGTTGGAACTTGCCTGAACATCGCCTGTACAACCATTCCACTATTGTAGCCACGTGGCACGCTTTTACTGTTTCAGAGAGAGAGGCTTGAGCGACTTGTAATCTCGGCTAAGCGCCGCCTATAACACATGTTTATATCAATAAAGAGCTTGCTTTACTTCAACTTGTGTTTCAATGCTTCCGCTATATTGTCGACTCAGTGAACTTGTTACCGATCGCCTATGCATTCATGACTCCGCTACACTCGGACAATCTGTGTGACTCTGTGGCTTAGAACTCTTATCGCCAGCCAACGAATCACGGGCGTGGCTCACGCTCGTGCGGCATCACGCCCGGATGGGTCAAAGCGATCGTCCCGCGGGAGCGCTGGCGAGGGTGATTCCCGCCTAGCGGGGACGGCCGAAATAGCCTGCGGGAGATCGGGGCGTGACACGAATCACCTCGCCAGTGTTCCCTCAGAATGATCTTTTTTATCTGGACGTGATGTTGTACGAGCACAAGCTTGAGCCCGTGCAAGGCCATGATCCGAACAGGCAAAAAATTGTCTAAGCCACAGAGTCGCACAGATAGTCCGAATTCAGCAAAATAAGAAACGAACATGAGATTGGTAACAAGTTCACAGAGTCGTCATAGCGGAATCATTGAATAACACAAGTATATAAGTAAACAAGCACTTTATTGATTATTGAATCAGTATTACATGCGGCTCTAGGCCAAGATTACAAGTCGCTCAAGCCTCTCTCTCTCGAAACAATAAAAGCGTGCCAAGTGGCTACAATTATGGAATAATATATATGTGATGTTCCAACATTATGTCATGTATATGTGCTTCAGCTCCAGACGTGATGCTCCAAGGCTCCAGAGAAAATCCATGCCTTAGCTCGCACGAAGGGGTTTCCGTACTGAACGAGGTTCTTCCGCACCCTGCAAGCAATCTGGTGGGTTATCAGTACATGAATGCATTGGTGGGGAGGCTTCTCGCCCGCTCGACAAATCCAAACACGTTATATAGGTTCCGTGCACCATCTATTAAGTTTTTTTTAGTCTTGCATTAGAATCAGTTTTATGGCATAATGAAAAGCCTAACTCGTGCGGTAGTGCACCGTACGATATAAAATAGACCACGGCGAGACTTACCAACTTACCATTCTTCCTTCTATATCCAAGGTAAACAAAGTTAAACCAAGAACGAGTATATACATAATAAAATCTAAGAAAATCGCATAAGCAAACATAAGTGTTGCGGACAAAATTTTGACCCAGGTGCACGAGTTACACAGATTACTCAGATTGTGTTATACTCAGGTGTTGCAACAGATTGCTCAGGTGTTCAAATATGTACAGATGTCTTATACTCATATCCGTTCAGGTGTTCCAGATTATGAGATGCGATACAATGACTCGCACGCGGATTGCTGCTAAGCGAGGATGACTTATCTATATGAACAGGAGGGTCGCTGGCGCTAGAAGCTATTTGGACGAGTCTCTTGACAAAGATGGGTATAGCGCTAAAAACTCGAGGTGCGCACCATCCCGCCTGAACAGAAGAGACCGGGACTCTTTTGATGATGATGGTGTAGCGCTAAAAACTCGAGGCACAAACACCATCCCGCCAAAGCTCGAGGAGTCCCCATATGATTTTTTTCAGGCCGACATGATCCCGTTGCCCTGGTGATCGTCCGAGGAATCCACGATACCTCGTGCACGAGTTGTCTGCTACCATGCAAGTCTTGGGTCTTTCAGATTCACGACATGACATGATTCAATCTTGATTCACTTAGCCATTACATGATTTGTAGTCTCTTGGGCGGAGATGGGTGTAGCACTAGGTACTCGAGGCTTATACACCATCTCGCCCGCTCGAGAGAGACAACCAAGGATCCGAATATCTGAATGATTCTTGCTCCACGAGTTGTGATTCTTGCTTTACTTGACATGATGCAATCCCTTAGTTCAGGAAATGCCTTGGCGACTTAACGGTCCCGAATACTTTCAAGTTCATACTTGCATGGAACGACTATTAGATAGTCTTCCGGTGAACTAGATAAATGCATGACACGGATCGTGTAACTTGATTGTTGATTGAAAATTATGTGACAAGCTTGAGATGAGGCAAACGAATACAAGTTAGCATGTAAACAAGCAAGCATTACATTTGTTTGAAACATAAGCATAAGGAAACATACTATATAGTCTACTTTAGAACATAAGCCTTTACGTTAGCAGGGGTCAAGGGGTAGTTCGAGGAGTAAAATCGTACAAGGGTATATCGGGCTGCATAATCTATGAGACGGGCAGTGTAAATATGTGAAGCAGTGTACTACGAAAAGTATATAATGATATACTCGAAGCATTAGCGGAGTCTACTTGCACGAAACTAAGATAGCATGCGAGGGTCCAACTATAAGCCAAGTTTCAGTTCCCTGTTCTAACACAAGCAATACAATATTTGGTTATTTCCTTAGCTAGGTGCGTTGTATTATTTATTAACATGCATGGGGTGATTCACCTGTGACTAGCATGTATCGTCCATATTTTATGTGTGTAGGCTAAGCAAATACAAGTTCATCGTAGCCACCCACCTTAGCGATGTTTTGCCTCAGTCGAGCGATACTCCGAGCGAGCATTTGAAAGTATGAGTCTGAACTCCTGAAGGGCCAAGTCTGACATCATTTGTCTCAAGCAAGTCTTCTCGCTGAGAAAAGCGGTTTGGGTCATCGCATTAGCGCCGTTTGAATCGGCTCTCCGCTTAAACGGAATCGGTCATTACATACTGCGATGCGGATTGGGCAAGCTGTATGGACGACAGAATGTCTACCTCAGGTTATTGTGTCTTTGTGTGGGGGGTAACCTAGTATCATGGAGAAGCAAGAAACAGTCTGTGGTAGCACGATCGACCGCTGAAGCAAAATATAGAGCTATGGCTCTGGGAGTGTCAGAGTTGTTGTGGGTAATAGCACTGCTGACAGATTTAAAGTTGTACCAGGGAACACCATTGCGCATTCTGAATGACAGTCAAGCTGCACTAAATATAACTAACAATCCAGTTCAACATGACAGAACAAAGCACATCGAGATCGATCGGTTCTTCATCAAAAAGGAGCTAGAGAAAGGGATATTAAAGCTCGATCATGTTCGCTCAGAAGAGCAAGTCGCGGATTGTCTTACTAATGGTCTTAATTCATTGAGTCTTTCTAAACTATGTGACAAGATGGGGATGATTGATATCTATCGTCCATCTTGAGGAGGAGTGTTGAGAGTATTAAAGAGTTTTAGTCCCACATGGAGTAGAGTAGTAAAGAGAAGGATTAGCAAAATATTCTACTAAATATTTGTAGCTCCACATCAATAATAAATAAGCAAAATATTCTACTAAATATCTATTAAAATCTTATAACTTATTATGGGCCAATTCCTATCATCAATTTACCTTTGTTACAATTATCATATACGATCTTCGTAATGAAATTTGTACTTATATGTTGCTAGCGAGGTATTCTCGGTTGCATATGTATCTTGAAAAAAGAAACAAAAGCATAGATACAAATATAGATACAAATATGACAGGAAGAAAAGAATATAGAATGTTTTTGTTTTTCTTGTTGTAGTTATTTTATAAAAGTATGTTTAGCCCCCACACACATGTGAGGGAGGCCATTACATGATCGAGGGCGCACGTGCGAATTATATGGGATGGAGGAGGCGGAGCTTGAAGAATGGGAGCGCGGGAGGGGCATGTCCATGTGGTCTTTGACAAGGTAGAGCCAAAGAGGAGCATAACAAGTAGGGTCAAATTACTGCATTGCTGATTGGAAGCTAGTGCATTCCCCATTTGCCTGAACTTCAGCCTGCAGATATGCATCACCATCCTGTACATATAAATTGATAGTTAAATATGGGATTTTTTTTTATATAGATGTAAATACAAATATATATACATTTTTTCTTAGGAAAATACAAGTATATCTACATCATGTTCATACATGTACAACTTCCAACAATTATCTAATATTAAGGAGAAGATGGTCTGTAAGAGCACTGAATGTAAGAAAAAGATGTGCATAGTTTAAACTGAATTATCAAACTGACTATTTATACCATTTATTGATTTATTATTTTTATTTTTGAGATAATTTATGCCATCTATTAATTACTGCAAGAACACAGAAAAATTGGTTCGACAAATATCTTTAATTTGATTTTAGTTTCTTGATTTAAAGCACAAGGGTTCAAGGTGTCTATAGTGCTATTTATGCTAGTAAATGTTTAAATTGTAAAATGATGTCCGTATCCGTATCATATCCAAATGTGTGTCCTTGTTTGTATTCGTGCAGCATAATAACTACTTTTATCCTGTATCAATATATATGTATCCGTGTCCTTATTTTCACAACATAGGTGTATACACATACAGCTCTTGAACATCTAAAAGTTGATAACATATTGGGTCTTGACAATAATAACTTAATTACATATGTTTTTCATACCGGGTGGGGGATGCTAGAAACAGTTAGAAAGTGACTGACAAGACTTCTCCAGCGTCCCCCTCCAATATTCAAAATTTAAGCTGTACTTGTGAACTCATTTCCAAAATTGGTCTTGTCATTTAAACTTCATATATTTTTTTAAAAGCCCAACTTAAAGCTATACAAAAAGTCTCACCCTTGGTAGCACCTGATGTGTTGTTATGGCTTCCATGTCTAAGCTGAAATCATAGTAAGAACTGGCTGCAGAAAGCTTCATCGAAAGAAACTGTGGATATAATAAAATGATACACATATATATGGTTAATTAGACTGGAACTCTTAATAAGTAAACAAAAAAACACTATTCATTGATTAAATTACTAAGAGTTCCTCACTCACCTCAACCTGGTTTTGAAGAGATTGTACATAGTTAATTATCTCGTCAAGTGCTCCCGCCATGCCCATAGTCTGCGAATTCACAGACAAATTAACCTGGAACGAGTTTGAAAGATTTATGCAGCTCTTTAACAAAATTAAACATGTGTACTCTATAGGGGGGTAGTACCTTGTAACAGCCAGGAACTAGATCCTGTAAACACCTCATCCTTTCATTGATCTTCTCCCTTCTAACCTGATACAATCGAAGACTCAGTAAACCTTCTTATATTGTCATGAACGAGGTGAAAAGCCAGAAAGGAAGGGGGTCCATTGCGTACAGGCAGATTCGGGGGTTCAGTGGTTTGGCATGTTTGGCGAGAGCGAAACCAACGCAACTGTAAGTATGCTATACAGAGGACAGAGATATCCTTGACCCATGCAAAGTGATGGTTTTTTTGTGCTTTAGGCTAGGGGTTAAGGGTTGTATATAGTTTTTGAGCTTAATCAATAAAGAATTACCTTCTTCGGAAAAAAAAAACAAAAACAAATCCTAGGTTCTGTAGAGCTTATCTAGGCTGTGCTTTTGCTTATATATGTTAGTACTTTTCTTGGGTTTTTTTCTGAAAGCAGGAGTGAGGCTGGTTTTCAAAGGTGCTTTGACTTATGGTTTTGATAAGCTAGTACTTTTCTTATAAGGCTTGGATTAAATCGATTCTAGATCGATTTAAGACCATCAGAGATCGATTTATCGATCGACAATAAAGCTTGTGTGTGTCATGACACACGCAGGCGTGTTCTATTATCGCGCCCACGGGCGCTCACACGGCTAGCGCGCAAGGCGCGCCTGTTCTTTAACCGCACGCACGTGCGGGTGTTCTTAAAACGCGTGCAGGCGCACGCATGTTCTTTAGTCGCGCAAGCGCGCATGCACACATGTTCTTTAACCGCGCGCGAGCGCGATATAAAGAACACACCCGCGCACACGCACGAGCACTAACTCCTGATTAACAACCACCACATAAAAAACATAGCGTGGGGCTAACAGGGACTGCCCTCCCTCTGAGCCTTCCTATCCAGTAAGTTATGGTAAGCGCTTTTTAAGTCAAACTGATCACTTTGAAGATGTCGGTTACGAACATTTCAATGCATTCAGTTAACATGAAAATACCATTTACCACAAACTGGACAGTGTAGGACGTCGGTCGGTATAGCGTAGCGGTGTTCCGATGTAGACCGCCAGCAATATAGCAACGGTAAACCTGGCTCGAAGACCAGGCGGTCGTATATTACTGATCACCGCCCATATGGACCCACCAATCTATTCAATCATGGTGAGCCCTCGACGAGTTAACTCTTTCATGAAAGATTGATGGAATTTCGGTGTATCACTTATGAGTTTTGATCTTAAGGGCCGCCATAAGTATAGTTTTCAGACGTGAGGCCTCGCCGACTGAGAGGGGTGGGTGGGGGGATATGGTCGCTGTTATCATAGCTCCCTTCAAGGGAGCGAGAAGCAGGGCAGGCATGTCCTTACATGCCGCCACAGTGAGTTGGGGACAAGGGTAAGGTTCCGAACCTTACCCGCAGCCGAGGGATAGATAGATACCGAGGGCGCCGGAGACGAAGACCCACGAACGAGGTAACGAGTGAAGTAGGGGACCATCGGAGGCGATGAGCGAAGAGCTGAAAGCCGAGCGAACTCCCCACCGGCTATGCCGGGCACCGTGGCGGAAGGTAAGGACATGCCGGACCGGAGGCTCGCGACGGAGCGAAGCGACCAACATGTAGCTAAATAAATGCAGCTAATAAATGTAGCGAGCTCCGAGCGAGCGGCTAATAAGTGTAGCGAGCTCCGAGCGAGCGGCTAATACAATACCTAAAGTAGTTATATATATATACTAAGGTGTTCCAGTAGCGAGCTACGAGCGAGCGGCTAAAATACCTTGTCGTTATATATATGCCCTAAAGTAGTCCTGTAGCGAGCTCCGAGCGAGCGGCTAATAAGGGAAGGGGGGGTCCTGGGGGGGAAACCATCCACCCCAGGTAAGCGAGTAAAAGGAGCGACTAAAGGAGCTACTTTACGAGGGAATAACGAGGGAAACCCTCGTTAGAACATAAAGTTATATTAAAAAATGAGCTACAAGCTCACTTTTTTAACCTGATATAACAAAGTACATAAAGGGGGGATTAAATCGATTCTAGATCGATTTAAGACCATCAGAGATCGATTTATCGATCGACAATAAAGCTTGTGTGTGTCATGATACACGCAGGCGTGTTCTATTATCGCGCCCACGGGCGCTCACACGGCTAGCGCGCAAGGCGCGCCTGTTCTTTAACCGCACGCACGTGCGGGTGTTCTTAAAACGCGTGCAGGCGCATTGCAACAAGGTGAAGGATATCATAATCCCATACACATAAAGTTTATACAAAGTTGCCAGATACATAGCATGCAAAGAGGCATTATGTACTGTAAAATACTAAAAGTTCAGCTTCACCGTAAAACTTTTCTTTTCAAATATACCATTACATATATTTTATCAATTAATATTGTTTATTAAATTAATAAGGACAATTAGATAGTTACAGAACTATTTTTAGTCTTCCTAAGTAGTTTTAATGAAGATTGGAATAGTTATAAGAGTTGTGTTTTAGTCTTCCTACTAATCTATAAAATACGTGCACATTACGTACATATATACTAGTGATATATAATTGGTTAAACTAGGCCTATTGTCATTTTGTGACACTATGTTCATACTCTTTCAGCTAGACTATGGCTGGCAGTGGCTTGGCCTCTTCTTGCCCTCACATGAACAACCTCCTTTGGCTCCTCCACCTGATCCTTTGATCTGCTCCTCCCTCTCTTGCCACTCCCTGAACTCTGTAAAATAAACATAACATACTCTTAAAAACAAACCAAGCAATTTACTTAGAGAAGAACTAAACAGTTGGTACGAACATTTTTCTTCCTAGTCTCTGTAGTCGTAGCCGAAGAATTCATGGAGTTGTTCTCTGGAAGCGCCTCCATCGTCCTTTCCTTGCCTCCTCTTCCTTGTTCTCCGTCCGGAGCACTTGGGTCGATGTTCGGATTCGGGCATTCAATGGGAGAAATATTTGCCAAGTTTTCCAAGAATGGCAAGAAATTGTCGTTGGAGAAACCCAACAAGCCCAAGTTGAAGTTCTCCATGACACTCCCACTGAGCTGTTCAAACTGGCTCATGAAATCTAAGTTATGGTCTATTTCATCGCGAGGTCGAGTGGGTCTAAGAGAATTGAGGCTCTCTACAAACTCCGCCATATGATATGGTGATAAGAAGATATGATGACGATAGGAAGGGAAGGGAAGGGAAGGCAAGGGAGGGAAGTAAGGACATTAGGACATTCTATGGGGATTTAAAGGAGTGTGGCATTGTTGATTTGTTGCTAGAATAAGTAGGGGAGGGGTATGTGGCACTAATCTGCTTCTAAGGGTGGGCTCACTCTTTGTAGGTCCTCCCCTTAGAATATATCCATGACTATTGGATTGAGCTAATTTGTATTAAACAAAGTTACATTTGTAAGTAGTTAAGGAACATTGATTGGTGGACATACTATAGTGAGGTAGTGTTGATGATGCCATTGCTTTTGTCTAGTTTGCAGGAGAAGGGGTTTTCTAAATTTTTGTCTACTAACTTCTTCCCATAATCTAGAAATGTTCAATGTATTCTCTTCTGATAACATTTGTTGTACATTTGTTGTGGCACAGATTCTGGAATTATTCAAAAAAAAAAAGTAGCCTTTCAAAAATTTAGAGGTATATATGAGGTTGGGTGTTAGAAATCCATAGAATAATGATCTTTCCACAAGCTCATGTTTGTATTGTTCTACATTTGAGTATTATGAAAGTCTGCTAGCTGAAAAGCACAAGGAAAAGAAAATATGGCAAAGTGGAAGGACCACAAGATTGAAATTGGAAAATTAATTAGTGCAATTATTTCAGGAGTTTTGTAAAGAACAAAACTGTACTAATAGTAAATATTAGTATTCCTTTAAACTATAGATATAGCACATGAAGAAATAAACAACAATGAAATTGGACATCTCTTTGGGACTGCTGTAAAATCTGGTTATTCTTTTGGATTTCTCTCTTTCTTGTAGTTTTGTGTAAAATAAGGTTCAGTTATCGACAGTATTGTGGTACTCTTTAACTTATAACAAGGATATCAGCCACCATGTCCTGCCTCTGTTATTTCCGAATTTTGTTCTGTTAAGCTGAGTTTTAACAAATATTTTACTACTTTAGAAAGAAAAAGAAAAAATGTTTGTGAAGTATTTGGTTGCCTGTAAATAGAGTTGAACTTACCTAATACAGAGATTTTGGTTGATAATTCTATGAATTAGCTAAGCAAATCCATGCGTGGAAATTCAAGATTCTCGGGGGAAAATAAAATCAACAGAAATTTCCCAGAATCGATTGTTTTAGTGCCAATGTGAAGTTTAAGTACCCTTGTGTATTGTCTCGCTAACTAACACATCATCGACATTGATACTAACCTTATCATCTTTGTGTGTGCTTTCGATCTTACTGAAATCTTTGTGAATGCTTATCTTCCTCTCGTATTCACATTTATAGCTATTTCCACATAAATTCTCCAATAAATGGTGGGAATGGGCATTCGGCAGGAACCTATAAGCATGGCTTCAATGGGGAGTTTGATTCCTATGGCTAAAATTACATCACCTAAGATCTAAAGTGAAGCAAACTCGGATGAAAACATTAAATGAATTGCTTTCCCACTGCATTTAAACACTTGGATTCACTTTGACATTAACACATGACTTGATAGAAAGTCATCGTCCTTTTTCTATAAAGATACCCTTAGTTTGCATCTCACCATCTGATATCTTGATTCTTGTTCATAAGTTTTCTGTCTACTATTCAGAACAAAGATATTGCATTGGCAAAGGCATCACTAAGTCTAACTTCCGATGGATCCAAATGAGAAGGACTTGAACCAAACTTTTCACTTCCAAAATGTCGAATAGCACTTATGATGGTTTTCTATCAATATGCACTCTTTTTCAACTTATGAGAAATCTTCATTTATTAGTCAGATGAGCAGCAATTTGAGTAGAATGACGCTGAACCATCTATTTCTATCTTTACTCAGAAGCGAGGATGTCTTCTGACTGGCCTACTTTCACAAGCCATTGAGAATCAGGGACTAATATGACAATTTAAACTTTTCTTAATGGCAGATTACTATTTAGAAACATGAACGATTTCGAGAGAGAAAATAAAACTTCAATCTTTTGCAGAAAGATATCAACTGGAAGATCCCAAGCTAAAAGAAAGAGATGGTTATGTAATTAACATACTTCTGAACTATATATATATATATATATATATATATATATATATATATATATATATATATATATATATATATTGATGGGATTAGTTGGAATACGAAAAAAATAGTCTTCACTGGAAACATATAATTATCTGACCACAAAAGTTTGCATAATCTGTAATATGCCATGCTTTTACTTAGTGCTAATTTATGGAAGTGTGCTAATCCTGCATACATTGTATAGTCCAACTCTGGGTGTGTCATACCTAATAAAAATCAGTTGCAGTCTACACATTCCACAGTACTGTCCATATCAAAAAACACAATTTCAAGTCTCCATCTCCCTAATGACTATCTAACCACAATGAATGCTGCCACAATTCCCATGATATGGCCATCTCTGTCAAGGAATGATAGGCTTTTGAAACCCCTCTGGAGTTTTGGTGTGGGGGGGTGGGGGAAGTGATAGATCCCAAATCCTTGAGTGGGTGGTAGGGTTCCCTAACAAAGGGTCTCTCACGTTCTCACTGTGGCAGGTGTATTGCACTCTTGGGCTTTGAGGAAAGGTTAAGGGGGGAGTGGACACCTTGCAAAGGGACCTCAATAGGAATGGCCTTCATGAGAGAGAGAGAGAGAGAGAGAGAGAGAGAGAGAGGTCATAAATGGTCCCTAATATAATCTTGGTCTTTTTGACCAAAGTCTAGGTCTAGGCTTTGGCATGCATGCACATGGAGTATTAGTATGACCCACAAATAACAGCAGATTTAGGCCTTTTTCTGTTTTGGGAGGATGAGAGTAGAAAAGTGAGATGGGCAAATACATAGGCACCAATGTATTAAATTGATAGCCTTTTCTTTTCAGATGAGATATGGTAGGTAGTTATGCCTTTATTACAAGACCACTACACAAAAATGCAAGTAAAAAGTATAGGATTCTTTCTTTTAAGTATAACATTTTGCGGCGAAAGCTCCACAACAACACAAGAACAAAGACAACATGAGATATGGTAGGTAGTTATGGTAATTTTGGACAGTTTGACTGTCTTGTGTTTTGCTCGGGGCTCTTAGCCACTGATGAGTGTATTGGCTATAATCCTTTGGTTACGTTAAACTTTCATTGTCGAAGCACGAGGGAGACTGATTTCTTCACTGATAATCTATTAAAAATATATATACCAAGTAGAGAGTGATGTGACCAAGGTTTGCAAGATCAAAGGACTGTGATAAGAACAGTTAATTTCAATTGTATATGTTCCATAATCCATTTAACCTTCATTTGTTGAATCACATTAGCATGCATTAAGCATATAATTGGTTATAAATTTATACGTAGGCGATTCTTGCAGCTTGTAATCATAACTTGGTTTTGTTCAAGTCTGCCAAAATCGCATGAGGTATTGCACACAACTGGCAAAAAGTTTCCTTTGTGGTTCAATCTAGGTTCACTTCTTCTTTTTTCATGGCAATGGAAATGCATTTTATGCTGATAAAAAAAATAAAAAATAAAAAAATTGGACCACTTCCCTTTCTATCTTGATATCCTTCTCATTGGTTCTATAATTTAGAATTCTCCTTGCCCTTCATATATATGCTTAGATACTATTATCATTATTTGCAGGAATACAGTATATATATGTTAGGTATGCCCAAGCAGTTAACTAATTATTCTGCATACATGTTACAGTGGGTTTACTTACATGACATTTCATAGTTCTGCCATAGCAAAACTTTTAAGTTCATGGAGCTTAATATATATAATGACATACTATTTATGCGTCTTTTGCTTCCTTGACAAACTTAAATGTATTATTTCTGTTATACGTCCTTAGTAATTAGATGCTAGAACTATGGCTAAGCCTAACTAACTTGGATTGAGATTGTGAAGATGTGATGGATTTTGCTAACGGTCTACGTTGTATCCGTACGACTCTAAATGATACAAACAGGGTAACACGGTAATTTAGTCCCACATCGGGTAGGAGGTGGGATCATGTGGTGTAGATAATTGGGATTGATTCAGGCCTTACGTGGAAATTCATTTTTAAGACATATGGACCCAATCCAATATCGCATCTCATGAGCCGACTCCGGTTTGGATCACACCTTTGAGCGCTCAACCGGAAACGAGATACAATCCAACAACTGCCAATAACTGTGTAACACACAGGCACACAGTTCAGCTTATGATGAAACCAAATAAAGCATGAGCCTGTTAGATGCTGTCAGAAACGACACAGACGGTATAACTTATACTAGGACACGCCAAAATCAGTTTAGCTCGGCATGTGATCCCATATTGAATGGGATTAAGATCGGAAAGCATCTTTTCTCATCAATTTTAATGAAGAACGGCCTACAACAAGTAGATTACAGAAAGAAAAATAGATTTATTAAATATTACAGAAAGAAAATTAGATTTTGTTAATGTTTTCTGATGAACATCTATGAATTGAAAAGAAAATTACATTTATTAATTATTACAGAAAGCATTACTCGGTTGCATTGTTATGATGTCACCCATTTGTAACTTGATCCGACCAATCTCCCTTTTATTTCACTCAGAAACAACCAAATACAAAGTAGAAAAATAAAATTATTTTATAAAAATCAAGCATTACTTAACTAGTTATTTAATGTGAACATACTTTAATACTTTTCTTGATTGCGTCATCAAGTTCATCTGCATAAGAGTCGTAGAACTTTTCTTCTTTTGTATCAATAATGCTAGCATCCCAAACCTGTATGAATTTCAGCAGTATTAGCAAATGAACAATTCAGCTAAAAAAATATTTGAGATCAGAAGGAAAGCCAAGTTAGATACTAATTCGAACGCTCACATGGTGGAGCTCTGTTCTCCTTGTGTACCAATGGACCTCAATGGTGTTTCAAACAGCAAACCACCTTCATCAAGTAAAAAGTTAATCACAGTGTATCTTGGAATCATGGAGACTTGAAAAATGTTGGCCTGTGTCATGTTGTACACATATTGGATACAACTTGTGCACTCCATAATGTACTAGGACACACCAAAACAACGCGGTATCCTTACCATGTTATGTTGTACCATATCTGTGCAATATAGCAAGCAGTGTAGAGACAAAATATATATATATATATATATATATATATATATATATATATATATATATATATATATATATATTAAACAGCAGAGTTTAGGTCAATTTATGGTTGTTATTTCATACCTGATGGATGCTACCCATGTAATTATCTGGAGTTGATATATGTATCAATTAGTAAACATACAGAGAAGTTGATCAAAAGAAGAATTTTTTGTGTAGTTACATTATTCCGTAGAAGAGTCCCCATAGGTGAGAAGCTGATTTGTGTAGTTGGTAATTGCTCCTGACGCACATTCCTTCAATCCCAACCTCATTCTTACAGTCTCCTGCTTACAAGAAACAGGTTGTTTAGTATTCTGAAATATCATGTAGTAGTGTTTCGTAAACTGCAAAGAAAGGACATATGAATGTGAGATGGAATGGAAGCAAGGGATGCAGTAATCTAGTACTAACTTGATTAGTTGTAATTGCAGAGATTATCTTGAGTATCAATGTAGTGGAGCGGCAAAAACCAACGGTAACAGAACTTGCATGGTCGGCCCACTAGCAAAGACTGTTGGGAATTCAGCCTTGATTCGAGGGGGTGGGACAGTTTGGAGCATCGACGGAAGTTGCAACAAAAACGGCAGATTGGTATAGGATTGTTAGAGCAACAAATGCAGCACCGATATACCGTCGGTATATTAGAAACTGCAAAAATTTAGGCAATAGCTTTTTGACACAATTTTATGGCCATCAAACATATCCCCGGCATACCATAGATATGATGTTGATATAGGATTTTGTGCAGTACAAGTTTTCATCGTTATTTTGAACCGTTGGATCTACTTTGGATGGTAGGATTGCATGTTGGCTAACTTATATCCTGAGTTAGGATTTATTTATCCTATTTATAGAGACTAAGGGGGCTGTTCTACGAGGATTGGTCATTGAGGAGATTCAAGAAGCGTATCCACCAATTTATACGAGGAGATCTGTTCTTGCTCGCAGGTTTTTGTTTCTGTTCTTTTCGATTGTCAACGTTTGACAGTAGGCAACTGCTACTAGGTACAGAGTTCTAGTTAGGATTTGGGATTTCATACGCTTTCGTTGTAGATTTCTTCTTATTATTAAGATTTGTAAGGGATCTATTTTTGGGACAAATGAGCTGATACATACTTTTTATCAATCTTATTCTTGATAGAGATGAGGATTTGTCTAGATGAGGAGGCCACTACATATACTTGTGTGATGTGTCTTAGCTCTTTGTAGCAGGTTTCATGGTTTATTATATTTTGTGGGATATGTGACTGTCGTCAAAGTATCTGTCTCTGGATATCCTTTCAAAGTGGTATCAGAGCTCTCGACTTGAGAGGACGAAGTTTTTACAAACAAGATCAACTCGTGTATGATTGAATGGAAGCCAGTTATGGAGGATCTACTCTGGTGTAACAATTTGTATTGTCCGTTGGAGGACAACAACACTAAACCAACTGACAAGTTTATCGATTACTGGAAGAGAATCGATCGAAAGACCCTTGCATATTGATCCGCCAATGGCCGAATGACTCAATATTTCACCATGTCTCCATGGAGAGTTAAGCAAAGGCATTTGGGAGAAAGTACTTTTGATGCACGAACGGAAGACGACTGAGAAAAATGCGTTCTTTGTTTGCCAACTCGTCAACTCGAAATACACAAATGGCACCTCTGTTGTTACGTCCCAGTTCTGCAGAACAAACAAATCGTCATTGGACATGATGACACGCCCCAGTCCCAAAATACCGAGGGACCAGACGCGTGATAATGGCCAGCAGTACGCACAGATGGATAAACCCAATTTAATGGATCCATCAGGGCATACTTAAGCTGTAATATAACAATAAGCAGGTCCAATAATACCTAATCACAGTCTATACTAATCTCATCCACAACAGATAATCACAGATCAAATGCCAGAGTAAAAGCAAGTAAAAAGAATCTAGCATATCTCAATAAAGAGTCTCGGAGAACAATCCGAGAACAAGTCTAATACAATGATGCAATAGACTGGAAGTAAAGTAAATAGGAACAGAAGTAAATGAGTATCTCAAACCAATACCCAGGAGAAGTCCTCTGGTACGATCCCGTCCTCTGGTCCTGGTACTGCTCCAATGTAGGCACCTGCTTCTGCTCCTGTGCTGTACAACTTTGTGGAGATCTCGTCTGCAGTATCTGGGGACATAATCCGAATCCAGGTCCTCAGGGGACATAGCAAGGTACAAGAAAGCTCATGCCAATAAATAATAATGCAGTGCAGCAAATAATGAAATAAGCAGGGTGAGTATGTAAACATCTGTGCAAAATGCCAGAGAGAATATCAATAGTACTCAGGTTGAAACGACTACAAGCTCTGTGTAGGGGAGCCGGTAGCAGTGATATCATGAGATGGTCTAGCTCAGCGGGAGACTGAGTAGCCGACATAATATAGTCAACCTGTAGCCTGTGGGTCTCTCCAGCAATCGATGGAACAATAAGGGAACACTAAATAACCAGCTAAGTGATATGCAAGATGAGAGCAGCACTAGAACTCAGGCTGAAGCATACTACAAGCTCTGTGTAGGGGGGCCGGTAGCAGCAGTAATATGAGTAATGGGCCAAGCTCGGGCTTCAGAGTCTTGTGCCTCACCATAATAGGGGGTGTATATATATATGATCAGCCTGTAGTCTGTGTGTCTCTCCCCACCCAATGTAATCACACGTCTCATGTCCATGATGCCTCATGTCCATGTTACGCACGATCGTATCTAATGCAGAAGTCATAGAGTATCTAGGAATATAATGTCAATGCCATAAAGTCTGTATCCTATACAGAATCACTATGAATATCTCAGGAAGATCCTGTCTCATGAATAGTGTCAAGTGTCCTGGGTTATAATGTACTTGGTAAGACAAGTACGAGAATGTAAAGTGTCACGAATGTCCATCTCTAGATGACCGTACCCAACACTGCGTACAGTGTCGGCACCCGACTGATAATCGGACGCTAAGTACGTCACACGGTCCTAGGTCAAACATGCACAGCAATATAATGAATCAAGGAAATACAACAAGAATTGTAAAGTTGGCAAGGTATACTTGCCCACTGATGCATAACTAAGTCAAGGAAATAAGTAGCAAAGACTGCAGGATTTGGCAAGGTGCACTTGCCTGGGGTCCTGGCTCCAACTGTAGCTCTGGTCTCAGTGTGATCCGCAGATACTGCTCCGGTTGCTGAAATAAACATCACCATTAGATTCAGAGAATATCAAATAGCTAAAAATGCCTGTCCTTGAGTCCAATTTGGACACAAGGGCAAAAATGACATTTCCTGGGCCAAAGCGGGGTCCACATGTGGGCCGCTTTGCACCGAAAAGCGTGTCAGGGTCAAAGGTCTCTAAATCGGTCAAACTTAGTGTCAACAGGTCAGGAACGATGATACGAACCCAACGGAACTTCCAGAATTGGATTCCGATGAGCCGATCACAAAATCGCCCGTCAAGTGGAGCCTGTGGGGCCCACGATACGCGATTCTGTCAACGTTCTCAGAATCGAACCAAACTTGGGTCACAGGACCAGCGTATCGCTACGAGTCCGATGGCGCAAGTTTCGTCTCGATCCGACGTGTGTACACAAAGTTACAGCGTGTTCCAGAATCGACGGATACGGGGCGGTGTCGGCGGATACGCGTTGATTCCGGTGTGCATGCACATCCGAATCGACTTCTGCGAAATCCTACACGACCGTATCAACGTCGCGCACAGTTCGGTAAAGACCGCGTGCGACCAAGTCATCCCGTTTGGCGGGGCGTACTCAGTTCCGGGGTGAAACATGGCGTTGTTTTTCCTGTTTTTGGATCGCGGTGTGCGATCACCACAGGACGCGATGCCCCGAGCGGGTTGCACGGGCACCGAGAGGGTTATACAGTCTTCGTAACGCAATTTACAGAATCGAAATCGGGGATACAGGGTGCAAGATACGAGTACCTGAACAAGGCCCTTCGAAATGGGGTTTCCGGTGTCCGACACGCGAGTTCGTGTCCTGGACGCTGTGTCCACGCTGTGTCCGGCCTAGGGTGTCCGCTGTGTCCGGGTCTGGGGATGTTGTGTCTGGGTCAGAGCTGCTCGACGGACACGGCGGCGGCGGAGTCGTCTTGGCTAGGGCTCCGGCGAGGGCTTCGTCGACCCAGGCTGCTCGGGCGGCGGGTTCAACTGGAGGCGGCTCTGGGGAGGGTCGTGGTGAGGCGGTGACGTGCTGGTGATCGAGGAAGGGAGGCTGAGGGGAGGCGATCGTCGAGGGGTCGTCGGCTAGGGTTCAGACGAGGGCAGCGTGGCCGAGGGGGAGAGGGAAGGTGGAAGAATTAGGGTTCCGGCCAGGTGATCGAACTCGTCGGGCTGGGGCGGCTTCGGGCGGAGGTCGATAGGGGCTGTGCTCGGTGTTCGATGGTGGATGGGGAAGACAGGGAAGAAGGAGGCGAGGTGATGGCGGCCGGGGCGGAGTCGGGCGCTGCGGAGGGCGGTGGTCTGGCGGCTCGAGGCAGCGGCGCGGGGGAAAAGGAGCAGGAGGCAGAGGAGTTTGGGGAGGACGAGGGAGGTCGACGACGGCTGCACAGGTGGCGGAGCGGGGTCGTCGTGGCGGAGCGGCGCGGAGGAAGAGGGCGACGAGGGGGCTGGGAGGCCGACTAGGGCAGGGCAGGCAGTGGCGGTCGGGTGGCTCGGCGGCGGAGAGAAGGGGCGGAGGAGCTGGTGATGATGGCGGTGGGTGTCGGAGGAGGTCGGCTGCTCCGGCGGGGGGGGTAGCCGGCGACTAGATTAGGGTTAGGGTTAGGGTTAGGTTAGAATTAGGATTTGGGGGAAAAATTGGGGATTTAGGGTTTCCTTTTTCTTTTTCTTTTTCTTTTCTTTTTCTTGTGGAGAAAACTAGAAAATAAGTAGGTATTTATACATGCAGAAATTAGAATAGGGTTAGACCTAGGATTCGGGCTGGGTCAACGGGTCAACGCTCCTTGGGCTGGGCTCTCATGGGGATGTCGGGCGTTGGCACGGATTTAAATTCGGTTTAAATTCTAAATTGGTTTCTAGGGCTTTAAACGGGTTTCCGGAGTCCAATAAATTCACCGAAAATTACCACATGTCCGGTTTTCCGTTTTACACCCTAAAATATTATTTCCATAATATTTTAATAAAGATTGACCGAAATTAAAAATCCTTAAATCACCAACGCCTAGGGTTTAATTCCCGAAAAATACCAGAAAATTGGGAAAAATCCGAAATTAAAATTCTGAAAAATCAGGGGGCTTACAGTCGTACAAATCTAAATTGCAGGTGTACAAGACATGAATGTGCACAGTTAATAAATGTTTATAGATCAAGAACGATGCAACAAAAATCAACAGACAAATTTAATCACAAGTACAATGAAAATAATCTCTTTGTTGATAAATGCAGCGGAGTACAAAGGCTCTCAATTGGCCAATTGAATTATCTCAACTTGACTTACAACTTACTATTACAAAGGATTTACCACGTTCCATATATTATGACCTTTATAGCAAAAATGTAATATTTACCAAATGTAAAACTTCAGTTCGCCAACCGATTTCTACCCAATTTGTATTTCAATGTTAAAAACTCTCGTGATTGTGATTGTGATTGTGATTTCTCGTTCTTCGCTCCAATTGCATGTCATGGATGAAAACAAAAACAAAAAACTTCCATTTGCATTCAGTCCACCGTTGCCAACAAGTTGAAGGTAATTAAGTTTCCATGTAACCCATTCAAAGATTCCAAATAATATCCATATCAATGTCAAGTTTTTCATTACGTACAGCTACAGGTAATCTGCTCATCGCAATTAAGCGGCCACTTAAAGTAATCTGCTCAGCTTAACATAAAATATGTGAAGTAAAAGGTACCAAAGTTATTCCAAGCATATCCTGCTAACAAAGTCTTTGGTTCATTCATGTTTGGATCATCTTTCCTTCCAAGCATCCTATTCCTTTTGTTTACTCCTTCCCCAATGTGCAGCATGATTGGAACTGTTTAAAGCAAATTGTATATAGTCAACGCATCCTAACTGGATGGATTCAATCCCACAATGAAGTGGATTAAAACACACGTAAGATTGTACATATAGATGTTGACCCTCTCCGAACCTGGATGAAACTTTGATATATATATATATATATATATATATATATATATGTATATAGTGGTTGTATCAATTTTTTGATACACCATCTGTATCAAAGTTTTACTTTCCGAAACCCTAGCTAACGTGGCACAAGGTCATCCCTGTATAGTTTACTCTTAATGATGCAAATTTCTTATTTTACTCTCGTGGTGCATAAGAATTCTCCAGCTATATATCAATTTTCTAATATTCTAAATTTCTAATTAATTATACAACAATTTTAGTCCAAGAAGCAACGCTCAGAGTTTCCCGGTAAGGAGGCGTGAAAGATAGGACAAGGTCGGTCCATAACATTTATAACTTTGTAGCATATTTCAGGACTGTTGTGTGGGTTGATACCTTTGTTTGGTTATAAACTCCTCTTTAATGAATGGCAAAATAATTTTAGTCGGAAAAATTAATGAGTTTCTATACTAGAATACTTATGGAATAGATGCTGGGGGTGAAAACTTATGTATACCAATTAAGATTCAAACCCATTTTAAATCTAACCTGGTAAAAAGTCGAAGAATCTTGTTTGAAGCATAGTTTGCAGTATCGACTGATACCGATCCGATACGGACGATGCCGATACGATTTGGCATGTCTCGATCTGACACCGATATTATACTTGACTGATCCTGACATTGGGGATCTCTTTTTCAGTCAATTCGGTAAATAAAATTGAATGGAAAAAGACCAACAAGGGTATAAATGTTGGTTTTGGTTTTGTTTGTTTCTTGCAAAAGTTCAATTCCTCTTCCTTTCTTTAGTCCCACATCGGATGGGGCAAAGCCTTCATGTGTACATATATTAGT